>OY776305.1:2595880-3795880 GCA_963675345.1 Trididemnum clinides | reverse complement strand
CTACACAGAAGCGCCCTTTTTGCATGGTCAGTTGTCATGCATCATTATAATACTGATTTTATCCAACTGCTAACACTAAATGCGAATCATAGCTTCTCTAACCTTATGTAAATTGCCTTTTCTGCAACATTTTAACCAAAACCTGTATATCAAAACTTCTATAATGGCCAATATTGTGAAGTCAAAATTTGAGAAAAATAAAGTCAAGATATATTTTTTTAGGTCAAAATAAAAATGGCCCTAGCTATAAGTAATGTACTTAGAAGACATAATCGTGTTACAGTTTCTAAACTATAAAGATATTACTCTCGGTTTCGCAAACCAATTAGCAACTAGTATATTTCTCCATTTGCAATTAAACCATTGGAGTTACAATTAAGCCACTGAAAATTTAAACTTTTAGTATAATTTTTCCTAAATGTTAACATGTGAAATACCTGGCTGGCTGCCAACTTAAGCTCAAAAAAAGTTATAAACATACTTGCAAGTCTTGCATTCAGGGGTAGCTATCAATAAGTATGCTACAAATCTCATAATTTTGTGATGCAAGAGGAAGAGCATCCAGTTATACCTTTGCTGTAGGTCATTGCAATATGTCTACGCCACAAAATATCATTCTTCTTTTCTTTGTTTTTACGTAATATTATTTAATTCATTACTTTTCTTCTTATGAATTACTTACATATAAAATAATTTATATTTATATTATTTGGCTGAAATGAACTACCCGTGTTTCGATTTTGCCACAAAACCCTGAAAATTGGCCGCTAAACTCTGAAAATTATGCAAATATACCAACAGTCGAAACAACAACACAGTTCACGAGCTTTTGAGAAAACCATTATTGATCGTGGCAGCTATTTCCTGGATATTGATTCAGAAAAACGTCAGCGATAAGTACAAACAAAAAAGCTTCGTCAGCGATAAGTACAATCTATCATTCTTTGAGAAAAAAGAGCTTCTACGATTTTAAACAATTTATCGCTGACGAAGCTTTGCTAGTCGGTCCAGAATTTCCAAGTATAGCCGATGCTCTAGGTCCTCTGCTGACAGCAACTCTTTTTCTATTGATCCAGGAAATTGTTGTCACAATTGATGATGGTTTCCTCAAAAGCTCGTAAACTGTGTTGTTGTTTTGACTGTTGGTATATTTACATAATTTTCAGAGTTTAGCGGCAAATTTTCAGGGTTTTGTGGCAAAAGAAGGATATTTATTCCTTTAGTGTCCTCCCAGCAGGAGACATATAACGAGCAGCATTAATTAAATCGAAAATCTCGGCGTAAATGATTTTTGTTGTGGGGGTTCCAATGGGTGTATGAGGGTGAAAGCCAGGTGTCAGTAATGAAGATGGTAAGATTGCAGTGTTATCTTTTGTGTCATCAAAGAGAGGAGTAAGTAGTCTGCTGTTAACTAGTCGTGTAGTATTGGCAATGCACGTTTGTAGTTCTACTAAATTTGGAGTGATTTGTGAGAACTTAGCAATTCCCAATACGGTTCGTTTAAAGATTTCGACTAGAGGCTCCCAGGCTCCATTCTGAGCCGAAATGCATGGAGTATAAATTCCCATGATATGCCATTTTGCCTACAAAAGGATTGAAGCCTTTTGACTGTAGCAATTTGGAAAAATTGTGAGTTGTGGCTTTCAGAGTTGAATCATTGTCAGAATCGAAACTCGACACTGGCTCTCCAATGACCACAAACCTTGAAAAGGCCAAGTTTGTTCAAGTCAAGACAAGTGACTAAATCTACATGCACTGCTCGGGATGACATATACGTGAAAAGTAGTCCCCATGCCTTTTTGTTACTGCGTTCTTCCTTATAGATAAAAGGATCAAATTAATCACAGTCTGTGTGGAAAAACGATTTGCTGTGTGCAGCCTGTTGTGAAGTAGACAAGTCTGCCATCAGTTATTGAACTGACTTTGCTTTTTTGATAACAAAAGCATTGCACTGTGCTGAAAATAGCGAATGCTATGAAGACCTTTAATTATCCAACTGTTCCTTCGTGTTAGTATGAGGGTGTAGTGTATACCTCTATGGGCACATAACTGGAGGCAGTTGAGAACAAAAAGTCGGGTCCACGGGTATCTAGATGGTAAGATAATAGGGTGCTTTTTTACCAGTAGGCAAATCAGCTTTTTCAATTCGTTTTTCCACAAAGACATCGTAATGACTGTAAGTGCTTCATCCCCTTTTTCGCTGTGTTGTTTTCAGCGTTAGCAGCTGATTGCTTCACTATGTCCTCAAAAATTATCAGGCAGTGCATTTTTCAACATTTTAAATGCCAAAATTGTTTTGCTGTAAATAAAACATCATTTAGTGCATGTTCGCGTCAAGGTAAGAAGAATTGAGCCGAAGCTTAACAAAATTCTTCTCACAGGCCTTCTGTGTGAGGTAATCTGTAAATGACACAAGGTATTCCACCCTTTTTTTAAAGTGTACAAATTTGGTAATGTATAAATGCGTTTCATCAGTAAAATGTTGGTGGGTGCTTGTGATTCATATGGTACGACTCTAACTTTGTAAACTGTCTTGTTGCATGTGCGCGCGCGCGTGTGTGTGTGTGCTATGTCTGTACGGCTTGTCATTAAATCTTCGATGTTTGGACCATTGAGTCAAAGGTTCATCCGATCAATAGATGACCTAACCAAAAGTGGACCTGTGGCCACGTCAGCGGGATGGTTTTCAGTGGAGTAAAACTTCCAGTCCTCTGCGCCGGATGTCCGTAGTATTATGTGAATGCGCCGAGCCACAAACTTCGACATTTGTCAGTCATAATTTGTAATCCATTGGAGTGCAACTCTGAAATCACACCAAAAATACTTTTTTGTTGTAATGTATTCAAGTATTATTTATGAGCTCCCCGCTCATCACATCAGCAGTTAATTCTTTTCGCGCGATAGCCCATGTTTGTTGACTGCGCAAGACAATACGAATTTTTCCAAATAAAAAAGATGTTCTTGAGACACTATTCGTAATTCGACGTAAATACACTACGCAACCATATGTTTCATTAGAAGAGTCTGAGAATGCGTGTAACTCATACGAGAACTTGTCTTGTGAATCTACTATAATTTGCTCATTAGCGAAATACCACCTCGGAATTGCGAAATCCTTCGTAGTGATGAGTAGCTTTAACCACTCATTCCAGGCCCTATCATTTTGGTCGTCAACGGGTTCGTCCCACGAAAGTTCGTCTATTGCTAGTTGTTGTGAAATGAGACGTGCTTTCAAGAAAAGAAGAGCAGGAAGACCTAAAAGATCGTACTGTCAGCTTATACGACTGAACATAGATCGTCTTGAACATAGCAAAAACAACAAAACTATTACTTAAATTTATTAGGAAGATTGGTGGGATTCCTGTGGTTGATACTTCTCTAATACTATTAGTATATCAATACAAATGTTTGTGTTAGCAAGTTAAAGACATTACTCAATCTTTCGTCTGCCATTTGATTTCTATATTTAGATTATTTTCCAAACAAAAAATGTACTCCCACTTACGTATGTGTTTTCAAAATCGAGTGCGTTTTACCATACTCAGATGGGCCGCGAGAGTCGGCATAAATACAGACCCTACTTTTATTGTTTAATCTGGCCTGTGGAGTGCTGTTAGAAATTACAAGATAGCGTGAAATTAATGCGTGATCCAATTAGTGCGGTTGGAAAAATTTGTTAATGAATGAGCAAGCAGTAAAATACCAACCAAGAATTTGTAAAGCCAAAAGAGACTCAAACAAGGCTGATGCTTTGGCTATTGCTTAAAATATTGGCAATACAAATGATTTTTGGAGACGCCTGAATAACGCTAAGAAGAAGCACTTATATGCCTCTACCATTAATGATATTTCTGGTGCATCAGAAATTGCACATTTGTGAAAAGTACATTATTTTGAGTTGTTAAATCTGAATCAGTCTGATAAAGCAAATGTATCATTTACTGACCCCGTGGTACATGATTCATGTTTGCCCGCATTTTTCTGCACCTCGCGTGGAGTTAATACCTTGTTAGTAAAGCTATCTCCCGGAAAATCATCTGGATTATACCAAATGTGCAGTAAACACCTTTGATACGCCCATCCAATAATTTGTAAAGTGATAAGTATACTTTTTAATATTGCTAGTTCCAAGTGGTTACGACCGATAGAGAGCGTCTTATATGCGAGAAACAAAACAACAAAGCGAGTGCTGAAGGCGCGAGGTTTCCGAAGGGAGCAATGCTATTGAGAGATATTTTTAAATTTACAAATCCATCCCTGGACACGTTTCGTCCTTTTGGACTCATCAGCAGGGCTTGCCAAGGGCTAAGAGATCCCCCCAATAGCATTAACCTTGACTTTGATAAAACAAACTAACACAACGCACAAGACTTACGTGCCGTTTACTTTTGAATGATGTTTGTTTTAACGTACTGCTAGCCGCTCAACTATGGACTAAAACTGATATCCTTATGCAAAGCTGATCACACAAGCAGTGATTAGGCATGAAAAGATCTTCCAAAGGCTACAAGTTAAATCCGGTGCTTTAAGGCATGGCTGGCAGCACGTGGTGAATGACAGCGAAACTCGGTGCGCGGGAGACCAGCCGAAAGACGCGGGTTCGAATCCCACAGACGCGTCGCATTAGCGTTGATGTTTAAAAATACAATGTGCGCGTAACGTTAAAAGAGCGCTTAACTGATTTCGGTGGGTCCCAAATGGCTGCACCGCGGCTTATATAATGCACGGCCGCAAAAAGGTCAACCACTTCGTCTATTCCACTCCGAGCATAGCTACCGATTCCGACAACTAGTACACCGCACGGGTATTAACTGGTGTGTTACATAGCGCCATCGCAATGTGTTGTTCCATTGCAATGTATTGAAACAGTACTTGTAATCGTAGTTAAATCATACAACAGTGATATTTCAAGCTCTGCTACTTATAGACCAATTACTCTCGTGCTATAATTTTTATTTTGCATAGATCTGGTTGCAGCAGCACTAAGTTATCATTTCAAAGTTGTTTGAACACTTAATTTGGCATAAAATTTAACCTTTGTTGAGCACAAATGAATACCAATATAGTTTTAAACAATCGCACAGTACAGATCAATGTACATTTGTACTTAAGCAAACTGTTTGCTCTTACGTCAGAAGTACCACTCCTGTATCTGCAGTATTCCTTGACAACTCCAAAGCTTTTGATAGAATTAATCACAATATATCATTTAACAAGCTATCTAATCGCTTTGTTCCTTTATGTTTCCTTCTTCTTAAATGTTGGTATGCTAATCAGACCATGAAAATAAAATGCGGTTGCAGTACGTCTCAGAAATTTTGTGTGAGCAATGGTGTACAACTTATCTAAGGCTGTGTCGACGTAATGCATCAAGCCATCTGCGTAAAACGTAGGTGTACTTTAACACCTAAGCAAGGACCGGAAAAGATGACATACACAAAGTGTTCGCGCGTCGCATGTGCGCCGCGTGCCAGGGTTTGGATCAACCTCGTTTAATCAGTTGTGCTGTGGTGCATTGAGCCTGGAAAACTTATTCAACGCTATGAAGTTTAGCTCACCAATTAATGAAGAGATGAATTATTTTAAGTTCGTTTAAGCTTTGCTATAAAGCATTGCGTAAAACAGTTCAATTCAAGAAACTTAAAAACAACTTATGGTATTATTTGAATAAAATCGTTGGTTACTTTAAGCACGTTTAATTTTATCTGATTGAAGCAATAATTTGTTACGAAGTTTAAACATTTAAGATAATGCAATATCGGTCTAAGCCAGAGTTCTTTAGGGTTTTTAAGTCTCAATTGCCCTAATTGAGATTCCGGTAAATGCTGCTCGAAAAATGCAATTTTGCCCTAAGTTTTTCGTGACGCTCTCATCAGTGGCGATATCTCGTCAAAAAGGAAGAGCTAGAGTGAGCAAGTTTTTTATCTCGATAATTTGGACAGTAGCTAAGAATAGGTGAGCAAAGAATAGGGCTTGCATTATAATGCGCGCCAAAAAATGATGTTTTCGCAATTGCGAAATGTGATCGGCAAGAAAGCGTAACAGGAGGCCGAATAGGAACGACGTAATTATCTAAATAGTTTGAGCGTGTAACGATAAACAAACCCTTTTGCTTTTGAGAGTGTATACTCCATACCCCAACAATCTAATCTCGATACTACCAGGGGATGTTAGGGCAAATATATTGCCAGTGATTTGAAAAAATGCAACATTCGCTTCCATTAATTACTAATCTAGATTTTATAGTGAAGAATAACTACTCCAGACTTACTCTACAGCACAACTTATGAATTTGAAAAAACCAACCAAATGACAGCTTTGCAATGACAAAATTGCGGCGAGTACCGGTGATCAACGCGTAAATAACGTAGCGTCTTTTGAGGTTACACATTGTTTACTCTACTATACCAATGCAACTTTCTCTTATCGAGTGCCAGATATTGGTGCAGATGACGTACGTTTCAGTTGTTGTGTTTTGACAAAAAAACGACTCGTTTCAAAACAGTCAATTTTCTAGATCATAAATCGGCATTATATTTATAACACAGAGCATGATTCTATGTGTATGTGTGTGTTTTCACTCCTCTGAAACTACTGCACTTACGAGTATGAAACTTGGCACGATTGATCACCACCTTGGATAAGTGTCATAAGGAGGCTTGTGACGTCATAACCACGTCATAATGACAGATACTTTTTGAAAATTGCATTTTTTGACCAAGAAAGGCAGCTTTTGGCTTAAAAGAAAGCCAGCATCTGACTTACCAACTTCAACAAATTTCACAACTTAAGCATCTCATATGACGTTATACTTAACGATTAGTTGATTTGTTATCTCATTTCTTAATCAATTTTCAAAATTTGCTTACCAAATTAAAATTAATTTCAAGCCGATTCCGAGAATATATGACATGTACCTATGCCATTTTAAAAATTGAGCTTTAAAAGCTGTAGTTTAACTTTTACCTACCCCAAAAAGTTGTAAGCTAATCAAGAACAGATAAGTTTAATACATAAAAGTTATGTTAAGGCACAAGCAATTAGTGTTGTTATAAAGCTTAAGAAATTTGCTTTTCAGCAATATGTGACTCAAAATATTTGGTTATAAGGATCAGTTAACTATAAGCACTTTATTTCGGATTAGTTTGCTATTTGGATGGCTGCGTTCAAGCCAGGGCCAAGTAACTTGCGCCCAGCCAAAGGTTTTAGGCCGTACAAATAGGCATAGGCCTACCATTACGAAAACTACCATTACGAAAACGTTGTTGTAGAGATCCTAATTTTTAATAATTTTGTCGAAAATACGTGTCAATCACTTTGGTGTCATCGTCCCCGCCCCCAATCCCCAACTTTGAAATTATGCTGCTATGCACTCCATAAAATGAACAAATACAACTTTTGAAATCGTTGGCCGTTTCAATTGTGAGCAAGTCCATTTTCTAAGTGCCAAACAAGGCAGGAAAAAACTGCCAGGAGCTCCAGAAACTCGGGAAAAAATATACCGGCTATGCATAACCACACTATAACTTTTTTTAGACTTGATCGATTTCCTTCAAAATAAAAGTTCTGTGAATTTTGTAACGACAATTGGCTACGTGAACAACTTGTTACCTTTTCATTAGGCCAACTGTCCTCACAAATATCAAAGAGGTGAAGCCGGGAAGCCGGTTGAAACAATGTTTTTATTCTCGACATTACTGATGGGGGCCCTGCTATTGTAATCACTTAACTATAAGTGCTTTGCTTTGAGTTGGTTTGCTCTTTGACTGACTGCGGGTATGCCAGGACCAAGCAACATGAGCGTAGTCAGACGAGTTAGCCTGAGACAACCAGAAACGTTGGCTCATTCAAATACGCTTACACTTACGAAAGTCGTAAATAGTGGGCCTAATGATTGCTTACTTTTAAAAATACTTATTAATCACCTTAGCGCTCTTCCTCAACTTTGATATGCTTTCAAGCACTTGCAAAATTTAACGGATAAAAGTTTGTTAAGTTTAAGGATGCCTATGGTGACAACAGGGAAAATTAGACGTTGACAGGGACTCGAACGCTTGTGAGACATGTAGTGGCTATGCGTAATCCCTCATAATGTCTTTTTTAATTCATTGCGTATCAAAAAACCATAGATTTGTTTCGAAACGAGATTTGGCCTTGTGTTTCCCTTGGTTTCAAAGTAGGGTAAACATTTCTGATATTAAGCTTTTTTCAAGCAAAATAAAAATATCTTTCATGTGGTGCAATGTCACACAGGAACATTGTTTTCTTTGACTTCCTCTTAAACTTTCTCAAGTCCTCGCTGGCTGTGCATTATGTTACATGTTCTTTTTTCCTTTCTTGGCGTGCCCAGGGGAGTTAATAGAGTTCTTGCTTTTCCCCAAATGTTTAGGTTTGATCCCAGTGGCTCTACAAACCTATTATAAAGCAAAATACCAACAATGTTTTCCATGTGGTGCGATTTCACACAGTGGCGTTGTTTTCTTTTGATTTCCCTTCAAAACTTCCTCATACCCTGCTGGCTACCTATTGTAATTCATGTTCGTTTCCCCTTTCACAAAATTTTGTGATTTGATCCCGATAGCTCTATAAAGCTATTGTCGACTAAACTAGAAAAAATGTTTCCCTAAATGTGGCACGATTTTACCCCGTCAAGTCATGCCATGACTTGTAGCGAGCAGAAACGTATCAATTAATGCACCTGCGCTGGCTTCACCGTACAAACATTTGTGAAAGCAGCAACAAAAAGATTTAGAAAATATATGCCATAGTTCCGATAAACGTAATGGTGGTCATCTTGGTCTATTAATCAAGACTGGTAGTACTCACAATGAAAAATGATGTCACAAACTATCATTCGTACTTTTTAAAATGTGTAGAAAGAGAGCTGAAGGTAAAACATAGTCAAAAATGATGACGGCACCAAAATGATTGTCGTTTTGACACTCAAAAAATGAGCTATTTAGCGGTAGACCTATTTGACAATTTGTTAGGCCCCTTTCGTATTTATATTTGTGATATTATTTTCTTTTGCTGTGCTGTTTGCTTTAATTCGGCCATAGCGTAAAAAGTGGCCATGCCTTTTCCAAAGTCATATAACCTAATCCAATAAGGCACCTATTGAGCTATTTTCAAGCAAAACTTTCCCTTTAAATATAAATCTCTAAAGTTTTCAATTGATGCTATTATTGTTTTATTTTGATTTTATCTTAAACTTAACACATCATTACGTTTAACTTTTCCCATAATTCAGATCTCTCTGCTTTTAAATGAAGATTAGTGTTTCGTATCGACACAAGGACCCTATCAGTTACAAATCAGTAATGGGTTTTACATGTACTATTTATGTTCGCTATCAAATGTGAATTTCGCCGCTTGCTGCTGTTCTCACTATATGGTGGCAAGCACTGTGATGTCTTTTAAGATTATGACCTAACAGTGCTTTGAAAAAGGATTCAAGACAGAAGAAAAAACATGCTTAAAAAACACTGAAATCAATAATCGCTAGTCGCACCTTGTTACAGCGTAAGATGTTATAGAATTACGTGAAACCGAAATCATTATGGGTGGTTGTGCGTAGCCACTACATGTCTCCCAAGTTTGACGAGTTCCTGGCAACGTCTTATTTGCCCTGTTTTCACCATGGGCGTTCTTAAACTAAACAGATTTTCATCCGTTGAATTCAGCAAGTGCCTGAAAGTACATCAAAGTTGTGGGTGGGCGCCAAGGCAATTGAGTTGTATTTCAATAACTAAGCTATTAGTATATTGGGACTGATACCTTCGACTTTTTTGTAAGTGTAGACGAATTG
Source organism: Trididemnum clinides (assembly GCA_963675345.1). NCBI lineage: Eukaryota > Metazoa > Chordata > Ascidiacea > Aplousobranchia > Didemnidae > Trididemnum > Trididemnum clinides. The sequence continues at coordinate 3,786,072 of OY776305.1, read as the reverse complement.
GTATCAGACAACTCCTATGGCTGCGCGCATGTTGCTTGGTCCTGACATAAACGCATCCATTCAAAGAGAAAACTAGCCCGTAATGAAGCACTCACTGTTAAGTTATTGCAACAGCAGATCCCCCATCAGTAATGTCGAGATAAAGAATACTAAATCAGCTGGCTGCGTCGACTTCACCCAAATGCAAAAAATGGCTTCAATATTTAAATGATATGTAATCGATACAAATATTTTGTTACAAAAGATGAAACAGGGCATATTTTCCTCCAAGTTTTTGTAGGAGAATCACTAACTTGCTGGCTTAGAGTAGGCTATTGTTTAAAACGTTTAGAAACTTCATTTTTTGAATGAATCTTTTCCAAACTTTTGTTAGATAATGCCAAAGAGCCATGCTTTTAAGAAATAACTTTTATTAGAAATTCCAATTTTGTGACGTCCAGACACCAAAATTTTGAGTGTTTTAACCAATAGACTATATTTAAAAATTTTTTAAATGTTCATTTTTTGATAAACCTTTCAGCAAATTTAGATAGATCATGCCAAAGAACCATGATTGATAAAGAAACGAGTCGAATGGTACCAAGGAACTAATTTTTTGTAAAAATGCAAGTTTCTTGAGTCAAATAGGAAAATTGTTCAACTAAAAATCTCACATGATGTATGCTAGCCAATTGATGAGCCAATATACAGGTATACTAATCCTTAGCCTTAAGTAATTACAGCAACATATTTCTGGAAAGCAAATGTCTTCAGCTTTCAAACGACACTGACTGTTAGTACTTTGTCATAACCTTTATACATTAAGCTAATCTGTTTTTAGTCAACTAACCACTTTTGGGGGATACAGTCGGTTAAAAGTCTTAAAGGTTTTTGGCTTTTTTAATATAAAAACTGATTGTAAATGTACATGTCTTATGTTATTGGAATTGCCTTGAAACGTCCTTTAATTTATTAATAAAAGTTTGAAAAGCAATTGAGAAATGGGGTCACAAATCAGTTTTTAATTTAACTGATTTTATAAAATGTTGCAATTTTTGAAAATATCATCAAATGACAATCTCTGTTAGCGAAATACTAAGTTAATCGTGCCTGGCTGCATTACGACATTTTAGAGCGTTGAAGCGTGCAGAAAAAAGCAAGAAGCATGATTAAAAGCTTAAAATGCTTAAAGAAAGGATCTGCTGTTGCTCTGCCAATTGAGCTTTAATTGCAATAGAGTTCATTTTATCGAAAGTACTTTGCTAAGATCTCCCAAAAAAGCGTTTAATGGCGTTCCTACTATTAGCATTTTTTGATTAAATTAAGAAAACAAGTTTTATAATAATTGTTAATTATGATGTCAGGTGACATCCTGAAGAAATGAAATTTGTTGAAGTTGGTAAGTCGGGTACTGGCTTTCGTTTAAGCCAAAAATTGCTTTTCTAGGTCTAAAAATGTGATTTTTTAAAACTTATCTTTGATTAAGACGTCATCATGACGCCACTATTACAAAACCAAAAATACCCATTTTTCCCTGTAGGGACGCTTGAGCGCTAATGGATAAAAAGAATGAGCCATTTCATTGTATTCCAAAATGTTTTTTTGAGGGAGCTATCTTATTCAAGTGGAGAATTGTGCTCCACTGGTTCATAGGAAAATTCTTTTAGAAATTCATTACATGAGGTAATGGCTCCTGTAGATATTAAATTAGCATTTTATATTTGTTAAAAGTGTATTCTTTTTCTTTAATTCATTGTTGCTCTGGAAAAACCTTTACTGTAGCAACGCATCAAAAATTCATTATAGCAATAACTAGTCAAGCACTGGTTGCAATAACAACAACAATAACAGCAACATCTTTGGAAAACTCTGATTTGACAAAAATCAAACCACCGCACGGAAACCATATTTTTCTGAAGGAAGCTGAAGCATCTCATAGCATCAAAACATGCTTCTCTCAGGCAACAATCTCATTAAATTGGAGAAATGTGATACACCAGCACATAGGAAATTTTGGAGAGAATTTAAATTTGCATTAGATAATAGCTCCTGTAGAGTAGTGAGCAGCTATATTTTTTGATGAGGATTTTAGTTCTACCAGACCTCTATGTTTCCACGCCCAAGTAAAATCGTGTTCAATATTTACAAATATGACGTCCGTATCATACAGTTTCTGAGCAACTCCCAGAACATCTGATCCGAATTCTTTTCATTCAAGCTTGCAGTATAGTTGAGAACAGAGCCAGGATTGCGCTGATGATGTGTTCGGAATGTTCCTAAATTGGGTAGATGTGAAGCGAAGGTTATCAGAATGCTTTTATCTTTACCTTGAGTGTAAATCCATTCCTCAAGAACAGCAAGCACGTAGCGACATTGTGTTGATTCGAGGAATTTGCCACTTAACAAAACAATTGTTTTTCTGCTTGCTTCCATTCTGAGTAGAAGCTGTTCAACTTGTGTAGCACCACACCAATCTTCCTTCCCGATCACACTCATTTTAAATCTAGGATTATCTTGTTCAAGCTTGGGAACCAAAACAAAGTCAACCCAATCTGCAATAATCTTGTCTTCTTTGTCATAATAAACAAAACCATCAAAAGCATGCTTTCTTGTTTTATCGATTCGTTTTGAGTTTGATTGTTTTACATTAATAATCTTATTCAAAAGGATTTTTATTAAAAAGTTTTTTGTGAACTTGCTTTTTAACAGTAGAGTCAAAGTCAAAAACGAAAATACAAATGTGGCGCTTGAGATTGACAAAAGTGTGAGTAACGGTTCCTGACAATATCTAGTAATACTATACTGAAACAACAAAATCGATGAGTTAAATCCTTGATCTCTGCAAGTCAAGCATCCTCCGTAGTAATCCTGAACTGCTTGATTACAAACAGGAAGAAATCCTGGCAATTTCAAGCTTTTCATCTCGGACTGAATTAAGAAACCAAAGTTTTCGCTCAACGAACAATCACATTCAATGACATTACCTCGAAGATCAAAATAAGTTAGCCTCTGTAAAACATTTCGACCAACAACGAGTGGACCAACATATGTGATGTGATTGAAGCTTAGATCAATTGTTGTAAGGTCATTACATCTTTCCATCAAATACTGAAAAGTACGCGGCATGATGTAATTAATGAAATTATGGGACATGTCCAAGGCTTTTAGATGTATGCTGATGTTGGAAAAATAGTCTCTTTCCAACTTCTCAATTTCGTTGTAAGATAGATCGAGGTGTGTCAGATGTGGCAACGCACTTAAAGCTTCATAAGGGAATTCCTGCAGCCAACAATCGATCATTGAAAGCTTTTCTAGGCCGCTCAAACCGTAGAAAAATTTGTTTCCCAGTGAGTAAGTCGTTCTTCCGGTTTCAATTGACAAACTATTTAAATATGGAAATGGTTTGAAAATATTTATATTCGTACTAAGAACAGCAGTTGGAATTTTAATGTTGGATAACTTCAGGTTTGTCACTGTTTTAAGAGTAGTATTATCTTTCCAGCAGTCTTCCATTAGTCGAAAAAAGTTGTTTGAAATGTCACCGTACTGGAGAGTGAGGTTAAAAGCAGAATGTTGCAAAAATCTCAAATTAAATTCCTCCTGATAAACGGTAAAATTCAGCATGAGATTGCTCAGATGGCACAAGCGACCTAAAGCATTCGGATCAACATATCGGATTGGATTGAACTTTAAATTTATTTCAGTCAATTTGGTTAAACTTTGAAACGAGTTCGTCTCAATGTAGTTAATGCGGTTGTAAGATAAATCCAGCTTGGTTGTCACAGGAAAGTATTTCAACGGATATTTATGCAAATCAGAGATTGCATTGCGAGACAAAGTTAACCACGACTGATTCATCTTAGGACTCAACAGAAATTTCAGTGCTTGTTCGTGGTGGTGGTAGCGAAAAGAAATTGGAAATGTAGGAAAGAGTGTTGAAAGTTGAAGGCTGTTAAAAGTATGTTTTTGAATTGCATCTTGTTTGCTCTCGTTTTGTTTTTGAGGTTCACCGATGTGGTTGTACTGCAAATTAATGTTTCTCAAACTCGTAAAGCCATTAAGTGCATCCATACTGAGGTTACGAATCCCCATCAATGCCATTTCAAGTGTGTGTAGCTTGGATAGATTTCGAAGAACTGCTAGGCTCCCGCTATCCACTGTGTCAAATTTAACTCCATTTGATATAAAATAATCCAAAGTTAAGACTTGATAAGTAGATTGCTCTGTCGTGCCGAGGAGCAAGTACTCTAAATTAGGAAATCTCAAAAAAGCATTTCCCAATCTCATTTTCTGGACTATAGGTCTGTTTGGATAAAACGCAGAAGAGCAAAATGTGTTGCTGGACAAATCCAATATTGTTAAATTTTTCAACGGTTGTAAAAATTCGGGATTTTGTACATGCACATAAAAGCAATTAAATGCCAAATTCCATGTTTGAAGCTGACTGTTATTTGGAAGAATATGTTGCGAGCAGTTTTTCAGCATGTTTCCTGATAAATCCAAGTGTTTCAGATTGTTCAAATCTATTAGAGCGTACGGCTGAATGTTTAAACGCACAAAGTCATACTTTGATGTCCATGAAAGATACAAATGCGTGAGATTTGGGCACTTTTTGAAGTCTTCACGAGTGATGTGATGAATAGGATTGCCACGAAGATTAAGTCCAAGCAATGTCCTGCTGAACAGCTTTGAGGGAACCTTTGTCAAATTGTCAAATGAGAGGTCCAAATAAGACAAGTTGCTGGAAAACAAAGAAAAGCGTTCAATTGAAAAGTTTTCTTTGCAAAAACCCCTGGAAATACCACCAAAGCAACTAGCTGAGAGTATTACAACTTGAAGTGAATTTAAATGCTTTACATTGCTACCATTCAATCGACCTAGAGGGCAAAAGAATATGTCCAATACCAAAAGATTATGTGGTAGATTTACTGGAATATTTACAATCAGATTTCCGGAGAGATCTAAGTACTTTAAGCTTGAAAGTGAACTGAAAGCATTAGAAGAAATTTTCAAAGAACTTGATTTGCAAGGAGGCGCTATTGTATGAGAGATGTACGTTGATCGAGCGCAGTTTTCTCTGAACATTATTGCCATTAATGACTTGTAAGCAACAAAATCATCGTTTTCAATTTTAGTGATCGAGTTTTGGCTGAGGTTGAGAATAATCACGTTTGAGTCCAATTGCCGGGGTACTTTGGTCAGTCCTTTTTGAAAACAAGATATAAAGGGCTTGTGATCAACTATCCATGATGAGTTTCCAATAACATCGAAAATATTCTGCAGTTTCCTGTCAACTAAATTGTAAAGATTTGTCGAGTTGGTCATCAGATCACACCTCCAATTATCAAGTGAGGATTCAGTGCTGCTGAGTGTCAAACTGACAAGTAGAAATACGAAAAAACAAACTTTCATTATATTTAATTAAGCCTACATCAATTATATCTATATAGAAACACCGAGTCGGATTACTTTAGGCTTCTACATTTTCCATTTTGCCGGAAAAATCCCTGGCTTTTAGTTAAGTCCAGCCGGTTTGTCAAAATGTATGAGAAATCTTGGCATCTTGAAACATTTTTGACGTATTGATCAATATCTGGTTTACCAAAGATACCGAAAAACTAAAGTTGAACTAGGAGCCTTAGGAAATCTTTAAGCCTTAAACCTACGGCTATCTTTGACAGTGAAGAAGAAATTGTAGAATAAAATCGTAAAAAATGATTCATTTCATTCCACTGCGGGGTCGATTGCAATTTGTAATAAGGTTGATTGTAGCAGAAAATTTAGCGTAATAATGCAACATGTGAAGAATGTCCAATCCGGCGTTGAAAATATTGATCTGCAAAAATGTTGCCGGTTTATGAGGGTAAATTTTATTCTGCTTTTTTCAAATTTGGGTTTTATGGTATATGGCTTTAGCGTGAAGCAAGTTTGGTCACCTCGGCACTATTAAAAGACTATTTCATTTTCGTTTCGCTGGGCATATACGCCAAGTTTTGTTAAAAAAAAACAGGGCTTAAAGTGATGATTCAATCCTAAGTTTGAGCAGCAAAAATCAAGCAAAAGAACAGAGCAATTTTTCAATTGACTTATAAGTATAGCGGAGGAATGTCCAAAATAGTTAGTCTCAATTCTCAGCTGTCAAAGTGCGGGATTTACTCCTGTCTATTAAATGATTAGGGTTGGATTATTACCCCAATCACTGTTTTTCTGATGGTAATTGTCAAGCGAAACGTAAATAAAAGAACTATTTTATGTTGCTTGCTATATGGGTACAACAAGATAGAATATTTAAATGGTATGTCACCCCTCTATAGACAAATGGTGTTCAAAAATGTTGTCGTCCAAAGAAATCTCTTTGCTTTCAATTAAGATTGCAAATGCGATAAAGTAGACTTTCAAAATATTGAACTCCAAAAAAAGTCTTTGCCTTCAACAAGGATTGAAAATACAGACTTTGTGTGATGCGATCTCCTTCTGATTATTTCTGGTCGTGCTACCGGCTTCCTCCATGCGCTATTTTACAAAAGAACATTCTTTACAATTTTTGAAATGCCTGGTGTGCAAGAAATCTTTTCAGTTGTGCAATGCAATGTGAATATTGTGGTATTACGTTTTATCTTCCCGCAGACTTGCAAAACAAAAATAGTAGCCCTGAAAGTAAAAAAAATGACTCAAACCTTCATTAAACGGAGTTTCAAGGTTTCGGCACTCCGCTGGAATTGCTAGATATCACTTTCGCTCTTCCTCAGACTGTGAAAACCCGCCAAGCAGAGGAAATCATGCCAAAAGGTATTTCTCTGTTAAATAAAAATAATTAGAATGGTTAGCCGCGTTAGCCTTGCACATAGTAGAATCTATAGGGCCGGCAAAAAGTTTAGAAACTTTTCAAACTTTAGCAGTTTCGTTCGGTATGTCGACTCTGTATCAATTTACAGACTTCAGAATAATATTGTTAGCCTACATTATTCTAACCCTTTTTTTTTGTGTTCCAAAAAGTTTAAGTAATTTGTTTTTAATTTTTATCTGCAATTTGTGATTTAATAAGTTTATTTTGACAATTTCACTGCAAAAATGAGAAAATTGGCCTCAAATTTCTAAAATTTGCAAAAGCTATCTTATTCTTTTAAAAAAAGAAGGGTACAAAAATGTTGAAACTGCATGTACATTAGGCCTTTCTAAGACTTCTGCTGGCCGTATACTTGACAAAGCAAGGAAAACATCGGCCTTTCTCCGATGAAGAAAAGTGGCCGGCCTCACAAGACGACCTCAAGAACGGACCAAAAAATCAGGAGACTTTGACAAGAAAACCATCAATTTCATCATCAGAAATTAAGACATCTGTGCCTCAAGTGGTTGATGTGTCCGCAAGAACAATTCGCCACCGTTTGTGCTACGACATGAAGGTTACTGTCTGAAAACTTCTACATTTTTTCTTACACTGAAAGTGGCAAAGCAAAGACTCGATTTCTGCAACCAGTACAAAGAGTGGGCAAGTGAAGTTGACATAAAGTTATGTTCTCGGATGAGTCAACCATTTTGTAGTTTTTCTCCTTCAAGCACTACGTCCGAATACTTGTTTGATCTTAGCCACTAAACCCTCGGTGCATTCTAAGAACTGTCAAACACCCACTTTCTGTCATGGTTTGGTGGTGCTATTCCAGTCAGGGCCGAGGGAATCTATCCTTAGCTAAAGGTCAAACGATGAACGCCAGGCCTAACAGTGTCTTAGATGCCCATCTTCTGGCATTTATGAATGTTCATGGATGCACAACATTGCAACAAGACTCTGCACCGTGCCATTAACACTAGAACGGCGAAGGTGTCGAAATCGACACGACCCCTACTTTTCAGTTGTAACCGCTCCCTTTGTTTTTGAAGGTACGCTCTAAAATTACCTGAGAATTATCAAAAGTGACCATAAATGATAAATTGATTAAATTTTTCAAATAAGATTTTCTCTCTAAAATATAAATTGAGAATATACCTCTAACAGCGAAGGTGTCGAATTCGACACAACATGCAGTAGATCATGCCGACATGTTTTCTGACGCGTAAGCACTCTCCCGCTGTATTTCATTTCCTACTGTTAGCGTCATAATGATTGTTTTCTCTTTTCTCGTTCCGACTCGTAATAATCAATAGAGCCGTTGTAGTTTTGTAAGCAGTAGTGTTTTTGCGATACAGTAGGTTAGTAACTATGTCTTTTGACAAATTTCAGTGCTTCTACACACTTGAACAAGCGAATGACTTGCTTGAGTATTCAGATATTTCTGATGACGATGTTGATGTCCCTGAAGCATTTTTACAAAGCCAAGCTAGTGATAACGTTAGCGATAGAAAAGCTCTCCCTCCACAGCCTAACTGCTCTGATGACGAAGACAACTGCAGTTCCTCTTCTGAAGATGAGAAGGAAGATTTGACAGTGAATCCAAGTGGTCAACAACAAGCTAAAAATGGTGTAACTTGGAATCCTTTACTTAGAGCCAGACCGGGACAAGCAAATGCTCCTAACATTTTTCGTATAAAAACAGGAGTTCATCCAGCAATACGAAATAGGGCTGCTGCTGGTGCTTACGATTTCTGGAAATTGTTCGTGGATAATAACATGCTGAAATCTATTCAAGTGCACACTTGTAGAGAAGCAACCAAAATTAATCCTGATTTTACTCTGTCACTGGACAAGTTAGAAGCATTTATTGGATTGCAATACGCTCGGGGAATATACGGTAAACATTATTCTATTGACTTTCTGTGGAACAAAACATACGGCTCTAGATTGTTTGGCGATACTATGCCTAGAGATTGTTTTTGAGAGGTGAAACGTTATATCAGATTTGACAACAAAAGTTGTCGAAGCCAGAGGCTAGCTGATGACAAGTTTGTTCATGTTCGAGAACCACTGGAAAAGTTTGTAGCTAATTGCATGTTCAACTATATCCCACAATGGAGTCTTACAATAGATAGCAATTATTTCCAATGAAAAATAGATGTCCTTTCATTGTCTTTATGCCCAATAAACCGGACAAATTTGGCATGAAATTTTGGGTGATGACGGAAGTAGAATCCAAGTATGTATACAATCTTTTACCTTATCTAGGTGCTTTTGAAAAAGAACAGCGCAACGGTAAGCCCTTAGCTGAAGATGTTGTAATGAGACTTACTGAGAGCATTCATAACAAAGCTGGTTACAACGTAACTCCTGACAATTTTTTTACTAGTGTTCATGTGGCAAGCTTATTACAACAAAAAAAGATTACAATCGTTGGGACGGTACGAAACAACAGCAAGGGCCTGACAAAAGAAGTGAAAAAATGTGGAAATGACACGTATGGCAGCAAATTTTACTACAATGAACAGAATGAGTGCTTATTTGTCAACTACCAATGCAAGAAGAAAAAAAATGTGAATTTGTTATCCACCATGCACAATGCACCTAGTACAGACAATACTGAAAAAAAGAAGCCCCTTGTAATTCACGTTTACAATAAAAACAAAGTAGGGGTTGATGTTTTCGATCAAATGGCCAGACAATATACGACGCATTCTGCAAGCAGGAGATGGCCATTAGCTGTATGGACCAACGTACTAGACATAGCTGCCTTGAACGCCTGGATCATTTTCCGGAAAACAACTGGAAGTAAAGTTAGTCGCCGTGATTTCATTTTGGATCCCATAGAAGGCCTAAAACAAAATTTTGTGGCACAGCGAAAAACCACATCTTTTTGAGTTGATATTCCATTGGAGAGCCGTTTAGGCAAACGCCGAAAATGCTTTTCAAAAAATTGCAATAATGCAACGGTTACAACTTGCCGGCTTTGTCTACAACCCACATGCGGAAAATGTGGAAGTGCATCGTACAAGGTTACCGAATGCCATGCTTGTTCATCAAAATAAGTGGCATAAACAAAACAAAAACAATTTTTCCTTTACGGCTCTATGCTATTCTGGATAAGTCGATTTCCGTTGCAGTTGCTAATGCTAATTGTAATTAGTAATTATACTAACTTTTTTGAAATTTTTGTTGTTTATGTTGTCATATCGTGCTCTCCTAGCTTTTTTTCTTAATTTGTATCAAAATACAAGCATATGCTTTACATATCAGGCTTATAAAGCAACTGGTGTCGATTTCGACACCACCTCCATTCTAGGTGCAGTTTTTTTCTCGCCGTTCTAGTGTTAAACCAAAGCTGTAATGAAGTAGTTTTAGACCAAAAATGTCAATGTGCCGAAATGGATGGAAAATTCACCTGATCTGAATCCGATTGAAAATTTGTGAACCTTGATTAAAGGAAAAGTGTTTAGATGCAACCGCGAAGTTTGGAGAAACCATAATCATAGCAATTATCATAGAGGTTTGGTGCAAAGATATTAACAAAAATTTGTGCAAAATCTTCTCAGATTTTATGTCCTGCCACATGCAAAATGTCATCAAAAATAATTTTTAAGGTTGAAGAACTCATAAAATTAGCAAAAGAACAAAAAGAACTCATAAAATTAGCATAGAAAAAAAGCACCAAAACCCTTTCCCACGATGAAAAATTAGCTGTTTAAGCATTGCGATGCAATGAAGCTATCATTATTTAATCTGTATAAGGGCAGAGCCATTCTAGTTATGAATAAGGAAAACTACATCAAAGAGGCAGAATGGTATCTTGACTTTGAACAACATTAAGCAAAGCTCAGGCAAGACCCATCAGATGCCTTCAAAAGAGACCTCAAATGCTTGTTAAGTCATTCACTGAAGTTGATCTAGACCAGATAATAAAATTAATTTTACTAGATCCAAAACAAGGGCAATTTTTTTTGCCCAACCCAAGATATACGAGCCCAACAATCCGGGACGCCAGATTCTTTCAAACAAATTGACCCTCATTGAAAAAATTTCGCAATACCTTGAACTCTATTTGAAACCATATGCCCAAAATGCAAATAGCTTTATTTAGTACACCACCGATTTTTTGAACAAGCTAAAAAACATTTTAAACCTGCCCAATAACACTATGTTGGTGACTTTGGATGTCTGTTCTCTGTACGACAACATCTCACATTCTAATGGCTTATAGACGTTAAAGAACAGGTTGTCTAATAACCAAATCATTTTCGTAGTTCTCCAGCTCACCAAATTCATTCTAGAACATAACCACTTTAAATTTCAAGTCAAACGATATCTTTGGTAAATGGCGCAGCAATGGGCACTCCTATGGCACCGCAATATCCAAATATTTTCATGGCTTACCTGGAAGAAAGGATTCTGGGAAAACCAACCCAAAACCAATTCTTTACATGCACTACCTTGATGATATTTTTGTTGCTTTGAACTCATGGCGAAATAGCACTTGATACTTTCTATTCACAATTCAACTAAAATGACCCCAACATCCAACTTACAATAAATTTTGCTTTGGATGAAATCAATTTTCTTGATACCGCCATTCATTCATTCATTCATGAGTATGAGCTCACGCTCGGTTTGCATGTCTTTCGTCAGACTGGGACACCACGACGGGTAGACTGCTCGGCCCCGCCACCTATCTGCCACATGAAGATAGAGACTGCTTGTTTTGTGCCGTGCCCAAGGACACAACAAGCAAGCTTGCCGGCTTGTTCTCCACACTGTTTCTTTTTTGCTGAGCGCCAAGCATGGAAGCGGTGAAAGACATTTTTTTAAAGTCTGTTGGTATGACTTGATTGGGGAAATGAGCCCCAGCTACCAACTGCGACGCGGACACTCTAATCACTACACCATCGTGCCGGTGAAACCTCCATCAAGATCAAATACAACAAGCTCGTCACTACGTTTTACCAAAAACCCACCCTCAGATACAATTACGTACACCCTGAAAGCTTCCACCCCCTCATATCTTCAAATCGATTACCGGTATTTCTAGTAAAGCATTGCGATACAATCGCATTTGCTCGGATAGAAATGACTGTGAGTCTTATTTCATTCAACTTAAAAATAGCTTTCAGAAATTAGGCTACGATACTGAATAAGTACATAAACAAATCAACAAAGCTCGATCCATTCCCAGAGATTTGTTACTTCAATACAAACCCACGTCCGAAAAAACGCATCCTTTAGTCTCAACCTCTCACCCACAGATTAGATTTGTGACTTGGATTGCCAAAACACTACAACATATTCTAAAGAGTGACCCTCAATTACAATATCTTTTTCCTGTTCCCCCATTAATCGCTTACCGACAACCACCCAATTTCAAACGTATACTAACCTCCAACCAAAACTCTCAACCTCAACCAGGTACTTTTCCCTGCAATACTCCCAGATGCCAGCTTTGCTCACACATCATCACTGATAACATTGTTAAAGGACTCACCAATTACAAATTTACATCCGAGAAAGATTCACGTGTACTTCGTCAAATGTCATTTACCTACTCTGTTGTTTAATCTTTCCCAAGCTATATATATTGGAGAAACTATAAATAGTATTAGACAGCGAATAAACGGATTCGCATGAATCAATAAAAAAACAAACCACCTCGACCCTGAGACAACGATAAATGAAAGAACAAAAATTGATATTCAAATTCAACTGCATTCAAGAAGAACTAAGCAAGAACTCTGGCTTTTTATGATATTATTTGAATCAATCATACTTTTAGAAAGGTGTAAAAGGAAAGGGGGCCGGATTGATTTTTACAACTACAGAAATAAACTATTTAGTGGTATGTTTATTTTACGATTTGGTGCAGCGATTTTCGTATTTTTATTTGTGGTATTAAGTTCTTTCGCTGCCCTTTTGCCTTGTTTCCGACATAGCAACCTAAGCGGCCACGCCTTCCCCAGACCCTTTCACCATATTCTAGTAGGTGCCCGTCAGGCCACATCCTTTTCGTACAAAATATTCCCTTTAAAATCAGTTTTGAAAATTGATAGGCCATTTTGATGGTTTATTAAACCTGGAATTTCATCACATTGCTTTATATGATAGATATAGATTCCTTAAAAAACAGCATATCAATAAAAAAAAAAGATCTGTCAGTAAGGTCAGCAAAAGAAGACAGCACAAAAAAAACAAGTTTTTGTTAGAACACAGCTATATAAAAAAATGAGTGTCTTAAAACATTAACCGCTGAGCCAAGATCGTTTTGGCTTTAGCACATCTTTTACTAGTGCTAATAGGCGTTACACTGCTTCCCTAGCAAGGGCCGCGCCAGCCCAATATAAGTTGGGGCAGGGACAAACATATGCGAGTCAAATTCAGAGAAAACCTGGATGGGATGCAGTTTTAAGTCACAACCAGGAATACTGTTACAACTTGGGGGTATTCTCACCACGACATAACATATAGGTTAAGTTAACCCATTTATTTTTAGGAACCGAAGGTTGCTTTGAGTGTGTTAGTCAACAGTCGAGTTGATCGGAATTTTGACAGACAGTTTGGCAGAGAAGCCTGTAACGAAGGTTTATAAAAGGTTCTAGAGGGGTTTTCCCCAGAAAATTTTGAAGAACTAGAACAGATTTGGTGCAATCTGGCGCATATCTTGTGAAAAATTTTTGGACAAATTGGAAACAAAATTGATACGTAAAACTAAAACAACTGAGCCTATTGTTCAGAAATTGACTTTCGCATGAAATTTAGATGGTGTGGTGACAAATTTACATAGTTTGGTTAGAGGTTAAATCTGGCTCTGTTATACCTAGAATAGATAGTGGAAAATCTAAAACAGGTCAAACCCAGCCAGATTTAATCACTAACTCTCTATTGCCATTATGTACCACATCAAATGACGGATCCCTGCTTTATGACATCTTGTTTTTACAGCATAACAGAGCGACAACTTGCAAAAATTAATCGCTAAGTCTGTATTGCGCTAAATCATAGTAGCTAAACCAATATAAAAATGATTTTATTACGTATATAGTTGTGTGCTGGTGACGAATCAACGCAATAAACATTTGGAAATTTCGAATGATTTCTTTACAAAAAGTGGTACCGGCACTGCAATTTTATTACAAATCATAAGTCCACAAACACATGTATCTTGTTTAAATTACTAAATCAACGTGATTTTTCAGAATGTTTTTGATCTTTCAAAATCTAGGGGATTAGAGCCTTGGGTTACACACTCCTTTACTCGAAAAACTCAACGGACATGCACGAATTACAGAAATGGCCCCAAACCAGAAGTGGGGGACAAGTTTACTCCATTTTTGCCATCGCGCAATCCATGAATGACGTTGCAGTATTTCACAAAAAAGTAACTCCCACTATTGTCGCCACTAGTTTATGATGACAATAGTGGCGCTAAAATAAACTACCACACACTAGCGGGTATTATTTTTAGCCCAGTTAGTTTGCACAACTGTCAAGTACAGCTAGTTTGCATCTACTAGTGCGACATCTGATGGCTGGGCAACCAATAAGTACTAGAAGCTCTAAGGTTAGTACTTTCTGCAATAGCTTAGCAAATTTTGAGGGAAGTCTTGTCATTTATGATTTTAATCAATTGATATGCAGGGTGATTCGGGATAGCAGTTACAGCGTAAATTTGAATAGCGTTCCAAAAGTCAGTTTGTTGCTTTAAAATAAAATTTAGCATCAAATAAAGATCTAGACAATGGCGATAAAAATCCATGAACAACAATAGTTATGGCTATTGGTACTAAACTGCCAATGCAGTGCACTATATCCAACCTGCTGATTGAAAATTTTTTTCTAAGTGCACTTTTAACTTTAGCTGTCCAGAAAAATTCTCCATTTTTGCTCCTGATAATCTTAAAAAATGATCCTTCTGATTCAATCCTGAATACGAAAACTATGTAGAATCCTGCCTGATCAAACAATTATAATCCTGGCCACCTCTGCAATAAAGTACAGCGTGAAATTAAAGCAATGCTAACGATGCTCAGTAGTTAGTTACATTCGTTTTTTTAGCATTAACAAAAAAGACCGCGGAGAACCCAAGAGCGCGACACGTAGCGTAGCAATTGCTATACTTGTTACTGTTGTTGATCCGGCGCTGCTTCCCGGATCTTATGATCAAAAAATAATCTATTTAGTCTAGAAACAGTAATAAATTGCTGTCAGTGCCGTTTTAGTAGCATAAGTTAGGTTCATTTGTTGAGAATTGCGGCGGAGCTATCTGAGATCAAAGAGATCTGTAGTTTTGTTTGCAGAGTATGCAACTGTGTTTGAATGAGTAGGGTTGTCATGTCTCGTTTATTAAAATTTATCATTTGTAAATGATTAAGTCCGATTACTAGGATCCACAATTGAGTCAAGAATGTCAATAGTGCATCTTAGTAACCGAACTTGATCACTTACAAATGATTAAATCCGGTTACTAAGATGTACTATTGAGTCAAGAACGTTGGTAAATAGTCAAAAATGGTATTGACACTAGGGAGCGGTAGTAAGTCAAGCAAAGCTTGACTATCGATGTTTATCTTTGGTAATGGTTTGTGTAAACAGAGCTTTGTTACAGGAACTTCTGTTCTGATACCTCGCCTAATGCTGTCTTCGAGAATCAGAGCTACAACAGGTTCCACACAGGTAATATAATTAAAATATTTTCCAGAAATGTAATGCCCTAAATGTATTCACACAGAGGGATGTGGACAAATTTTAAGGAAAAAAAGGAGGCATTTAAAAAGGCGTTTTTTATTTGTAGAAGAACTTTTTTCTGCATATAAAGCAATTTATTTGGAGGCAAGTACAGTGCCTACATTAAAAATGCACCTTCAAAGAGAGATTTCCTTAAAGAAGGGACGAAGGTTTAAATGAAGATTAATGTTTCGTATCGACACAAAGAGCTTATTATTTACAAATATGAGTAATGGGCTTTACCATTTATGTTTGTTAGAAAAATGTAGTAGATGATTTTTCTACGTGCTGCTGTTCTCACTATATAATGGCAAGCATTGCGATGTCATCTAAAATTATGACGGAACACTGCTCTGTAAAAAGATTCTAGAAAAAAGAAAAAACATGCTTGAAAATACTTAAATGAATAATTGCTTGTTGCATCTTGATACAGAGTAAGATGTTGCAGAATTACTTATAGCAATAATTGACTTTTGTTGAAACGCAATCGATTAAAAAATACATTATGGGCGGTTGTGCGTAGCCACTACATGTCTTCCGAGTTTATCGCGTGTTGCCAACGTCTTATTCGCCCTGTTTTCACCACAAGCGTTCTTGGCTTTCATCCGTTAAATTTAGCAAGTGCTTGAGAGCAGTGGCGTACAGAGGGAGGTCCCTATGCGCGCCCCTTCTTCAGGTTTTCTCAGGAAAACGTAAAATGTCATTTTCAGCCATCATGCTGGTAACGGTAACAAATGTCTCTTGATATAGCTCTGAGAAAATTGATCTCCAAAAAAAGATCTTCGCCGCAACTGTCCCGTGAAGTTTTGCGAAAAGGCATTTTCGCGCTCCTTCACTCTCAACAAATTTCTGCGTACGCCCCTGCTTGAAGGCATATCAAAGTTACGGGAGAACGACTAGGTAATTGATTTGTGTTTTCAGGATTAAGCCATTATATATTTGGACTGCTACTTTCGATTTTTTCTCAAGGGTAAACGAATTTGCATTACCTAACGCCTGCGGCCGCGCGCATGTTCCTTGGCCCTGGCATAAATGCAGCTATGCACAGAGCGAACTGACCCGAATCGAAGCACTCAAAGTTATTGCAATAGCAGGGCCCCCAATGATATTGTCGAGGCAAAGAATATCAAATCAGCTGGCTTCGTCGGTTTCACCCGATTGCAAAGAAAGTGGTTTTAACATTCAGTTGATATGTAACTCAATACTAATATGTTGTTACAAAAGATAAAACAGGACCACCATTACCCTTTTCTTTTGTGTAAAAAGATCAGCAATTTTTTTCTTTGAGTAAGCTACTTCAAAATTTGTAGACTTCGTTTTTCGAGGAATCTTTTTAAAAATGTTGATAGGTAATGCCAAAAAACAGGCTTTTGAGGAAGAATGGACAAAACGTACCAAAGTACGTATTTTTCTAGAAATTCCAGTTTTGTGAAACTCTGGCAACAAAACTTTGAGTGTAACTGACAAGTAGGTCTTTCAAAATGTTTGCAGTCTTCATTTCTGGATAAATCTTTTGAAAATTTAGATAGATAGTGCCAAACAACCATGCTTGCGAGAAAAAAACGGTCAAAATGTACCAAAGGACTAACTTTGTATAAAAATTTCACGTTACTTTGGTGTAGTAAGAAAATTGTTTACAACCAAATGTAACATGATGTATGGCAATCAATTTTCAATCAGTCAATACAAACTAATTCTTAGACCGATAAATTCGAGCTACATATAGCTGGAAAGTAAAATTACTAAGATTTTAGACAACACGTAATTGTTAATACCTTGTCACATTTCATATACTTAAGTTACCTGTTTTTGCTCCTCTTACACTTTTTGGTGGGGTAAAAAGTTAAAATACAGGTGTTAACGTTTAGTTATCATGGAGTGAAAACAAATAGTAAAGATACATGTCATATATTATCGGAAATACTTTGAAGTAACCTTCAATTTGTTGAAAACAAGTTCAAAAATCGGTTGAGAAATGAGTTCACAAATCAGTTTGTAAATAAACTAATTCTGTAAAAAGTTTTCAATTTTTGAAAAAATCATCATATTATGATCTTTGGTAGCGAAAGTGTTGATCGTACCAACCAGCTTTATGACATCATAGAGCAAATTTTAAGCATGTAGGAAAAAAGAAAAAAAGCATGCTGAGAAGGCTTAAAGCGCTTAACCTTTTAAGGGATAAAGTAGCACATATGTTACCTCAGCGTGGTCCAATAGCAGGCCCGCGTACAGAATTTTTGTGGCCCGCGAACTTTCTCAGTATTTATTTAATCTGTTATGTGTATGTTACAGTTAGACAATTTTTCATAAAACTGCCAGTCATGAAATAGTTTGTAAAACCTCGTTTTTTCGCATGAAGATAAAGAAAAATAAGAAAATCAATATACTGACGAAAGCGACTTGGTTTCCCTCACGAGACGCTTAATATATTCAATAGTACGTTAACTTTTCTAGTGAAATAATCTGAAAGAGGAAAATAAAATTTTAGCCAGAGTCGAAATAGTAATTTCAAACATTCAAAATTTGCTGAAAACAATATACATGTACACAATATTAAAATGAAAACAAGCAAGAAGAGAAAGCTTGCTAACGAAGGCAGAGTGTTTAATGAAAAGTGGTTGAAAAATTGCTTTATGATGGAAAATAATGGCAAGCCACTAAACGGCCTCTTACTCTTTTTGAACGCGTGGAAAGTTAAAAACGTAACTTTTTTTGAGGATATCTTCAAACTCCCATTGAGCCGTACGGGTTCAGGACGCAAATACAAAACCATTGTCCATTACATTTACACTACCGTTAGAAAAAGTACTAGATTATAAACATATTTTTAGGCGAAGTGTATTTTGTCATGGAGAGCTTATTTAAAGTAAAATGATTGTTATAATAGCCATTAGCGGTAGCGTCGCTACCATTTTAAGCAATCAGCGGTTGCGGTGGTGCAGAAAAACTGTGCATTATTTACAATTGCTGTTAAAACAGTAGCCTAATGTACAGTATAATTATTCCGGGGATTATTTTTTAAGTCTAAAATTTTACATTTGATTGATATTTATTTATTTTTTTTATTTGCTATTTACTATATTTATCCTCCATTTACGAGAAAGCGATGTATAGCTATATTTTGGACTGTAAGTCCGCATTCGCTTGGGAGGTGCTATTTCCGAGGTGTCTGGATCACCCGTCTTCCATATAAAGGTGAGACGTCCCGTTAAGTGCCTTGCTCAAGGACACAAGCGAACTTGCCGGCTTTTAATTTTAAAGCCTCCCTGAATAAACTTTCAAGGCGGTATACACTCATTCAGAGCATCTACCACTTGCGCAAGATTATGTTGAAATTAAGAAAAAAATACTGAGACTACATAATGTGCATTAGGCTAAAATTCCACAAGTCATGAAATTGGGCGTTGGATCAACGCACCTACTTAGCCTCCTCTCCAAGGCAAGGCAACTACTGCAGTCATTTTACCTAAGCACATTTTTCTTAATTCGGCAAAAGCTTGCAAAATGCTGTCCTCCGCTCTATGAAGTTACGAGGTACCATTTGTGAGGCATCTTTTGTAATTCTAAAAACAAAGTTTTGCATTGCAACATGTTGAAACGAGTAGAAAATTTCTAAATTGTTTTTATTGAGATCTTTATGTGGTTTACCACATAGGAAAGATAGGAATAAAAAGAACAAGCTTTTTACCATTTACTGTGTTCTAAATCACGTGGAAATCGCCAGGTAGAAAACGCTTTCTTCAGGCAAGTGGTTTTATTACCAGAGGGCCAGTTGAGTATTGAACAAGTTGAAAGTCAAAGTGATAGTTTTTTTGAGTCCCCAAAATTGGTGAGCATGTTTTCAAAATGTTGGATTTAACTAGAGAAGGTGACTTCAAAACAAGATTGTCGCCTACAATAGAGAACTTTCAAGTAATTGAATAGGAAAACGGTAATTTGGATAAATTTGTTGAATGAGCATCTGGATTTGTACCTTCAAATGTCGGTTATTGGTAATAGTAACCCAGGGAGTCCTAGTGCATAACCACGATGTGAGTTTACAACTCGCTTAATCCTAACTCTTCATTGTAGACGTGAACAACTAGTAGACCTATCGCTGGCCCATTGCATTTACGCAACTGAATTAGCAATCGCATAATTGCCAGGCTTATCGCTCGGATCCACGCAGTCAACCTACATCGAGAGTTTAAAGCTAGAAAAAACGCAATGTAATTTTTCGCTCCACGCCGGCTTTAATGTGAACAATATCAGCAGCCGTGGTGTAGTGGCAGTTACCCTAGTTTCTGGAACTAAAACCTCGAAATTCGAACTCCATTTAATTCCATAGATATCCGTCAGATATCTTGCAATTCAAGTGTTGTGTTGCTTCGGTAAAAATCAGATTTGAAAGAGATTGTATAATGGCATACGACAACCAGTTTACGCTTGCTCTCCCTCATTGCGAGGGTAAAAGAAAGTAAAATCTACCTCAAAGCTGACGTAGGAAAAACAAATCAATACGAACGTTTCACGCAGCATTGATTTAATTACTAGCGGATGACTTTCACCAAAATGTTAACATCTGTAAAAATACCGAACAGTAAAATCATAAACCATTGGAGGAACTTCCCGACTATGATGAACGTCTTACAATTGAAAGTAATTGCACGGTTACCTATGTCACGTTATGCTAAGCGCTAACACCGTAAATTAATAATTAACAACTGGCAAATACAAACTACACTCAAGGCACGTCTAACTCGGAATCAAGTAAAAACCGCATTTCTGTTTAAAAGAAATCGTATCGTAACAGGATGATCTTTATATTCGCCGCGTTTTTATACTGCCAACTTTATAACACCATAAATCATTATGAAAGTGAAGTGACGAGGCTCATCAAGAAAAAAACATACCAATAAACCTGGCCTCAGCAAAATTCGGTGTTTTTCGTAGTCCTACCACTTTTCCACCTCCAGAACATTGCTAGGGACTCATTCCGTGGATCAAAAAAATAACAAAAAACTGGGCAATAAAAAACCGAAGACACGAAACACAACTTACATTTCTGGGGCACAGCACGCGTTGTTTACAGACAGCACAATTGAAGAACAATTACCAATCTAACTCTACATTCGTCAGCTGTACTTAAGATTTTCAAGATCTTTTCGGACTTCAGTAAAGGTGCAACAACACTATAGAGCAACTGGAAAAACACAAGGCTTCGCGGGCGCATCAACCAGATGTGAGGTGCGAGCAAAGAATTAAAACAGATTGCATGTAGTTCGTCGTATCGTCTACAGAAGAAAGTTTACTCGCTTAGTACTTTGATTGGTACACGATGCCAAGAGTTTCTGAAAACAAAAAACGGCAAAGTTATCAGCAACGTCATTTGTTTCATCTTGAGCTAATGCTCCATTTTCCCCTCTTTATTTTCTGCATTTCCGCAGGTTTATTGGTGCAAGTTCAGTGCACGTCTACCCAAGACGCTACCTTTTGTTCTAAACCTTTAGCTGAAATAACACAGCAGTTTAAATGCCATATGCCCTTCATGATGAATACTGATGACGCTTCTATGGAGTTTGGAACTCCAAACATTTAGTTACAAAGTCAGGAACGATTATCACTACACAAAGTAATCTCGCGAAAACTTGTAGAATTATTAAAAGCACGATGCGTTCAGACCTGCTTCGGAGTTTGCCGGCCCAGCGAATTTCTTCCACAGCTGCTGCCAACCAAACATCAAGCACCCAATAAATTCCTTATGGAAGCCAGTGAAAAAGCCGCAAAAAATCTGCCCATAAACGGTTTGTAGCTACTTTGGTAGCTGTTTCTGGTCTTAATGATCTTCCATCAAAACTCTGTGCTCACACCTTAGGATATGTAGCTCCGTGCTCACACCTTAGGATATGTAGCTCCGTGCTCACAAGTTGTGGTTTCCATTCCAACTGAAACGGTTTTACTGATACAACTTCGATATTACTAACGCATAACTGCTTTTTACCACTCGCGTCTTGATACATCCGCAGATAGATCTTAGTTCTATACTCTTACGTGTTTCTTTAAACTAAGATAATGTATAAGACCTCTTACGTGAGAAAGCCACGAAGGTTCCATATCGGACCAACATTTTCCGGCTGCGTGTTGTAAGCAGAATCAACAGCCTGCAACGACCACAACATTTAGATATAAAATATCGCTTGTGGAAGTAATTAGTTTCTGTTAGCCTAATTACCTGCTTTTCACCAACTTCCAACACAACAATTGCTGAATAAAACTTCAGGAACACTTCAAACTATGCTAGTTTTAGTTAGTTTAAAAAAGCACAACTTTATAGTGTTACCCACACAATAACATGTTTCGGAGGAGCGAATACTGCTGGTGTAGTAGAGCGCACCGGATCAGCTGCTTATTGGTTCCAGTGCAAAGTGGGTGAATTTGGATTACATTTCTTGGTCGAATTACAACGAAGATTTTAAAAGCGGAATTCATAGCTTCCCTGCTTGGCAGTCAGGACAAAAGGGATGGAGTGAAACAGCCGGTAAGTTCGCTTATTGTGTCCTTAGGTAAGATACTTCACGGGAAACCTATATTTTTCTGAAATAAGCAGATGGCGGGGTAAAGCAGTCTAACCCGCGTGGTGGTTCGTCTGACAAAAAAAACAAGCAGAGCATGAAAAAAAATTGTAAGAACTAGCTTAAAGTAAGAAAAGTAATAGAATAAGGTAAGAAAAGCATTTCTACCACAAATACTAGAACCAAGCAAAAGATAAGGTTGCAAGGTGCTTCGTCAAAACGGCAGCAACTCACTGCACAATGCACGTTCTCACAAGACATTACCTTACACACAATCTCGTATTCTTTGCCCTCCTCTACTGGTAGTTGTACTGTCCACAGGGACCACGCCCAACACTGGGATGAATCATCGGCACCTAGTTCGTCTTTCGTCAATTCCGCTTCCTGCGGCACAATAAAAACTAAATAGTGATTGGTCACCAATCTACACTCGAAAAATTTCTTGTCGCTTGCTTTTCCTAATCACTGGTGTGAAAAGCTGGAGGCAAAGTGTGAAACGGAAATCCAAATCACACCGAAAATCCGATAAAGGCTGGATTAGGAAAATGCGTCACACCATTTCAAACCAGTCAAGACTACCAACTACCACCTGGTAGAATAGCCACCAACCAGGCAGACTGATATATAAGTGGGTAGCCAATGTCGCCTCTTGAGAAAAGCTGGGCAGGCAGGATTATTATGCAGATCCTCTGAAGGACAAGAAACGTTTATGTTTACTTTCCAAGTTTTTCCTCCATCTGCAGACACATCCACTCTTATTATATCCCTTCCTCCTCCGCTCCACGCGTATCCCTTCACTTCTATGGTCCCATCAATCGGTTCAATTGTCCCATTAGCAGGAGGGTGGGAAATGGCAGACACGACAGGCATTTCCTGAAGTAACATTCAGATATCAATTAGTTATTTCCTGTAAGGTTCCCCAAGTGCGATGGCAGCAAAATCATGAATTAAAGTTAACAAAATGAAATTCCGTTAAAACACCCCTGGTCGTCCATCAGAAAAGACATCTGAAATTTAAAGCTAGGTTGCTCCAGCCCATTTCAAAACAAGTGCATAGTGACGGACACGCTCCAGCTCTCAAAAATGGAAAATTTGCTAGAGAGCAAATCTTTCAATTAAGCATAGTTGGCAAATATTCTGCTAGTTGAACTCCTGGTGCTCACAGCACCATGTCTCCCATTTTAACTCATCAAAAAATCTATACAAGTTCTAATTGAAATTGAAATTTTGCCGATGCACACGTTCTCTCGAAATCATCACACGTAAGAAGCAAGTGTTAAAAAACGTTTTTGACGTGGAACAAAACTACAGTTTGCCATATTTCTATTTGGATACATTTTGATTTTAGTTTTGACGTCAAATCGATTGCACCAACCACGTTTGAAAGCAAAACGGAATATTCTCATCACTTTTTTTAAGGGCACTACGTGTGACAATAACGAGAAAAAAATCAAAAATCCTGTAATTTCTTTTTTTTAGAGTTTCTAACTGACCTAACGTTCTTTCTGTATTACCTGAATAGACTGGGCTTTAGTGTAATCCGCAGTTTCAAAAGTGGTGCTCGGTGAGAAGCCTTTGTAGTCGTTTCTCTGCCAATGTGACCTGCTTTCTTCATCACTAGCTACTATTTCATGCAGCCACTTGACGTTGCGCGCTCCGACGTAACCAGGCACGACAGCACGAAGCGGGAAGCCGTGGTCTCTGTCAAGTTAACCCTGTTTAGTTCTTGCGTTCAAAACAGTAGTCACATTTTTTCATCGAGTGCCGTGAAATATACATTAACACGGCGAAGACGATAGGTGAAACAGGGGTGGATTAGGTAAATGTTGTGCGGTTTAAGGCTCTGATCTACGGGCATGGAATTGTCATCCAGCAAGATCCCGCCGAAAAATCCCCGTGTAAATGATTCGTAGGCATTTGAGTTTTGTCCTGTTCTTTCAGGACAGTTTAAAACCAGATGAGGCTTTGGTATGCCAGGCTGCCCCCAACCCCGGAGATGTTGAAATTGAAAATGTAGTTAATTATATCACCATCGTCTAGTCACTGACGACCTTTCCAGTTATTAGTTAAACAATTAGTGCCCAGATACTCTTTGGATTGCCGACAATGCCGGAAACAGCTCAAGAAAAACACTTTGAGGGAGGAGGGGTAATTTCGTTCAACTTTTGGCAATCTATAAATGGTTCCAGTACTGAAATCACGTCATAAAATGTTTGATTTAAAGATCATCCATAAAAAAAGTATTCACTCTTAGCTATGAAAATTGTGGAGAGAGTGATGAAAAGGCTTCTTTCAGATTTGCAACTGACACTTGCGATTAGACACTAGACTCGGTATTACTACATCGATTGGTCACCATATAAGCTTCATTGAAAATTTGGCCATGAAAGCAGAGTTCCTCAGCCAAGACCTACGTGACAACTCATCAGGTCAAAGACTGCGAGAAATGAGAACAAGTTACAAGCTTATGTAACTGGAAGTAGAGTATGAGACAAGAGCTGTTGTGTTGCCTCAGATACCCTGCAGAGAAAAAGTTAGTTTACAAGAAACGTAACGTATTTAACCTTGGTATGTCAACGCCATTCATCTTGTAAGCAATTATCACGTCACCATCATCGCTCATGGCTTTCCACTTCGGAATTGAAGCTCCGTATCCGCTTTTGGTTATATCCTGATCCAGTCCGTTAAAATGAATATGTCTAAATCGCTTGTCATTCACATCAAAACCAGCGTCCTTCAGCAGGTCACGTAATCTATAGAAATTTGATTAAACCTTCAACGCTAAAAGACGATAAAGGTAATAGCGAAGTACGAACGCCGGCATTCGTGCCATACGAACTTGAAAATAATAATTTGTCATCAATAGTTCAAATAGAGATTCATGTTTTATGTTGAATACTTAATCATTAAGCCACCACACAGCCATTGCAACAACACATCACTCAATAGTAAAACTTGTGCTGCAACCTCGTTAGTTAGTGGCCAAAAGTGAAAGTGTGTCATATTCTTCTACTAACACCTATTTGAACCCCGGTAATGTGCTGTAAAATGCCTCTTTTAGAGCGCAACGATGTCGAAAACACAGGGGAATTGAGCCCACTATCTTTAGACTGTCTATATGTAAGCGCTTTTTCAAATGAGCCACATAGCCCGAACGGTAGGTAGAGATTAAATCGATATTTATCGGATGCAGCTTGAAGCCTATATCAACGAAAAAATATCACTTGAAGTAAACACTAAACCTAATTTGGTGATGTAACTTTCATAGATTCTCAACCTGCCTGTCAAGGCGTAGAGCAATAAGACTTTTGCCTTGTAATTAAGAAGCAGTGAGTTCAATGCTGGCAAAGGCTTCTTGCTCTGCCAGCAGAGCTGGTAACTCCGAATCGATTTTGTATACAAGTTGTTGCGGTGCAACCAGTGTCTTTCATTTATAGAAACTATGTATCAGCCCTGCCAGCATGGGTTCACCGGTTTTTGCAGCCTTTTCACCAAGCGTACCTGTTGCATTAACTTAGAGAGCAGCGCTAAGTGCACACATTATATCTCTTATCATTTCGTTATACACTGACATGCATAGTTTTGTCTCATAGCATGCCTACTTGCCAATTTTGCCACTCCTTGATTGTCGACTAACTGAGGTTTCCCATTTTGATTTTTTCTGTAGGGTTTATTTCGCAAGTTCTCCTTTTACTAAAATACGAGAGACCTTCTGTATTATTCTACATATCAAATTTTCAGTACATTTAACTTGTGAATTAAGTATCGTTCTTCGTTGATATATGACACTTTAGGCTAAGAAGACCCTTTTTCAATTTTACCAATACGAGCAGTTACCTGACTCCCGTCCATCTTGCAGTACCGATAGCACACGTGCCCCACGACAAGCCTTTCACTTGCTTGTAGCCAGACATCTCTGCTCTTCTATTCCCAGCGCATTGCACTGTGGTTGTTATCGTCACTGGTTTGTACTTGTTTTTCAAATCATCCAGAGACAAAGATAATGTTTCCTTCCCTACATTGATTTTTAACCTAAAATCGTTTAATATAAGTTCCCTTAAAACAATAACGCTATCATCTTTAAAGCAACATTAGGAGCTCAAAACCTTCCCCAGCTGACATCAGCCACAAAAAATATTGACATTTGAGCTTACCAAAGTATCATGCAAAACAGATGGCTGACGGTAGACAGGCACAGCTTAAGCATTTGAAATACGAAAAACGATTTGTTGTTCCACGCCAGGTGATTTCGTCTTTTTGGGGTTTGCAAGAGAAAGAATATTGAAAATTCAAGTAACAGGTACGTAAGGGAGGCTTCTTAATCGCAAAACTATAAGTGATTAATCAACAAGTTTACTTTGGAAAGCTAAATATCAGTTAACTATTTCAGATCCAGCACCGGTCACATCAGAAAAAAACAAACAGGAAACAATTCTATAGTCGAGCACAATAAAAGTCTGCCAAACCTTCGCTATAGGTTAAGCTAACTTTTTACTCACTACCCTCAATTGCAAAAATGCTTTGCGCTTAAATTAACGTAAAGCAGTACTTCATAGGAAAAGATTATTAAAAATAGCAGCTAACTCAGTCTGCCATTACTTATCAACCCAGCTAGACTTACAAATGTCAAGAAAAATTTTCTTGACTCAGCGTCAGCACATGTGACAACAATTTTTTTTGGGAAACATGGGGTATGACCTATCTCCCTTTGCTAAATTTAAAAATTTTTGTTGTTGCTACCCGACCCCTTCCCAGGGATGGGGCATGGCGGAAGACCATGGAGCCCCAGAACCTAGGCAACTCTCCAAGGTATGGACAAGAGGTCGTAGAGAGACAGAGAGTTGCCGAAGAACGAGCGACGCAGAGTCCGTAGCTGGACAGTGCAGTATGACATGAGAAGTGTCTTGGGATGGATGACCACATGGGCTGCATGAAGGATTCTCAATTCTGCCAATTCTGGAAAGACAGAAGTTTAACAAAAGGCTATGTCCGTTGCAGCAAAGACGAGAAAGGACACAGCGAGCATGACGAGAGAGCACAAGTTCCACAGTGGAAACCGAGAGAACCTGTGTGTCAGAGAGTTTAGATAAAGCAGTATGCCTTCAGTCCGGGAAAAGACAAGAGTGGATACAAAAGGTGAGAGAGACTACAAGGGATTGCAAAGGGTAGGAGTAGCGCTACCCGCCCTGGACAACTCATCACCGGCGTCTTTCCGTGAAAGAAATGAGTATCTGGCGTCCCATTGTAGCCTGATAGTGATGGAGAAAAGACAGTTCATGACAGATCAGCCAAAGCTGGATGTAAAAGAAAAGACGGAGGAGAGTACTTAGTGGCCAAGAAAGAGCGAGAGTCGAAGAGGAGAACAGAAATGGAGAATTGTTGGTGCTGCCCAGGCCAGCTAAGAGCTAGCAGAAGGGTGCAAGCTTCAGCGAAAAACTTGAGCATACTGGGCCAAAAGAAAACGTTGCCACGGTGCCACAATATACGGAGTTGGCAAGGACGCCAGAAGCACCTATACCAAATTGAAAAGGAACAGAACCATCAGTCCAGATCACCAGATCGTGGGATGAGAAAGAGTCAAGGTGAGCGTGAGCAGCACCTGGGCGAGAAAGAGGCGAATCAGAGCGGGAACATGGGGAGGAAAATGTGGACCCAACAGTGAAGAAAGGCAGGTTCCACAGAGGAGACGTAGGGCAAGCAAAGTAGAAGCATGAGTGGGTGAGTGGACGCAAAGATTTTTCAAAACGATCTGCAGAGTTTTGGTTTCACTCCAAATCTGGCCAAACATGAAATAGGAAAGAAGGTTGGGAGACGAAGCGCCGGCCCACAAGGCAGGGAGAAATGAGTCAAGGTGACTCCTAGGGGAGGTAGAGAAGCCTGAGAAGAAAAATAGACGAGAAGCAGGCGTTGATGACGTGACTAGCCAGCCGCTCGGTAAAGGAGTTCCGATTCGGTAGTGTTGGTAACGCTAAAAAAAGGAAACCATCCGGGTAAAGCATAAGTGAGAAGGGGCCAAAGAAAAGCTTTATACAAGAGAGAGGCTCTCTTTAAAGGGGCTCCAAGAGGGAGCAGAAGTACAGCATAAGGCGTTAAGACGAGAAAAAAACTTGGTTTTCAGCGAAGATACATGTTTAGAAAAAAAAGTGCGATTGAAGGTGACCCCAAGAAAAGTTGGAGTGAGATAGAAGTGGAGGAAGTTTAATAAAAGAAGATGGGGTAAAGGTTAGCTTGGGGATCCACTTAGAAGGTCTCACATTTGCTGCCCCAATCAACAGCCACTTTAACATGTTGGTGCGGTCCCTGACCATGTTCGGGTTGGATCAAAATGGCTGTTGGCTTTCCAGAGGGTCCCAGTACTCCGGGCACTCCCCTTCAAAATTCCGCGCTTGTTTTGTTGACGAGTTTAAACTGTATGAAGCCAACACAAGTTTTTTATATTTTTTTTAACACTCATTTGGTGCTTTAGTCATCCTTTAAAGGCTGCTTCAGCAGCACCCGTGAGATCTCCAGTTACATCCGTTAACTCTACTAATTCAGTTCAGAGCTATGACAAAATCAGTCTTCAACTATTGAACTCAAATATTGATCAGGTCTGGTTGATAGTCGGCTTTACGAAGTTGTTCATTTACAGAAGCTATGCTGATTTCAGAACCACACGGACATACGTGAATATCTTTGGGTCGATTCTCGGTACAGGCAAGTGGTTTCGAACATAAAATAATTCGTTTGGAGTGATGAACGAATCAGTGATCACCTCTAAAGGAGGCTCAGCATTGAAAGGTTTGCCGGAATTCACTCGAAAAACTGGGAGACGCTGAGGTTCGTCGGCGAATGGGTCGTTGAGATCCAACGCTTTCTGAAAAAATTAAAGCATGAACTATGAAGTGGATTAACGTATATACAAGTAGTGATGGACATTCCTTTATTTGCAACGCTAGAACAATATCCCTGGGAGGCAGCGTCAGCAAGCCAGGATACCTGAACCGCCTTCGTACTGGCATAGGTCACGTTGATGTTTCAGTGAGACCTCTTAGCACAAGTGAGGAGCGAGCGCATAAACCACACTACTGTACGTTTTCTTACCATCTGGAAAGTGCCAGTTTATGATACAAGAAAGGTGAAGCTTCAAGTGTGCCAAGATTCACGACACGACCCAGAACGAAAACCCTCAAACGACAAAAGTGAGAAACAGATTGGATGCATAGTTTTATATACCAGTCATCGGAAAACCTCCAGTGACAAAATAACTTTAATTCATTTAATTTTATCTTTTTATCCTCCGGTCGCAGGAAAACCTTTGTAATTCTGCATAAATGTTTCGTTCAGACCTGCTTCGAAGTTACCAGTACTGCACTCCACGTTTCTTCTACTAACACAGCAACTCAGCAGGAAAAACTGCGGTGACGTCTTTTCCCGAAAGCATAATGCAACGGCCATGGAGGCATCAAACTCGCTAACTCACAGTTACGAGCCAGCGCTTCACCGCACTGAGCTGCACAGCTGACACGGAAATTAAAAGCTCGTCTAAACTAAAACAAGCCAGCATATCATGAAAGCAACTTTTTTCACACATTAAAGAGGAAGGTTAAACAGGGTATTGAATTTCCAAACACGTTTGTATTCTTACCTTGTCTTCTTGTTTCAATTTTCCAATTCGATACTGTTCCAAAATTTCCAACACTTCAGGAGTTTGGTGGACTGCATACATATTCCAAAATGCATCAATGGGTCCACCCGCTCCAAGTAGAATTTTGTCACCTTTCAATCATCGTAAGGTAGACTTTTAATTCTGTTTTTAGTTGGCTATTTGGTTCTATCCTCCAGTCACGAAAAGCCATCACATATAAACACAGGACAACTTGAGTTCAGGTCTGGTGCGGCGTTACCAGTTTTGCTGGTATGGCGTGCTTCTCCAACAGCATTACAGTATTAGCAGGAAAAGCAAAAGTCAAACATTCTTAAGGAAGTTTCTCTACCTTAAATTTGATAGCAACACTGCTTCAGCAGCAGTTTATCAGATCAAAATAAAGTCAAAATTTACACTTCAGATTTCTATTCTTATAAACAAGATTATTCTTTTAAACATGCGAAGAAATTTTGTAAAAACAAAAATTGGTTACAACTACATCGTATAAAGTTGTAAAGGACAAAAAATTGCCACAAAGCTCACTGAAATCACAATAATTTCACGAACAAAATTTCTATTGTTTGTCAATTGAAGTCATTATTGGTCACCAATTAAATCCAAAAAAACAATTTTTTCTACATAGTTCCATAAATATTGAACTTTACCAGTTTGAAAACTACTGTAGTGGCAAAATACGTAGACAAGATGTATCGTCTGCAGCAGAAGTTAAACAGACTTAAAGAAAGTTTTGAAAGGAATTAACTGCAGCTTCTGGTCGTGATTTCAGTAGTAACTGTTGCGATATTTTAATCTATACTGTTGCTCCCAACATTCTTCGAGACTGGCTCTGGAGTAGCTGTACCCCCGTGCTCAGGCAAATGAGGTCCATTGCACTCTTTTTAATGATGAGTAAATTTGGTTTCATATTTTACAGCTCACAAGGCTCCTACCACTAAGTGCCAAGAAATCTGTGATTGCCATTTATAAATTCTTTGGCATGACTTAACGAGGGAATTGAATCTAGGACTACTGACTGCAAAGCGGACGCTTTCGTCACTACTAAAAGGCCGGTTTATTAAAGGTAGTTCGTGAAGCATGACAAAAATTTGGCTCATTTATAAATTTTTATAATCGACAAAATGAAAAGAGGTTGCCCTTAAATATACGAGTTGAAAGTATCATCCACGCTGCAGCTTTTAACTCTGAACTGCTTCAGCATTCACGCACAAAATCTTACGTCAAATTAAATAAGATACTACGCAACCATAATGAAAATTCAAGATTTTTCTAAATATCATTTTGCAACGACAAAAACTTTGATTTTCAACGACTAACTGTACCTCGTTCCATTGAATCGGATTATTGTTTCACAATGTCAGATTCTGCTGGCTAAAGTGCCAAGCGTCAGTGCAGAAAAATTTTTTGTTTTGAAGCGTCCGAACAAAGTTGACGCTCAAAAACAAAATTTGTCGACGACGTCTATCCAACAGATCTGACTACGCAGTTCGATTCAATTGCAGCACTCTGGGGGAAATTCTATGCTCTTCGTACCAACAAAGATGTTCGTAAAATGACGAAGAACAAATTTTGCAAGGTTTTGTATACATGCTTTTTTATAGATATAGAATTTGTGAACGTTTTCGCGAACGAAGTGTCACTCAAAACTGTTAGTAAACTTTCACAAATATTTAAATCATGTTGAGCAGTAACAGTATAGGTAATTACAGAAATTCAAAGCGAAAAGGTTAGAGGAAGTTTCAAAACTTAGGTAAGGCCACACGAGTACAACACGCAGGTAACTAAATAAAAATTTAACTTGTAGCATGGCAAAAATTGACGCAATATTTCGTTCTTAGATAAAATATTGATCGATGTAATATAATTTTTATATCTTGTTAACTGCTTCAAAGCAGCCGTTGACAAAGCAACACTCCTGTCGTAGACCACACCACACAATACCTTGGCTACAAGCAGAATACGAAGGTCACGCTCAAAGAACACAGCGTCTAGCGACTTAAAAAAGTTTCACAAAAACTTCATAAAAAACGTAATTGTAATGCAGTGTACTTTAACAGTGATAACATTTTTCGCTGCCCCCTTTCTTTAAAGCAGAACTTAGTGCCTTGTTAGTTTTGTGATAGTAGTCACTGCAGAGGTTATATACATGTCAAAACAAAAATCTACTATGACAAAGAACTACGGCTGGTTTTTGATGCAAACAACTTTATTGAAAGATCGGAACTGACAGTAGATATCAAGTCAGGCTACAGTTTTTTGAACTTCAATATTGTCCAAGGCTAAAGTTTGAGGTCTCATAAGAAACGTCGCTATCATGTCTATAGTTTTATGGTTTGACACTTCAAATACGTCATGTGAGATTACGCAGTTATAAATCGTTAGATACCAACTTCTTAAACAGGCTTTGTGATAAACGCTGTGCATTGTTAAGTTGACCATTACATATGCAAAAAAATCTTCGTCAAATCGACGAATACGAATGACGAAATACGAATAAAACATAGCATACCAATAGCGATTGTTCTTGTTCGCGTAAGTAATCGTGAAACCGCGAACATTTTTGAGAGAGATGCGAATAAAATTTAAGAACACGAACAGGCCATAAACACGAATATTCGTGTTTGTACGAACAGCATAGCATATCCTTCCACGTTTTACTTAATCTGCATCAACCGGTGATTAGTAAATCAGCAAATACTTACCCCCAGGATGCATCTCTACGAATTCCGTTATGTCATACACTCCGTCCTTGTAAGAAATCCAAACGCCTGATTCTTTGTTCGAATGTTTGCCAACGTCGGCAGCAGAGTATAGAGCTTCGGACTAAAATTAATAAAGCAGTTCAGAGCAGGGAAAAAGAATTCTTTAAAACTCTTTATTAGATATCTGTATATTTATTTATATAAAAATTGTTGTATTTATTATTGACCTTTGTCACTTACATTCAAATAGAATTCTACCTCAATAACAATTTTAATAAAATTTATTATTGGATCAAAAAATAACCAAAGACTTTTTAACTGAATTACGTTGAAGATTAACTCTATTGCACACGAACAAATTATTTCAAAAAAACTTACTTTTGCTTGGGCAGAGTGGCTTTTTAAATCAGGTACAAAATCAATAACATTACTTTTACTTTTGTAATAGTAACCAACTAAGCCAAAGAGAATGCTTCCACCAGCGACAGCAGCTTGTCTCCACCTAAAAAGCAACGACATACGAGTGGTGTAAGCACAATCACTAACTTGACTGTAGGACCACTTCAAGTTAATTGCTACAACCGAGTGACTAAGCAACTTTGTATCTAATATATACAAAATGTTCCACAGTTCCTCGAGCTTTTGATAAATCTCATGAATCTTTAATCCAATGCGGGTCTGTTTTCTGTTTTAAAGTATATATAAAATATACTGTAATTTGATGTTTTAACAATTGCATTGCCATAGATAAATTAAGCATGACCTCTTTTAAAAAACAAAAAATCAAAATCATGAAATGGTGGTGCGAGTCAAAATGCTTTTAACTGTTTGCCGACAATCTGCTCGAGAATTTCACAGAACCGGCGCGATGGTGCAGTGGTTAGAGCGTCCACATTGTAGTCGGTAGACCTGGGGTTCATTTCCTAAGTCGAGTCATACCAAAAGACTTTAAAAAATGGTATTCACAGCTTCTCTGCTTGGCGCTCAGCATAAAAAAGGATAGTGTGGAGAACAAGCCGGCAAGCTTGCTTGCTGTGTCCTTGGGCAAGGCACTTAACGGGACGCCTCCACCTTTATGTGGCAGACAGGTGGCCCCACCCGTACTTCACCGGATTATAATTGTGAAGTTGCTAACCCAGCATGTCAGACGACTCTTGGGTACCCACCAGTGGCAGTCCACCTTGTTGGTGGTGGGGCTACCAGTCACTCAAGACTGGTTCGAAATGGGCTGCCATCTTCCCCTAGCCTAATATCAATTAGGTTGACGGCATGAACCTAAATTACCGTTCATGTCGTACCTCCATCCCAAGGAAGAGGAGGGGTAAACACACACACACACAGAATTTCACAGTGCTCTGATAAATCTTCAAAGCACTTTTTTCCAATAGATGGAGCAGAAAGAAAGAAGTTGGTCAACCAACTACAAAAAGATCCCATGAAAACGTCAACAAACTGGACATCAATCCGTGGCCCCGTTAAACAGAGCCCGAAAGTTCAAAACATTTCATTAATGCCAGCTCAAACCACAACAAGGCCCATATTAAAAAGGTGCATTACAGAAAAATTGCATAAAATGCGACCATTTTGATTTTAAATCAGAAGACTTTTCGAAACAAAATGATTTGAAATTTCGATTTTACATGAACTACTTGTTTTACGAAGATATCGATTTCAAACTCTAACCAACTTGCTCCCACACCCTTAAACTACTGTACAAAAACATGTACTTGCGTCCTAGACATTATCTCGTGAATTCAGTGTTTGTCAAAATGCGTCTTATGAGTGGATGTTTATACTGTACCAAAAAGCACCAGAGATACGTTATTTCCGATAGACATTTCTTTATCAAGATGTTGCTGTTGTGGTAGCTGCGGGTTCAAGCTTTCTGATGGGGTTCATTGCATTTTTATGATCAAGACTGACCAACACAGTTTAACTTTTCAGTCTCGGTACTTTTGAGCCCCAAGCAGAAGATCTGTAATAAGCATTTTTTAAATCTTGGATATGATTGGACATGAGAATTGAACTAAAGTGTGCCTACTATGAGGTGGACGGTCTAACACCTTTACACAATTGCGCCGGTCATTCAAGAAGATGTGATTCGTACACAAATAATTAGTAAGTACTTGGTAGTACATCATATTACTTCAATCAGCATAGGTGTTTTCAAGAATGGGATTTTAGATGCTTGGTTAATAGAATACAAAAAGATATTAATAACTTTTCGCTGCAAAAAATGGACTATGTTTGGTGTGTATGCTTGCATACCGCAGTGGTTATGCTCCACACGTATGATCCAGCGAATGCATCTAAATATAGTTACGCATCTTACTGTGACTCTAGATCAGTGCTCCGCAACAAAATGTTACGTGTGCCGCAGTATAACTGCAACCTGAAAATATTCTAACCAACAAAAGTTTTTTATCCTTTGCAAAATTTGAACGTTTCGATAGCTAGAGTTCAACAAATTGCGAATTCTAACTCCAGATCGCCCACTGCGCATTTAAAGCGTTTTGGAACGTTAAAATAAGTTATATGATTTCATCTTCGGAAGCCGCTTTGGTGTCAATTATTGTTGATTCGTTAGTTGGCACGTTTTCAGTCGTCAGTGCGTGTCAAACAACTGTCCTTGATAAATGTGATAGTAATTTAAAAGTTAATTTTGACTTCGCATTTTATGAGCTAATTAATTGGTTTTTATTAATTAGAAGTGCTTGAGGTAAGAGAAGTCAAAAAAAGATTTACGGAGTACAATTGTATGAGGAACAAATTCTAGGGTGCCGAAATTTCCAGAAAGGTAAGTATACTTTTAAATGAGTAGTTACTGTATTTTAAAAAGCACTTTTCATTTTACTGTTATCACAAAATTTCATTCCTATTTTTTAATTTTCCAAAAATAATTACAAACAGACTACAAAACTCGTCGACGTCATGGGTAAATCCTAATTTACTTACACATAAAAATTGATGTGGTAATGGCCGTGTGACATGAAGAGTAAAGAATGAGAGTAGGAATAAGGATATGAGACCATATGCGTGAAGGCGTGGGTGAAACTAATTAGGTATCGACAAAAAAGCAAAAAATTAATTAAGTGTTAGGCTATAGCAGGCGAAATGAAGAGCTAATGATACATCCACATTTCTCACGGCCACTGTAGTAATTGAGTTTTACCCACTGCAGGTTCACCTAAAATTCACAAAATTTAAAAAGATCGCACTCCGTTTTGCTTAAATGGGCATTCGTGCGCCCTCCTAGAAAAAAAGGCAGTGGACCAATTGCTTTCCATACAAATATTTGCGAATTTTTTCTAATTTTGCTCTCTTTCTATCCTTATTATTGTGCGACGAGCTTTTCGTTTTTATCATTCATCAAAAACGATAACACGACCGTATCATGCCATCTTTCAAAAGTTGGAGAACTTCGAGTGGGTCGTTGAATTATTGAACTAAACATACGGCGATTGTGTTCATAAAAACAAGCACAAACATTTCATTGAAACATTTTTCTATATTTTAAACTGGATTATGGTTAAGGTGTGCTGTCAAAATTTTGAGGTTTATGAAGTATACCGTGAGTGAAAAAAAGGTTGCAGACCACTTTTTGTAAACCAAGGGCGTCAAACCGGCAGCTCACAGAACAATACCGGCTCGTCATGCCCGTTTGTTGTTTCCCGACTCCTTCCGAGAAATAGGGGCATGGCGCAAGACCATGAAGCCCCAGAAGCCGGGTAACTCCCCAGGGCCTGGACCAGAGGTCGTAAAAAAACAAAGAGTCGCCAAAGAGCGAGCGGCACAAAGAGTCCGTAGCTGGACAGTGCAGAATGAGATGAGAGGTGTCCGTAGGCGCTGCATGAAGGATTCTCGATTCTGCAAATCCTAGAGAAAAGATCTTAATAGAAGGCTGTGTCCGTTGCAGCGAAGACGAGAGAGAACACAGCGAGCATGACAAAGGAACACAAGTTCCTCATTGGAAATCAAGGGAACCTGTGTGTCCAAAAATTTCAATGAGATAGTACGCCTCTAGTCCGAGAAAAGACAAGAATGGATACGAGAGATAAGACAAAGACTACAAAGGGTTGCGGAGGGCACGAGTATCGCTCCCAGTCTGGCCAGCTCATCAGCCGTGTCGTTCTCCGGGAGAAACGAGTGTCTGGGAACCCATGTAGCTGATAGAACAGGAGAAGAAGACAGTTTCTGCCAGAGAGCATGAGGTAAAAGAAAAGATGGTGGAGAGGACAGGGTGGTGAGGACAGAGCGAGAGTCAGAGAGGAGAAGAGAAGTGGCAGACTTGTGGGTGCTGCCGAGACCGGTTTAAGAGCTTGCAGTATGGCGCAGGCTTCAGCTAGGAAATGCCCGCTTCGTGGCCGGCGTCACGCTATTTTGGTGACAGGCAAATGGAATGATTTAATATTCTAGTGCAGTAAATCAACAGCCTAACGCATGCATGCTTTCGGCATCGCGGCCATGTATTCATCTGCGGAACGCATTTCACCAACCTTGCAAACTCTCATGCTTCTAGTGAATGCTAAATGCATTATAAGCAAGAGCTTTTCTCACGTAACAGCTTAATGGCGCAGCGTGAGTGCTTCATAGAGAGAAAACTTCTACGGTAACTTTGAATGTTGCTACTGCTTGCCAACTGCAAGACGAAAACTTTGGCAAACAAACTGCCATCAACAAAAGATGAAAATGACTTGAGTCGTACAAACTTTACGGCGTATCAAGAATAATACAAGGTTTCAGTTAAAATACAGATTTAAAAGTCATCATGGAAATTTGCTTCACGCGAACGCAACATCCTTTTCATAGCAATCTACGAGGGTCAGTCAATAAGTAATGAGACTTTCTCAATAACTCAAGTTTGCAATGACTGGTAATCAAAAAATGCTTTTTTATTTTTCAACATAGTCTCCCTCCTTTGCAACACACTTGTTCCATCTTGATATTAGATTGTCTATTCCTTTGGCATAGAATTCCGTGGACTGGGTCCTTAGCCAGTTGCTCACAGCAGCCTTCACTTCTTCGTCAGTCTAGAAGTGAATTCCTTTCTTACTCTCTTTGAGTGGGCCGAAGAGGTGAAAATCAGATGGTGCAAGGTCTGGGCTGTAGGGTGGGTGTGTTAGAAGTTTCCAGCCTAAATCTTCAATTTTGGCTAGGGTTCTTGCTGCTGTGTGGGGCCTTGCGTTATCCTGAAGAAGAATCACACCTCTTGATTGAAGTCCCCTCCGTTTGTTCTTAATGTCTTTTTTCACTTGAGTTAGCAGCTCACAGTAGTTCTCTGAGTTCACAGTAGTGCCCCTTTCCAAGAAACTGATGGTGATCGGCCCATTTCTGTCCCAGAACACAGTGAGCATGACTTTCCTTAAACTTTTCTGAGATTTGAATTTTTTCTTCACTGGGGAAGAAACATGCTTCCACTCCATTGATCGTCGTTTCGATTCAGGTTCATAATGAAAAACCCAGGTCTCATCAGTTGTCACTATTCTCGACAGAAATGCATCTCCCTCCTTTCTGTATCTGCGTAGTGATGCTCTGGAAGCCATCAGGCGTTGCATTTTGTGATCATCCGTTAACATCTTGGGAACCCAGCGACATCAGTATGAAAGGAATTCACTTCCAGACTGACGAAGAAGTGAAGGCTGCTGTGAGCAACTGGCTAAGGACCCAGTCCACGGAATTCTATGCCAAAGGAATAGACAATCTAATATCAAGATGGAACAAGTGTGTTGCAAAGGAGGGAGACTATGTTGAAAAATAAAAAAGCATTTTTTGATTACCAGTCATTGCAAACTTGAGTTATTGAGAAAGTCTCATTACTTATTGACTGACCCTCGTATTTCGATTCTTGCATTTAAAAGACAGCGATTAAAAATTTGAATCGGTAACAGAATTGGATGCGGAAGATTCGAAATTCTGAAATACCCCTCTCTAGCTGTAGTAGCATCGATGGTATTATTACGTAAATTTACAAAACAGTCTAGCCGGTGTAAAACCTAGATATGCAAATGGTGATCCACAGCACTGAATGAGTTTGACTCCCCTGCTCTAGACAAAAGTGCAAACACGGAAATCAAACTTGGATCTAGAAAATATGACAATAACGCAACTAGAATACCTCATTATGCTTCTGTAATTACAAGCCATACAAAAAAGCAGTAAAATGAGAAATAAATGTTAAGCTCAACATTGTTTTCTAAGCCTGCATGTAAATACAAAAAAATGATCACATTATTACGATGGCCTGCATTAACAATCTGTGTTGACAGTGAAGCAATATTCACTCAATGCCAAACTAAAAGGATGCAAATCTGATGCTCTCGTGTGTCACTGTCATGCGAAATTAACTTTTATTGTTAAGCACAGGGTATAAAGTATTGATTAGTTGGCATTATGACGACTTCAATGACATATTTAAATGACTGCCGCTTGAGAATCGTAAGTTTGCCTTGCAGTCTTTCGAAACCTCCATTCACTATATATCTGATAAGCTGTAAATAACTTAATAACTTGCTACTAACATATTTCAAAATAAAATACTTGGATTTTAAAGAATTTTCTCGTTTCCATTTGAACTTTGATTGCTCTTTCGTTGCATGTTCAAAACTTGAAAATGTTCTGCAAAAATATCAGAAGATCATTTTCAAAAAATTGGTAACTCATACTGTTACAAATAATTTGTTGCAGCTTTACAAATCGTTACTTTACAGTTACGTCACTTCAATCTATATTCAGCCAAAATTGTTTACAAAATTTTGATTGTAAGATTGTGATTGTGACGTGACATTGGCCAGTAGGGAAACTCTGGTTTGTACTTATGACAGCCTAGTGATTCCCATTGTGGTTTTAACTGGAATCTTCTGGAACACCTACAATGTCTTCGCCTACCATAAATATCTCTTTTGCTCCCGCGTGAAAAGCGAAAAAAAATGTCCGTAAGGTGGCAGCGCGAAAAACTGTCATAATCAATCATAATTATGTACCTCAAGTTTGTTTGTAAATCATTACTCAGCTGTCTACTTCTACATTAAGTGTGATATATCGTTGAAATTTACATTTCTTGAGGATTTCAAATAGAAAAAAAAACATTTTTTTTGAATATGCAAGTTTTATGCAAATTAACCTCCTCAGCTGGGGGGTAGTTGTCTTCAAAATTAAAGTAGGTACCCTCACCTCAAAGATCACTACAGATTTAATTTTCTACCAATTTTTCTAGAAATGGTCGCAAAATGATGCTAATTAAATAAGCTTTCAAGGTACATCAATCAAAACTTACCTAAAAGCCTAGGTTTTCTACAATTTGCAACTTTCTGAGACAAATGACCTTTTTTTTGACCGGTACCGACCGGTACTAAATTTTGGTAGTTAAATTTAGTACCTAAAATACGATCAGTTATTATCTGCTACAGGTTAGCCTAAACCATGTACCACTATGTATTTTTGAACAGGGAATTTCTTCAAGATTCAGAAAATATCAAGTTTAAATAGAATATGCTATCACTGACAATGAAACAGCCGCTTGTTTACACCCTTCCCATTTCTTGAGAAACAAGGGGGATACAGCAAACTTTGATTTACGAAAGCCAAACTTGTGCCAGCTTTTAAACTTGTATTTCGCTTCTTGTCTCCTTGGAAACTTGATACAAAATGACGACTTTATTGGTGAAACATTTGCAATTTATTTTATCTTCTTATGGAGTGTAGTTTTTGTAAAAATTATAATTTAGTGAAGGTAAGTCAAAAAAGTTTTGGGGTTTTGAACTGACATGATGTACAGTACTCATTTTTGATCAGTAAATATCATATACCACTTAGTCTAAACTATTTAAAGTTATATATTGCTGGAAAGCAAATTTCTTAAGCTTTCAAATGAGATCGGTATTTAGCAACATATGATATTTTTTACGCACTAAATTTACTTTTATCTACTTACCATTCAAATTTGTTTGGGGGGGTTTTGAGACCCCTA
The DNA here is from genome assembly GCA_963675345.1 of Trididemnum clinides. Lineage (NCBI taxonomy): Eukaryota > Metazoa > Chordata > Ascidiacea > Aplousobranchia > Didemnidae > Trididemnum > Trididemnum clinides. The sequence goes on along the minus strand of OY776305.1, from coordinate 3,745,658 downwards.
AAAATTTGGAAATTTAAAGACGTAAAATTTATTATTATCGCTTGAAATTTTGTGAAATGATGCCCCAAAAGAGTAGTTTTTAGACTGTGTCAATGATGAAGGGTTTGGTGTTGTGGTGAAGATGTAATCTCAATTTGATTTTAGTGTAGTTGGCACGTGCTGAGAATTTGGCCGATTTTGTCGTCTGCAACTGGGTTGTTGGTCTTTTAACTCTTTTTGGGTATAAAAATCCAAGAATTAGGGAACAAATTATACATCATCCGATGTGTGAGGAAATAAGCGTGATCTTTTGAAAATTGTATAAAAATCGGATGAAAAATAAAGTCACAAATTGATTTTTTATTAAACTAATTTTGTAACTCAATTTAAAAAAATTTGAGAGAAACACTGAAAACACGAGATCATCAATCGATGATCGCGGGAGCGAAAGAGATATAAGACCAAAAACCTTTAAAACAGAAAGTAATACAAGGGATGTTCAGTAAGTAATGCAACTGATTTAATTTTTTGCTGCATTTATTTAATATCTGATATCTTTTCAGAATATTGGTAACTGAGGTTTACAGATTTCTTTAAAAAGAGAAGAGTTTGAATCACCGCAAATTGCAATTCCAAATTTGCGCAACCCAGATATGTCTTCTTTGATGAAGTTGTTCCCAAGGCATTAATTAAATCTGAACATTTGTTCTACCGGTGAGTAATAATTACTACACAAATTTCTTTGGTGGTGCCTTATTGGCAGTTTGCTCTGACGGTGTTTGCAGTTCTGGCTGACGAAACGTCAGCCTAACTAAAGGCAACGCCAAAGAAATTTGTGTGGGGATTATAACTCATCGGCAAAACAAAAGTTCGGGTTTAATTTCATGTGTTTTTTGTTAAAAGGAAAACTGACTCAAAGCAATCTCACAAAAGCTAAGAGTTGTTATTAAATTTCAGCTATCTGAGGGAAAAGCAGCTCTGACCTTATACAGAAGACTAAAGCAAGTGTATGATGACGATGCGGTTGACTACAGCACAGTGACAAGGTGGGTTAAGCGAATCAATGATGAAAATGAAAAACCTGGTGAAAAAGGTCTTGGTTGAAAATGCAGTCTGTATCAATGAGGGAATAAGCACATTTGTTAAAAGGTGGAAAAAGCAAATCACATTGAGCAGAACCTATGAAAACCTCATGCTATATATTTTCTTTTGACATACAAATCGTGTATCTTTGAAAATGAATGTACCAAAAAGAAACCTGGTAGCATTAATGTCTTGAATAATAATTTGAACCCGCTTGAAAACTGTTTTTCGGATGTAACGTAACTTGAATCTATATAATTCAACTTGCTTACCACATTTCGACTGTAAGATTGTGATAGTGTTGTAACATCGGACCAGTAAGAAATCGCGTAAATTTGTATGTATGACATCATAGTAATTCCAATTGTTGTTTTTACTGGAATCTTTTAGAACATCTACATGTTAATCGCTTGCTATATACAGTAGTCCCCGCTTATTAAGCCCACCTCAGGACCGGACGAGTTTGAGCTTATTAAGCTGGTGGGCTTATTAACCGATGGGCCACTTTTGGCAACTTTCTCGCGCAAAAATGTTTATAGTTAACTCATAGGCGCCGAGTACGGGTGTTTGGGTGTACGTTGCACACCCGCGGATTTGGCCGGATAGGCGGAACACCTGCTAATTTTTTTCATTTTACATAGTCAACAGTTTTCACGCAGATCTGCAATGTAAATATGAAATTCGCCCTTGCAGAAAGCATCGAAAGTTCTGTTTTTAATTGCAGTAATTTGAGTGTTTGTTCGTTAATTATTCATTGTTTGTTAACAAAATGAAACGTCCAAATTTTGACGTAACAAAACTCCTTTGTAAATTTATGACCTAGTTTTTACTGTCAAATGCTGATAGGGACATAATGCAAAGAGTTGCGACAGAAAGTGGTACTGTAGTCAAGAGTTAATTTTTTGTAAAAGTTACTACCGGTATATAATTTATGCAATGCTCCCAAAAAAGAAGTTTCGTCAGGCAAATTTATCGTCATTTTTTCACACTTCTACTCCTAGTCCAGGTGTAGGCGACAATGATGTCTCAATAGCCCCAGACTTGTAAGAAAGTACAAGAGAAACTACTAATGAATAATCAAGTTCACAAACAATCACCGTAACTAAAAACTCAGAACAAGAAGCGAAGTCTGAAAGTGAAAAAGAAGAAAGACGGTATCAGGCTTGATAGAAGAAATATTTTCTAGGATTTAATATGATGTGCAGAAGAATGTTGCTACGTGTGAAGTGTGTTTATGGGTAACACAAAACAATAAAGCTTCTTCTTTGGCTAAAGCTGCTCTTGAAGGTCAGTCGAAAACCGACATTCTTATACTGGTCAATACTGATAAGGGCACTGCTATTTACGCAACTTAACTGCGAGTGTTTGATTTTGGGTTAGTTTGCTTTTTGTCTGGCTGCGTCTATGCTAGGACCACGCAACATGCACCCAGCCAGAGGCGTTAGCTCATACAAATACCCAAACAGCTACGATAAAGTTGCATGTAGTGGGCCTAATATTTAATAGCTTAAAAGCTTAACTCCGAAAATACACATCAATCACTTTAACGCCCTTCAACAACTTTGATATACTTTCAATTGAAACACTAGCTCATTTTAACAAATAACAATTTGTTTGGTTTCAGGACGCTTATGGTGAAAACAGTGCAAATAAGACGTTGCCAAAGGTTTCAGAAACTTGGAGACATGTGGTGGCCATGTGCAATCCCACGCAAATGTTTTTTATTTGTCGTGTTTCAAAAACGATAGTTTTATTTCAAAATGAAATTTGGCTGTGTGACAAAACATAAACATTACTATCTTCACGACTATTCATTGAGTGAAACCGGGTTGGGCGGATGAATTAGTGTTGTTACTGCCAGACGACGCCGGCAAAACCGGCTAGCGTCACATAATTGCTTAACCATTTCAAGTGATTTTAGACAGCTCTTTGTTATTCAACTTCAATGCAAAAGCAAAATTAATAAAAATATCAACATAGGCAAGCTTCTTTAAAAGAAATAAGGCAGGGCCTTCAAAGAATGAAATCATTGAATAGTTGCAATTTGCATGCGCGCAAAGGGAACAGAATCGACTGCAAGACTCGATCCATACGAAGAAACCAATACAAAAACAAAAAGTTTACATATAATGATATTCCTAAATGCCTTGAGAAAGTGTCTTAAGTCTCAATCATTATTAATTGGTTGTCAGAACAAAAAAACGTTAACTAGTGACAACAAAGCTTTGTAAAAACTCAAGAGGCTTGCAACATGTACTACAAGCTAGACACTTAAGAACAAATATTGTTTTTTAATTGCAATATTTTACGTATGATCCTTTACTAGCAACCACATTTTGTAATGTTCTTAATCTGGCTCATTGCTCATAAATATCTGCACTTCTTTTCTGTTTTAATGACTACCCATATGTTTTCACATCATCATCAATAAAGCTGCTTCACCCTTTGAGACTCGGTCAAAATCATTACACTACATACCAGAAAGGCATAAATTTACAAAAAAGGATAACGCTCATTTAGTAAAAAAAGCAAAGAACAGATTGAATCATTTACCTCTACCTCCTACACACACTCTCCTTTATCCTATAAAGCATCATATCAATAAAATACCTTGTAACACATGAAGCTGCTACTTGATCAAATGAGAATGTATTTTTGAACTGCAAACCCTGCAAACAAAAAACATGGGTAAATGTATAAAAAAACATTTTTCAAAATTAATATAGAATTAGAGCCTTGCCAGCTCAACACAAAGCTAAGATCTTTTTAGCAAAAAAAATTGAGTGGACTTTTCAAAACATAGTTTTAAGCAAATACTTACACCTAGTCAATATCCTAGGTTCTCAAAGTGCTCCGTACAGAGCCCCAGGGCTCCGCCAGAGAAACTTAGGGGCTCCGCAAGCTATACGTTTACTTATTAAAATACTGACTTGGCTAATTTTGCAACTTTCCAAAGAAGCAATAACGGCATTAATAAAATTTGACACTACCTTATTAGTATATTTGTCAAGTGTCAAATTCACAGCGTTAACATAATTTTCAAATGTGTCAGGTCTGTATTAACCTTATTAACACTTCCAATGCTGGTGGGCGTATATGTACAACCAGACTACCACGGGTGATTTTTTCTGCTTGGCGAGAAAGGATAGAGTAAAAGCCGGCAAGCTTATGACCTGGAATACACCGGGAATGAGAGAGGCTTTCTACTAAAAAGGAGAGAGACTCTCCGGCATGCTTTCCACACATCGGAATAAGGTAGCTTGCCTCAGGCACAGGTAACAATGCCGCAGATGTGTATTTTCCGCGGTCATTGACCTTTCCAATGAAATTTTACAGGATGCGCAGGCGTCATTCCCGAGCAAAAGTCACCATTGAAAGTGTTAAGAAAAGTTTAGTATTTAAATTCTGTTTCATTTTTGTTTCTATACATATAAAAAAATGGTAAACTAGCAATGATTAATTTCTATAAGGCTTGTGGCTATTTTCAGTTGGAAGCATCTGGCAACTGATGGATCATCATTCAGGTATGTTACCGGTAGTCAGTGTTTTCGCTATGTTCCTGTTGCAAGGTCATGTATTTGTTGCATTTCCAGTAACAAGTTTCATTTTCGTAGATTGTGTTTTAACAACACAGTCATAGATATAAGAAACGTGATTACTTGTAATTCGAAAGTGAAAAGGTCATTGCTATTACCCCTTACAATGAATAAATGGCTAAAAACCGTAAAGGTAAATGAAAGCAAGTTAAATGAAAATGATTCAAGTGTAACTGCTGCTGAAACTGTTGCAATGGCATCGTGTTCGTCGTCGAACTTTAACAATAAGAAAACTGCTGAAGCTTCTAAGAAAAGGAAATATGATGAAAGTTATCTAAGTTTTGGCTTTACATGGACTGGTGATGAGGAAGAACCAAACGGACTTTGTGTAGAATGTGGAACTGTTCTTTCAAATGGCAGTCTTTTGCCAGCAAAACTGAAACGCCATTTAGAAACAAAGCACTCTCAACTTAAAAACAAAAACATTGATTACTTCAAAAAGAAGAACCAAGAACTAAATAAAAGGAAAAAAGTGTTCAAAAGGTTTTAGTGAAGATCACAAAAACGCACTTACGAGATGTGTACTTACGAGACACAACTCGTATTTCTTCCTATAAAATTAGTTTTCGGATAGCACAACAAGGAAAGGCTCACACAATAGCCGAAAACTTAATAAAACCGTGTGCAAAAGATTTAGTTGAGAGTATGATAGGCAAAAATTATGTTCGCAACATAGAGGCTGTGCCTCTCTCAAACAGTTCAGTTTCAAGGCGTATTAGCGACATGGCAGAGTATTGTCAAAAAGAAGTGATTGAGAGAGTAAAGCAAAGTCAGACATTTTCTCTTTAAATGGATGAATCTACAGACGTTGAGGATTTAGCTGTGTTACTTGTATTTGTCCGTTACATCTACAACTTTGAGACTGAAGAGGAACTACTTTTCTGTAAACCTTTAAAAACTCACACAAAAGGCGAAGATATATTTTTACTGATTCAATCTTTTTTTGAGGAGCATGATATATCTTGGAAAATATATCTTTAACTGAAATTATTGAGATGTGGGAAAAACTTGACCTTTGGCAAAAATACATGCTTAGAAAACAAAAGAGTCTGGTCGAAGGTGACCACAAAAAAACTTGGAGTGGGATTGAAATGGATGCAGGAGTTGAGTAAGAGAAGGTTGGGCTGGAGATGAGCTTGATGGGGATCCACTGAGAAGGAGGCCTCACATTTGCGTGGATTGAGAGGAAGACACCAGTACTCAGACCAGTGCTCCAATGAAAACAGAGCTACTTGTGTGGCCTCCACTGCAGTGGGGACCGAGAAGGAGGAGGACCAAATGGCCAGATTGTCAGTGTAGAGAGAGCAGCTGAGAAGAAGGTAGAGAAGCAGGAAGATCACTGATGTAGAGAAAAGTACAGGGCCAAGAACAGATCCTTGCGAAACCCCTTGATGGACTCTAAAGGAACGACTCTTGTGATTTTGATAGACCACGCAAGGGTGCCTATCAGAAAGGAAAGATTGAGTCCAACCAGCAAAGCAAGGAGGGAGGCCAGCCAAAATGAGTTCATGGAAAAGGGCGGGACGCCAGACAGAGCTAAAAGCTTTCAAAAAATCAATAGTAGAAAGGATCAACCGAGAGCCTGGCCTGGGTTTGTTAAACCCATCCAAGATGGACAGAGAAAGATAAAGAACATGATCTAGAGTAGACCGCCCAGGGTGGAAACTGGCCTGGCGGGGAGAGAGAATGAAATTAGATTCCAGAAAGAAGAATAGATGGGATAGAATGATGCATTCAAAAAGCTTTGATACCCAGGAGGTGAGAGAGATAGGCCTGAAGGAAGCAGGAGAGTCGAGAGGCTTTCCTATCTTGTGGATGGGAATAATGGAAGATGTCTTCCAGACAGAAGGAAAGGAATGCAAAGTCCAGCAGAGATTGAAAATGCAAAGAAGAAAGTCCATGCCTGAGCGAGGAAGGTACTTTAGCATGGGATAGGCAACTTTGTCAGGGCCAATGGCAGTGGGAGAGGTTGAAGGTAGCTGCAAGAAATTCAGCAGGGGGAAGGGAGAACAGAAGAATGAGTGAGACTCCTTAAGGCATGTGGCTTGGTGGAGCTTGGAAAGGTAGCCTCTGGCTCTGCTACACAGCGCCTTTGGTTGAGAAACAGAAGAGTGGGATCTCAGTTAAGCGGTGTAGACTGAAGCCGAGTCCCTGGGAGAGGAACAGTTAGGCAAAGTAGAAGAGGAGGAAGAAGAGCCAGCAACAGAGCAAAGGAGTATACAGATTTAGGGTTTGATTTGGATGAGAGAGAAGAGCAAGTCGTCTGCCATGCCTCAGCCTTGGCAATGACTGATGAAGCAGAGATGTAAGTCAGGTGATCTTCATCATTTCTGTGAGCGGCAGCGAAAGCCTTGCATCTTTCACTAATCGCTTCTTCCACTTCCACAGACCACCAGGATTTAAAATGGCCTTTGATGCAGCTGAATGGAATGGAAGATTTAGCCACATTCAGTACCAGAGAGGTAAAGAAAGCAGCAGCAGCGGAAACAGACAAGTATTCCTCTGCAGAAGGACAGTGAAAGTCAATGTACAAGGCAAAGTCATCCCAGCATGCTTTAAGAAAATTGAAGGAAGGGAGACACTTGTTGGGGCAATATAGACAGATAGAAGAATTGGTAGGTGATCAGAACCCAGGTCCTGTAGCACCTCCCAGGAGGAGGAGGGAGCAAAGGAAATATCAGGGGAGGAGTGATGGAGAAGAGTGGGGATGGCAGGGTCATTTAAGGGGAGGTCAGAAGAAATGACTCTGTGAAATACTTCCTCCCCACAGGGGTCGGAAGTACCTCTTGAGTCCTAAAAGGAGTGATGGCAATTGAAATTCCCCAGAATGAAGAAATTTTTGGAGAAGGGAAGAATGGAGGGAGAAAAGGAGTTGGTTCTGCCACCCGTTGAAGAAGAGCAAATAGGGGGAGCATAAACATTAAATGAAAGCAAGGACGAGTTGCCTAGAGAGATGTTGACCCATAGATAATCAGAGTAGGGATCAAGCAAAGAAAAAGAGAATGATAAGCCCTGCCTAACCAAAATGATGCCGTCGCTGCTGCTAGCGTGTGTGGTATCACGAGAGAGAATGCCAGACCAGAAGTGGGTGTGATCAAAATGCAGAGCAGAGAATCCAGGGATCTAGAAAGGGGAAGATGAGCTAAGATTGGATTCCTGGATACAGAAAAGGTCAACGGGATGGGACAAAAGAAAGTGAAGCAGTTCAGTGTTCCTGGCTGGAAGATCTCCAGCATTCCATTGGAGAACCCTGAGGAAGTCAGGGGGGAAAGCAAATAGGAGGCGTAGAAGGATGGCCAGGAGCAAGGGGCAGTGGGAGAAGATACAAAATGAGCAGAAGGGGATAAGAGTTTTGACAATACGGGTGGGGTGGAAGTGCAGCATTAGCAGAGGGGGAACCAACAGTGGAAGTATACAAACCAGAGGATTTATGAGGAGGAAGCCACAGTGTTAAAAGTAGGGACACAGCAGAAGGGGCAGTTCCAGGAGTGAGAGCTGCCATGAATTCTGAATTTGGAGATGGAGAGAAGTGAGCACCTTAGATGTACCCATTTGACTTTCCCCACCAGGTCACATTTCCAGTGCACACTGAACAGAGATAGATGGGACCAGGGTTAGGATGAATGCTACCACTCATCAAGAGAAGAAGAATGAGGAGATGAAAACAAGCAAGAGAAGACAGGCAACCGATTTTAAGGAAGCTGTGTGTTGCCCTTCTGCGATTGTTCAGGGGGCAGCATAGTGAAAAAACAAAGGGGAGTGCCTGGGGTAACTGGTACCCTCAGGAAGGCCAACAGCCATTTTGACCCAACCCAAATGGGGTCAGGGACTGCACCACCACATTGAGACGACTGTTGATTGGTGCAGATGCAGTCATCATAATTCAATAGTTTTGCATATTTTTTTTACTGTTTTGTTTTTGTTTCATATATTATTATTATCAAAATTTACAATTACATAATTGTATGTGGTAATAGATCCAGAAGATCATATGGTCATCTCCATCGTCTCCTTGTGATATAGCTATATTATGCTTCACTTAACATAACATAAAACATAACTTGTATATAAAACGTATTTAAAGTGCACACTGAACATTAAGTGTTGCAATAACTAATACTATTTTTTGCCAGCATTTTATTGTTGGAAGCTAAAATACTGGTACCTAAACTGTAGCCACTAATGTTCAGTTTGCACACCCAATACACTTTATATACCAAAAGCCACCCCCAGCATGTATACTCATGCTAAATGAATAAAAAAGAACAAAGAAAATTGCTGCATTACATCCTTGCAACAATCAAATTAGACTTCACAAAAAATAAAAAATTGAATTTAAATTTGAAATCAAGATCATGATATTTAAAGCCAGAGGTACTAACCACAGCTCAAGCAATTGTGTTGAATATGCTCTCCTACGCATAAGTTCATAACCACCCCCAGTGCCAGCACTGTAGCCACTGCCGACAGAAAAACGTTTGTATCATCCATAAATAAACATGTATTATCAGCAAAAAATTTTACACCAAAATTTGTACACATTGGTAATCATTTGCATAAAAAAGGAATAAAAGGATCCCAGAGTTGATCTTTGGAAAACTCAATCGGAAACATTTTTTTAGAAACGAGAGTGTTCCATTTACTAGTGTGGATTGTTTTCAATTGTTTAAAAAGTCTTCAAAGAGTTTAAAAGAAAGGCCACAAGTTTCCAAATTAGGCATTTTAGTTAACAAAATGAAGTGGTTGACCGGGTCAAAAGCTTTGACAGTCAAGAAATATCAACAGCAAATATGTTTTTTGTCAAAGTTATAATAACTAATAGTTATTATCAATCACCATCCACTCCATTATTTAAAAAACTAGACTTAATCAAATTAGATCACATTTATAAAATACAAATTGCTATTAAGAATGCATAAGATTAATATTAACATGCAAGCATGATTACTAAAAATCATAATACTAGATCATCAGCCAAATAAAATTCTCTTTATTCCTTCTATCAAATCTAATTTGGGCAAATCCAGTGCTAACTTTGCAAGAACCCAAATATGAAATAAGATGCCCAATGCTATAAAGGATCAACCTAAAACCCAGTTTAAAAAAGCATATAAAAAATTGAACTTAACAATACCCTAATCAATAAATTATTGTATCATAGTGTTTTTTTAACTTATTGAGTTACATTTACAAAACTGAAGACTAGCATGGCTTTATTGCACATAAACTCTAATATTTCTGCTTTCTTTGATAATTTGCTTTGTTACATATGTTCAAAAACATATGGTCAAAAATTTCCACCAGCATCATACAGCAAACCATTTTTATTATGAAAGTGGCTATTTTGCTCTTGAAAACATTTTACCTGCAGAGACTATTTTGCCATAATCATTCATGTGGTTTATATTTCCATAATTGCTATATTCTTTAAATGATGCTGTAGTGCATGGATAGTGCACCTGCCTCAAAATGCAATGGGTTGGAAACTTGGCTGACAGGGTACTTAGAGAAAGACACTGTACACTGGAGGGGCAGGCCTGGTATGTGAACATATGGAGTAGTGTACACTAGGAGGGAGTGTAAAGTGTTGGGCAGAGCATACTGGGGGTGAAAATTTTTTTAATTGATTATTAAAATTGACCAATTAGAAACCACCAAAATTCCCATGTTCAACTCATCATTAAGATTAACCAATCACAAATAACTCACGGCAAAATCGCCTCCAAAATGCTGTTGATGGTGTAGCAATCTCAGCAACTTCAACTACAAACCACAAGTAGAAAATCGCCAACAACACTTGGCTCTATATATGGATCGCCATCTACATTGATTAGCTATTATGATAGAAGTGACTAGTCACCACACAGAGTGTACTCATTTTAACTCTGAATACTGTCAGATGCCTGCCATTGCACTACAATGGTGACCCTGCAAAAAAGCTACATCTTCCCAAATGTAGTTGGATGGCAGCATCTTTAGTCAAGCAGCATAAGCCATTGTGAAGCTGCCGAGCTCTAATGTCAAGACTGCTTTCCAATTAAAGTCTTGGTAGGAATCTCACCTACTTAGGCAGGCAAGCCTCACTCTCTCAACAAAGGCATGTTGCAACCTCAGCAACTTCCTTGTTCCTTACGCATGTCTCCATTAGCTGCGTGTGCTTGAGGAGGGGAATTATGTAGCAACTTCAACTACAAACCACAAACAGAATGTCACCAACAACACCTGGCTTTATATATGGAACGCCATCTACATCGATTAGGTATCATGATAGAAGTGACTAGTCACCACATGGAGTGCACTCATAACTTGAATTACAGTCAGATGCCTGCTGCTGCGCCACAATGGTGACCCTACAAAGAAGCTACATCTTCTTTGATGTAGTTGGATGGCAGCATTTTCAGTCAAGCAGCACAAGCGATCGTGAAGTTGCTGAGCTCTAACGTCAAAACCACCTTCCAATTGAAGTCTTACTTTGGCGGGCAAGCCTCACTCTCTCAATGTTGGCAGGGAAGGCATGTTGCAACCTCACCAATTTCCTAGAACCTTACACATGTCTCCACTAGCTGCGCGTGCTTGAGGAGGGGAATTGTGTAGCAACCTCAGCAACTTCAACTACAAACCATAAGTAGAAAATCACCCTAACACTTGGCTTTATATATGGATCGCCATCTACACTCCCTAGCTATCATGATAGAAGTGACTAGTTGCCACACAGAGTGCACTGATTTTTCCTTGGATTATAGTTGGATTGCAGCCATTGCACTACAATGGCAAAATAGCCACTGTATTTGTTGAGTGTTTTTTACACCCACCTGATGAGACCCAATAAGGTAAAAACTGGCTGCCGTCTGTTGACATGACATAATGGACTGCTGAATGCTACTGCATGATGTTGCTGATGATTTTTGAGAAACATTTTTTACTTTACATATGTTTTGAAATTTCAATTTTGTATGTACATACTGTCTTTTTGTTTTGCTTTTATTTGTTGCAATCTGTTGAGGTGGTTGTGGCTTGATGACCGAATGGTCTTTTCACTGTCTCCTCATCACACATGCTGTATCTATATTATTTGGCAGACACTATTTTGCCGTCGACGGCATTTTACCCTTGGAGACTATTTTGCTGTAATCATTCACGCATGTTTATATTGCCATATTTGCTACATTTTAGCTGATGAAACTGTGGTGTAGTGGATAGTGCGCTGGTCTTGAGATACCAAGGTTGTGGGTTCAAATCTCAGCTGGCAGGGCTTTAAAAGAAAGGCAGTGCACACCGGAGGGGCAGGCCCAATATGTAAATGTACAGGGCAGTGTACACTGGAAGGGAGTGTACAGGGTGGGGGGTAGACACCTGAGGGTGCAAAATTTTTAATTGGTTATTAAAATTGACCAATTAGAAACGACCAAAAGTCACATGTTTAGTACTTCATTAAGATTGACTAATCACAAATAACTCACAGCAAAACAGTCTCTTGAGTGTAAAATGCTGTTGACGGCAAAATAGCCACTGCCATATTTTTTCAGTGTTGCTTTGTTTTTTGTTGCTTGATAAATAATGCTGTTGCTTGATAAATAATGCGACAACCGCCACTCATTCACGAGTGATACGGCTTCGCAGAGTACTGACAGACCATCCACCAAGTGGATCTAGTATAGATCCCGCAAGTGTGGCGGTCTAAGCTATGCTTTATTGAAAGCCTCTAGCTTCTTGTCGGTCACCAACTGCACTGAAGAGACCTGATAGGTCGAAACAGTGTCACTGTCTGCAGTTTTGCTATGTGCATCGCTAGCCTCTTGCATTACTATACATGTAAGACCTTGTGACCACTAGGCTGTGACAGCACTATTGTTCTAGCAGTTGCTAGACTTAGTGCACCTGCGACAACCGCCACTCATTCACGAGTGATACGGCTTCACAGAGTACTGACAGACCATCCACCAAGTGGATCTAGTATAGATCCCGCAAGTGTGGCAGTCTAAGCTATGCTTTATTGAAAGCCTCTAGCTTCTTGTCGGTCACCAACTGCACTGAAGAGACCTGATAGGTCGAAACAGTGTCACTGTCTGCAGTTTTGCTATGTGCATCGCTAGCCTCTTGCATTACTATAAATGCTGTTTGACTTTGACTCACACTTTATTATTTGACCATACCATGGGACCAAGAGACGACAAAAAGCTGTCTTGTTTTTTGTTAGGCAGTGGCTATTTCGCCGTCGACGGCAATTTGCCCTTGGAATCTATTTTGCCGTGATCATTCACGTGTGTTTATATAGCCAAATTTGCTATTAATGCACCAGTGACTCTGTGGTGTAGTGGATAGAGCGCTGGTCTTGAGATACTATGGTTGCGGGTTCGATTCTCAGCTGGTCAGGGCTTTAAAAGAAAGGCAGTGTACACTGAAGGGGCAGGCCCGGTATGTAAATGTACCGGGCAGTGTACACTGCAAGGGAGTGTACAGGGTGGGGGATAAAGGCCTGGGGGTGCAAAATTTTTTTTTTGGTTTTTAAAATTGACCAATCAGAGACGACCAAAAGTCACATGTTTAGTACGTCATTAAGATTGACCAATCACAAACAACTCACGGCAAAATAGTCTCTGAGGGTAAATTGCCGTCGACGGCAAAATAGCCACTGCCTTTTTGTTAAGTTTTCCATAGTTTGTTACTTTCTTGTGTTCAATGAAGTGTTGTTCATGATATTAGTTTAGTTCACTAAAATTACCATTAGCCAATAGCAGCAGAGGTTAAAATATTGGCAGTGGCTATTTTTCCATCGACAGCAATTTACCCTCAGAGACTATTTTGCCGTGAGTTATTTGTGATTGGTCAATCTTAATGACGTACTAAACATGTGACTTTTGGTCGTTTCTGATTGGTCAATTTTAAAAACCAATTAAAAAAATTTTTGTACCCCAGGTCTTTATTCCCCACCCTGTACACTTCCTTCCAGTGTACACTGCGCCGCACATCTACATGCTGGGTCTGCCCCATTAGTGTACGCTGCCTTTCTTCTAAAGCCTTGCCAGCTGAGATTCAAACCCGCAACCATAGTATCTCAAGACCAGCACTCTATCCACTACACCACAGTGTCACTGGTGTGAATTTAGCTAATTTGGCTATATAAACACACTTGAATGATTAGGGCAAAATAGATTCCAAGGGCAAATTGCCGTCGACGGCAAAATAGCCACTGCCTAAAATATTCGTTTAAACATACCAAAATCAAGGTCAAGTTCACCTACCTTTAACATTTTCTTGTCACAATCAGGAGGTCAGTCCAGCAGCGTACCAAATGTCAAACAACTGGTACTAACGCTTGTTTACTTTACACATCCACCTCTCTCTGTAAACCGGTTGGTTATGCTGCACAGTGCAATAAGCTACGGGTTAACGAGTCTGTTAAATAAATAAATTTAAATAAAATCTGAACATCAACATGGGGCACTTAAAATTTAGTCACAAAATCCTAAAAACCGAGCGGAATCAACAAATGCAAAAATAATATCCGCTTCAAAAATAAGTTGGAGTGAAGAACCTATCTTCAAGGCTGCTTCATTTGTTAGATCTTACAACAAAAGTTGAAGGGTTGATTTACACTTAACTTTGTTGTAGCGGAGTTCCTGTGACTGATCCAATCAGTTTTCAATAAAATTAAATGAAGGCCAACATATCTGAAGACAACTGGTATTGTGCAAGTTTGACGCTTTTTGATTACAATTTTTTATCTCCAAGATATAGACCTATTTTTATTATGACTGAGTAAATTTAGTTTCTTAACTCTTTCGCTCCCGCGATCATCAAGTGATGATCTCGTGTTTTCAGTGTTTACCTCAAATTTTTTTAAATTGAGTTACAAAATTAGTTTAATAAAAAATCGATTTGTCACTTTATTTTTCATCCGATTTTTATGAAATTTTCAAAAGATCACGCTTATTTCCTCACGCATCGGAACATGTACAATTTGTGCCCTAATTCTTGGATTTTTATACCCAAAAACGGTTAAAAACACCAACAACCCAGTTGCAGACGACAAAATCAGCCAAATTCTCAGCACGTGCCAACTACGCTAAAATCAAATTGAGATTACATCTTTACCACTAAACCAAACCCTTCATCATTAACACAGTCTGAAAACTACTCTTTTGGGGCATCATTTCACAAAATTTCAAACGATAATAATAAATTTTATGTTTTTGAATTTCCAAACTTTTTAGGGGTCTCAAAACCCCCCAAACAAATTTGAATGGTAAGTAGATAAAAGTAAATTTAGTGCGTAAAAAATATCATATGTTGCTAAATACCGGTTACATTTGAAAGCTTTGGAAATTTGCTTTCCAGCAATATATAACTTTAAATAGTTCAGACTAAGTGGTATATGATATTTACTGATCAAAAATGAGTACTGTACATCATGTCAGTTCAAAACCCCCAAACATTTTTTGACTTACCTTCACTAAATTATAATTTTTACAAAAACTACACCCTATAAAAAGATAAAATAAATTGCAAATGTTTCACCAATAAAGTCGTCATTTTGTATCAAGTTTCCAAGGAGACAAGAAGCGAAATACAAGTTTAAAAGCTGGCACAAGTTTGGCTTCTCTAAATCAAAGTTTGCTGTATCTCCCTTGTTTCTCAAGAAATGGGAAGGGTGTAAACAAGCTGCTGTTTCATTGTCAGTGATAGCATATTCTATTCAAACTTGATATTTTCTGAATCTTGAAGAAATTCCCTGTTCAAAAATACATAATGTTACATGGTTTAGGCGAACCTCTAGCAGATAATAACTGATCATATTTTAGGTACTAAATTTAACTACCAAAATTTGGTACCGGTCGGTACCGGTCAAAAAATAGGTCATGTGCCTCAGAAAGTAGCAAATTGTAGAAAACCTAGGCTTTTAGGTAAGTTCTGAGTGATGTACCTTGAAAGCTTATTTCCTTAGCATCATCTTGCGACCATTTTTAAAAAAATTGGTAGAAAATAAAATCTGTAGTGATCTTTGAGGTGAGGGTACCTCTTTAATTTTGAAGACGAGTACCCCCCAGCTGGGGGGGTTAATTTGCATAAAAATTTGTACATTCAAAAAAAATGTTTTTTTTTCTATTTGAAATCCTCAAGAAATGTAAATTTCAACGATATATCACACTTAATGTAGAAGTAAACAGCTGAGTAATGATTTAGAAACAAACTTGAAGTACATAATTATGATTAATTATGATTGATTATGACAGTTTTTCGCACTGCCATCTTAGGGACATTTTTTTTCGCTTTTCACGCGGGAGCGAAAGAGTTAATTTATTCTTCACATTATTTTTGTTGCAAAGCGTCAAAATGAGATCTGTAAATGTCTTTTTTCATTTTTAAAGTCATCAGTTTGACCGTAGAATTTTTTAATTATTTATTTTTTCCAACAAAACAAAAAGGTCAACTCATGATTAGCAAAAATAACAACAACATTAGACTGGATGGCAAATACTTTTTCGTATCCCGGTCCGTGAGTACGCCTGTCCTCCGAACTCGTATGACAGACCGAAACCAAATCTTCTCAAACGATAGGGCATCTATTGTTACCGATGTTCTGGCAAGGTCTTGTAAATGGCAAACGCCCTTATCAGGGCAGGGCAAGGTATCAAAACGCATCGTCAACAAGTTTGAAGTCCTGTCATACTTCAGCTGAACATCAAAGGCTCTACTGCAAGCAAGATGAGCGTTCTTTACCATCTTGCTGCACAGCATGAGGCACTCGTCATCCTACTCCAGGAGACCCACTGTACGTCTGCACAGAGGTTAGTTCTACCGGACTACCAACTAACTAGGTTTTCCATAAGCAGGAAGCATAGTTTGCTACGTTTGTCCATGAACAACTAAAGTGGGACTCTTTTCGACTATAGCCTATACATATACGATCTGCCTTCCATAACCTCCAAGAAGTATGCCTACTTTATTCATCTGGAGATTGCAAGGTGTTGGAAAGAACTTTGAGCAAAGACATGACTACACTTTCTGCATATCTCCAGACTTGGCGACTAAAGCTCAGCCTTGCTAAAACGGTGACGGCAGCCTTTCATTTCAATAATCGAGAAGCCAAGTGTAATCTTCGATCCTTCCAACGCCTCAATAAACCGAAGTGATGCTATCTGAATAAGTTCGGATACGAATTTCAACTTCACTTTCTCGTCTCCTGGTAATCGATGGCTCAACAATAATCAAGCAATTCATTTATTCATCCAAGGGTTAAAATATAACACACGTTTCATGGGCCATAAGAACAATTAGAGGGAAGCGTTAAGTGCGAGATAGTGATTATGATGTTAAATTCGGGTTATCTTACTTCTACAAATACAAAGAATCATATTACTATTTCTATATCTACAAATTCGTACAGACCAACATTCAGTAAACGTACCGTAATTAATGCTTTATTAAAGCTCATGGATACTGCAGCATGGCTTTATAACCAATGCTTTTTTTAGTCTGCCGCAGTAGAACCCGGGGCCATTATTTATAACGATCTTGGGGTAATTTCTCCGAATTGGAGAAAGTGGCATGAATAATTTGTTTTCTGAGTACGAGCTGGTAGTAGTCATAGGAGAAAGCAGCATCCATGACTTGTTTTTCAGACTCAATTCGATCTTGGTCATAATAAATATACCAAAAGTGATATCAACCCCCTTCCGTAGTGTAAAGTTGTTTTTCATTAGAACGGCGAACTCACCAAAATAACTCATAACAATACGGCCACATAAACACACGAATGTCAATTAGGCGTTCAGTTCTATGTCAGATATAAATGAATTGTACACTGGCCTTATTTGCTTGCTCATAGTTTAGGATTTTCTCCTTTCTATGATGTTGTTTGTCAGTTCACGTAACACCAAGCGTGAACTAAAAGCCAAGAACAATGGTAAAATCTTACCATTTTGCCCAATGCGGACCTATCTTGGTGTAAAACTGGACAGAGCGCTCACGTATTGTCATCATCTTAAGGCATTACGCAAAAAACTATCCAGGCGCCTTTCGCTGCTGAGGCAACTTGCTAGTTCAGGATTGGGCGCTGGTGCCAAGACATCGCGCACAGCTACCTTGTCGTTGATCTACTCAACTGCTGAGTACTGTGCACCAGCTTGGTGTCGCAGCGCACATACTCGCCTCATTGACAGCGTTCTTAATGACGCTTTACGCATTGTCACTGGATGCCTACGTCCCATTCCAACTGACAACCTTTCAGTTCTCTCAACCATCCAGCCAGCTGAACTTCGCCGCCAAGAAGCAACACTCTCCTTTGCTTATAGCAGTGGACCCTGACTGCATTCTTGGACCCTGACTGCATTCTGCATGGTCAGCTGACTGAGCGGCAGTCTGCCAGCAAGGAAAGACTAAAATGCAGACACTCGTTTGTTCCTGGCGCGCGGAAATCATTGCACAACTTATTTGAGTTGGGCATCCGCGCTGCCCAATGGACGACCTTGACATGGGACACAAAGTGCTCCAAGAGTACGTCAGCGCTCTGTGTCTACATTCCTAGGGTCAACACAAGGCCTACTGGAATGAGTTTGACTAATACAGCTTGGGTCAAACTCAATCACCTGCGTACTGGCATTGAGCGTTTGGGTTCGGCCATGCGCAAATAGGGTCTTGCTTTTTCAGGGAAATGCAAGTTTTGCGCTAGTGAACAAACTGCAGATCACATTATTTTAACATGTCCTCGAGAAATAATGGGTCTGACAGTTTTTGATGAGGAAACGAGGAGCCGGTTTAACTCCATCACTGCCAGCAGGTTGGGGTGGTAAAAGCATAAACCCTCGGTCCCCAATCTTTTTTTGTGTCTGACTGTTCCGCCAATCGCCAAGTAATTTTTTACAGCGATTTGACTTCATAAAGCGTAGTCTCTTGAGAATGTGACGCAAAAACTTCATAAGCAATTTTTCACAAAATTGATTGATATTGTGGTAAATTAAGTGATCTCGTGTTGTTTTGTTAGGAATTTAAGTAAATATAGCTTCAAATTATACCCCTACAGCAAACCGAACAATCAGCCCCTACTGAGAAGTAGTAGACGTTATTACCGGGCTTCCTACGGACTATTTCTAAAAGCCTTCCTTTGTTGTATTGTCTTTCTTTGGCCTTTGCCCTGTGGTGAAATAAGACCACATGTTTGACTCATATATATAACAAGTGCATCTACTCATGTAGTGACCATGTGTATTTTCGCTATTCTTCTCAAAACCTCAACGTGGCGAAACGAGTAGTAAATTTTCGTTTCGGCCTGATTATGCTTCTGATTTCTGTTTGGGCCTGAGCGTTGGTCCCCCTGCTTAATTGTTATTAAGGCTGTGTGGTAGCCTTTATCGCCGTGAATTTTCGTTCTGCGCACGCTGGGAGGAGCTGCGCATAATTGTAAATAAAACACAGCAAGAAAGCTTCAACCCTTTCCTGTTTTTTGTTTGACGAAGCAGAAAGGATCCGTAGAGCTAATATTACTAGTTCTACAAAGCAACTCTACTGGTTTAGTGCTAATCAACGACGGTACGCTTGGCGCAGGAATCAAAGAGTTGAAACCTGGTGCTGCCGTACCACTGACCACGATCATAGATACCCTGCCATACGACAAAGAGAGAGAGAGAGAGAAAACAACAACATCACATTCAATCAGCTTAATGTATCCAGAGGAAAAGCTGCAAAGGAAGTAGGCTAATAATGTGACTGTCGTAGTTGTTTTCCTTTAAAAATCAGATGATTTGAGTTTATTTTGCTTTTGTCACCAGGCATCTTTTAATTTCTCAATATAGCTCTTCTGGTGTAATTGAAAGTTAAAATGATCTTTATTTAGATTTAAAATCTACATAAAATTCACAAAAACTCAACGTTTCAAAAAACTAAACTCAGTTTTTCTTCGTCAGGAGTGACTAAAGTTTAAACACAGACAACGGTTACATAGTAATCAACAAAAAGAAAAGGAGAAAATGAAAATTATGGCAATAAACAAGTGCAGCAGCGACAACTGTCGGTCAAAAATTTATAAATTTGTACAATCCGGGACAAAGCTGTTAACATTAAAAGAAAAATCAGTTTTGTGTATATAAAATGATTCTAAAAAACGTCTTTTCTTATAGTCACTTTCAATAGCTAAAATTTCTGAGCTTTCCCAATCAATCCGGTGTCCATTTAAGCAAACAAGTTTCACTAGAGCAGATTTCTTTTTTTAATTCCTCATTTGTTAGTTGGGCGATTATGTCAGGTTTGACGTCCCTTTGATGTTCTTTGCGTTGTGTTTTAAATGATCGACCAGTCTCACCAATATATACACCTGCACAATCTAAACATGGAATTTTATATATAACACCGCGTTGATCAAATTTGTTAATTTTATCTTTTAAACTTGGCAGCATGTTTCCCACAGTGCGTAATGGTTTTGTTGCCACTTTGATTTGATGGTTTTTCAAAAGACGTTTCAATCTTTCAGTTATTCCAGGTATAAATGGCAAAATAACTAATCCAATATGTCTTTCTTCTTCTTATAACTTAACTTGAGCTTGAGCCTTTCTTTTTTTCAGTGCTTTTTGTATGAAATGATTCAACACGTTCGGAAATGACGTATCAGCACGTTCGGAAATGACGTAGTCCACCACAATTCATTTTATATACACCAAACTGATTTTTCTTTTAACTCTTTCGCTCCCGCGATTATCAAGTGATGATCTCGTGTTTTCAGTGTTTACCTCAAATTTTTTTAAATTGAGTTACAAAATTAGTTTAATAAAAAATCGATTTGTCACTTTATTTTTCATCCGATTTTTATGAAATTTTCAAAAGATCACGCTTATTTCCTCACGCATTGGAACATGTACAATTTGTGCCCTAATTCTTGGATTTTTATATCCAAAAACGGTTAAAAACACCAACAACCCAGTTGCAGACGACAAAATCAGCCAAATTCTCAGCACGTGCCAACTACGCTAAAATCAAATTGAGATTACATCTTTACCACTAAACCAAACTCTTTATCATTAACACAGTCTGAAAACTACTCTTTTGGGGCATCATTTGACAAAATTTCAAGCGATAATAATAAATTTTATGTTTTTGAATTTCCAAATTTTTTAGGGGTCTCAAAACCCCCCAAACAAATTTGAATGGTAAGTAGATAAAAGTAAATTTAGTGCGTAAAAAATATCATATGTTGCTAAATACCGGTTACATTTGAAAGCTTTGGAAATTTGCTTTCCAGCAATATATAACTTTAAATAGTTCAGACTAAGTGGTATATGATATTTACTGATCAAAAATGAGTACTGTACATCATGTCAGTTCAAAACCCCCAAACATTTTTTGACTTACCTTCACTAAATTATAATTTTTACAAAAACTACACCCTATAAAAAGATAAAATAAATTGCAAATGTTTCACCACTAAAGTCGTCATTTTGTATCAAGTTTCCAAGGAGACAAGAAGCGAAATACAAGTTTAAAAGCTGGCACAAGTTTGGCTTCTCTAAATCAAAGTTTGCTGTATCTCCCTTGTTTCTCAAGAAATGGGAAGGGTGTAAACAAGCTGCTGTTTCATTGTCAGTGATAGCATATTCTATTTAAACTTGATATTTTCTGAATCTTGAAGAAATTCCCTGTTCAAAAATACATAATGTTACATGGTTTAGGCGAACCTCTAGCAGATAATAACTGATCATATTTTAGGTACTAAATTTAACTACCAAAATTTGGTACCGGTCGGTACCGATCAAAAAATAGGTCATGTGCCTCAGAAAGTAGCAAATTGTAGAAAACCTAGGCTTTTAGGTAAGTTCTGAGTGATGTACCTTGAAAGCTTATTTCCTTAGCATCATCTTGCGACCATTTTTAAAAAAATTGGTAGAAAATAAAATCTGTAGTGATCTTTGAGGTGAGGGTACCTCTTTAATTTTGAAGACAACTACCCCCCAGTTGGGGGGGTTAATTTGCATAAAATTTGCATATTCAAAAAAATGTTTTTTTTTGTATTTGAAATCCTCAAGAAATGTAGATTTCAACGATATATCACACTTAATGTAGAAGTAGACAGCTGAGTAATGATTTAGAAACAAACTTGAAGTACATAATTATGATTAATTATGATTGATTATGACAGTTTTTCGCGCTGCCATCTTAGGGACATTTTTTTTCGCTTTTCACGCGGGAGCAAAAGAGTTAATAATAAAATTAACAGCTTTTATCCCGGATTGTACAAATTTATAAATTTCCATTTATTGCTATTCACAATAATATTGTTATGCTGTTTTGTCACCAATGACAAAATCAGTTTTCGGTATGACGTCACATTATGAGATGCATCTTGGCTTTCAAAAAATTTCAGAAAAAAATTATTGCTGTTATTAAATTACCTGCAACATACCCTTCACGAAAATGTATAACATGTAGATACACAATTCATATAAATGAATAAACATGGCTTGGAGCAAGAATATCGACAAATTTCGCATGGTGGCTCCTGAATTATGAACAGCACTGTATGTATACCTCACTTGTGTCTCAGAAATTAAGAATATCTTATCTGGCATGCAATAAAAAACAGTTGTCGTTTAGATAAAATCCCTGTGTCAATTCTTAAATTGTCATCAGATAGTATGTTGTGAATACTATGTCATATTTTTAATCTTTCATTGACACAGGTAAATTTATTGATGACTCCAAAACGGCTAAAGTAATTCCAGTACACAAAAAAGGATCCAAAACTAATTTGAACAAATATCGATAGATCAGTTTACTACCTGTAATGTCCAAAATTTTAAAAAGAATTGTCTACAAAAGGCTGAATTCATTTTTAAGCCAAACTGATTTTTTTATCAACATCAACTAGCTTTAGAAAAAACACTGCACAAACACTGCTCTCACAGTTATGACAGAAAATGTCACAAAAGCATTTGAAGAAAAAACCTGGGTGTTTTCTTGGATCTGTCAAAGACTTTTGACACAATTAATTATAGCATCTTACTTTACAAATTAATGTACCTCACTATGAAGCTAGGACATTACCTTATGAATGGTTTAAAAGTTATTTAAGTATTCGATCTTTATTAACTAAAATTAATGGAAAACTATCAACTCCTACATTGATTAACTTGGGCGTCCCGCAAGGGTCAATTCTTGGTCCATTATTGTTTTTGATATATGTTAATGATCTTCCAAAATGTCCTACTTCTGGTCAAGCTATCACGTGTGCTGATGACACAAACTTATTCTTTAATAATGTTTCATATACTGAACTATCCAAAAAGGCAAATGAGGAATTGCATAAAGTTGATTCATGGCTTATTGCAAACAAGCTAACTTTAAACACCAAAAAACTAAGGTGATAAGTTTTGAAACTCGTAATAGCCCTCCAATCTTGAAATCAAGCTAAATGGTAATGCATTAGACAAGACATCTATTAGATTTTTAGATGTAACAATTCACGAGCATCTAACCTGAAAAGCTCACATGGAATTGCTGCTGAAAAAAATTAGAATGGGCCGTGGCATCATACAAAAAGTTAAACCTTATCTTCACCTAAAATAACTTCAATTGCTATATCATAGCATGATTCAAAGTCACTCTGAATACTATATTTCTTCCTTGTGTTTCGACGACAAAACTCTGATTCACAGACTTCCAAACACAACAAATAAAGTCATTCGATTAGCATTTAATGCCAAAAAAGATGACATAAAAGCAGTTACGAAACAGCATAACATTATGACAATAGAACAAACTGCTCAATTAGAGATAGTTAAATTTATGCACAAGTATTTTAATAACATGCTAGCAGATGCATTTAATAACTTCTTTTAGCACAACCGTCGAAACTGCGATAATGGTTGGTCACGGTCGAAAGCTAAGGTGTTTCCTAAATTTTGCAGAATCAAACTAACTCAGCAACCATTCAAATACAAAGGTCCTGTGCAATAGAATAAGCTTCCTTCAGCATTGCAAAAAATAAATTTTTGAAATCTTTTATCAACCAATGAAGGCAGCTCTTTATTACTTCATGAACATTTAATCCACTTGTAATTCACATTTAGCATATGTAGCTGCTTATGATATAGGGTTTTGCTGTGCTTTGGTTTTTGTGTTTTTTTTTTTTTTTTTTTCAGATGGAACATTTGAAAGTTGTGACAGTGAAGTGAAAACAGTTAATCATGAACGATCAATTGATAAAGAGCATTGAACTACTGAAACTTCATCACTGTACATCAGTTTAGGATAATAAGTTGTTTTCATGTTTTAAGATCACTCTGCATCAAATTAATTATTAATTGAGTTGATTAAATTTTATGCGAACAATGCAACTGGCGATACCATACCAGTACTACCAACCCACAATAACTTCTTTTGTATTACAGCAAAAACCCAAAATGTTTAATTTAGTCCTAGGTTTATAACTTAAAACTACAACCGGCGATAGGTTTTATATGCCTTGGGACGTAAAGGAGCTGCAACTTAGCTGTTGCTCCCAGATCACCCTTGAGCAAGGTGTAGCACCAGAGAACCTCCTCAGTTAAGGTTAGAACATGACAGTTTTTTATTTTTAATGTAGTTTGTGGCACCTTTTACACACTGTATATGCTTTTCTTCGTGTGTGTTTTTTTTATCTGCGACCTTACATCTACGATGGTCATGCCACTATCTTCAAATTTAAACAAAATTTTTTTATGTGTATATATTAACGTTACCGTTTTGCCATCGTCTCCTTTTTTTGTCCACTGCTGTCGAAATTATTTTGTACTCGCTGAGTTTGCCGGCGTCGCCCGGCAGAGGCCCTCCATCAGTAATGTCAGTTTAGTATTTCAGTTTGGCATTTCGGTTCAACCGGCTGCGCCGGCTTCACCCATCGGGCTCTTGTGTGAGCAATAGCGAAAAGTTAATGAATTTTATGCACTTTACCATTCTTGTATACGACATTGTGATTATCACATTCTCTTAATCATGACTAGCAATGCTAACAAAGAATCTTGCCACAAATTATTGTTGATGCTTGTGAGGAAGCAGTGATTTAAACATAATTAAAACTATTGCCGCGGCAAAACGGTGGTTGGTTTCAAAATTACAGAAATAAACTATTTACAGTAAACTCTCATTTATTGCGGTTAATGCGTTCCAGACCCTACCGTGATAAGTGAAAAACCGCGAAGTGGCGGTACTACAGAATTTTCGACGCCTTTGGGCTAATACAGGTATACAGTATGAACGCTTACTTTTTGACTCATATTCATGTACACCAATATTCATAAACGTTTACTCTTCTTAAAACTGAAGGATAAAGAACACGGAAAATTAGAAATGTTTTCTATTTTGTTTATTCTTAACGCAATTTAATACTGTACATTATTTACAGTAATTGAAACGATTATCTGCAGTAATAAAGTAGGCACAGTATATACAACACCTACAACCCTAAAATACACGAGGCACAGTGAACAAGATGACAGTTAACAGTTAACAAGATGAACGAGAAAGGTGTGATTATGCGCAGACAATCAGCGATGTGATACGCAGCCAATCAAAAAATTTTTTTTGAAAAAAATACCGCGATGCACTGAAGCCGCGATACTTGAACCGCGAAGTAGCGAGGGAACACTGTAATGGTAAGCCTATTTTGCTATGTGATGTTCCTAATTTGGCTGCACTATCGGTCTTGATTCCGGCATAGCGACAAAAGCGGCTATTGTTCTCTCTATATCCAGCTTTACAAATTGTTAAAGTTATGGTTTTATTGTAATTTTTTCTTAAACTTGGAATTTTATTACAATGCCATAGACTATAGACATAAATACGTTAACACGCAGTATATCAGCATAAGAAAAAAAATCATTGCTTTAAGTATATACGACGGCGTCACCTGCAGAACCACCGTCAGTAACGTCGGGATTGGGAGTGTCGGTTCAGCCGGTCAAGCCGGCTTCACCAATCAGGCTCTTGTGTAAATAGTTACCGAAAGTTTATGTGTTTTCTGCAAGTAAGATTTTTACCACTTTGTGTGCTTCTTTTCGTCATAGAATATCTTATTTAAAAATCCTGGCTATGCCTTAGCTCTATGTGCGCTGTTTATTGCTGACACGAACCCAAGGGAGTCTTGCGTTTCCCGTAGTTTGGAAATAGGGGGCACATTTCTGATATTAAGCCATTCTGAAGCAAAATAGCAAAAATGTCTTTCGTGTGGTGCGACTTGACACAGTAACGCTATTTTCTTTTGATTTTATTTCCCTTTAAACTTTCTCAAGTCCTTTTGATTTCTCTTTAAACTTTCTAAAGTCTTTGCATTATGTAGCATGTTCTTTTCTACCTGCTTGACGTGCCCTGGGGAGTGAAAAGTGTCCTTGGTTTTCCCCAAATGTTTGGTTTGACCCCGGTAGCTCTAAAAAGCTATTATAATGCAAAATACCAATGATATGTTTCACGTGGTGCAATTTGACACACTGACGTTGTTAATTTTGATTTCTTCTCAAACTTTTTCAAGTCCCTGCTGGCTATGCATTATGGTTCATATTTCTTTTTCCTTGCTTAGGTATGCTTGTAGAAGTTAAATGAGTCATTCCTTTTTCTAAATTTTCAGATTTGATTCCAGTAGCTCTATAAAGCTATTATCAAGCAAAATAGAAAACATGTTTCTCCCAAGTATGGTGCGATTTAACCCTGGCAGGGCATACTATCACCTATTCCAATTCAAAACGTATCAATTATTGTAGCGTCGCCAACTTTACCGTACAATTGTGAGACCAACAACGAAATGTTTCAGTAAATATAAGCTATTGTAGAAATTTCAACGTATAAGAGCTTAGTAGTTTTGAAATTTCGGGAAAGTATTAATCGTGTTTTTGGTTTTTGGCACAGCGGGGTTTTGAACCAGTTTCCTACTGTGTGGTCTGTGTAATTTTGTCACAACTTTAACTGCTTGCTTCCTTGATTGCCTGGCAAGTTGGTTGCACACTTAAATTGTTGGAGGCAAGTCAGTTACACACGTTTAATTTGAGCAGTGACTGACGCCCCTTTTTTGCGTCATTCTTTACTTTTGGTATCAACATGTTGGCTGTTTTTTGAATTTACATTTTTGTGGATCATCGGCATTTCGTGGAGATAATTTGACGTGTCCGTTCATAGTTCGGTAAGAAATTTGTTGTTTTGTATTTGATATAAAATAGTACTAAATTGCCAAACGTTTGTGTCCCATCATGTCTATACCGCTTTTGTCTTCTATTATATGATCAATTATAATTACAACTGGTCTCGTAACGAGGAAATCACACAAGAGCGCGTAATTCGACTAAGAACCTACAGCCATAGTTCTTGAACTTCCTGTACATGTAATGGTGATCATGTTGGTTTATTAGCCAAGACTGGAAGTATTCAAAAAGAAAAAACGATGACACAAACTACCATTTGTAATTCTTTAAAGCGTAAAGGGAGTGGAATATAATCAAAAATGATGGCGTCGCCCAAATCGTGGTCGTTTTGACTCATAAAGAAATGAGCTGTTTGGTGGTAGACATGTTCGACGATTTGGTGGACCCGCTTTTGTATTAATATTGGTGACGTTAAGATTTTTGCCTGCGTTGTTTGTTTCAATTCGGCCTTAGCATGAAAAGGGACCGTGCCTTTCCTTTAAGTCATATAACCTATTGCAATAGGTGCCTATTAAGCTCTTTTCAAACAAATACAATTCCTCTTAATCCAGTGTTATAGATTGATGTTATTATTGTTTAATTTTGATCTTTTTTTAAATGTGGGATTTTATTGCATTTAACTCTGTCCCCTAATCCAGACCTCCCTACCGTTAAATGAAAAGTAGTGTTTTGTATCAATAGGCTTGTCCTTGCAATTACAAATATCAGTAATGGGCTTTATCATTTATATTTGCTATTAAAACGATAGTAGATAATTTTGCTGCCTGCTGCTGTTTCCAGTAAATAGTGGCAAACATTGAGATGTCATTTAACATAATGACCTCACAATTCGTTTTGAGCCATTATTATTAGAATTGCTACTTACCACTACTTCGTCACTGTAGGCGAATCAATATGAAATAACGTCTCTGACTGCGTGCATGTTTCTTGGCCCTGGCATAAACGCCGCCATGCAAAGAGAAAACTAACCCGAAATGAAGCACTTAACAGTTCAGTTATAGCAGTAGCTGAGGTCTCCATCAAATCATTTGGCTTCTGCGACAACCTCGCCCAATTTTAAAGGAAATTGCCTCACATTAGATTAGATCGACCCCTACATTTTGTTGCAAACGATAAGAAAGGACCACCTTTACCCCATCGTCTTTTTCTTGGGTGATCACTAAGTGTTTTGCTTGGAGTTGACTACATATTAAAATTTGTAGACTTTGAGTCTTTTGACTATATTGATGGATAACGCCAAAGATCTATGCTATCGAGAAAGAACAGCCAAAATGTACCAAAGAACTTAGTTTTTCTGGAAATTGCAATTTTGTGAAATGCAGGCCACTAAAATTTTGTGTGCTTTTAACCGGTACACTACATTTCACAAACATTTGGAGACTTCAGTTTTTGATGGATCTTTTTGAAAACGTCGACAGACAATGCAAAAGAACCACGCTTGTAAGGGAAAGTAGTCAAAATGTACCAAAGAGCTAACTTTGTCTAACAACTGCAAGTTCGTTAGCTCTAGTAGGATAATTGTACAACTAGAAATGAAACATCACGTATGGCAACAAGTTTTGATTAGCCATTATAAACTAATCCTTAGCTTATTAAATTGCCTATTAAAGCTTCCCTTACAATAACGTTTTTGTGTTATAATCACCTGTTTTGCTGAGCGCACCACTTTTGGGAGGGTAGAAAGTTACACCACAGTTCTTAAAGTTCAGTTTTTTTCAGTATCCAAACTAATATTAATTGTACATATTGTGGGAGTCATTGTTACATCACATCTAAGCCATATATAAGCGCCTCGCTGCCACGTTTTGTTCTTTTTTATCGCTACGTGACTCTCGCATGAGCTTGTTGCTACTGTGTATGAGAACTATCGTCCAGCAATAAACCAGACAGCAGACCACGTGGTACGAGAACGACCAGTCCCGTAGCACTCCAACTTCGGGGCCCCCCCAAAGTAAGCGCAAGAGCCCCTGCGCACAGGTCATATCACTTTAGAGGTGTAAAATTGAAAAGCTGCATTAAGAAAATACACCACAATTTGTACATAAGTAAACAGGCTAATGTCAGAATAAAGCATGCCGATACCGAAGGTGCAAGTCATAAAAAATTCGGCACCGATGCCAGAGTTCAGTATCACATTTATGCAGACACTGCGAAACGAAAGCAATGACACTGAAAAACATGAAAAAGTTATAAAAACACAGTATCATTTAAATAGTCTGGAGCGAACCTTTTTGTTCGCAAATGCTGTTATGACATTGTCATAATCAAGAGATCGGGCGCAGTCATTTTCGATTGACAACATGGCTAATGAAGATAGTCTACTGTCTGTCATAGACGTTCTATTAAAAGTTTTGATCAGTTTCAATTTGCTGAAGCTTCTTTCAGCGCTGGCAACAGTCACGGGGCAAGCTAGTAAGATTCGAAGTGCGATGTACACATTCGGATACAATTCAAATAAATGAGTCTTTAGAAGATAGTTCAGAAAGTCTTGAGCCGTATTGAGATTGCGTTTTTTTTGTAAAATTAAAACAAACCGCTGTAGCTCAGCGCTCATTTCATCAGAATCAATGTCACCGAACTTTTTTGGAACTCTTTACAGCAAGTAAGAAAAGCATTTTCTTGTTGCACAAGCAAAAACGTGCTCCTGGCAAACAAAGACAAACATATCTGACCCAATTCAATAAAAACACTCAAGCCATTATCCATAATTCTTACGAAAGAGATCAATGGGCAACATTTACTCATGAGGCCGTCAATGCCTGGTTCAGGCAAGGCAATTAAAGAAAGAAGAAGACAAGCAAAAGTTTGTCTCGTGTGTACAAAAACGAAAAGGCGGAAGAAACCTCACGTAACAAATTAAAGCGCTCCTTCATTGACATAATAGCCTGGTCTACTAATGGATAGAAAAAGTTGCTTTTAAATTTCAGTTCAGGAGTAGCTCGTTGTTCCTCTTCACCTTGGTAATCAAACAATCTTCTTTTCTTTCCACTTCTCGACGGAGGAAAAGAAGGATCAATATCCAATTCCTGTGCTATTTCAACAGCAGATGTTGCGGCACTGTCATAACCCGTTGTGCGATAGTTTTGCAAAAACTTTTCAGTTGCCTGGATTTCCGTTTCCATTGTATGAAGGGAGACTCCATACGATTGAAGAATCTTGCTTGCTTTATTGACTTGGAATAGGATATCATACCAAATAAACACCGACAAAAAAAAACTCCATTTTGATAAATGAGCTATCAACGATTTTGTTTCTGAGGCCGCAGCTCTTCCATCTTTTCTTTCTATGGAAATGGCTTCCAAGTCTTTCAGTGCCAGCAACACCTCTTTTAAATTGTATCGAAGAGGTTTGATGCATTTAATTCTGCTTTCCCAACGAGTATCAGATTGTGACTTTATGGACAGCTCCACATGTTTCTTCAAAATTTCCCAACGCTGAGCAGAGGAAGAAAACAGCACATACAACCTTGTAAGTACTCCAAAAAATGTCAATGCTTCCGTCGATGAATTAGCACTGTCAACAAGAACTAAGTTAAGGGTATGGTTTGCACAGGGCACGTAAACAGCTTTGGGATTGATGTCTAGCATTCTTGCTTGGACCCCAGAATGTTTTCCTTTCATGTTAGCACCATTATCATATGACTGACCTCGACAATCAGACAATTCGAGTTGCAGTTCGGTCGCTTTTTCTAAGAAAGCGTCCAACAAGCCTTTCCCAGTACTGTCACTTATTCTCAAGTAGCCAAAAAATCTTTCTTTAACAACAGCAGCTTCTTCATTACATAGTACATAACGGAGAATGACAGACATTTGTTCATGATGTGACATATCTGGAGTGCAGTCGAAAATTATAGAAAAATATTTTGCCAATTTCAATTGCTGTAAATTTTCTTTTTCAACTTCTGTCGCTAGCAATTCAATTAGTTCATTTTGTATGGTAGGACTCAAATAGTGATTTTTAGTGTTTTTATTCTTGATTCTGTCTTGAAGCTCTTTTAGGATCGGATCTCTTCTTGCCAAAAGCTCAAATATACCCAGAAAATTTCCATTGTGAGGAGATCCTAAGACTTCTTCAGATCCTCTAAAAGCAAGATTCCTTTCCGATAGAAACAAGGCAATGTCGATAAGTCTCTCTAAAACATTTCTCCAAAAACGTCTTTCATTGAAAAAAATATTCATCTCGCGTTTGTCGATAGTGGATGAATTTCTTATCCCTTCAGCTAGCAACATCCATTGACTGCAGCATTCTTGGTGGGAAATGCCGTTTTCATGGTCTTTCAGTTTTTTTGAAAAACCCTCCCATGTATTTATACCACTACAAAAGGGGCTTAGTGTTTTTCCAAATAGCTTACAACAAAAGCAAAAAACTTGATCTGATTCCCCAGAATAAACTAGCCACGACCGTGAAACACTTTCACCATTAGGTAACACACGTTTATAATGGTTGGAGGAAAAACGTCGCCTTGGAGTTGTGTTATTATATGGAAAATTCATTATTAGTTGATGTGGTCCACGCTTTACTATATCACATCGTTGAGCATCAGAAATACTTTCAGGCCATTTACATGGGTCATCAGGGATAGGGGTAAATTGAGATTCAGTTATTTTCGATATTGAAGGTTGCGTATTGGCAGGTAAATCACAACTTACATTTTCTGGAAATTCACAATCACTTTGATGCTGATCGTCATAGTCTTCTTTTTCTTGTACACTATAGTTTTCTTCATCCCTCTCGGTACTAGTGCCAGGTCTACTCTGCTCAGTAATCTTGAAAAAATCTGTCATCTTGGGCAATTTCGCTACAGCATCTCGAGCAGTGGCTGCTTCTTTTCTCTTTTGAGCACCACTTTTTGAACGTTTCATTCTATACAATGTCAATAAAATACTCTATCTGCACTCTGCAGTGTATATATATTGTCCCGGTATTTATAGCCAAACAGAATTCCAGACCATTCTATGATTGTTGCGTAACAACGGCATTGTTACGTCAATCGAATATTCAAGATTCTACCAGAAAATCAATCGAAATATTCTAGATTCTGCGAGATAAAATGACGTCGCATTCACTTATGATGTCACAAGCCAATTTCTTCCTACAGTTTAAATCGGTTGTAAACAAGTCTGCTGAACTGAAAATAGTCACGTAGCCAAAAAGCAATTTCAGACTAACTTGGGCCCCCAAAGTTGGCCTGGGCCCCCCCCAATTGGGGGGTTTGGGGGGCGGCTGCTACGTCTCTGAGAACGACAGCACGCAGCCCATAGGAAGCGCTACAATATTATACACTATCGGAATCGCCTTGAAATAACCTTTAATTTGTTGAAGAAAGTTTGAAAAGTTAAGAAATGAGGTCACAAATCAGTTTTTTAATAAACTGATTTAGCAAAAAAGTTGCAATTTTTGAAAACATCTTGATGATATTATAATCTTTGGTTTGTGTTAATCGTATGTAATATATTATGACGTCATAGAACCCAGTTTAAGCATGCAAGCGAAATAGAGCAAAAAAATGCTTGTAGGACTTGAAGAGCTTAAAAAAAGAAGCATTCACTATGGTGGCAAAGTTCTAGCATAATTAAATAAATATTAATTGTTATAAAATTGTTTTTATCAAAAGCACCTGATTAATATCTCCTGAAAGAACGTTTAATTAGGTTTCTACGATGAGTACTTTTTGAGAAAGAATAAAAACAGATTGTGCAATGAATCGTTGATTGTGACCTCATTTTCGACCCCAAGCAAATGAAAGTTTTTAAAATGTGGTAAGACGGAAGTTGGTTTTCGTTTGAGCAGAAAGCGGTTGTCCTCTGTCAAGTAATGCAAATTCTAAAAAAATTATTTTTGGCTTTGACTACATCATGTCATGAATACCCTTATGACACTCACCACGGAGTGTTGATCAATCGTGCCAAGTTTGATGCTTGTACCTATAGCAGTTTCAGAGGAGTTAAAACAGACCGACACACAGATACACAGACAGACACATAGAAACAGAGACAGACAGAATTGCGCTTTATATATTAGATGTATGCTGATTTGGGCAAAAATAAAACGATCGATTGATTGAACTGCTTGTTGGTTCCCATGCTTGATTGTTATTAAGGCTTCGTGGCAGCCTTTATTGCCGTGAATTTTCATTCTGCGCACGCTGGGAGGAGCTGCGCATAATTGTGAATAAAAGTTGCTAGAAAGCTTCAACCCTTTCCTGTTTTTGTTTGACGAAGCAGAAAGGATCCGTAGTGCCAATATTACTAGCCCTACAAAGCAACTCGACTGGTTCAGTGCTAATTAACGACGATACGCTTGGCGGGGGAATCAGAGAGTTGAAGTTTGGTGTTGCTGCACCAGGGACAGGCGATTATTTGCTTGTCACATGGCTTCACACTTTCAAGTATTATTACTGGAATCGAAATATTTGCTTATCTAACTTTGTGCAAAAGGAGTAGTATACCAAAAGCAAAACAAAACGTTTTAGGCAGATCTTATGGTTTTCTTCACTAAATTTTAACTTTTTTGGAACAAATATCTAATGTAAGCACGTGAAAGCCTACTTCGAAGAGAAGACGGCCAGACATTCCACCTTACAGCGCGAAAATTGGACGGGTAACATCTGCGCATTGTTTTGTTTACTTTTCACGTTTACGAGATTTTAAGCGAGCATTACAGAGGAATAGCCTAGTATGGTGAATTTATTGGTAGGATTAAAATTGTTCTAATACGCCTCTAGCTAATATTCGATGAGTGTCAATTAATTAAATAGATCGTTTAAAATTAAAAATTTATCAAAGACAGCACTCACTTAAGCTCAGAACAGTGCACAGCATAGGATACTTAGCGCATTAAAATCATCTAGTAAAAACTACATGAAGTATGGTTCCGCCTTCTAAGTTAGAACTAGACAATACTATGGTCGCAAAGTTTTATTCCAATCATATGTGTCGTCGCTTCCTTTGCCTTTCTTTAAATTGTTGTTTAACTTCTCTTCGCACTCGGCTGTTGACAAGTTTTTGTGTGATATTGAAATAGACGTTTGCAAATTGTGCGGTTGATAATCTTGTTTTCAAGGTGATTGTCACACAGAAATGATTGTGGCAAATCATTAAATTTCATTACATTTTCTGCAGCAACTCTTTCATTTCGATCACTCTTGCGAATAAATATTAGCATAGCTCCAGCATATTTGCATGGATATGCTGGCATCGAAGAGGAGCACAGCATCAGGGCAAGTTGCAAAAGTATTGACGTGAATTTTGGTCTGTCATCAGTGTTTTTGTATCAGATTTGGTGTAGTTCATTTGTAATATTTGTGGCTCTGTTATCTGAAAAACCTTTGATGTACGGTAGAATGTTTTCCAGATAAAACTTTTCCGTCAGTCGACAATCCTTTCCTTCAACAAACCATGGAGGAAGGGATATAGGGGAGCCAGAAAAGAAAAGCTTAACATGGAGATCGTTATCAATTACAATTGGGTTAGTAACTGTTGAAATGTCGAATGTCTTGCAATTTTCCAGTTTATAAAACACTACTCTACTTTTGTCAATTTGCAACTTGTAGCTACTGGGCCACAAGCTTTCGCAAATGCTCGAAAAATGAAAAATTCTGTCATGGTCATTAAAATCATCAAGCTGATCAGGTATTGCATTTCCTCTACTTGGAGTCTTCCTTTAGGTTTTGGGTGTAGGCATAACTGACGGGGGTATGGATTCATTTCCAGAGTATATAGAAAGAACTGGTTGTAATTACCATGTTGTTGTTGCGATTATTCGTTCTCTTCCTCGGGATGGAGGTACGGCATGAACGGCAATTGAAGTTCATGCCATCAACCTAATTGAAATTAGGCTAGAGAAAAGATGGCAGCCCATTTCGAACCAGTCTTGAGTGACTGGTAACCCCACCACCAACAAGGCGGACTGCCACTGGTGTGTACCCAAGAGTCGTCTTTTACGACATGCAGGGTTGGCAACTTCACAATTGTAACCCGGTGAAGTATGGGTGGGGCCACCTGTCTGCCACATAAAGGTGGAGGCGTCCCGTTAAGTGCCTTGCGCAATGACACAACAAGCAAGCTACCGGCTTGTTCTCCACACTATCCTTTTTTTATGCTGAGTGCCAAGTAGGGAAGCTGTGAATACCATTTTTTAAAGTCTTTTGGTATGACTCCGGAATGAAGCCCGGGTCTACCGACTACAAAGCGGAGGCTCTAATCACTATGCCATCGCCCCGGTTGTAATTCAAATTGTAACGTTGCTCGTTTGCCAACTTTCAAAAACTTTTCTTCAAAATGTAAAAACAAACACTTGAATGTCGCGTCGGAGTCCAGTCTCTTCCATTTTTAAACCTAATCCATTTTCTGTTTAATTCTGGGTTTTTCAAAGAAAAACAAAATACTGGGAATTTTTCAAGAATAACATGAATTTTATGCTGACGATTTTTGTATCCCGTTTTGCAATAGACAACAGCATATGTATTTACTTTAATTATGCCAAAACAATCATTGAAATAAATATCTAAAACAAGATAAACTCTTTTTGCATAGATTGCTTTAAACATAAAGAACAATCGTAGCCTACTTACAGAAGTGAGAATCAAAGATGGCCTTGCGTTTTAATAGTGCTATATTACGTACAGCTAGCTGGCTAGAGCTCGAATCAACGAGCTAAACATTCTTTGAAACGAATATGATAAATTTAGGTTGACAGCTATGTCATCAGAAATAAAAACTTCATCCATGGCTTCATCTACCATGATAGTTATCTAACGGTACTATTATCTACTTCGTAAATGTCCTCCCAACACTCGTACATTATAAGTAACTTGCAGCAAAATTAACAACTAATAACAATAGCTAGAACTGCAGATATTAGATAATTTCTACTCCCTAACTGAACTTATTGAACTGTGCTGTGCATCCTAGCACTGTTAAACGACTCGAAAAAACAACACTAAAAAGCACTATATTGAAAGATTGTGAAGGATTAGCTCTGCTGGAAACCAATAGTTGAAGAATAGTAAACAAGTGACGCGCAAATATTACCCGTATAATTTTCGCACTGTAAAGTAGAATGTCTGGCCGTCTTCTCTTTACCCTTTAAGGATTATAAGAAATTAATTCATAAAATTTGAAACAATAATGCAATTGTTTGGTAACAACGGAAATATAATGGATTTCAGATAATTGGCTATCACGTCATAATGATATAACAATCAACAATCATGGCACATATGTGTGCCAAATGTTCTCAAAGGGTTAAGTAGGCCATGGACACACTGTCCCTCAACCGCACAGAATATAAGATGTGCTGTAGATTTAGAAGCAAAACACTTTCACTCTTTCGCTCCCGCGATCATCAAGTGATGATCTCGTGTTTTCAGTGTTTACCTCAAATTTTTTTAAATTGAGTTACAAAATTAGTTTAATAAAAAATCGATTTGTCACTTTATTTTTCATCCGATTTTTATGAAATTTTCAAAAGATCACGCTTATTTCCTCACGCATCGGAACATGTACAATTTGTGCCCTAATTCTTGGATTTTTATATCCAAAAACGGTTAAAAACACCAATAACCCAGTTGCAGACGACAAAATCGGCCAAATTCTCAACACGTGCCAACTACGCTAAAATCAAATTGAGATTACATCTTTACCACTAAACCAAACTCTTTATCATTAACACAGTCTGAAAACTACTCTTTTGGGGCATCATTTCACAAAATTTCAAGCGATAATAATAAATTTTATGTTTTTGAATTCCCAAATTTTTTAGGGGTCTCAAAACCCCCCAAACAAATTTGAATGGTAAGTAGATAAAAGTAAATTTAGTGCGTAAAAAATATCATATGTTGCTAAATACCGGTTACATTTGAAAGCTTTGGAAATTTGCTTTCCAGCAATATATAACTTTAAATAGTTCAGACTAAGTGGTATATGATATTTACTGATCAAAAATGAGTACTGTACATCATGTCAGTTCAAAACCCCCAAACATTTTTTGACTTACCTTCACTAAATTATAATTTTTACAAAAACTACACTCTATAAAAAGATAAAATAAATTGCAAATGTTTTACTACTAAAGTCGTCATTTTGTATCAAGTTTCCAAGGAGACAAGAAGCGAAATACAAGTTTAAAAGCTGGCACAAGTTTGGCTTCTCTAAATCAAAGTTTGCTGTATCTCCCTTGTTTCTCAAGAAATGGGAAGGGTGTAAACAAGCTGCTGTTTCATTGTCAGTGATAGCATATTCTATTTAAACTTGATATTTTCTGAATCTTGAAGAAATTCCCTGTTCAAAAATACATAATGTTACATGGTTTAGGCGAACCTCTAGCAGATAATAACTGATCATATCTTAGGTACTAAATTTAACTACCAAAATTTGGTACCGGTCGGTACCGGTCAAAAAATAGGTCATGTGCCTCAGAAAGTAGCAAATTGTAGAAAACCTAGGCTTTTAGGTAAGTTCTGAGTGATGTACCTTGAAAGCTTATTTCCTTAGCATCATCTTGCGACCATTTTTAAAAAAATTGGTAGAAAATAAAATCTGTAGTGATCTTTGAGGTGAGGGTACCTCTTTAATTTTGAAGACGAGTACCCCCCAGCTGGGGGGGCTCATTTGCATAAAATTTGCATATTCAAAAAAAATGTTTTTTTTTGTATTTGAAATCCTCAAGAAATGTAGATTTCAACGATATATCACACTTAATGTAGAAGTAGACAGCTGAGTAATGATTTAGAAACAAACTTGAGGTACACTCGCAATTATGGTTAAATATGATTGATTATGACAGTTTTTTGCACTGCCACTTTTTTTCGCTATTTTCGCGGGAGCGAAAGAGTTAAACAGAAAAATAAAGCTAATTAAAATATATGAGATGTGGAATCTATCGACTGGATATCTAATCTACAACTTTATCGACTATAGTGCACCGCCTGCTCCAAGAATAAATCAACAACAACTTATAATCAACAGTAGGTCTACGTTTAAGAAGTTCTAACCTTTACAAGATGCCAACTTTCAAAAAGAGAAAAGCTAACGATGGTTTATTCTCGGAAAATTCTTTAAATAATGCTTTTTTTGAGGTCAAGAGTGGGAACCTAAGCTTGAGAAGAGCTTACAGCATTTATGGAATTTCCTAATCTACTCCTTAACGTCAGTGTAAATCTGCCCCAGAGAACGAAAACAGATTTATAAAGCTTTCCGTTGCAATAACTCAGGTAGGTCTAACTAGGCTAATACCTATAGTTCGCTGTTGTAGAACTAATCGAGATATTTTGTAACACAGATCTTTGCATATTTAGAGTATGGCAGAAGTGACGCCCTTTTTGTTTTTGGAGTTTTCTAGTTTCTGGTTGATTTCCTCTTTATTTTAGAAATACACCCTTTTTGCATCTGAGTTTCCAAATTAATAACTGTTTCTTTTTTATTTTATAAATTGTTTATTTATAAAAAATAATGTCATACGAGGTAGTTAAGAAATACAAACATGGCGTTACCTTTGCCGCATCCTGTCTTATAATGGCAACTAAGAAATTTATATTAACTGATCTGCAGATAAATACCTTGGTTGTACAGTCATGTGGCAGGCCTAAGTTTTCTTAAATGCAAAGACATTTTTATAACGTTTAGCAAAGACTAGCGAAATAGGCTACTGAGTTTTATGCCGGTACTAAGGACCATACGCGCAGCCTGTCAAAGGTTTTAAGTTATACAGGCTGCGGCAAAAGTAACGCTATGTTTGTATTTCTTAAGTATGAAAGTATTTATTGATAAATAAACAATTTATGAACCAAAAAAGAAACAACTATTAATTAGAAAACTCAGATACAAAACGGTGTATTTCTAAAATAAAAAGAAAATCAAGCAAAAACTAGAAAACTCAAATAACAAAAGGGCGTCACTTCTGCCGCACTCTGTACCTTAGAATACGAAGTAAACTAGGTATGACAGATCTTGTTATTTACTGTATATAGTACCTATCAGCTTTAACGCATTAACTATTTTTCAGATATTCTCCAAAGAAGAGGAACAAGAACTGCAGAAACATATAATCCTTTCAGCAAGCTTTTTTCACGTCTGGACAAATTGACCGTAAAAACGCTTGCTTACGAGTATGCTGTGTCCATGTACAAAAAAAGTATCAGAATCATTGGAAAAAGCCAAATGGCCAGAGAAGAGTAGTTAAAAGACTTTCGTAGACGTAGTAGTTCAATGACCTTGCGAAAACCAGAATCAACAAGTAGCCTTTAATCGACAAAATGTAAAAATGTTTTTTGACCACTGGCAAATTTTTTATGATTGTCTGGGAATTTCCCCTTTGAATATCTGGAATCTAGACGAAACTGGGGTGAGCACAATGCTGAACTCCAGTAGAATATCATGTGTAAGTGGCTGTGACTGCTGCTATTCCAGTCACTAAAGTCTTTGCGCACAGCACAAACTCAATCGCTGCATCAAAAGCGCTCTTGATGATGGAATCCAATTTAATTCAAACGCAAAAAAATCCAATTGATCATGTAGAATGGTGTCGATACTGCGACAGGTTTTCCAGAATAAACAAACAGTTATAAACAATTAATGTTCAAACCTCACACTTAATTTAGATGCAAAATTTAGTAGAGTAGAATGATTAAAGTAGCAAATAGCGATGGCATTAAGTTTTAACAATAAGACTATAAGTAATAATTATGCGAGCGAATTATTGAGAAGCACTTTTAATTTATACACAGTTAAGTATATGACTTTTTAACTGAGATTTTGCGAGATTTGCTGCAATAGACGTACGGTATTATCACTGCTACCATTATAACAATTCTGATTCGGTCAAAAATTTATTAGCAATAATTACATAATAAGGTAACAATTAGCACCCGTCGTTAACAAGAAATTCGGTAGCTCAGAGTAAATACACTTACTGACTGTATGCGACTTCCCAAAAAGATTTAAACTTTATAGCAGAGATTTACACTTTGGTCATATTTTTGATTTTGAGGAAGACCTGAAATGACTGAGGTGCCGCAGTTTTATAGTGCTGCAAATCTACGAGATTCTCTCGAGAGCAAGTAGAAGTATACAATAAAAACTTCAGAAAATTGGTTGCCCTAAATATTATTTCTCAAAATTACAAACACCACAAGCACGAATTGTAAGTGTAGGTATCCAGCAACCATATATGGTTGACGTAGGCCTTGCAATTTTATTTGGGTGAGAATCAATTTTGATTGAAATTCTCATAAGAAAGATTTTGTCTGTAATAGTGGTTCCAAGCAGGAAGGACAAATTACATCTCAGGAATGTGGAGTCAATGTCACTGTTTGTTGCAGCATTAATGCAGCAGGCAGCTATCCCCCTCCTGCCTAGGTTTTTCCACAGGCACGTTATAAAAATCAAATGTTTCGGGCTTAGGCTTAGCTAACTCATCAGGATGGATAAAGTCTGATATCTTCCCAACTGTTTTGAAACTTTTCCCAAGTTCCCTGAATATTTCAAAACCAAATCCAGGTGTCTTTATTATGGACAACCATTTCACTCACATCACTTTAGAAGTAATTAACACAGCACTTGAAAATAGCTACTTGATACTTACAATGCCACCCCACTTCACCCACAAGTTGCAGTCCTTAGACGTTGGGGTTATTGGGTCGTTTAAAAGGTTCTACAGTAGATCTTGCAGTAATCGGGATTCATCAGATCCTAGACATTCTCTCTCCATATACTTTGTGGCCGAATTAACTGCTAAAGCCCTTTACAAAGCGTCATCATTTAGATGCACAGGCATATTTCCGTTCAACAAAGACATCTTTACAGAAGATCAATATTTACTATCAACAATCTCAGACCAACTTGTTCCAGTTGACATTTTACTGTCCTGTCGAACAAATTTGCTACAGAAAAAAAATGCATTGGGATCCTCTCTTTTTGATGTTACTCCCTGTTCTTCTGTGGTAAATGAACAAATCCAGAGCTCTAAAGATGTAAGTTTAGTATCTTTTTGGCCTTTTTTTAATGGAAATGAAAGACCTCGCTCACTTCGTAAAAAATCAAGTCATCGGTATTAACTAATACTGACGAAAAAAAGTTTTGTTTTTAAGATGCGGGAACTGGAAATTACCGGTACGGACTCTTCCGATGATGATCATGTCGATTTGGCGCAAATGTTTTTAGGTTTGGACTTAGATGTTCAGGAGACTTTTACAAGTTCTTTGTCAAGTGACAGTGAAAATCAAATTAACTTGGATGTTAACATCGAAGATTCCGCAATTGCTAAAATTCATACTTGGCAATGTAGAGGCCATCCAAAAAATTTTGTAGGAAAAATAGGTTAAGGCCCTTATGAAGGCAATGATTACGAGATAAGCTTTCTTTAAAGGTCAAAACAGATTAAAAATGAATTTACTTTTTTTGATGCCGAGGATGTTACATCTTTCCCAAAAACAGATATAGTGAAGAAATTACCAGTTCCACAACCTGTTGTTCAAAAAAATTCTCTAAAAAGGGTTTTGCGTTTTGCTATTGATATCTCAATGATTTAATCCAAAGGAAATCAAAAACAATGAATTGTTGATGCTTAGTATTGCCTTGTCAAACCGTTAATTTTTGTTCCAATGTGTTTTTCTGAGATGTTATTGTGTGTCTAATACAAGCAGAGATGTCTAATACAAGGTCCTTAGGGGATGGGACCTGTAGGAAAAGTCAGTGCTACATTGAAACCCTAATAAACTTGTTTATTTTTGTATACTGTAAATAAAATCCTAATAAGATAGCCTATTTGCACACAAGCTTTTCATAAGGAGTTTTATGTGCACAAAAATTAAAAAAATTGCATGATTATTATCAAGCATGTATGTGGTGTTCCATTTTCGCATCAAATTCCATACATAGTCTCCCATCATAGCTTTGTTCCACCTCCCTTGATAGCGCTTTTCCATCACTTGGATGTCTTGGTGAAACCTTTCACCATGCTCTTCGCTTACATTCCCCAAGTTATCCCGAAAAAAATCCAAGTGAGAATGCAAAAAATGCAATTTCAAGGACATGCGGCAACCTAGCTTTTCATAACTTTCAATCAAATTTGACACCGCCGTTTCATAGTCGTCTCTTCAATGATTTCCAAGAAATCCTTCCACAATCATTCAAAAATCTTCCCAAGCATTTCTCTCCGAATCAGATTTTTGTTTCTCCATCTCTTCAGATGCCAACATTCTTCTTATTTGTGGCCACACAAATATGCCACCTTTAACTTTTGCTTCAGATATACTTGGGAACATCTGTCTAATATGGCGAAAGGCACGGCTTGTCGGTTTCAAAGCCTTAAGAAACTGCTTGGCCAGTCTGAGTTAAATATGCAATGGAGGAAGTAAAATTTTGCTCCTTTCAATAAGAAATGAGTTTAGAACATTGTAGGAGCCTGGTGTCAGATCTTTGCAAGCTGGCCAGTTTTAGACCAAGTAATGCTGTTCATTCGCTCTACTATTCCACAAACAAAGAGAACAAGAATGCTTTGTATAACTTCCTTGCAATCCCAAAAGAACTGCGACCATTTAAAAATCTCCACATACGAACCAATTGCGATCATTGTATTGAATTAATTCCAGTAATATTTTTACGGATTCAAGATCTTCATTCATCTGAACAGAATGTGCTGTTGGAATGGATGGATACACATTACCATTATGCTGAAGGACTGCTTTCAAGCTTCTCTTAGAACTGTCAATAAATAAACGCCAATCTGAAGCTGAGTAGGCAATACCAATCTTTTGAAACAAGCCCTGTATATCAGTACAATACCAAAGTGAAAGATTATCAGAATCAGAGGACATTGCATAGAAATTTGCAAAGGCCACATGTCGTTTTCTTGGCTTGGAAATCTTGCACGAAGGAGCAAGCAAATTCTATTCCTTGGGACGAGAAGAAACTATGTCTGCTTTTGCTTTTGTAAGACCCATGTCTCTAGTTAGATCATCCAATTCATTTTGATCCGGAAAATGAGGATCTTTGCTGGAACACTGAGTGTCAACCTCAAAATCAGCATCGTCATCTTCCGATGAGGTTGATGATATAGCATGCGTCGTTGGAGGTTGAGGAATAGGCAGTTCTGGGCCATGGTTGACAGGCACAATAGATGAAGGAATACTTGGATAAACAATCTTTTTCCTGTCCTTTGTCTTTTTGTATTTGGAAATGTCCACCATGCAGAAATAGCAGTCATCATGATGATTGGTAGGTTCTCTCCAGATTCGGGGAATGACAAATGGCATATATTTACGACTTCCGCGCATCCATCCTTCTAATGTAGATCTGCAACTTTCACAGTAAAAATGTGGGACCAAGATTTATCTTGGTCACCCATCTTCATGCCAAAATATCTCTCATAGGCTATGAAGAATTTGGTTTCTGATATAACTTTGTTCTTCTTTTGCTGTGGATTGATGTAATAGCCACAAACAGCAGAAACAGTCAGAAGAAATTTTGCAAGATCTTTTAACACTCATTTTTGCTGAAGTATTGAAAATATCAATAGCATTAAATTTAACCTGCAAAAACGAACAAAATATAGCGTATTTCTAAAATAAGCAACTTCACTGCAGTAGGCCTAACTCGCAATTTGTCTAACTGCTAAACTAAGTAGAGTATTGGTACCAGATTCAGCAATCCATCTCCCATAAACCAACTCTAAACTGCTGACACTGGGCCAGCTTAGACTTGTGCACCCCCGCCAAAATTGTGTCCAATCACGTGATAGTAAATGACAATGGGCTTATTTA
Organism: Trididemnum clinides; assembly: GCA_963675345.1. Taxonomy (NCBI): domain Eukaryota; kingdom Metazoa; phylum Chordata; class Ascidiacea; order Aplousobranchia; family Didemnidae; genus Trididemnum; species Trididemnum clinides. Next base: position 3,702,087 of record OY776305.1, on the reverse strand, counting down.
CTTCTCTAGCACCATCTAGAGAGTGATGAAAACAATAAAAAAATGTCATAAATTAACTAACACGAGATTGAAAAGTAATATAAATGTCACTTAATGCTAAAGTTGTATTATTATTTGGGAAATTACAAACTTCAATCTGTTGCAGATATTTTGAAAACCGTTGACACTATGCAAAAACTAACATCAAAATTGGCATCAGTGACCCTAAAAACACTAAAAAAAGAAGATAAACAAAAATTTGTTGCCCAGTGTAATTTAGAAAATTAGACTAAAATTGCAAAATCTTTCCCATTGGTGCCACACTTCACCTGATGACCCATTGCTTCTGTGCTGGTGGTATTGTCTAAGTCCGAGCGCGCCACATCTTTAATCGTTAGGCTATTAACTGGTCAAAACATAACATTTTGTAGAAAGTGAGACTCTGTTGGGCACTTTTTCCGATGTTAGGCAATGCGCGATGCTAAATTTATGTTGTCGCAAGCAGGTCAGGGGCCGACTTTAGTCCCCAAAATGTCTACTAAAAGAGGAAAAATAGATGCAAAATACTTCGAGATTTTAACAAAGCATGAACTCCAAGGTAATCTATTTGTTTACTGTAGTTAGAAGTAAAGCGGTGTGCTTGATTTGCGGAGACCACATTCGTGTCTTGAAGCTTACAATTTGAGTTGGAATTATGATTCAAAATACGTAGGAGGTTATAAAAACTGAACTGATGCTAAAATGGCGCGAATATCGGAATCTTTGATAGCTAAACTACAAAAGCAGCAAGAGCTTTTTATTAAGTTTCTTCCGTCCCGAAATACAGCAATCAAGACCAGTTTTGTGATATCCCACGAAACGCTCAGAGTAGTAAGCCATTTGCAGAGGGACAGTTCATCAAAGAATGCATGATGGACTCCGAAGTGCTGATGTGCTCTGAAAAAAAGAAGCATTGGAACTAGTCACGTTGTCCAGGAGAACCGTAACGAGAAGGATTGAGAACATCGCCGGAAATCTGGAGCTTCAGCTGTAATGTGAAGTGGTAAATTTTCACTTTTTCTCTTTGGCTTTGGCAAGAGCTGTGCTGTCCTTTGACACAACTCTGTAACTTGTATTTGTCCGTGGGCTGATGGACTTCAAGATTACGGAGCTGGCAGCAATACGCTCAATAAAAGAAATTACGACAGGTAGCGATCAATTCACGGAGATAAATGCGTGCATGGATACATCTGGACTGAAATGGAACAGTTTGGTGAGAGTCACAACGAACGATTGTCCTAATCTAACGGGAAAAAATATCGGATTGTTGAAAGTTATACAAGATAAAGTGACTGAAATCAATGAAGATCAGAAGCAAATATTTTATGTTTGATTTTACATCATCATAAGTTGTCACCTGTTAAAATTGTCCGCGTAACTGATGTTGTAAAAACTTGTAACTAAAACACTAAACTTCACTAGGGCACGAACATTGAATCGCAGGCAGTTGCTGGCACTTTTAGAGGAACATGAGATTAAATATAGTGACATCAGCTACCACAAAGCTATCCGATGGCTCAATCTAAGCAAAGTGTTGAAAAGAATTTGGGATCAGAAAATAGAGATCCGAGGGTTTTGTGAGATCAAAAGCAGAAACATCGCAAAGTTTTCTGATAAGGATTAGATGGCAGATTTTGCATTTGCTGTTGATGTAACTGCGCTGATGACAACACTGAACAACTAAACTAAGCAAAGGGCCTTTTTTGTTCATGAAATGCACAACCTGGTGAAGGCTTTCATGATGAAGTTACAGTTTCTTTCAATGCAAGTGGAGAGCAACCATTCCACTCACGTGCAAACCCTGATAGAAGTCACACCGTCAGCAAATCAACTCCACAGGTACTCATCTCTGCTAGGAGCACTGCACAGTGAGTTTTCAAGGTGATTTGAATATCTCAGAACGATGAAAGATGAAATGTGCATTATTTCCTGTCTCTTTACTTGCAATGTAGATAATGCACCTAGTGATGCCCCGCTGCAACTCATTGACCTTCAATCAGATGCAGTGCTGGCAAACCAATTTAAGTCGAGATCACTGCTGCAACTTTACTCCTCTCCCATGGATGAAAAGTTTCCGAACATGAGGAGACACGCTTAGAGGATGTTTGCTCTCTTTGACTCTACCTACATATGTGAACATACATTATCAGTGATGGAGTTTAATAAATTCAAATAGAGATCGTCGCTCACTGATGTTCATCTGTGAGCCATGCTTTGTATTTCTACCCGGCGTTTTTAAAATATGATGTCTTTAGAAGGCTAAGAACCTTTTTTCAGCTACATATGAAACTCAAAATGCATTTTTGGGTGAATATGACCAAAAATAATCACTATTGTAGCAACCATAAATTGTACAAAGGTTCACATTTTGTTAACAATGGTTTTGTATGATTTTCTTAGGATAATCTCTCTTTTTCATTGCTCTCAGTACATACTCTTTCCTGTCTTACCAACATGTCAAAAAAGTAATTTACTGATTGTTAATAAAGAAAAATAATTATTTTTATGTAGAATTCATAGTTTAGCCTTTTGGTCCGGCTCTCCACGATATTTCTGGTTCTCCAATGTGGCCCCATTGTTAGCGATAGCCGTGGCTGATTTCTTTAATCTGAATATTAAGGTTTTTATGTGGCAACCTTAGTAACGTGACCTTTCTTTGTCTTGCGAAAATGATTTTAACGTGTTAGTAGCTAGTCGTTAGTGCATTTATTTGGCTTATCTTAAAATAATTTACAAGTATTTATTTATAATGATTAGTTGGCCGCTATGATCATGTCTTTGGTCTGTGAGCTAGTTTGTTCTGTATTATTTAAACTATCTTGCCATTGTTCAGCTAGTAGGGATTATGTCTAGGCTAACCAGCAGAGAATGTGTTTCATATTTTTTACAGACCGTACTCTAGCACACTGTAACACCAGTAGTGATATATGTGTGTATCGTGCATTAAGGTTGATGCTCTGCTGGTCAATAAAGGAAAAGTTACAGGAAGAGATTGGCTGCGTGTACCTGCTGCCTAGCGGTCTTAATAGGATCTGGTTTATCAGTGGATAGACGATAACACCCATTGAAATGCAATTGCCAACCCGTGTTTTAGAATATGTAACTGTTGATCCTCAAATCTAAAGCAAAATGTCAAGAGGAGTTCAAACGTATATGCTCCAGATATTTACCGGTCAGGGAAAGACATTCTTGAACACGGCGTGCAAAGTTGTTGATAACACCCTCACGTTTCCAGCAAACAAGGGTATATTATATCCACGCTAAGCGATTATTGATTCAGTGTTTTTTAAGCGTGCATTTTTCTTCTGTCTTAAATCTCTTTACAAAGCATTTGTTCCGTCATGATCACATCACAGTCTTCTTAAGACATTACAGTGAGAACAACAGCAGGCGGCATAATTATCCACTATCATGTTGATAGCAAACATAGGGTTACCATACGTCCCGCTTTAGGCGGGACAGTCCCGCTTTTTGAGGCCTTGTCCCGCTTTTTTCATCGCAAATCCCGCTTTTTGCTTGAGTGAAACACAACGGATCTAACCACATTTTTGGACATTTCAATTGACTCCCCAACAAAAGCGGGGCGGTGAGATGCGGTTGGCAGGCTTGATTGTGAAGGCAAGGTTTCAGATTTGAAAATAATGACAAAAATTGGGGTGATCTCCAAAAAAAAAAAAAAAAAATCTCGTCTCGTGAAAGTTCGTCATCCAATGTCCCGATTTTTGCCTTTCAAAATATGGTAACCCTAAGCAAACATAAACATCACTGATATTTGTAATTGATAGTCTCTTTGTGTCGGTACAAAAAACTGATCTATATTTAAAAGTAGGGAGGTCGGGATTAGGGGCAAAGTTAAGTGTGATAAAATCCCAAGTTTAAGAAAAGATCAAAATAAAACAATTGTTGCAGTGAGAAACCGATATACTGGCCGTTTCACTGCTGCTTCTATTTGGGAGATCCTGTCTCTAATTGTCTTGCTCACTAGAGATCCTCGACGCACGAGCACACACCAACTTGCAGAACATAAAGATTGTATTGAAGAAGAACAGAAAATTTTGCTCACAAATTAGCTGCACCACACGCATCAATTGCGATACGCTAGGCGTATCTGGCTCTAGTTGTTACAAGATATTAAAGACTACTGAGAAATCTTCTAAATACCATCCATGCAAATAAAGATATAAGCGAATGCGAAATAAGAGTATATTAGCAAATTAAGGCTACCATTAGCTGACAATACAAGCTGTTTATTGTTTCCCAGTTGATTTAAGACACAGACAAGCGCTTTCGAAATACATAAACAACTTGCCACTGGCATTAGTTGGTGATAAAATATTAGGTTTTCTATTCGCTACCACCCCATACTAATCACTGCCAAAGTAGAGTGAGCTCATAAACAGTCAATAGACCTATTTATATCCACAAATAAATATGAGATCAATCAACGAAATTGTCACATAACCATTAACAAGAAACGAGAATAACAAGCGTTAAGTAAAGAGAAAACAACTTGCCGTATTAACTTATAAATGATTCACTGTACCAAACTTGCGGTTTTTCCATTAAGGGTCGAACGAAATAGAAAACAATTTGGGAAATATAAAAAACAATTCATTAGTCATCACATACTACAAAACATCCCTATTCCTCACTTATTACAAAGGACAATCTATTAAATGAGGCGGCAAACACAACAGCTTAGAAGGCGAAAGCTTCTGAACAACTATGACATCAAGAACATTAACAGTCACTTTACTAAAGGCACAAAAAACAACTAAACCAATGACAGGGCTCATAAATCACGTTAGCAACAATAATAGCATCAATTTGTAAAATTAGATTTAGAGGAAACGATTTTCTTGAAAAGAGCTTTATAGGCGCCTATTGTTATAAGTTACATGCCTTTGGGAAAAATATGGCCCCTATTCATGCTAAGGCCGAATTATAGCATACAGCGCAGCCAAAGAACTTAATGTCACAAATGTAAATAAGTAAAAGGCCCACCAAACCGTCAAATAAGCCTACCAATAAATAGCTCATTACTTCAATTGTCAAAACGACTACCATTTCAGTGCTGCCATCAATTTTGGCTATGTTTCACTCCCCTCTTTCCTACGGCTTCAAAGAAAGTACGAATGATAGTTTGTGACATTAGTCTTTCTTTTTGAGTACTGCCATATATTCTTGATTCATTGATCAAGATGATCACTAATACGTGTGCAGAAACTATGGCCTGCATTTTCTATAACCTTTCGTTGCTGCTCTAACAAATATTTGCAGGAGCGTTGAAAAGAGGGTCCAGGGGGTACCTTTGGTACCGGGCCCGGAAATTTCGAGGAGGTCCTGATTTTTGAAAACGTCGCGCGTAATGTTAACAATAGATTAGGCCTAAGCTTTCTATTTTTTCGGTTAGCAAATGCATAACCTGTATAATAATTTTTGTGACATGACGACTCTTCATTTTAACCAGAAAAAATTTGTTTAAATACTCCTTTTTAAAAAATCTGGGTCTCCATAATTCTTCCTGGCCCGGTGGCCAGAAGCGGAAAATCCGGTTCCTGTAACTCTTAAAGCACAGAATTTCCTAAAGCCCCAAATCCCTAAATCTAAAACCCAGATATCCCATATGGATCAACCAAATTGTTTATGGTAAGATTTTACAAACTTATTTCACATCAATTATGTTATGCTTTGTTATCTCTTTTTAACAAGAAGATTGCATTTTACTTTTCAATTAACCTACTAGTGACAGATAATGATGGATTGCATTTTATTCACATTTTGTTTTTTGACTTACTTTTAGCCTCATATCATTCCATAGACATAGTATTATAATTATGTTTGATGTATTACCCCACCTATAGAAATTTAATTATTTGAATAATAAAGTAGCTAGACAGTAATGTCTTATACCTATAAAAGTGGAGCTAAAATAAGAAAAAAGCGCAGAAAAAAGCAATTTCTATGAAATTATGTTAAACACTTATGCATTTAAGATTGGATAAAATCCGGCAACTCCAGTTTACTAGATACTTCTTAAAGGGGGCCCGGAATAAATGTTGGTAACGGGCCCAGAGTATTCTCTCAACGCCTTTGAATGTTTGTACACTGCACTGCCTTAATTGATATGCTTTAACTCGATACAAGTAATGATATGACCTGCCGGGGTAAAATCGCACTATACTTGGGAGAAACATTTTTTTATTTTGGTTAATAATAGCTTTATAGATGTACCAGGGTCGAAACTAAAGTTTTTTGGAGAAAAGCAAGAATTCTTTTTGCTCTTTTGAGCACACCTAAGCAAGGTAAAACGAAAATGCAACATAATGCGTAGCCAGAAAGGACTTGAGAAAGTACAAGAAAAAATCAAAACACAACAGCGTCACTAAGTGAAATCGTACCAAATGGAAGATATTGTTATTTTGCTTCGTAATAGCTTTATAGAGCTATCCGGATTAACTCTTTTGCTCCCGCGTGAAAAGCGAAAAAAAATGTCCGTAAGGTGGCAGCGCGAAAAACTGTCATAATCAATCATATTTAACCATAATTGCGAGTGTACCTCAAGTTTGTTTCTAAATCATTACTCAGCTGTCTACTTCTACATTAAGTGTGATATATCGTTGAAATCTACATTTCTTGAGGATTTCAAATACAAAAAAAAACATTTTTTTGAATATGCAAATTTTATGCAAATTAACCCCCCCAACTGGGGGGTAGTTGTCTTCAAAATTAAAGAGGTACCCTCACCTCAAAGATCACTACAGATTTTATTTTCTACCAATTTTTTTAAAAATGGTCGCAAGATGATGCTAAGGAAATAAGCTTTCAAGGTACATCACTCAGAACTTACCTAAAAGCCTAGGTTTTCTACAATTTGCTACTTTCTGAGGCACATGACCTATTTTTTGACCGGTACCGACCGGTACCAAATTTTGTTAGTTACATTTAATACCTAAAATACGATCAGTTATTATCTGCTAGAGGTTCGCCTAAACCATGTAACATTATGTATTTTTGAACAGGGAATTTCTTCAAGATTCAGAAAATATCAAGTTTAAATAGAATATGCTGTCACTGACAATGAAACAGCAGCTTGTTTACACCCTTCCCATTTCTTGAGAAACAAGGGAGATACAGCAAACTTTGATTTATGAAAGACAAACTTCTGCTAGCTTTTAAACTTGTATTTCGCTTCTTGTCTCCTTGGAAACTTGATACAAAATGACGACTTTATTGGTGAAACATTTGCAATTTATTTTATCTTTTTATGGAGTGTAGTTTTTGTAAAAATTATAATTTAGTGAAGGTAAGTCAAAAAATGTTTGGGGGTTTTGAACTGACATGATGTACAGTACTCATTTTTGATCAGTAAATATCATATACCACTTAGTCTGAACTATTTAAAGTTGTATATTGCTGGAAAGCAAATTTCCTAAGCTTTCAAATGAGATCGGTATTTAGCAACATATGATATTTTTTACGCACTAAATTTACTTTTATCTACTTACCATTCAAATTTGTTTGGGGGGTTTTGAGACCCCTAAAAAATTTGGAAATTCAAAAACATAAAATTTATTATTATCGTTTGAAATTTTGTCGAATGATGCCCCAAAAGAGTAGTTTTCAGACTGTGTTAATGATAAAGAGTTTGGTTTAGTGGTAAAGATGTAATCTCAATTTATTATTTATTACGCGTATGAGCTCATGCTCTGTTTGCATGTCTTTCGTCAGACTGGGCCACCACGACGGGTAGACTGCCCGGCCCCACCATCTGTCTGCCACATAAAGACGGAGGCGTCCCGTTAAGTGCCTTGCCCAAGGACACAACAAGCAAGCTTGCCGGCTTGTTCTCCACACTATCCCTTATGTGCTGAGCGCCAAGCAGGGAAGCTGTGAATACCATTTTTTAAAGTCTTTTGGTATGACTCGACAAGGGAAATGAACCCCAGGTCTACCGACTGCGAAGCGGACGCTCTAACCACTACGCCATCGCAATTTGATTTTAGTGTAGTTGGCACGTGTTGAGAATTTGGCCGATTTTGTCGTCTGCAACTGGGTTGTTGGTGTTTTTAACCGTTTTTAGGTATAAAAATCCAAGAATTAGGGCACAAATTGTACATGTTCCGATGCGTGAGGAAATAAGCGTGATCTTTTGAAAATTTCATAAAAATCGGATGAAAAATAAAGTGACAAATCGATTTTTTATTAAACTAATTTTGTAACTCAATTTAAAAAAATTTGAGGTAAACACTGAAAACACGAGATCATCAATCGATGATCGCGGGAGCGAAAGAATTAAGCCTCAAAAATTTGGGGAAACCAAGGACTCTTTTCACTTCCCTGGGCACGCCAAGCAGTAAGAAAAAACATGCTACATTATGCGCAGGCAGCAAGGACTTGAGAAAGTTAAAAGGAAAATCAAAAGTAAACAACGTACCTGTGTGAAATCGCCCCACATGAAAAACATTAATGATATTTTGCTTCCAAATAGCTTAATATCAGAAATGTGTTCCCCACTTCCAAACCAAGGGAAAAGCAAAGCTCCTTTGAATTCACATAAGCGATGAACAGAACACATAGCCAGAACCTTGAAATCAAAAATTCTTTTGAGAAAAGTAGCGTACCAAGTTCTAAAAATCTCATGTGTAGAAAAAACATAACATTATCACTATTAAAACATACATTCTTAATGTCACTTTTCAATAGAATTTTCGTTCTATCTCAATCTTAATTTTATTTGTAAAGTTGAAGCGACTTGCAGTATCAATCGAATAATTAAGTTTGGTTGCAACTTGATAGCTAGGAAAAGATTGGCTTCCACTAAGATACGTTAACCCGCACACTTTTCGATCAATAATAGAACAAATATATTCACAAACCACTTTGTAACTTCGAATTCCTTTGCTTGCCAAAGCACAGAACTAAAGCACTTCAATAAATAAATATCAAAGACCAACTAAAACAAAAACCACCAAAATAATCACTTGACTCCTGTCACAACAATCACCACACAACAACGCCTTTTACAACACTCTAGTCACTACTCTACTTTGATCTACTCCTCTACGAATCTCTTTCTGAATGAATAAAATCTCACCGCTTTATATATACGATGGAAAATAATCTAGAAATTGCTAGAACATCACATGACACAGAAAAAACACCGTTAATGAATTACGAAATCAATAAAAATAAAAAAAAGAATAATCTTTGAGAAGAAACAACAATCACTAGAATACATTAGAAAGTCAGGTAGATTACCAATGCGACGTCAGAAAGGCGTGTGAGTTACAAATTTGTTTATAAACCCGAAAGAAAAAGGTCTTTTTTTTCGAAAACAGTTTATCGAGTTAGGGCTACATTCAATTCAGATTTACAAATAAATAATCACCGCAAAACAAATAGATTACCACTCTATACATATGTAAAACTATTCTTTAACGCAAATTTACTTATTCGTGACACTCAATCCCGACGTCACTGATGAGGGCCATTAGGGCGACGCCGACAAATACTATAAAGCAAAGATTTTTTCCTTTGCTGATGTGCTGCCTGTTAAGTTATCTATATCTATACTATAAAGCAATTTAACTAAATCCTATGTTGAGAAAAAATCAAAATATAAAACCACTAACCTAACAATTTGAAAGGTAAAATAGAAAATTTTGCACAAAAATAATCACCAACATCATAAGGTATCACACAGCAGTCTATTACATCATGTCGATAACCCGCGACCGGTTTCGATGTTATTGGGTTTCATCAGATGAGTGTAAAAACACTCAATAATAAACGTGCAAAAAAAACAAATTTGCCATTGGGCGCAAAAAAAGATGCATTACAAAACAATATGATGCAGCAATACCTATGTCATGGTATCCCATGTAAGGATACACACACATGACATGGACAACAAGTCACATAGGTAAGCCCTAATAGGGGTGTAGGATCATTGTTAAAACTTTATAATTTTACAAAATATTGAAGTTGTTCGTAGTTAATTAGCAATTTTCAAAGCGATCTATTATTAAGAGGAATCTGTTTCCAGCATCAAATTTTGCTCAAAAATGATCACCAATATCATACGGTACCATACAGCCATCTGTTACATCATGTCAACAAGCCGCGACTAATTTCGACCTTATTGGGTCTCATCAGACGGGTGTAAAAAACACTCAATATTAAACATGCTGAAGAAAAACAAATTTGCCATTGGGCGCAAAAAAAAGTTGGTATACAAAAAAAATATGATACGGCAATGCCTATATCATAGTGTAGGTAATTGGAAATAGATGATCAAAATATTTGGACCATTTAGTTTGAAAATAACTTGGTATGATAGGCTCCTATGAGAATGTGGTGAATGGCGTCGGGGGAAGGCTTCTTCTTTTGGAAGGGCTCCACATTTTCAGATGCTGGCAGTGATGGTACTCAGCCAGCATCGTGTGTCGACATCCAAAACCGTCAGTCCACGTATTCCTGTGGGTGCCCGATGTACGGGGCATGTCAGAATGATGTGTTCTGCGGTTTGTTCTGCAGCGCCACACTCGCAATTCGATGTAGGAGCAAGGCCCCTTTTGTGCATGGACAACTGAAAACACCCAACACCAGCCCGCAAGCGGTTGAGCCTGACCCATGATGATCTGGGCAGGCCCATCCCCATTGGCCTAGTGCTTGTCCTAGGGATGAAAGCACGGAGATCAGATGAACACTCCGAGTATTCCGTGCTCTATTTAATAAAGTCAGTCCATTGAGCTGCACGAATATCCAATTCAGTTAGATCTTGCAGTAACTTCCGTGCAGCGGGCACAAAAGGGAGTCTAGATTTTAGTCTCTCTCTGTAGCCATGTGTGGACCCAGCCAATAGTTCATAGAGAATATGGCCAGGGTCCAGGCTGCCACGATATGCCAGGGAGAGCGTTGCTCCTAATCGGTGAAGCTCAGCCGGCTGGATACCTGCGAGGACGGGTAGATAGTCTGTTGGAGTTGGACGCAGGCATCCAGTGACAATGCGCAATGCGTCGTTGAGAACACTATCGATGAGGCGAGTGTGTACACTGCGACACCAAACTGGTGCACAGTACTCCGCAGTGGAGTAGACCCGAGATAGGGCGGCTGTACGCAGTGTTTTAGCTCCAGCGCCCCAACCTGAGCCTGCAAGTCGTCTCATCAGTGCAACGCGCGTTGTTAGTTTTTTGCGCAATGCCTCAAGATGGTGACGAAACGTGAGTGATCTGTCCAGTTTAACTCCAAGATAGGTAGGGACTGGACCGAATGGCAGGCGTTTGCCATTGTTGTAGACATTAAGCTCACGTTTGGCTTCTCTGTTGTTCAGGTGAAAGGCCGACGTCACCGTTTTAGTGTGGCTGAGCTGTAGCCTCCAAGTCACTGCCGCTTTTGTCGCTATGCTGAAAACAAGGCTAGTAGCGCAGCCAAACAACTTAACATGACCAATATAAAATGGAAAGGGGCCGCACCAAAACCCAAAATAGGCTTACCATTAAATGGTTTATTTCTGTATATGTGATTGTGAAAACAACCAACATTTTGCCGCCACCATTATTTTTGCTTGTGCTTCAATTCCCTCCCCTCTCGTTTTTTAAAAGTATTAATGATAGTTTTATGGAAAGGTTCTTTCTTTAAAAGTATTGCTAGTTTTGTTTAAGAGATTAAGATTATCACCATTACGTGTACCACAATTATAGATGCGGACAAAAACCAAAATCTTGTAGTTTCTGCTCACAGAAGCATATAGAGCGTGATGCCGGCGTAGCCGGCTGAACCGATATTTTTGACACCGACGTTGCTGATGAGGGTCATGCGGGCGACGTCAGAAGAGCCGGCAAGTAAATCATAAAAGCTCAAATTCCAAGAGACATAAATTTTACCCGCTTTCATCTTCCTTGATTGGGCAAATATTTTGACATGGCTGTATCAACAGATTGATTATGACAACAGGTTTTAATAGCAAACGGATTGGGGTTTTAACTTTTATGCATTCAGGAAATCCGGCTTCTAAGTCTTATTACATGGAAGGCCTTATTAGATTCATTGTTGCGTCTACTTCTGGAATCGAACCGGTGACTCGAGCGCAAGAATCAGAAACTAAATCTTATTGTCTTGTGTTCGTTCTGAGCCGACTTGCTTGCAATTTGTTTATATGTGTGTGTGTGTGTGTGTTTTTAAGAGCTGCTAGTATAAATACCACTCGCGTTGACTATTTTGAAACTAAATATGAGCAGCGCAGCAACAAATGCTGCAATTGTATTTGCTAAAACATTTATATCAATCAAAATATTTCAACTTTGGAATCGGGCAAAAACTTCTTTAAAATCGTTTTCTATGTTTGTTTTTTGATTATCAATCATTCCAGCTATGTAACCCGTTTTTGGCTGTGCTTTTTCCATTCATTAACAAAGGTGAAACGATACGAGTTGCTGCTGTTTACCAGCTACGAAAGATAGAGAAAACGCGGTTCGGCTCTTATGTAGCGAAGCCAATCAGAAGCACCATTCTGACGCTACATTTACGAACCTTTAATGTTGTTACAGAATATACTCAAACATCCAAGTTTATTTGAAAAGTAGGTACCGGTACCAACTGATTGTTATTAGTTTTTGTCAGCAACAACACATTTCCTTTTGGTACAAGGCTACTTCTTGTACAAAATCGGATATTTAAACAACAACATATAAAGCATCATCTAAATAGTTGAGCGGAAGATAATTTTTGTGAAAAAATTCATGAGAGTAAAAAACTTACAAAGCCTTCAAAAACATACCAGAACGTAAACTATGAGCATCATCCTTTGCTCTTTCTACAACGTACAAGCAAAATTATGTAGCCTATTAAAAAATTTTCTGAGCAAAAAACACTTGTAATTCTTGAAAGCCCAGCCCTTTGATACTCAAAATATTTACGAATTCAAATACAGCGCAACTCAACTTCCGATAGCAGATTTTTTGAGTAATAACGTTTCGCTAACTGGGTAAAGCGCAGCGAACTGCAACATGCTTAATCTTTCATTAAGCTAGAATACAAAAAATTGAAAAACATTGTTAGCAACCATTGGCTATATTCGTAATCAAGCGCATACTTTTGAAAGCGAGAATCGAAAATCAGTGAATGTAATCGATAAACACAGCAAATATCAAAAAGATATCTATATTGCAACACAATAATAATAGATACTTTATTGTCCGTCAAAACACCTTCTGCTTAAACATTCATCGGCGGCCTAAGCGTTTACTTAAGCGCTAAAGTTATTGTTCTCATTAATCATTGCACAGAGATCAAAAGTGTAAGAAGTTAGAAATGACCTTAAGCCTTAAAATTCCAGACCCAATTGATAACTTCTGTTTAAATGCAACTGAGCTCAGAATATCAGCATCAAATATCAAAATATCAAACCTTTCTCCCCGACAAAATAACGGAAAAGATTATATTTGAACTTTTCCTGGGTTGATTTATCGATTCTCCAATCTTTGGTCGCCTAAAAAGTAACTAACATTTCTATTCTTTCATTAAAAGAGAGCTGAACGGATGTCTTACATTTAGATTTAGCTTTTCAAAATTTTACCGGTAGGTTTAGAAAGCAAGTTGGACATAAATACAAGCTGTACCGGTATTTTTTTTACGTGGTAAAGCGCAAAACACCACTGAGTGACTTTTTTCTGTACGGTGTACATCTAACACAAAAAATACAAAACAATTCAAAAGAAGTGCAGTATAGTGTCCAGCATTTCGAAAATTACGTTTTGCGCTCTTGATTTAGAGCGCCCTCTCTAAAATTATTTTAAGATTAAAGTACCGGTACTTAACCTAAAAGATAAGTCTCCATTGGGTCTATATTTTTACAAAATCTTCTCAACCGTTGATATGTTTTTTTTGCACTGTTTGATTAAACTAATAAACTATCTTAACAGTTAAGCATCCAATTCAATCTTTGACTTAATTTTGTTAAAACTAACTGCTTTTCAAAGTTTTAACAAAGTAAAAAAATCTAAAATATCGCCCCTTTTGTTTTGGTGAAAAAATAAACCTACATAAAAATTAATGTTGCGTAATGGAAATGCAAAGGCTCAACAAGGCGTGGCAAGGAAGGACCTGCAAAGCCGGTGCGAGCGTGGGTATCGCTGGTAGGACATTGTGCAGATTTGGCTGCGAATCTTTGCTTTGATTCTTGTTAGCAAAGATGCTCTATGATTTTTTATTATATGCCTTAGCATTTTGAGCAACAAATATATAAAATCGGTACTAGTAGCTTATTTTCGATTACTGTAAATGCTTTATTGGTTGTATGGTGTATGTCAGTAGGTTGTCATTGTACAACAGTTGCTAATACTGGTAAGGTAATCTTAAGTTTAGTGATAGTAGTAGCTTAAGACGTAGCTGAAATAGCGTTATTTTATCACGTTAGCGATTTTTTAGGAAGGACTTGCTCTTTATTTTAAGGCAGTGGCTATTTTTGCCATCAATGGCATTTTACCTTTGGAGGCTATTTGCCGTGAATTGTTTTGTGATTGGTCAATCTTAATGCCGTGTTCAACATGTGACTTTGATCGTTTCTGATTAGTCAGTTGTAATGATTGAAAAATTTGCATTTCCAGTTCACACTGTACACTCCTTACCACTGTACATCACCTTGCACATTCACATGATAGGCTTCCCTCTACAGTGTACACTACCTTTCTTTAAGTGCCATGCTACCCAAAATTCCAATCTGTAGCCATTGCATTTCAAGGCAGGTGCACTATCCATGCGCCGCAGGGTCACTTGCAGAATTATCAATTAGGCAGTGGCTATTTTGCCGTCGACGGCAATTTGCCCTTGGAATCTATTTTGCTGTAGTCATTCACATGTGTTTATATAGCCGTATTTGCTATTATTACGCTTGTTTTATTATGTTTTATTTGCCATATTTATCCTCCATTCACGAGGAAGCGAATTGTATCGCTATACTTTGGACGGGAAGTCCGCACTCGCTTGGGAGTTGCCTTTTTCGAGGTTTATGGGCCACCTGTCTTCCACATAAAGGCGGGGGCATCCCGTTAAGTGCCTTGCCCAAGGACACAACAAGTAAACTTGCCGGCTTGTTCTCCACAACCTCCCATAAATGCCAAGCGCCAAGCAGGGAAGCTATAGATACCATTTTTTAAAGTCTTTTGGTATGAATCGACAAGGGGAATGAACCCCAGGTCTACCGACTGCAAAGCAGACGCTCTAACCACTATGCCATTGCATCGCCAGTGACACTGTGGTATAGTGGATAGTGCGTTGGTCTTGAGATACCATGGTTGCGGGTTCGAATTTCAGCTGGCAGGGCATTAAAAGAAAGGCAGTGTACACCAAAGGGGCAGGCCCGGTATGTAAACGTACGGGGCAGTGTACACTGCAAGGGAGTGTACAAGGAGGGGGATAGAGACCTGGGGATGCAAAATTTTTTTAATCAGTTTTTAAAATTGATCAATCAGAAACGACCAAAAGTCACATGTTTAGTACGTCATTAAGATTGACCAATCACAAATAACCTACAGCAAAATAGTCTCTAAGGGTAAATTGCTGTCGATGGCAAAATAGCCACTGCCTTTATGGAAAGCCAAGTTAAACCTAATTCAGTATTTGATTTTGCCGAAATTGGGTATATTTGTCTAATTTTACCAAATTGGTTGGCTATGTTTTTAGGCAGTGGCTATTTTGCTGTTGACGGCATTTTACCCTTGGAGACTATTTTGTCGTAATCATTCATGTGTGTTTATATTGCAATATTTGCTACATTTCAGCCAGTGACACTGGTGTAATGGATAGTGTGCTGGTCTTGAGATACCATGGTTGCAGATTCAAATCTCAGCTGGCAGGGCATTAAAAGAAAGGCAGTGTACACTGAAGGGGCAGGCCCGGTATGTAAACGTACAGGGCAGTGTACACTGGAATGGAGTGTACAGGATGGGGAGTAGACAGTGGGTGTACAAAATTTTTTCAATTGGTTATTTAAATTGACCAATCAGAAACGACCAAAAGTCACATGTTTAGTACGTCATTAAGATTGACCAATCACAAATAACTCACGCCAAAAAAAGTAGGTAAAATGTTGTTGATGGCAAAATAGCCACTGCCATATTTTTAGGTTCTGTTTACCTTGGTAGATTTCTGTTTTTCATCAATATTCATACTTCGTTAGTTGGTAGTTTTCCAGTTTCCTTACTTCAGCAATTCTATTGTAAAACTAATTCTTGTAATTTTATGTCTTAGTAAAAATTTCTGTATTTCTACAATTCAGTAATAATACATTCCAATATAGATTTTGTATTTTTATAAATTTACTTTGTTGTTCTTTAGTGTTGTCCTGCTTTTGTGGACAGTTTCTGTCTTTTTTGATAGGCTAAATAAAATAATTAGTTATTCTAGTACATTACACCTATTAACCTGACTCGTATTTAATTCAGGCATTGTGCTGATATAATTATCCATGCAATGCACTTCACTAACCTTGCAGTCTCGCATGTTATATATTAAATGTCTTAATGCATTTTTAACGATTCCATGGCACTGCATGAGTGTTTCATAAATGAGAGAAACTTCTCCAACAACTTTGCATGTTTTTACTGCTTGCCAATATATGTCTTATCAAGAAGGAAACTTTTACACAACAACCTGCCTGTAAAAAAAATAAATATTGCTTAGGGTGTACAAACTTAACAGTTCCAACAAGAATAATAGGGTTCTGTTACATAGTTCACATGCATGATGTCCATCACAATGTTTTGTGTTGTCATTTAACCCTAAACCTGAGGTTGGCATTGCAGCTAGGTAGTACTGGTAATTATAGTTATAACAATCGTAATAATGGCAGTTTCAGTTTAAAAGTGCTGACCAAGAGGTGATCCCATTAAATAGTATGCATCAGTAAATAGTATGGTAATCCTGTACTTTAGTGCAGTAAATTATTTAAGCTGAAAGGGCAGTGTACACTGTAGGGCCAGGCCCGGTATGTAAATGTACGGGGCAGTGTACAACACTGGGGGTGCAAAATTACACTCCCTTCCAGTGTACACTGCCCTGTACATTTACATACCGGGCCTGGCCCTACAGTGTACACTGCCCTTTCAGCTTAAATAATTTACTGCACTAAAGTACAGGATTACCAATGGTATCATCCCATTAAATAGTACATAATCATGATCTTGTCTTGCGATGTCAATTAGCCATAACCCTAACCTTGCATAATATGAAGGCAGTGGCTATTTTGCCGTCGACGGCAATTTACCCTCAGAGACTATTTTGTCGTAATTTATTTGTGATTGGTCAATCTTAATGATGTACTAAACATGTGACTTTTGGTCGTTTCTGATTGGTCAATTTTAACCTGTTAAGCGTCACGCTTCGGAAAAAACAAAGTTTTTTCCTGCAAAGTTCACCATGAAATTTCCAGACAGTTTTTCTTTTTTCCTTTCTCTCTCTCTATGCGAGAAACGGGTTACCTCGTGGCTGACAGCTTTATGTAAAACCCTATCTCTGAAAACGGCATATGCCGTTGGTGACAGTTCTAAGCAGAAAACTGGCAACAGCATATGCTGTCGGTGACGCTTAACAGGTTAAAAACCAATTGAAAAAATTTTGCACCCCCAGGTCCCTATCCCACACCCTGTAAACTCCCAGTGTACACTGCCCCGTACATTTACATACCGAGCCTGCCCCTTTGGTGTACACTGCCTTTCTTTTAATGCCCTGCCAGCTGAGATTGAAACTTGCAACCATGGTATCTCAAGACCAGTGCACTATCCACTACACCACAGTGTCACTAGCTGAATTATAGCAAATATGGCTATATAAACACACGTGAATGATTACGACAAAATAGGTTCCAAGGGCAAATTGTCGTTGACGGCAAAATAGCCACTTCCTAATATGAACGTGGAGGAATTTTGCTAATTACAACTACTGACTTGAAATTCTTGGATATTTGCATCAAGCATATGCAACTTGGTTTTCATAGCAATCTGTTGTGGTTCCAACTATTAGAAAAAAGGGTACTTGTGGGTTATCTGTCACCACTTTTTTTCACCAGGTATTAAATTACTATTATTTAACTGTATATATAATGTTTAAGCCTAAAATGAGTTTGTGGGACCTTCCAAAAACTGAAGAGGAAGCTAGTGGGACCTTCCAAAAACTGAAGAGGAAGCTGTTCGCTGCTGTTGTTTACTTTAGGTTTATTAGGTTAGGTTAGGTTTATTAAATTAAAACAAAAGTGGTGACAGATAACCCATAAGTACCGAAAAAAGTAACAATTTATGAATTTAATTGCTTGTGAAATCGAATGCAGATGATTTAAAATCCTAAAATGCTTATTCCTAGCTGAGGTAGTATTGATTATTTCATTGTTTTAATTTTATAAAGTATTCTTGCCCTAGTAAAATCTAGGTGTGTTATTCCATTATTATTCAACAAATTAATGAGATTACTAGGTGGCAGAATACAGTTTTTCCAACATATGACACAACACTTTTCATTTAAGGTTCATCAAAAATTATCAAAACCTGACAAGCCAATGCTGAGATAGTGGCTTTTAAATTTTTGGCCAACACTAGATGGGTGCATTTCATCCTCTTACCCTACTTTTTATTTCACAAACTATGTTCGAGGTAGAGAAATGATTAACATGTCAAGTGCTTTACAATGTAATAAAATGTCATTGTATTTTTTGCGTAAAGTGCTTTATGAAGTAATATTATTTCAACAGTGTTCCCTTTAAATGTGAAAATAGTGCAGATCTGTGAAATTATGTCTGGCAGATTCACTGTTATAGTATAATGGTGCAAAAAAAAAGTCTCGTGATTTTTGGTAACTTATCAGTTTGTTAAAATTTTTGCAATTTTGCTAGCAAAATTTTCAACCACCTTTTTAATGCATGAGTAGCAGTGAAAAGGAATCCAAGTTAGGATGATCACTTTTTTAAGAGCAGTGCAACGTTTCATGCAAATGTCGCATAGGTGTGATCCAACAGCAAGTGACAGTGACTTGAAATATTGCACGTGCAATTGCCACACTTTTTTTATATCACATATTATCTATCAAATTAACCTATAGTAAGGTAAAAGTTTTTTTTCTTCACTTTTTCCCGGCTGATTTCAATCGTAGCTAAAGAGCAGTAATAGCTAGCAGCTCTCAAAACTTCAGTGTTAGCACTAGACATTTTTTTGAAGGAGTTTTAAAATTGGAATTGGTTAAATTTTGTATGTTTTTTTTTTTTATACATTTTAACACGTTGAGTGCCAAGATGCAATTTTGGTTTTTTTGTGCCCTGTACTATGGTGCCATTGCATTTGGAGTAGTTTTTTTTTAGAAATTTTGATTCAGATGTTATTGTTTCTTTATACTAATCTTGAAACGACTTTTTTTTTTCTTCACGTTGTGTGACCACCAGTGGGTCACGTGGCACACAAGTAAAGAGATAATTGTTTATGTGCCACAATCAGCTTTGCACTGTGACCCACCGGTGGGTCACACGGCACTAAACCGAAAATGCTGCGTGTTAAAGTGGACTTCAATTGTGCTTGTTAAGCCAAAAAAGCACATAGCACTTGGTTTCAGTCTAGCACAAAAAACCATTTTTTGAGAACATGGTTCAGCGTTTCTACATTACAAATAATTAGCCTTCTGTCACTTGCCATTTGTGAAAACTAAAAGAAAAAAGAATGTAACTTTGAACCAATTTTAGTTTTAAATCCCTTACAGAAATTTTTTTTAAATAAAACGTAGCTGACAGATATGTGCTGCCATAGCTTACAAGTCATGATTAAAATAAATTTTAAAATGTGAAGAAAAATAAATGTAAATGGTAGTTTCGTTTAAAAATGTTTTAAGTTACAATCTTGCCAATGTTATTTTAATTGCAAAATTTGTAGTACAGGAAAGTTTGCCTATGTCATTATGGGATTTAGAAAAGACTGCCGTTCACAATTGACCATTTTCAAACTGTCTTTAATTTAATATTAAGATGTATTATCTGATCTGGTTTACCAGCGTAAAGAAAAAATACTAAGTTGTCCAAATTAGCAGAAACTTGTGCATTGTGTAAAAAAAACTTTTGCTGCAGTGTAATTGTGCATGTGCGGTTTTTGCAGTGTTTTGAATCTTCCTGTACACGGTGGAACCAGGTAAATTGGGCTGGGTCCCCCAAATTTTTTTCCAGGGAGTGCAGCCCAATGCAGTAAAACTATGCTTTTAAGTAAAGAATACATTTTAATATCTTGCCATTTTTCCATTTGTTACCCTAGACCACTGTCTTGGATGTATTGGGCAGAATCGCACCCCCATTGTACACCACTGGACATTTACATACCAGACCTTCCCTTTCAGTGTGCACTGCCTTTGTCCGAGTACCCTGACATTGTGGATTTGAACCCATAGCCATAGCATTTTAAGTCACATTTGATCCAAAATGATGGCCTGGGGGTAACAAACAAAAAAGTGCCAATATTTTTTTCAGTCAGTGCCTCTCAGCAAAACATAGTAGTTTTTTGTGTAGTTACAAATACCATTTCAATTCTTTTACCAGATTTAAAAGCTTGGTCTAGCAAGCTTAGAATATTTGTCTCTATGAATTTCTCTTTTTTTCTCAAGTCAATTTTCGAATTCTTTTCACTAAGATAAAATTTAACCTATCAAATATTTGTGACCTCTTCAGAGATTTGGTAAATGACTAAATAAAACTTGATTAGAGCGAAAAAATGTTAAGCTAGCTATGTTACCACGACTATTAATGAGAGTTCTATAGACAAGCTATGGAAGTGCCACAAACCTAACATTACTGTTGCCACAGTTGATAATTTGCTTTTGCATCTGAGCAACAGCAAAAGATAGATTTAAAGCTCTGACAAATCACTATTGTGAAGGCCATTGAGTTTTAAGAGACCAAATTTCACCTCAATTAATGAGAAATAGATAGGTATTTTGCTGCCGCCTTTAGTAACTGATGTAGTACCTCTTTGTGAACGTTTTTGGGCTGACATAAGCACACTAATTATTACGTCACCGAAGCGCATTGCCACATTTTGCCTATTCTTTACCTGCAGATTATGAGAACGTGATATTTATGCCCATACCATTTGTTGTTTGGATTTTTTTAGGCCATCTTTAAAGGTCTTTGATGCGCAGGTAACTTGAGTCTAGGCTGTGAAAGATGTAGCAGAGTAAACAAGATCCAAGTTGCTAGTTGGCGTCTTCATTGGATTAAAAAATTTAAGTCATTCGTGACAGATGCTCACTTAGATCAGTGATTTTCAATCAATGGACCATGGTATTCACTGTGCCAGTATTTTATTTAGCCCTCGTTTCAAGTGAAATTAGAAAACTTTCTTGATCACTTGTTTTTATATTATTTAGACAGCACTCTTAAAATTAACTTCAATAACTTTTTTTGAGGTTGCTTGTAAAAATGAGAGGAGCCCATACTTCCATGCATTTTGAAATTGGGCCCCATGCCAAAAACGGTTGAAAAGCACTGAACTAGATAAGTGCCATAATTGAACAAAATATGTCTGAGGAAAACACAAAAAATGCTGTTATATGGAAACCAACGTAATTTGCAGGAAAAACATTAATTGTGAGTAAACTTTAAAAATGGCCTTGCTATGTGGAGAGTTAAAAAATGCCAATGCAAGTTTTCCATTGTGGGGATAATGTCCCGTCAATGCAGCCTGTAGCACCACCATCCATCAAGTCAGCTGCATCTCTCAGTCTCTACTTATTCTTTTTCACACTCTCTGGCACATTAGCAGCATTTTGCCACTTTTCTGAGGCTGCAATTAGGCTCTCAGTAACTTCATCTCACATCTGCAGTGCAGATCAGCATTTAGGGTTGGGGTAAGGTTAGAGTCAGGGTTAACGTTCGTTGGGGTTAGGGCAAAGGTGCAAAAACTTTTTAAAATTTAGTTGTGCATACAAATTTTTAGTAGCAGACGTGTGTATAAACTTTGCCATTCATTATTTATATGTATAAGTTGATACTACTACAATTTGTGCATGTAAACTTTTTGGTCGCACGGTGCAAGTGCCATGGCTCTATTTTTGCTCCCCTGGATCAGGCTTAGTTTTAGAGTTGGAATTTTGATGAAATCACTGTGACTAATTTATCATGTGCCAAAGTTACTGGTAACCAATTTCTTATGGGTACCAACTTGATTGAAATGTTAGAAGGGAAAGGCGAGGTGTGCTGCTTGAGCCATCTGTAGTCTCATTGAGCCTCTCTCCTCTCACCCACTCAATTTTTTGTAATAGATGCATAGGCCTACTGTTTCATAAAATTTTCCACACCCAAGTTACCCCAGTGTCCACTAAAGACCTAGTGCTTTCTTGTTTTGTGCTCTTGTCTCCGTCACAAGGAACAGGGAACCTCTTTGAATGCTCTATTTCTTTAGAATTGAGTGTTTTTGTGTGCCAGTAGCAATTGTCATTACTAGACTCAGGACACCTTTACCTTACTCTGCCCTACTACAGAGTCTTTACATTTGTTTCAGCCTTTTCTCCAATCACGGAGGTGATGTAAATGGTAATTTTGACTAGTGAATAATTCCGAGATTGAACATAGGTTTATCCTTAAACACCATATTTTATGATGATCTCTTTCACAGGATATGGTAATGGATTCAGCCACGATCTGACTGGACTTTCATCGATCAACACTTTGTGTCCTATTGCATGAAATACCAGTTAAACCTTCTTCATGTTTTGACTAAGTGTTCATTATTTCATCCACCAGTAATTTGGTTATTCCAATTCGTAGCTTAACATTCTGTATTGCTTCTTTCTGGCAATGATTGACTAACTCCCCATCAGTTCATCTTCAACCATGCTAAAATCTTCCTCTACTGTGACAACTCCAGTTCAAGCCTTGCGAGATCCCTTCAAATCTGGTTTTGATGTTTCATTATTACCTTTTTTTCAATGTATGTGTGACTTTGCACTTTGTGGCAAAAGGATCGACGCTTATCAACAGCAATCTCCTGAATGGCCTAGTGATTAAAGGATATCTGGTAGGGTGCGTGAGAAACAGATCCTTTAGCAACTTTCGTTTGGCACTCGTTGCATGATCATCATAAACTGGTAATGTTACTTTGCATTCCAGGCCAGCAAAAATTGGTTTGAATCTTATCTGTTAGTTTTCTTAATCCCTACATGTCCACTGAAAATCGAATCATGTGCACCATTATTGACCCTCTTTAGCATTTGAGATGTAATTTGTTTCCAACAATCACCTAATCCATCACCTCAGTTTTGAATCTTGTGCAATTGGCTCTTAACGTTTTTCATACTTCACTTCATAATCACAATTTGTGACAGCTTCCTTCAATTTCATATACTTATTCAAACTGTCACCTTGTAGTTTGAGTAATTCTTCTTTTGTAATGGAAGCTTTAGTTGTCACCTCATTTGTCAGTATGTGCTTGATACCGGTACCTTTCCGAGCTTGACCACTTGTGATGGCAGCAGTACGATCATTAGCTATTGCATAGCCCATGCTTCATGTGAAATCTTCATTAACCGACTTCCTGCTAACAATGACACCATTACACCCTGTATCACGTAAGACCTCAACTGTGTTAGCACAGACTTTTATAGTCCAAGAGCATACATTTCTTAACTTCATTGCTCATACCAGCGTTATTGCGCATAGGCTAAATTTTTTTCCAGATTTCTGTTCCAATTAGTCATTATCTTTTAATTTGACATCATTTGATACTCTTTCGACCTGTTTAGCATCCAACTTGATATGATTGTGAAACAAGTTTAACAGTGCTACTGTTAAACATGCTTTACAACTCTCGTTTGCTTTTGAGGTGCAGCTTGAGGATGTGACAAATTCCAACAGTATCTTTCATGTCCAGTCCAATCATATTGATGACAAATATCACACGACCAGATGGTTTACTGTATCTACTATGCCCTCCATCCAGTTTGGCATGGCTGTTTATTGCACAGTGGCCAACATGACTACAGTGGAAACATCTCTAGATCCTTCCTCCCCCCCCTTTTTTTTTCTAGTTTCACACAGCAGTTGATTGCATGTTGACCAATACCGTCACAGTATTGCCTCAAGATACTTGTACTAGGTAATCCATCAGGGTAGTCGTTAGTGCCAGTTCTTGTACGGTGGCGTTTGACCAACTGGAGAGCTTTTGGTTACGAGGCTGCCAAATACTGTTCTACTAATTTTGACAATTCATCTAAGGTTTTTGGATCACTTTGCTTTTTAGATACAGGAATTGTGAAATTACTTGCATACAATTAAGTCAATAACCCTACAACAGGTTTACTCCACTTTAGCCAACTTCACCCACTTGATAACATAATTCTTCAGTATTAATACAAATCGGCTTGGACTCCAATGGTACTCTGGGTATTGCTTTGCAAAATTTCTCTCGTCCATGTTCAGTGAAATCAAAGCTTACCGACAGAGTGGCTTTTAAGGTATTCATACTCCATCACTTGTTCTGGTGAAGATCTGTTGCTAACTTCTACCACCATGCCTGTAACAACTGAATTAACTGAGTAGCCGAAGCTCCTTTAGCCATGTCAGTGTATTTTTCAAATTGCAACTGATGTTCATGGAACTTATCCTTGCCATCCACAAAACATAGTAATGGCCCTCACAGTCATGTCAACCAAGCCTTCATTTAACTGCTTGCCACTTTGAGACTGTGAAGCGTCTGTGCTTTTTATCTCAGACCTTAGCTTTTCAAATTCAGTCTTTCCTCCGCTGAGATTCTACTCTTCAGGTCGAGCTGCTAGTCTTTGCTCTTCAGCTTTTGCTTCTAATCTTTACTCTTCAGCTGCCACTTCAGTTAGAAGTTTTCTTTCTTGAAGCGTGGCTTTGTCTGTAGCTTATCTTGTTCAATGCCATTTGTCTGCTAGAAGCTTATTCTTTAGTTTCTCTTTCAAACCCAAGCTTATTCTTTCTTCAGATTTTCATACTTTTCAGTATTAAGTTCTTTAGCAGTCGTATTAATTGCTTACTTATTAGCACATCCTGGACAATCCTTAGGTGTTACACCATAGAAGTTTGATTCTACCTCAATTATGGTGTTTTAAAATTGCAGCAACATAATGTATTGGTGAAGCAATGGGTGTGACTGCAACTTTATCTAGTTCTTAATAATTCAATAGCAAAGACTTTATCTGGCAGTATTTGATACACACCATTTCTTTTTTGAAGCAACAAGAATTATATTCACAGATAAACTTTACCCTTAGCTCTACTACTGACTACAACAATGATGATTTTTCTTGTTAACTAATGCAAATGCTGCCCAAATGTGCAGGAATAGAGTAAGTGTTTTAAACTCTGGTAAAAGGCTGAGTATGCAAAAGACTTGTCAAAGCAATAAAACGAATTATGCAACCAGATAGAGAATCATCATTATATAATTAAATGTAGTTTTGGTACTTGCAGGGTCAGGCTGAATGCCAGTGGTTGAAGTAAAGTAGTGTTGCCAGCAAGAACAATAATAGGGTGGATAAAATTTATAGAATATGGGCAGTTGCTTGATTGAGGAAAGTTTTCATTAAAAGTTATTGTGTAAAGTCATCAATGTAGAAAAGTGAGATATAAAATGTGAGGAAAAATGAAGTTGTAATTTTGAGAAGAGTTGAGGGAACAATGTGTGGTGTTAAATTAGTTGAGAAAAGGCGCAGCCAAGTACTTAAAGGATTTGCTGGATTTGAAAAAGAAAGACAGACAAAGCAAATAATGTGAAATGGTGTGGACATGTTTTGAAGAGGAATAGTAGTAATGTATTAAGAAGAGCATTAGGTTTTGAAAAGGTTTGAGGAAGAGGAAATGAGAGACTGAAGATGACAAAAAAAGCAGATGGAAGAACAGATTGGATTTACAAAGATAGATGCTATTGACAGAACACAAGTGGCACAATGCTGTTAGATAAACACGAGATAAATCCAGCCATCTTCATTGATAGATATAAAGGTGAATTTAAAAAATTGGTGTGGTCTCTCTGTGAGGCAATCGAATAGCTAGGAAGATGGCTATGATTTTCAACATGATAAAACATGTGGATCTGAATTTTTGTTATTTTAAAAAATGATAAAATGTAATGATAGATTACCATAATTTATTGTAAAAGTTCTCTGCTGGTGGGGTATTCCCCTCAACTAGGAAATAACAGTGGTTAGAAGTGGGAAATTAGGAATCAGAATCGCACAATGGCGTAGTGGTTAGAGCGTCCGCTTTGCAGTCGGTAGACCTGGGGTTCATTCCCCTTGTCGATTCATACCAAAAGACTTTAAAAAATGGTATCTATAGCTTCCCTGCTTGGTGCTCGGCATTTATGGGAGGTTGTGGAGAACAAGCCAGCAAATTTGCTTGTTGTGTTCTTGGGCAAGGCACTTAACGGGATGCCCCCGCCTTTATGTGGAAGACAGGTGGCCCATAAACCTCGAAAAAGGCAACTCCCAAGTGAGTGCAGACTTACCGTTCAAAGTATAGCGATACAATTCGCTTTCTCGTGAATGGAGGATAAATATGGCAAATAAAACAAAAAAAAAACATCTTAAGGCACGGGTTTCCAAATAGGGCATTGTGATGCACTTGTAAGCTCTTTGAGACTGCAGGGATGTTGCAAGCTTACACCCTTGACAGGTGCAATAAAAACGAGGAAATTTCATACCCTACTTCTAGCCCTGACTTAAACACCAAGCCTAATGCCAATCTGCAGTTCTGCAAAATTGGAACACTTTCTACATATTTCTGTGTTTCAGAATTTTGTAACCTTGATGGCTTATTTTTGGAAATCAACCTGCAGTGACTTAGTGATCTTTATGTAAACTCAATTTGTGTAGAGCATTTTTCTCCTTGTTTTTGCTTTGATGACTTTGTTTTTTGAGGACTGCTTAAGCAGCTTGCCGTTAGCTTTATACAGCAGTGTTTTTCAATCTTTTTCTTCTTGTGTACCTTCGAAAAATTTTTGTGTTGCTGCATAGCGGCATAGGTGCAACCAGGTTGGAAGAGGGTAAAACCCTCCACATCAGCCGTGTTCTTGTTGCTGTACACCTGGCCACTTTTCTACAAAATTAAACATTTAGTTTTAGAAACCTTTATAAACTATGTCTCTAAAAGCTACTAGGTTTGCAGCCTCTATTATTTGATCTTGAGCACTGCTACAAAAAATAAAATGTCGGTAATGCTGATGTTGTGTATGTGATTGACGTCAGAGTGAAAGAGCAGGGAAAAGCAAGTTTCAGGATTTAAGAACTTCCAACCGCTCTTTAATTTAAAGAAAAAAAATTTGTTTGGCTCACTGAATTGTATGATAACACTATAAATACAATACAGAAAGAACAATCATTACAACACAAAAGCCAGTAGTATCACCCTATCAAGACAACCCAAAACAAAAATCCTTTGTTTGGTGTCTTGTATTCTCGCATGGTTTGTGACCAACCTCACAATAAAATCGACTTAAAAGTGCCTAATGTGGTACCACATTTAAGCCATTTTAAGTGTAAACTAAACTAAACAATGACTTAGACAAGAGCATAGGAAATCAGCATGTATCAAGATTGAAAGTACCATGTAATTACACCTGTGTATTTTACTAAAATAGCATTTTCAATGCTATAAAATAGCTCTTTTAACTGATCGTAAGGAACTTGACCAAACAGAAAATATATAATGCAGAACATATTCAAAAATATTACCGATATATAGATCTAAAAAAGCTGCATTTCCAAAAGTTTTCTGCAACACCCACACCAGCGATTGCACCACAAAGAAAGAGCTGGTGTGAATACTTTAAAAGCCCAAACCCTCACATGCAAGGCATTTGCAAATAAGCCAATATAACTATTTCCCATGTAGTTGTAAGCTGCAGAATATTAGTTGCAAAGTTCAATTTTTATTTTGATAGAAGCATAAATTCTATCGATTTGTTTTTTGAGTAAAAGCTTATTTCTAATTACAATGTCTTGGTCAGCCAATGTTGAAGCTTGTATTGCTACGCTTCGAGGTCAAGTCAAAACATTAGTGGTATTTGACAACAACGGAGCAATCTGGGCACAGATTGGAGAACAGTTTTCGGTAAGCTTTTGTACTTTGTTTGCCAGTTTTACCCCATGCTTAGTTGTGGTCCAAATGTAGTATTTTACTAATTAGGGCTTCGTCAGTCAGTGCACTGCCTGAAGTGCTCAGCCAGACACTATTGCATATACAGACGAATCCGGTTAATTGCATATCGGATAATTGCATAATATGTTTTATTGCATAAGAGTTGTAAATCCTAAATGTATTTGTTTGTTTATACTAATTTTGGATAAACGCATAATCTGTGTAATCGCATAAAATAGTTTGGCAAGTTGACTATGCAATTAACCGGATTCGACTTTACCAAAGATCC
The DNA here is from genome assembly GCA_963675345.1 of Trididemnum clinides. Classification (NCBI taxonomy): domain Eukaryota; kingdom Metazoa; phylum Chordata; class Ascidiacea; order Aplousobranchia; family Didemnidae; genus Trididemnum; species Trididemnum clinides. Next base: position 3,673,660 of record OY776305.1, on the reverse strand, counting down.
AACACCGAGATGTTACACATTACATGTGTTTTCAATGGTAATATGAGCTATAAATACTGGTAGGCTAATTAAGAATAGCTCTGTGAGTTCTTATCTTAATTAGATTTTGTTTATTGTTTTTACTGTGGTAAATAGATTCTGGTGTTTGCTAGTTTGGTAGTTGTTTTTAGCTATTACAAAGAGTTGATTTTTCTGCTTTTGCAGTGGCCAAATTTTATGTTGCAGGCTTTTATTTATCCTTGAATGAGTAAAGCTCCCACCTTTTCAAAGAGTGGCAATTTTGTTACATCTAAACTCCTTTTATAAGAACTACTTCTTTTCTTCCTTGGCTGTTGAAATCAATTCCAAAAGGATACATTTTACTATGTTGCATTCACGAAAATTGGGAAGCTATACTTTCTTTATTTTCACTGTTTTACTTTTGTTTTTTTACGATATAATTTTTTCTGTTTGCTTTTCAGTGAACTGAAAGAATTATCAGACTTTGCGTTTAGATGCTTTTGTAACACAAGCAGAGACTGAGTTTAAATGATTTAGAAATGCAAGTAGAAGTAAAGTTTCACTGCGTTACTTCATAGGTTACAAGTGTGAAGGATTAACGCTTGCACTCTGAGGTGCAAAGCCTGTTTATGACAGAATTAAGATTTTGCCATTATTACTGCTGTCATAATGCTTGAATGAGAATCATTCATTCAAACACTGTTTTCCAAACGTTTTCTTGCATTCTTGGGATTGGTGAAAAGAAATGCAGCATATCCAAAAATTTCTGATATCAAACAGCTAGTAGTTGTTATTGTAGCATGCAACAATGATGTGATAAAACCTTTTTACTGCTATTTCAAACAATATAAAATTTACGTTACCAAATTTTGGAAAGATGTTTTTTCTGACTCTTGCTCAAAGCAAAGTTGCTCCTGCATGTTGTCATTAAGTGGTAAACAATGTCCTCCATATGTGAATAGATAATTTCATTAATATCCCTTTCAGACACGAGTTCAAACTAAAAGCAAAATGTCCAGTTTCTACCTTAAATATGGCTTGTTTTAGGTCAAATAATTCAACTATGGTGAAAATTTGTCATTATCATCCACAGCTTGCATAATACACGATGGTGTCAATTGACACCAATTGATTATTGGAAAATGACAGAAGTTTTGAGCAATATTGTTTATTGCTTCTGCATACATTTTAAACATCTAACAACAAGAATGTTCCTGAATAAAAATAGTACAAATTGTTCCACCACCAAAAAATGCAAAAATAAGAACTCATACATGAAGCAAACTCAAACAATAAGAATCTCTGCTAACGTATGTGAAACGCAATGAAACAATTTTTCTTGTTATTCGTACATAATGCAACTTTGCATTTCTGGCGCTGCACCCTGCAATGGCTTTTGCAGTTGACATTTTTGTATCTCAACTACCTGCCTTTCACAACTTCTGCCATTGGTTGATGCCATCATATTGGACATCCTGACGTGGCTGGGATTGCCTGGACTGTTCCTGTGAGATGGTGTCAAGTTTTTCAAGTCCTTGATGGGAAGGACGTTTTTGCTTTGCTGCAGGGCCAGCAGCAAAAATTACTGCTTCTGCAACTTTCATGCAAAATGCAAGCACATCCAACCTTTTTTTTGGAATGTTGTTGACATCGGAAGCTCTGACATACTCAAGCCAACTGTTAGCCAGCCCAACGTCAACAAAGTGGAATATCATTTTAACATTTTGTTGTTTGGTTCGCAGGGAAATCCTATTAGATGCTATAAGTTGATCCAAGCAATTAGCTCCTTCCACAAACCGGTTGTAATGTTGGATAACTTCTAGACAAGGCACTTCTATGTGAGCTTTCTCTTTCCTACTCCATCTTTTCACATTTCCCGTGTTACCAGTACCAATATAAGAGGAAATAGTAGTAAAAGACTCGCTGTCCATCCACCTGGTAGCCACAAGTCCATTAGAGGACACAGCAGAGTCAAATATTCCTCTTCCCTCTTTTTTGAGTTGCTCGTTGGATTTCAAAGGACAACCTTTTATCCTATTGGAAAAATAACTCCAACTGATAGAATGCCCACAGACTTCAAATGAATAGCAAGATCAATGCTGAAAAGCAATTGTCAAAGAACACCTTGTAATTTTTGTTTTTAACGAGGTTTTCACAAAGACTGATTACAATGGCTCCATCCAGTCTAGGTGTTTTCAATTCTCATCATAGCCTGTGCCTCTGCCTTGATAGATCTCAAAATCATGTAGTAGACCATGTCAGTTTCACAACAACTATAAATTTTTGCTCCTTTTGGTTTGCCTTCGATAATCTGTTTCAAACCAGATATCATGTGCCCTTTGTACGGCGTCATTTGTTCATCAGTGGATGAATATTCCTCTCCTGTAATATTTCTGCATGTCTTTTGAAAAGCATTGATTTAAGGTCGATTCAGAAACAACTTATCTGGGTAGTCTGGATCGGCCTCATCAATGTTTAAACTCAGAACTTTTCACAGCTTAAACCTGTTCATAGACATTGTTTCTGCAATCAAAACGAACACAAGGGAAACCCCAATTACCCATGCAAATATGCATTCCAATTAATTTTTTGATTTCACGCTCATCTGTATTTACAGATACTCCATCTTAACCTGTTAAGCGTCACGTCTGGGAATCCCCGCCGCTATCGCATTGTCACTCTTTTTCGCGCTGTATCGTTTACCGCGAAGACGCTCACTTATTCGCTAATTATACCTTCCTAGGATGTAATAGTACTGTTGTCCACCAAATGCAGAAACTTTTGAAGCAAGTCAAACCTTCGCCCACTCATGACCTTGCGAAAAAAGTGAGAAGTAACACTCTCACGAGAAGAGAAATACATGGAATTGTCGACCTTAGAGTCGATTCCCTGCAGAACCAACAACCCAATGAACACTTTCATCTCATTTGCACTTGTGTCATGCCATTTACGAGCTCGTGATTGTGCAGGTAGAGTGTCCTCATTCTCTTGTAGAAATTGCCCGGCAAATCTGTTTGTTTCGTTCACGAGATAATCAATTATTTCTTCATCAAAAAATTGTTCAAAGTATTCAACTGGATTTTCTTTATTTTCCACTGTAAATTTCACTCCAGGGTCACCACGAAAAGTAAATGGGGTTCGTGCACTGCCGCTCGCCACCCAGTCACTAGGCAAAGCAGCGTCATCATCACTGTCCGAAAGTAGATAAGATTGATCCTCATTATCAGAGCTGCTGGATGATTCAGAGCTGGAACTTTCCAGATCCAATGCGTCATCACTGGAATCATCTCCGTCCAACAGTGCTTCAATCTCATTACGGGAGAGACGATTTCTCTTTCTTGAACTCATTTTGTCGTTAGCAGTATAATAAAATGCGTAGAATATGATTTCAATAGTAAAATAAAGCTGCAAAAATAAAAAAAGTAAGCACACCAACTGGTATTTCAACCCACGTAAAACTGCCTGCCTCTACAAACTGAGCTGCTACTGTTGCTATAGAAATGACGCATTTTCCGCGAAAAACGTGGTTGAGTTTTTCTAGAAAGTTTTCCTTTTTTCTTTCGCTCTCACTTCCACCAGAAAATACGAGAGAAACGACTTATTCCGTGGCTGACAGTGCAATGTACAACGCATAGGTGCAAAAACGGCATATGCCGTTGATGGCGATTCCAAGCAGACAACTACAAACGGCTTATGCCGTGGGTGACGCTTAACAGGTTAAGGCAGGCTTCAAATATTTGTCTTAACGAGTCATAACGGCAATAAGTTCTGTAGAAAAAATGCTTTGAAAAGTACCACAAAGGCAATTGACACCTTTGCTCTTCCTCTGTCAGTACAGCAGTGATGCGGCTAGTGTCAGGTGGTGTAAAGGATTTATTAGGATTCCAATGCATTGTAGCTTTTTTATCTTCAGACAACTCGTCATCTGAAGATGAATCAGGCATTTCTTAAACAATGTCAGTGTGCTTGGTAGTAGTAGTAGTTATTTAGTTTTTATGTGGTGTTGTCCCTTTAGTAGAGATGGTCGCATTTACCCCATTCCTTCTGCAATTGCTTGCACTTCGTCTTTCCACTTGTCTCTTAGGGCAATCTCCTTCAGACCAATCTTCTCTGTCTCCTCTTCTATTTGCTCTTTTCAGGTCTTCGGTCATCCTCGTTTTCTTTTGCCACTCACTTCAAGTTCCAGAGCAACCCTCAAAACACTATCATCAACCCTCCTCACCACATGTTCATACCATCTAACTCCATTCGCTGTTGCTAACTAGTCTATAGTTTCCTTCAACCTCAACATGTCCATCTGTTCTTCAGTCATCTTTTTGTCAACAACTTTCTGATCGCACATGGCTCTCACCATAGCTCTCTCCGTTCTCCTTAAAATTGCTTTTTCGTTTTCTTTTAGACACCATGTCTCAATTTCATACAGTATTGCTGATGTTATGCAACTATGATAAACTTTACTTTTCATCGTCAGAGGAAACCTATTTCCAAGCAATAACTCTCCACATTCCCTAAATCCTACCCAACTGATTTTTACTCTTGCTGTAGCTGCCACTTCACAACCACCACTAGTATTTAGTCTGTCTCCCAAATAACAAAATCCATTCACTGTTTCCACTTCATCACACAACTTCTTGATCGAATCCACCATTCCTTTCATTATTCCTATACATTTCAAGCAAGCAAAATGCATTGCCAACTTAGCGGTAGCTCTCTTTATTTTTGTACATTTGCCATGAACCTAGTTTCCACATTTTGTGCGCAACACTGAATTGGCCATGACTCTCCTCCCACAAACTCCACATGGATCTATCTTGCTTTTGAATAGTTTTCCTTCTGACCTGCTTACCATCATTTTTGTTTTTGTGGTGTTGACCTTCAAACCTTTACTTTCCAGTGCATCCTTTCAATTCCAGAACCTTTCCTTCAAGTCTTTCATGTCTTTGCTCATGAGAACAAGGTCATCTGCATACAGTAATTCATTAACCACGCCCCTTGTATTTTCTGTAACAACATCCACCACTATTGCAAACAATAGTGGCGGCAGCACAGATCCTTGATGTACACCAACTTTTACTTTAAATTCCTCTGAGTATGCAGATCTCATCCTCACTTTTGTCTTTGCACTATCATACAAGCGCATAACTGCCCGAACCATTACTTCTGATAGACCCTTCTTGTGGCCCTCTTCATCACTTTTCTTGGCACTCGATCAAAAGCTTTTTCCATGTCAACAAAACACATATACAACTTCTTGACCTTCTTTTGATATTCCTCCTGCATTCTCATAATGAATATTGCATCCACTGTTCCTTTTCCTGGCATATATTCAAATTGACTATTCATATTCGCCTCTCTAGCACCCTTTCAACAATTTTCATAGCATGTTTTAGCAGTTTCACTCCTATATGATCCACAACTCATCACATCATCCTTTCCTTTAAAGATAGGCACAATCACACTTGTTTTCCACTCATCAGGCATTCCTCCACCATCCAATACATGCTGGCACAGTTCCATCATCACTTTAGCCCTGATTTCACCACTTGCAACTATCATCTCCGCACTTGACTTCAGATGGTCCAGTTACCTTTCCTGATTTCATCTTTTGCATTGCTTCCACAATTTTATTGCAAGCCACTTTTTCCAATGGTCCTTCTACTACATCGGTTTCCACCATGTGGTCCCATTCGTTCTCTTCATTCATGATCTTTTCCATGTGTTCCTTCCAAATCTTTGCCCTGTCTCCAATAAAATCCAATAGTCTGTCTCTTCCTCTTAAGCACCTTCCTCCTTCCACATCCTTCCCTTTCTTTTTCATTATTCTAAGGAAGTAGAAAACACTATTAGAATTCTGATATAAAATATTCAACTCTTCATTAGCTTTCATTCTCATAGCTCTAGCAACAATTTTTCTGGTTTGATTTCTTAAACGTTTGTATTGAGTCTTATTTTCTTCTGATGGGAACCTACGCAGCTCTTTAAATGTTGCCTTCTTTCTTGCTATGGTATCCTTGACCTCTTCATTCCACCACCACATGTCTCCTTGATCTCTCCTAGACTTCTTTTTTCCACCCACTTCATCACATGCCTTTAGAACACATCCTTAAGTTTTCCATAAATCAGGTGCATCTGTGCTAACTAGTTTTTTCACTCTTTTTTCAAATCTCACTTTTGTTCAGTTTTCATTTAATTTCCAAATCTTTGTCCTTATAATCTGTTGCTTTCTCACAACCTTTTTATCAAGATCTACAACCACCAGCCTGTGCTGAAGTTTCCATGGAATCACTTTATATCCCTTATATACTTTCTGTATTTTTCTCCCACAAGCGCAAAATTAATTTCTGTTTCACACCCACCGGCATTATAAGTGATTTTTCTTTTTTTTATAAAACCATGTGTTTGCCATGCACAGCAATCGTCTTTCATCTGCATCTTTTCCCAATACCATTCCCCCTGTGTACACCATCAAAACCTTTAGCACATTTCCCCACATGTCCATTGAAATCCCCCAAAGAAGCAATGATTTCATTTAAACTTCCCAAGTCCCACTCACTCCCTAATTTATCATACAAACAAACTTTCTCTGCATCTGGTCTTCTGCTTTGTGGCCCATATGCACATATTATGCGCATCACTTCTCTACCTAAAGTTAGCACAATTGCCATCACTCTGTCACTTTTTCTTCTAACTTCCACAACGTTCCCAGTTATTTCTTCTTTCACCAAAATTCCAACCCCTCCAAATCCTGCATCATTTCCCTACCACCACAGTTTATACCTTTGTCTTGAAGTACCCACAAAATGACCTCCTTGGCCTTTCCATCTTACTTCTACGATGCAGCACACATCAACTTTTCTCTTCCTCAGTTCTTCACACACTTCCATTTTTATTTCACAAAAACTTCCCACATTTAATGTACCACATCTTATCTCATGACATTCAGATTTATACCCAGAGATTCTTTGCAATCCCTGCCCATTTAAGAGCTGCCGGGGACTGGGGGCCATTTGTATATTTTTTCTGGTCATGGAGATTAGTATTTTTGTACAGGGAGCATGCCCTTGCTTACCCCCAACCTCAGTTTTCTGACATGAGTGGTCCAACCAAGCAATTAAGCTGGCAACCCCACCATTAACAGTCAGACTGCAATTAGTAGATACCCAATAGTCGCCTCTTATGACATGCTGGGTAAACAGCTTTACTATTCTTTAACCCGGTGAAGCATGGTGGGGCTTATTATTTCTTCTTGCATTGAAAAAGGGCCTTTTCTTTCTTTGGATTTTTTAGTTGGAACATAGTCTTCATCAACTTGGCCCTCAATGAGGTCAAGTTCATCAAACTGATCAGACTAATTTAGCAGTTTCCTCATCAGAACTAAATATTAGTCACCACCTAATCTCTAGTGTCGTTAGTGGTCGACTTCTGGATAGCCCTGTAAAATAGAATAAAAAGTTTAATAAAAAAAAGCATTGTGAAGAGGCTGCTGGGTTATCTTTGTCTTTTGGTGAGAGTTGACTTCATTCTTCCGAAGAAGAAGATCCAAATTTGGAAGAGTATTATTCAAGAAACTATGCACAATTATGTATACTGTTCAATGAGGCAAGTTAAAATGATCATGTTAAAACCCAAATCTTGAAAAAAAAGCAATGAAAAAATATCCAGTCACAATTGATTACGAAACAAAAATGTACTTACTGTTGAGGCTTTGATGTTGAAGGTTGTGCATCCACCATCCAATATGTACTCAAAAAATTGATTCTACCGCTAATAATCTTTTATAAAGGAAACTTCAGTATATAATGTCAATAAAAAAACATTTCAGACAAAATAATATTTCCTTACTACTATCCAAAACAAGAAAAAAAAGTGGTGTCGATTGCTTCCAAAATCACTGACAGGGATATAATTCTTATTTCATCATAGAAGAAATAAGCAGTTGCTTTATGGAAACTTCAAAATGATACATTTAATTTTTTTGCATCATAAGACATTATGTTCGTTGAAGTTCTGTAGATGGTCTTCTAGATACTTGTGATGACTCCGTGCGAGCAAGGCTGCCAATTCAGTTGGATGTTCAGCCTTCATTGCCATAATTGGCCAACCTGAGTGCAGCAAATCATCCACTGTCACATTTAACTTTTTCACCAGACTCTTAATTGCTATATAGGTACCATATTATTCAAGTATAAGTCGCATTTTTTTGTACCAAAATATCACTCAAAAAGTGAGGTGCAACTTATACATGAAGTGCATGGAATGCGATACAAAATTTTTCCAAGGTATTTCTCTGCTATCGCCTTTCACACAATCATGTTAGTTAATCGATGGTTTTTAAATTTAATGATGCTTTTTTTTAATAAAACTTTTGCCTTAGTGAAACCGTTTTGAGGAATTGAAAAGCCTCGAATTTAGTTGTCTTTTATCATATCTTAGTTTTTCTTGATTCTGTGGCTGCAGAAGAGTTTGAGTGAGTTGCAACTACAGTTTGGTTTTACTGTAACGTGTAACTGTGGCTAATATGGCAACTATGGATGGGCAATTCAGAATAATATACTATTCTAGAATAGTTAAACCGAATCCAGAATTTGAATCCTGTTTTTGCAATTGGCACAATCAACATTAAAGCATTTGTTACGAGTTTATTGCTGTGTAATACATTTAAGCTTTTTACATGTTTGCCTGTGTTGGCGAGTTAGCTTTTAAATCATTGCATGCAATTGATGCTTTTACAAAAAAAAAATCTGTGACCAAGCAGCATGATAAAGCTTGTAAGCAGGATATAAACCGAATCCTATTATCCAATTTGAATTGGCATTTTGGATTTGAATAGTTTATCATTCAAATCCTTTGGATTTGGAATTCTGAATTGCCCAACCCTAATGGCAACTCTACCTAACTCTGCTGTGATGCAAACCATGAGTTCTGTCATGTATCTCTCGCTGCGATAGCAAATGCTAAGCATGACATTTAATGTGCATTGACTACCATTGCTCCAGCTTTTGACAAATTTGTGAGCAAATTGAGGAACAAGAGTCTACATTTTTAGCAAAAGTTAAATGATGCTACTGAGAACAGTTTACTCCATTTTTTAGAGTACTTAAGCGTGCACAAATGTTTATGATAGTACTAATATAGTCTTTTGCCTGGGAAAGTTGAGAAATCAGTGCTATAACAGCCAAACTAGGGGCCTGCCAAAAGAATAATTACCAGGATCCCACAACGTTTGATTTAAAAATTAGTAGTATTTAATTTCTATGTTTACACTTACAAAGAAAAATAGAAGAGTTGCTATTCATTGCTAACATTATTTTGAAAGCAATGAGGATAGCAAAACAAGTGCAATACATTATTAAGATATTGAAAAATGTCACTTATTAGTTATTGTCATCAAAATGGTTTAGGTAGTAGATAGATTTTTGCTTGCAAATTCATGATTTCATCATCGTGATCTAGAGACACTACATATGAACTTTGAATTGACATAATGGTCAGTATAAACAGTCTGCTCTCTGCCATGGTGTAGTATAATCAAATTTGTAGTTTTGTTGATACCTGAACCTTTGCTTACAATGTGGGTGTGGTGGAAGACCACGGAGCCGCAGAACAGAATGCGATGTTATTATTTTTAGTAACTATAGAAATGGCCGAAAAAATTTTGACTTCAGGAAAGATAATTCATTGAAAGGCTGTACCTGTGCAGCAAAATAGTCGATGAAGCATAGTTTTTCAGTGGAGACTAAGGGGTTTTAGACAGTATACCTCCAGTCCAAAAATTGTAATTAGATGTGAGAGGCTACAATAAGTTGTTAGTAGCTGGAGCAGCTCACATCTTGTCTGGCCACCTCATTGGTTATCTTTATTTACCAGTATTTATATCTTCTCGTATTGGTCTCGATGGAGAGGTATTAAGAATCAAATCATGCTACTTCTAGCTGCTGCCTGGTGTTGATGTACTCATGTGTATTGTTTTCCTACTTTGTTCACTACCATTTAAACTAAAGTACGATGGTGGTCTGTGCTGCCACAGAGTAGTGCTTGTGCATTTACACTCTTGTGCTGATTTAGTAAAGCAACAGTTACAGAGCAAGAGTTAGCCTCAAGCCTCATGCGTACCACATTTAAGAGCATCAAGTTTTTGTTTAATGTTTTGAGTGACAAAGGTGAAATATTTTCAATGTCAAAGCTTGAGCCTTTGACGTCACGATCATCATAGCCATTGGTTTCAGTTTTCTTGGGAGGATATGAGGCAGCACCAATTCTTTTAATTCTGAGCTTTTTTTCCCATTACTCATCCTGTGTAGTCCATTTTTTTCAGTTATTTTTCCATCATTCACAGGACATAGTATAGAGACGACTTTACAGTGTTATTTCTGGGCATTTGCAGCACATGACTTAATGGTTTCGACTATCCTTTTTTACTCTGATCTTGATAAAAGGCTTTGTTTTGCAAACTGCATCATTTAGGAACTCTACCTCTCTGAAGCATTGTCACAATTTATGCTAGCATCTACATATATAGCCTTCATAGTCACCATGCGTTCAGTGCTGTAAAGCAGTGTGGACAAGGTAATAAAGTTGTAGCAATTGTAATTTTGTGTGATATGTCAAAACTTGGTTTAACTAGATTTTAGTGAGTTGATGGAAAACTCAATTGGTCTTTTCAGTCTTACACTGAAACTTCTGAAAGTGGTTTCAGTCTGCGCTGAATATTCTTCCAAGGTAAATAATAAATATCTTCACCAAAAAAGGTGATATCATCTACGTAATGTAGCTCTACAAGGCACCCTCGTCCAGTTGAAGTTAATTCCACGTCTTTATATCTTCCTTCACCAGCGAATCACAACCAGGTAGAAGAAGGCGCTCAGGATACGGCCTTGCTCCACACGTCACCATCACTCGGTCGTCAGTGTTTTCTTGAAAACATCAATCATTTTCAAATTTGCACAGTTTTCATATACGTAAGTTGACTGAGTTTCAGCATCCTAAGTTAAGTAGTTACTTGATGCTAAACCTACTCTTTATGCTATGCTGCTAAGCTATGTTGCTTTAGGTTCAGACCTTTTTGTTGTTTGATTGTTTCTAGTACCGGTTCTATTATAGACCTGGAAAGCAAGTGTGCATCTCATCAAGGATTTCCTTAAAACCCTGTGTCTTACGTCCAAGTTGCTGTTGTTAAATTTTAGCTCCAAGCAAACTTTCGGTTTCCTGTGACCCCCCCTGCCCCTCCCAAAGTTTGGGGCAGTAGCTACAGCTCTGCAAGAAACACTGTTTTGTTACCTAAATAGTCATGAAACCGGAAATCGTTTGAAACTCAAAGTCAAAAGTTTTTCTTAATCAAATTGCTCTCCTTACCCAATATTTTTAATAAATCTACGACATTAAGCTTAGCCTCAAAAAATAACAATGGTTTCCAACCATCATAACAATTAATCTAAAAAATAATAGTGTCAGTACAAAAGTGGAGTGTGCAATATGGAAAATTAAGAAATGGAATAACATGTCCTCCTATCCAACGATTGAACAGCATATAAACAAAACAGAATATTATCAATTTGACAATGTAGAGCATTCAGAAAGTTAAAATTTATTGATGGAAATTATTTGTTTAGGTTGAGGTTTTTAATGTTCAAGGAATAAGTTTGTTTTCTATTAAATGTGAATTGTAATATTTTAACACCTTTTCTCCACCGTAATGAGGTGCTTTATGGTTAGGAATCTAAGTCTTATCTAACAAATTAGCGACAATTTTGATAAACTATGTCATATTCAAATCTTGCATATTATTTATTAACAAAATCAATAAAACAACATTATTTGTTTTTGCTTTATTCTATTTTTTTTGTTTGGTATGTAGCCACAAGAAATCCAAGCAATATTTGCCGCATTGAAAGAAAAACAGAAAAATCCCGCTGACACCAAAAAACTTACTGTCCATGGAAGAGATCACAGATTCATACGTAACCTCATCGATATTAATGACTTGATTTTATTTCAAGGGTGTTGTGCACATTTTGGAAAACAAAGTAAGAATGACGTGCTAAAAGTAGTGCTTAATTTCACTGTGTTAATAAAAAATTGTGATGTAGATCTATTCAATTTTTTAATGGCTTTTACTTTTTTTTGTATGGCATCATCAGCAGCGCATAGAGTGTTTCATTAACCCAAAAGATGCATACCTTGGGTTAGCAACTATTGTCTGTGGAGCTACATGCAATCGTTTTGATCTTTCAACTGCAACTCCCTAATGTTCAGGAAAATGTATTCTGTAAAAGAGCATAAGTGAAAGAATGTGCTGCTGAAAAAAATACTCCAAAGAAAGGGGTCCTACTTATTATTTAGGCAAAAACAAGGGTTTGAAAAACTTAATCTCCACAAAGAAAAGGTGTTGAGTTGATTTGAGCAAAAACAGTTTTTTGTGACTCTCATTGTTCTTTTTTTCATGGAGATGAGGCCCAAGTGGCTCTTACGTTATAAAAGTTTGCCAACTTCTGGTATATATGGTAGTGACAGAAAAGCTGTTATTTTTATGGTGAGCGGTGATGGACAGTATCTGGATGCATGTATCTGCAATAGCATCACTCAGCACTTTTGTATTGGTATCAAATTATCATTGCTTAAATGTATCTGCATCTATTTATTCTGTTTTCCTTGTTCATCGATACCAATAGGATACTTTTATTATTTAATGATTAAGTTGGCTGCCAAGTAAGGCGACTGTAAAGAAAACAGTAGGCCAACACTGGTTGCTCCTTCATATTTAAGCCTTTTAATAGTTGCTACTTCATGGTGGTTTTGATCCTTCATTAAGCGTGCGGTTATATTCATTCTTCCTTGCATGGTACAAATTTTGACCAAAAATTAACAGCTGTCAGTGAGTTGTACCGGTAATTATTTTTCGCAACACTCATGAATGGGTTTTGATCTAATGGTTTTGAGCAGCAACCTAAATACCATTTTAGTAGAGAGCAGGTTTGGTAGCAATATTTAAAAAAAACTTGCCAGCTGGTAAGCCGTTGTGATTTTGATAAGTTAGCCGACCCTAAATGATTGATTACAGTAAACAGCCTTCAGATTGAGCTACTGGTATGTTAAGCTCTTATTTGCCATCAAAGTCTAATGAATTTCGTTTTGACCAAACTTCTGCCAATTTTCTTTGTGAAATTTATACATTAGCTCTAAGGTAGCTGAAAGGTACAGTTATGCAATAAAAGTGATTTATTAGAGCGTCATGTACGAAAAAGTTCTAGTGCACGTACTGAAGGGCTGTTCACAAATCCTGTGACACATCTGATTTTTAACACCCTCTTATCCCATGTAATACTTTATGACATTTTTGTAAGCCTCCCCTCTGATGTTGGCCCCAGATATAGAAAAAGTACTTCTAATTACTTGGATTCGTTACAAAAATCTGTTTTATTAAATGATTAAAAACTTATTTTTATAACAATACCAAGTTGTGTTATATATCAATTCTTTCTATGCAATGCCAATATGTTGGTTTTGCTTTCCGCTCCCCTCTAGAGGTGTCAAATAAGATTTGAACGGCCCCTAATCCTCTTGTATCAACTTACCTATCTTTACCCTGCTGTGATAGTTCAAACTTGCCTTAGTAACAATTCAAATTTCTGTTTGTTAGCAAGCTTTGCTGGTGTGCATATCACAAGTTACTTTTGGGGTCGGCATTGGTTTAGCAGGCTGAGAGGTATCATTCATTGCATGTCATAAAGTTCCACACCCCATAACTTCTTTCTATTCAGCTTGGGCGCTTTTTCACACCACGACGGGTAGTCGGCTATCAGTACTTGATTTTGAAATTGTTATAGACCATAAACACATTCCAGATCTTTATCAAGTCTATAAAGGTGTTAGGCATTCAGCAGCTTTGTCATTGAACGATTATTTTCAATACTTGAACTTGTACACTGGCTGAGCTGATATCTGGCATGTGGATGCCAGGTAATGTGCCTGCAACTTAATGTGCAGTCTTCTTCCAAAAGCTCTTGGATAAAACTTGACAGTTGTTATATTGTTAATTTTGTCTGTAGCAAAGTTCAATGATATGTTTACCAGCCTCACTAATATCCAGGTAGCCTAGAGCAGCCAGCAAGCATGTATGGCTATTTCAGCCGCTTTTACAAAAATTATAAAAAATATCTAGATACTTGTATTGGTAATATGTATTGATATTGAATTGAGTTAAAAGTAAAGTATTGATCAGCGGTACTGATTTCAAATGAATTTTAAGTATCATACCCATCATCAATGGCAAATATGCTGTGTTTGCACAGCACTAAGATCAAATACATGGAGTATAGTAGTCACCCTTTAGAGTGGTATTGTTACTGCCTAGTTGACATCATCAGCAGAGCAAAAAGCTTTTAGTGGAAACTTTCATCATAATATATTTTATTCTTTGGTCACGGTACACCATTTATTGGTGACGTTAGAATGAGCTTATTGCCTTTGCATTGTCATTGGATATGACAGTTGGTGTTAAAACTTTGATTATGTCAAAATCTTTCAGTCATACATTAACTTGTAATGGATCATAGATGGTTCATCTCTCGCAATCAGTTTTTCTACAAAAAAGGGCTACTAGACGGTAAGGTAGTCATAAACCCCCTTCTCCTGGTATTTGCAGACGATGTTTTTACAAAATCCTATCAAATATGCCATGATTGTCAATTTTATGTGTGAAATTGATTGAACTGCTGAGATTGTATTTCCTTAGATGCAAAACAGTACTAATTTGCAGTTGAAACTCGACAGTCCAAAAGAACTCTAGCTGTTCTTGGCAACTTTTATGAGTGGTTTTGGTTCGGTTTGGTTCTTGGCAACTTTGAAAGAATGTTCTGATTGTGTTAGGGTAACATAAAAAAAGCTTTAATTATATACCATGTAATTAGGTAATAATTGAAATTCAGAAGTAATTTTTTATCTTGCAACCTAGTCATGGTAAACTAGCATCCTATTATTTCAGCTGGCATATGCTTAATCTTGTTTACACGCACTGCTATTAATTTATTGAAATACTTATAAACAACTGTAGCAAACTATCAAATGTGGGTGAGCACATTTAACGTAGCATTAAATTATTGCTGGAACGTTAGGTTAATTAGAATAGCTTTCAAAAATCATTTATAAACTAAAATACCCAGGTTGTCTGCCGCTGCCAATATATTCCCTTAGGCCTGGGGTGGGCAGCCTTTTTTGGTTTGCATGCCAAAATTAGCTAAATCAATGACAAAAATTTTCCATGCGCCAACCAAAATTTGTGAAAACATAGTACTTGACATCCTAAAAATGTATGTGAAGAGCCTCGACGAAATTAGTGATGTACTGATACTTTAGTATCGGTATCAATGGTATCGGCCTATTTTTATGATATCGGGTAGTAGTATCGGTATCAGTTAAATATAGCCGATACCTACTGATACTCATTAAGCACAAATAAGTATTAAAATTTTTTGTTATATTTTTTTATAGAATAAATACAAAAAGTTTTTTTTCTTTCCTTGAACTGGATTGCATTTGTAACATAATTAACGATTTGTAGTGTATCAATAATGACCAGGGAGAGAGTGGTCTTCCAAACAGGACCCAAACATAGTGTAACACTCAATATTATGTTTATATAAATATACATATTGAAAGTATTCTATAAATTGCAGTTTCTCTTTTAACTTCAGAGGCAGTGGTTAATAAAAATCACTTCTAATAAAAGCATTGTATGGAAATTTCTTAATGTTAAAGCTACTGATGCCAAAAAAGTTATCTACAATTTATTCAAAAATGAATTTTTGAGAGGAGGGTGTGATGAAAAAGTTTTTTTTATTTGATAAAAAGAGTGTGCAGTTGGTGAATGGTTTTGATTCTTTTAAGTATGGTAAACACATTTTTTAGTTTTGACTTACCAAGCTTTTTTTTTGCTAGAAAAACTGCAGTTTAGTAGTGTATGTTTTTAGTTTTGACTTGTGAGTGCTGTTTTGTTTGAATAATAGTATTCAATTCATTGTTTTAGTATTTTGCTGTAAAAAAGTACTGCTTGATTTGTTCAACTTTCTTTTACAGATTTGCAATAATATTGTAATGAATAATGATAGATAAATGTCTAGAAAAAATTCAAAATGCAATAAAAAGCTAGATTTACTAAATACATTCTTTGGTACTGCTTACAAAAGCTTTTATTGCTGGTGCTCTATAGATAAAAGTAGCGGCATCGGTAGTTGTATTGGTTTCAGCTTAAAATGTGGTATCGGTACATCTCTAGACAAAATATTAAAAATTCATCCAAACAGTAAAAACACAATATAACCAAAATCACATTTATTCACCTTGAAAACAACGCCCAAACAAAAACAATGTTTTGTCTACATCAAAACAAAACATGCACGATAAACTTTTTAAGCAAGACTAGATTACTTTTTAAAGAAAATATCAGTCCCACTAAAAGCTTTGATTACTTTTCTTGTGCTAAATCAGTGAGACTTCTGCTGCTGCATTACTGCTGACAAGATATTTTACATCTAGTTTATATTTTGTGACCTTCAGAGATGTGCACAAACTACTAAGTTTCATAAGTCAGGCTACTCCTATTACAAAACTTAATAAAGTTCATAACTGAGAACAAAGATTCACAAGCATATGTAGATAAAAACATGGAGAGTAATGCTGTTGCAAAGTTTTTAAGCACGAAAAATTTTCAGGAATGCCATTTCAAGCCCGCAATAGTTTGTTTGCTTCACTTCTCTGTAATATTCCCTTATCTAATCGCCTTTTTTCAATGTTTTCCGAGTCAACTCTTAAGGTCAGTAAACTTTTGTTTCCAAATTGAGTTACTCTGAAATTCAATGAACTGCATTTCAAATTCATCCTTGTCTATTCATGAAAGCTTTTGTAGGTTTAGTTCCTCTATTTCTGTACTGTCTGGAAGCCTCATAAATTTTGCTGTCTTTGAGTTCTCTGACTTTTGAAAATCTTGTGAAGAACTGCTCACCAACTGACTTAATGATGTTTAAAAATAGCTTCTGAAGGCTTTGAAGATCTGTTCTGTCATCGTTTTGGAGATCATTAATATGTCTCTTGAGGTTTGAAAAGTATTTAAACCTCTCATCTCCGATATTTTTCTTAAGCCTTTATGTATCCAAACGTAACATCAAGTGCTTTGGTACTACCCTGTAATTTAACATTCAGCTCATTCAGATGTTTACAAAAATCTGCAAAAAACATCAGTTTTGAAACCCACTTCTAGTCAGACAATTCTTGGTAAGAAATATGGTGGTCATTTAAGAAGATTTTTATCTCGTAAAACCATTCAACAAATCATTTCAGAATGAAATTTTGGCTAAGCCATTAAACATTGTTGTACATTTTTAATCCTTTATACACAGGTTCTACCTCATTCAGTAAAACTTCAAATTGTTTTTTAAGTAATGCCCGAGCAGAAATGCAGTTCACAACTTTGGTAACTGTTTGCATCACTTTCTGAAGTTCCTTCTGGCCAGCTTTTGCACATCACTGGATGACCAACTTCTTTTGTGAACAAACTTACTAAACCTGCTTTCTCACCAGTGATGCACGGGGCACCATCAGTTGAGACAAACATTGCTTTAGACACTTTATGAGTGCCTTCGTCTTTATGTGTTAGACAGATGGTGGGGCCAAGCAGGCTACCCGTCATGGTGGCTCCAGTGTAACTGAAGACTTGCAAACCGAACGTGAGTGCTAACGCAGTGTGGCCTATATATATATACATCTTCCTGCATAAAGCTCACAACAAATAGCTCAAATGACAAAGAAGAAGGACACTACTTTGGAAATGTCAATTTGAAGAGAAGAAAATTCGTTTATAGCAGCCTTACACGTTTCAGCTCAGGTAACGTTAGAAGCATGACCATCTGTTCGCATATTTCATCACCTTTACAAAATCGAGAAAATACTGCCAGCCTAGCAAATGATGTAATATCAGTACTTTCATCAAAAAAAAAATACTTGCATGAAGACAAATCTTATCTTGACTGCTTAGTGGTATCACTTTCCAACTTGAATATCCTATCATTAATTTTTTTCCTACTCTGAGACAAATCTTTAATATGCTGAAAAATCTTTTTTTCTGAAAAATTGTCGAAAAATCATGCACACTCTAACCAAGCTTTTCCTTGTTGAGCAATAACCTTTGAAACTTCAAAACTGGCAGCAACTAAGTTGAAACTGGACTTGCTTAGGATGAAGTTTATAAAATTATCAGCTTGTTTTTTTTTGCAGAATCTACAACTAATTAATTCTCTTTTTTTTCTTCGGTTTTATTATTTATGTTATTTTGAACACTTTCAAAGTGCCTTTTTACAGAAGATGTTCTACAAGCAATCGTTTTGAAACAGAAAATACATAAAGCTTCATTGTCTTATTTAATCACATCAAATTTTTCAGTCGGGTATTTTTGGAATACTTTTGATATCTTTAATTAAAGAACGTTTCTTAGCTGATAGTCCTGACATGTGCGATCTGTAAGGGCAAATAAGAAATGTAATCAAGTTCCTCACTGAAAAACAAGAGGTAATCCTAAAATGCTACCATAATTTAATAAAATCTTTCACTCATCTGCTACAACTTATATTTCTTTCAAAATCAACCTATGACAGTACAGTCACACATAAGCTTCATAAGCCAAGCTGAAATGAAGAAAAATGGCAGCCCAGACGAACGATATTGCGTAAGAGTGTAGCCAAATAATTACTACACTCATTTTAAGAAAATTTGTTAGGGTTGCAAACTCACCAAGTTTTTAGTTATAATATATATTTCTTTGTAGCCATATGGCATCAAAAGCACAAAAAGGCTTAAATTGAATAACAGATTGTTAACAAACAAAAATGAAGAAACAGACCTGGAGTTCCAAATGATATTACTGCGAGTTGAAAGATATTAACTTTTTCATTTGAAGGGGGAAAGGATCTCGTTTCCGAAGCCTCACTCATGTGCCAGATAGAAGTGCTTCCATGCCTTATGGCTAAGATGATCACACTGTCATAAAGAGTAACAGCATAGTTTTGCTGTTCCATCCCCCTCCATAGTGTTTTAAAAACTGCGCCTGTACTTGTACAGTTGTTGTTTGGACTTGTTTTTCAGCCATCTTTGGAGATCTTCAACTAATAGTTAACTGGAGTTCCTCCTTAAAAGATGCAAAAAAGTAGACAAAAAATGACCGAAAGAAACTGTGTTATTGTAGGTAGGCGAATTGGCACTACAGTGTAAACAAAGTTATTGAAGAGCAGTGCAACTACTCTAAAAAAAAGTGTGAAAGCAACATGTGCGTTTTGGGAAATCACCTTTCCATCAAGATTGCGTGATGTTTACCTGAGACGTTTTCCTGCTTGGGAAAAACTTTGATGAAAGAACCGTAAAACTGAATTGTGATAAATGAAGTTAAATCTTTTATTAGTTTAGTCTCTAGACTGAATGAATGGCAAAATCAAAAATATTCTGTTTTACCACTTCAAAATATGTTAAGGTTGGTGTATCAGCACTATTTGCAAAAATTTGATACATGGTTTTTGTACATTGCAAGCAATTTTGTACTTGTACAGGTAGATATAACTCTAAAATTTTTGAGGGAACACTGCACTGAGAACAACTTGAAGAAAAACCTGCACACTTGGTGACGAAATGTTTTAACCAATAAATTTTAGGAAAAGCTATTTGTATGTGGTTATCACCGCATCTCTTCCATGACGTTTATTAACTCTCCTCAGTCGTGAGAGATAATCAATCTGATGTTGTCCTTAAAAATATCTGTGTTCTGCTACAATAGTATTTGTGCAAACCTGAAATGTGTATCACTGCCCTACATACTGGTAATCATTATTCTTCTGTGTGGCTACTGCTTTACTATAATAATTATTTTAATGGTCTGAAAATTAGCTAAAATTCACAGGAAACTGGTAGTCTTAATAACTACGGTTCTACTTCAGTTTTAACATTTTTTTTCAAAGTTTAAAAAAGCCTATTTGTAATGAGCAATGTCTTTTCTTTCCAAGCAATTAGAATTTCTATTCTATGGATGCAAATCGAAGCATTCTACTGCTCATGATTTAGACATGTAGTTACCTCTACTTATGATACTATCAGTAACTCCCAAGCAATTAGAATTTCTATTCTATGGATACCAATCGAAGCATTCTACTGCTCATGATTTAGTTATTTAGTTACCTCTACTTATGATACTATCAGTAACTCCCAATACACTTCCTTCACACTAACTGACATGGACAGTGGTGCTGACTATGGGCATGCCACACATTTGACTAAACTGGACACATCCAGGCCAGATATGGGCCAGAGTCAATTGAAAAACAACATAAACAGGTAAGACTGTATACCAGTGATCCCCAAACTTTGATCAAATAATCTCCGAAAGTTATGAGATGTAGCCTGAAATGGTGCTGATCTCCAGAAAAAATTGTTATCACCTCTCTCACCACAACCCGTCATGCCAGCCGCAACTTCTGGAAGTTGTCAACCATTACTTAACTGCCATTTTGCAGACCAACTTTGGGGACCAGGCATTCACACTATGGTACATAATCCTTACACTGGCCACATTTGGCCCATGAGCTGTATGTTTGATACCCCTGTCATAGGTATGCTTTCATGAGGTAGTGGTCAACAAAAATTGAGAAATGCTTTCATGAGGTAGTGGTCAACAAACTGCTATAAGACGTGGGTGGCATTACAGGTTACGGCGAGAGAGGTAATAACCTTTTTTTTTTTGGAGATTAGCACCATCTTGGTCTACATCATACAATTTCCAGAGATCGTTGCCCAGAGAAGTGGTGATTTCCAGTTAATGCCACTCGCCATCAGGAGGAATAGATTTGCATGGCCAGTGTGCTGCAAAATTTGATCAGGTGCAAAATCTGCTTCCTCTGGGCCCCTCCAAGGAATTCTTTTCTAGCTTACTCTGGCACTTTCTCTTATGTCTCACCTGCATGGTTTCCATTTTTTAGCATTACCAAGTTGAAGTGCCATCACCAAATGGCCAGTTGCACTGTCATCGGCTGCTTTTGATCTCCTATCCCTCTTTTTGAGGTATCCCTACTTCTATAACTCACCCTGACTTGTATTACTCTGCCACTTTGCGAGAATGTCCTTTGTCTTTCAACTTCCTTTTCCATTTCTGGTTTGGCCATACTTGGAGTGATACCTAGACTTCCTAAGTCCTTTTGGAAAGTTTCCATCCACTCATTCGTAGATCTGTTTTTTATGTCTTCCATGGAGGTGCTTTGTGCTTGCCTTCACTCTCCTTGGAATCCACCTTTCTTCAGCATGGTACTCTTTTCTACTCCATGCTGTCACTCTGACCCTCTTTTTACTGAGGTGGGGCTCTATCCCACCTGACCATATCCTAACGGTCTTGTGATCTGGGGGCAAATGGCTTTGTTCCTTTTTCTTTTGGCATAGCAGATAATGGCATTCCTGCCAACTGCTTACTTTGTGATGCTGAGGCCACTCTTTTCCACTTGGCAGGCCCACTGTGTTCAAGCTTTTCTGCAGAATCTTTCACCGTTCTACAAGCTTTTTGCTGGTTTGGGAAGTACCAATATAACTGGCACTTCTCTTCCCTTCTCGCCAGGCTCTCATTTGGTCTTTGCTACACTTTCCTCTTTTTTTTTTTTTGTTGCACACTCTCTGAGATAACTGGCAGGAGCTATCTTTTCCTTCTGTACTATCAGGCCTCAATGGGTCCTCAGTCATTCGTTTCTTCCAGAAAATGACATGATCAATGAGTTGACTAGGCAGAGTGCGCTACTCCACCCCTCTTATGGTAATTTCTCTCTCACCTCTCATGTCCGCTCTTTTCTCAGACAGGAGGCATACTGTCTCATCAAATTTTTTGACACACAGGCTCCCACAGTATCCACTGAGAAACTTGTGCTGCTCTGTCATGCTCGTGTCTTCTCTTGTCTTCATTGCAACAGACACAGCCTTCTGTAAAACTTTTATCTTTCTGGAATCGCCAGAACTGTGTGCAGCGTTTGTGTTCAACTGACCCTAGACACCCCTTATCTCATACTGCACTGTCTACAGATTGTGCGCCTCTCACTCTATGTTGATTTATTCCTTTTCTCTCTACAACATATGGCCCAAGCTTTGGGGAGTTATCTGGCTTCTGGAGCTCTTTAGTCTTCTGCCATGCTCTCATTCCTCAAAAAAAGGGTCAGGTAACAACAACAAGATAGTATTGTCATTTTCCTGTCTTCCAAACTTTTTGTTTATGTGGCATCGATGAGTTAAATTAGTTTTCTAACTGGCCCGTAGAAGCTTATCAGACTATAGTAGCATGTAAGCACTAAAGCAGCAATTTGCAAAATCTAGCATAGTACTGAAGACCTCTTTTCTCTTAATTTTGTTTTTATTTTTTAGTGTTTGCTTTTGCTGAAACTGAAGGTGATGCTAAAACAGAAGTATGCACTAAAGCTTTGGATATAGTAATGAAATATATGGCTCAAAATGGCTATCAATAAACAAGTGAGCGTTTCTGTTGTTGATTGCATGTGATGTGTCGCAACAAGTCTTTTGTAACAGAAAAACATGAACTCAAGATTCATTCTGTGGTTGGGAAGGTCCAGAACGCAAATTCTGCTGCTTTAAAACATTAACCCTTATGCTAACTAATAAACTCTGTGGCAAAATTTCAACCATAAACTTTTTGAAAAAATGAAATTTTAACGTGGTGTTACCCGCTAGTGATCTATTTTTTTTGTTTCAGATTTGAATACTGCGTAGACTAAAGAGTCATTAACCAGAATATGCTCATTTTGTAAATATAATGTATAACTTCCTATTACTGCTTGGATACTTACAATAATTTTTTCGGTTTATGTTGCGGACAAAACTGGAACATCCAAGCAATTATTCTCATGTAATTGGTGTTATGATGTGTAGTAGGATGTGCGAACTAGATTTTTTCTAACTGGCAGTATGTCTGGGCGTTCTTTGCGCAATTGAGATCTTGGTGATTCTACACAACATAAAATCATTTTGCCATACTATTTTTGCGGAAACGTTGTTTGAAGTGTTCGTTGCGGAATGTGTGAAAATGCTACTTGATCATAGATTATTGTCAAAGCAAAGCAATGATCATATTGTCAAGACCCTACCATGTATCTACTCACTGAGATATTATTAAAATTGTATATCATCAACTGTATCGATAAATAATTGCTGTTTTTGTTAGTAATGGCTCAAATTGTCAAATTTAAACGAAATGTCAGTAAACAAGTTACAATACACTATGTCGAAGCAGCCTTGAGCTTACTGCATTTGCAATCAAATGTTGATGTTAGTTTACGTTGTTATTAAAGCTAAATGTTGGATTTGTTGATTAATGGGTTGGATGTCCGTGTGTAGTGTATTTGTAGGTACGGGAAGCAACCATCTTACAATTTTGTTAATATTTGGTTGAATCAGTAGGTAGTGATTTAATTTTCAAGTCGTTTAATTCTAGCTCTGTAATTAGAAAACCTTTCATAGCTTATGCGTTGATAAGCTATTACGCCCTGGAGGCAGAGTAAGCTAGATTGTCATAAAGTAGAAAGTTTTGACGCTTTAACTTTCGGCAGCCTATTTGCAATTTACTGGCTTCCTCGTTGTCAACTGAACGAAGCCAATAATTTTTGATGACGTCACAGCTGCTGGGCAAGCAGCCTAATTACGAAAACCTACACGTGTCATCACGAAAGTAAATGAAAAAACGGTTGTAAAACTTTCAGTGCTTTCTTTCAAAGGTAAAATCAGTCTGTTATATGGGAAGAGAAAAGAAGGGTTTTTAGTTTTTTAATGCAACTAGGCGTACCAGGAAATAATAACAATAGATCATACGTTGCATAATTTTATGCTAGATTGCCCTCTGTGTTTAAAAATTCCAAGCAATAACATGACCATCATGTAGCAATCTTACGTTAACCTTAAAAGTTTCGCATGACTTTAGTAATCGCTCGTATAACAGTGAAACGCGCCTTTAGTAAACTAAAAAACGAAAGTTTAAACAAAACGCGGCGTCCTTTTTCTATACATGGCCTTTTCTTCTGCCGCAAAATGGCTTGACAGACACGCTTCAGTATGACGTAATCAAAGAAATTTCTAGATGATGTGAGTGTGCGCGCGCGCGCGCGCCCGGGCTATATCGGAAACGCCAACACGCAATCTGACGATGCTTCCTGCGTTTCACTGCAAACCGCTGTGAATAGCACAGACTAGAGTCTTAGGTTTTGCTTCCTTTAACGCAAAAACAAATGTACAAGAGTCACTGACGGCATCAATTACGGTATCAACAATTATGGTGAATGTTGGCATTTATGTGTAGTTGTAAGCGTGCAGTCTTATTTGTTTCACATGCGATACACTAGATGACAGGCTGCACAGACGATGAATTTTACATTATGTTTTTGTGAACATGCGTGTCAAATCTGAAAAGTTTAAACATCTTTTATCTGCTGAACTGTTAAATCGTGCTTTAAAATTGCCATGTACAAGCGTGGTTACTTGGATCATTTTCAAGCTGCTGCTTGTATTCAAACCCATGTAAAGAGAGCAAATAACTAATTTTTTTCATATTAATTAACCCTAGGTTCTGTTAGACAATTTGGGCACCCTGATATTTCTTTGAATTAACGTTTATCGCGATCCTCTTGGAGTCTAAAGTCTGCCGATACATGAGCAGCAATAAGCTGAGAGGTTCTAATCACTAGAAATTTTCCCACTTGATTGCATCAAAATGTTTGGTAAGTATCCACTTCATCAAATCACTTTTGGAAATTATGCAAAACATGATTCCCTTTATGCTATTTCATTTGCCATTGTTTGATATGAAAAGGATTTTGTTGTTCTTGTGTGAATCAGCATTTGCATTCTCTTGAAAAATTTTTTAAGTTTAAACCCCCAACAGAGCACTGCTGTTTTAAAGATTGCTTTAATTTTGTGGCTTGTTGGTGTGACGTGATCAGTAAAGTCGTTTTGCTTAAAGGTTACTTACGTCAGTCACGAGTTTGATATTTTTGATTGGGAAGTTGGAGTGATTAAGCGGTGTTTGTGTCTCCGTTTTCTTTTTTGAACAGGCTCAGCGTTTAAACTTGATGATTACTACTCATTATTATGAAGCAAAATTGTTCGTTGATTTCGAACCAGTTTTAAGCGTCGTCTTTTGGCGTACGGTAATAAAACTTTTTTGCTTACTTTGCGTAGAGTCCTGCAAACATAACTGGGAATTGATTTTGTTGAAAAATACTTGAATCACTCTCACTTTTGGCAGTTTACTAGCAAATATACCAGCATGTGGTGTGCTTTAAGCCATTAAAGGAGCTGTTTAGAAGACCATTAAGTATTTGATATTGCGATCAGTGCGTATTGGTGATTAATTAATTTTCAGACTTTCCTATATAATTTCTTGCGGAGTGTTTGTTCCATTACTGATTTCTACTACTTTAAAAGGTTGATACCGTTGTTTGAGCTCAGACATAAGATTTTTGTTATTACTAGCTGCCATAAATCAGGCTTGCCATGATAGGCCTGTAGTTTGTTACTGTTGTATGGCACAGCTGTTAAGCTTGCCATAAAAGGAAATAGTAGATATGATAACGTGGTGGCTTTTTGCTGTGTATGTAGTGTAAAATCTATTGCTCTGATTACACATCTTTATATGGAAATTTTCTGGCTGATTTATATTGACAAAATTTTATTGGGCCGAGTTTTTGCTGATGGTTTACTTGACTTGCATTCAACTTAGAGCTTGAATGAATTGCGTTAAAATTCATCTAGCGTAGTAGGTGGGAAATAACTGGAGTAGTGATTAAGTTCTGATTTATTGCGTTGTGTTGTTGGAATGTGCAAATGTTATTACTGCTGTGGTATTTGCTTTTACGAGTATCCACGCCATAGTTAAACATTGGTACAGGAGCTCAGCAGCACTGGCTCGTTTATTCCAACACTGACTATAGCATTGCAAGGAACAGTTTGCAAGGAATAGGGGGAATAACTTCAGTTTTTCAAGATAATCTCTGTCATAACTGATTTTAGCAAGGCTCCAGGGGAATCTGAAAAGGTCATTTCGTGTTTAGGATAAAAGGCACCCACTGTTAGTTGCACTTTAGAAAATGGTTTTCAACCCCTTAGAGTAAGGGATGTGTAAACTTCTTTTGCAGGCGGTCAAATTTCGCGTAAACCAGATGATGCCGCGGAGGAGAACTTCAAAACGGCGTTATTTTTTAGGAGACCTTGTTAGTAACTAATGATATTTCTTTTATTTTGGGTGATGATTCTGTGGAAACGGGCCAAACAATTTTACCTTGCGTGCTGTAGTTTGCTCACCCCTGGCTTTTGGTAGTAGCGTAGCTAAAGCACCTGAGGATGGAATGGTGCCATCTAAAATTAAATCAAAATTAATTGCTCGGATCAACTACCAAGCACACCTGCCTGTTCGAGTGTCGTCTGAGGTGCCTCTCTTGTTTACACCGCTGGTATTCA
Source organism: Trididemnum clinides (assembly GCA_963675345.1). NCBI lineage: Eukaryota > Metazoa > Chordata > Ascidiacea > Aplousobranchia > Didemnidae > Trididemnum > Trididemnum clinides. The sequence continues at coordinate 3,647,140 of OY776305.1, read as the reverse complement.
TGGGTGTATTGACGCTATTGATTCGATGGGAGTGTTTTGACGAAATCACTGGACGCCAGAAACAATTTTTCATGTTTTTGGTGAGGTGTAAACCCTAAATAACGATTTGAGATGGTTTGGTTGCATAAGTGATTCTTTTGCATCATCTTGAATAGGCACTATTAGAGCAACATCTCGTTTAATGTGGAATCGGTTTATAAAGCCCCTAATTAAGTCTGTAAGTCAGTGGTGTTTCACCTTTTACTGTGAGCGTATTAGTTAAAAAAGTTAATTTACTGCTGCTTACCACTAATTTTGCCGTAATTCGACAACTTTGCGTTGACTCAAATAGGGACTTACTTATGAAGTTAGATTGTGTTTTAAACGTGGTGGTGTTTTTAGAGGTTTTTGACTTTTTTGAAGAGTTTTTTGTTAACCGTGCAACAAAAATCTGTGTTGCCTGCCACCGTAATTAATGATGTACCTTGACTATTTAGTGGTTTGGTTCAAAGCAACAGTTAACTTCTACGAAAGTTACAATAAACTGCGAATTGTGTGGCACTACATGAGAGAACATGCGATCTAAAAGCTGCTGGAAGACCAGTGGTCGGCTAAGGATTTTAGGAGCCTGAGGCCAAATTCACAAAGTGCCCCATATTGGCAACCTTGGTTTTTCGTTTGGAAATTAATTTTGTTTCAAAAGTCTTAACCAGGTACGATCTTTTTTTAAATCACCACCATCTTGATGTGCCTAGAAACAGGTTATAGGACTTGTTTGAAAGAGGGAAGCCGCCTCCTAAATTCACCTCTGTGGAAGACCACCAAGAAAAAGGTGTCGAACCAAAAGTGCTGCACGTGACCCAGTTTGAGAAGCTCTGCTGGAAGTAAACTTATCGACCCAATATAGCTACGGTATTCGGTTTCCCTTGTGCCAATTTAAGCAATTTAGTTTTGCATTCTTTCACTCACCAAACCGTTAGTTTTCTTTCCGTGTCATCAAACGCAAAAAACCAGTCTTCGTTCCTCTCTGTATTGCGCTAAAGCCAAACATGGCTATCTCCACAGCGTTGTACAGATATGTTTCCTGGTTTTGCATTGTACTATAACATCTAGCTGTCGTTCGTGTGCAATAGTGGACGTGATATTTCATTTCCGTAACGCGCACAACACTTAAAATTTGCTTTTAAATGCGACTAGTCCAAAGTTGCCAAAGCAAAAAAGCGATTTCTAACAAGGCCAACCAATATAATCACTTACAACTGTAGTGCACTAACTGGAAGTGCGTTCCCTTTTCTACATTTGATCACGCCTCGTGTCACTGAACTTTTCTTGCTATCGCTTTCATATCATAGGCCGTCGGCAAAGTATTGTGTGCAGCCCATTACTAGCATGACTAAGCTAAAACCCAATCCCAACATGTAGTCGCATTTGTTTTTGAGCCTACTTCAAACGCCAAAAATTAGATCTAAGTGTCGCATATTTGTAAATAGTTTTGACTTCAGCTCTGTAACTGATAATCGGCGGGCATGCTGTAGCGTGATATGTTAATAAAGCGTTATTGTTTATTTTCGAATGCTCACCAACCGCACATTAAAATTAGCAAAAAGTTAATTTTCCAAGCATTATTTGAAATGTGACCTGAGAATTTCCTCACATTCTTGGTGGGAGCGCCAGAAGCAGGGTAAATTCTCGCGGCTTGGACCTCTAGGTAAAGTCTTGAGACGACACTAGTTTGGCACGTAATAGAAAAAGGAAGTTTTGTTGAGTCTTCAGAAACTACATTTAAACACTAAATAACGGACATCTTGTTGCGTATTCTTTTTTTTTGTAGAGTTGAGTAAAACTAGATTTCCCATCGCAAGCAATGGGGTAGAACTGGTCTACTGTACTACGGCCTAAAGTTAAAGCGTTTTAGACGACAAGTGGTCGGCAACCGTTAAAACAAAGTGTACGAATTGCTTAATAACTTCGAGTGCCAAAAATCTTTTGTATCATCTGATGTAAATAATGTCAAAATTATCTGATTTGAATTGTAAGAGCTCTTGCATGTTAGAGAAAGAAGTGCGGAAGCGAAGCAGTTACGTACGTCTCAATGTAGTGGCTGAGGGATAAAAGCCAACGATCTTCTACAATGGTATGATTGTAGTGAAAAATGTGATATATAAGTTCTTATTCTTGTCTGAAGACCAAAATTGGTAGAAGTCTTGCTTTCAAAATATCTCCAAAAAAAAAAGAATCTTTAAGTTTTCGAAATGCTCCGCTCTCAAAAAAGGTTAGTAAGTGTAGTTCCTAAATTGTATCAAAACGGGCGCCGAAGACGCGAAATATTGTTTGAATTTTTGATTGAAAAAAGTGCACAGAAAAGCCGATAGTTCTAAATAGGCATAGTGATGATAACTTGAGCTTTTAATGTAAAATCTCAATGCTTAAATCTAAACTCATAAAGTTAATTTTTTTGATCGGTAAGTTTTCTTTATACTGGTGCGATTGGTTTTCGGTCGCACATCTCCCCTGCTATCTTTGTACCGGTACTATGCCTATTTATAATTAACCCAAAAAAAAGCAGCAAGCTACAGAACAAACGCCATCGCTATCTAAAGGCGCAAAAAAATTGCAGGATTTTTTCTTGAAAATGTTCTTACCACTCTAGTAAAGCATTGTTAAATAAATCTCTTAAAAAAAAAACTAATATCACTTCAGGCAAACTGGGGGTTAATTCCCGACCATGCGCCAATGATTGTAAATAGTTACAAGGTGTACAAAGCGGACATTATAGAATAAATATTTTTGTATCAGCTGTCAGGGCTAAATCGAAGATCGTATGTAAATTATCCAGATTAGTTTTACTACACGTGTAAAAACTTTTCGTGTGCATCCAAAAAAAGAACATGAAGAAAAGTGTTGTAGCACTAAATGAGCATTACTCTGGGTGTAAGTTGGAGACCAAGGCAAGTGTTGGACTTGGACATTCAATATTTGCTCTGAAAACTCCTATGTTGGTATGATTTGATAGCAAAAAAAAGTTTGCCTATGCTCTTCGCACTACCGATAATAAAGCTTGAGCTGACAAATCACTTATTTTTGTCAGTGCGTTATGAACATCCTAAACGCACCAAGTCAAATATTGTCTACCATTCCGCGCTATGCCCAGTCACTCATTTTTCTGAAAATCTGTCCCCACGCCTCTTCTACTACAACAGCAAGAATCTTGTCATGCCTCTACGGAATCAACTGTATCGTATCGGCAACTCTAGTTACAACCTGCGATGAAGTGCCTTATTTCTCACCAGAAGTCTCTGGCCCATATTTATTACAATTAAGACAATTTGGCTAGAGATTCAGGTTTATCCGAAAATAAATCAGAGTTTCTTGCTTCTAAACTGAAGCAGTGAAACTTAATCAGTTAAATTTATTCATTTCCGCTCAAGACCTTCAAATCTTCAAGATTACTTCTCCGTGCTGCATAACATGATCTACGGTAGCAATATTGATGGCCTGAATAATTTGGTGCTTATGACAATCCTACTGAATGAAGGTTGTTTGTCGATTCCAGCGCAGAAAGTTTGAAAGCTGTGATGCTGGACGACAGAGGTGAAATGCCATTTGTTCCTTTGGTGCATGTTGTTATAAGAAACGTCCAACACCATCAAACTTATTTTGAAATAAACAAAATGCTTTGACAACCATTGCAGAATTTGCGAACTGATATTAATTGGCCTTCATCTATGTATGCGAGTGGGCTATGAGGAGCATCGATGCTTTTGGTGCCATTGGGGTAGCCGCGATGATGACAATCATTACAACAGAAAAAAATGGCCCAAGCCCCAGAAGTTTGTTGCTGGAAGATTCAACATCTATCACATTCCTTTTGTTGATCCATCAAAAATACATTTACTATCAATGCATATTAAATTAGGGATGTTCGAAAATTTTCTCAAATCAGTGGATCGAACTGGTACTGGATTTGCACCTCAAGAACTAAAAGTGATGGTAAGCTGAAAACTGATATTTTCTTAAGTCCAGAACTTAGACAAACTTAATTGGAAAAAGAAGCATGGCACCAGATTGGTTTCGTGATTAATACCTTTTTGGGAAACCATTAATCTCCTGAATATGTGAGCGTCATTGAATGCTTTATCAACAGCTATGAAATTTTGGTCCAAGAATGTTACTAAAACTACTATTTTTTATTTGCATTTAGGCTTTTTTCCTCCTAACGTGAGCAAAGTAAGCGATGAACATGGTAAGCGATTTCATCAGAGAGGGAAAGTCGGTATAAGAGTGGAACAACTAAACACATGATGGCAGAATATCGTTGGTTCCCACACGGAGAAAGTAGCATAGACCTTCAGCATTACCGCCAAGCAAAATAATCAAACCATTTTTAATAAAATCACCCAAGAGTTGTTTGAAGCACTTTTCGTTGCCGTTATTATTTTTTTATATGGCATCACATGATGTTTGCTTACTTTTGTTGCAAAATATCGAAACAACACAGTTGTATGCGTGCTTAAAAATTTACTATATTTTTGTATGGAATTTAAAAATTATTTTTCCTTACATATTTCAATAACTAAAAAACCTCACGGATTGAGAAAAGTCAATGACAGTTTTGAACTCAGCACCCGAAATTCACTCTAGAACAGGGGTTCCCAAACTTTTATGATTCGTGGCCCAAATATTTATTTAAAAATGGTTCGTGGCTCACTACGGATTAATAGCACGAAAGCAACAAAGTGTATGAACAGAAAGGATTAACTATGAAACTGTAACACAAAACCAAACAAAATGTTTGCTATTTATTTTTTCAATGAGATGGATGTGACTGCACTTTTGCTAGAAGATTCTTAACTCTTGGCTCTGTTGACGAGAGAGCACAACGAATATCTTGTTCAACTTCAAGACGGTTCCGCTGCTTGGTCTTCATATACAAAAGTGTTGAAAAAGCAGATTCACATAGCCATGTAGAGATGAATGGCAATAATTTGTTTAGAGCCGTTTTTCTTATTTCTGAATACGACGATGCCATTCTTAGCTAGAAATCCGTGACTGGGAAAGCTTCAAACACATCTTGACTGCTGGAGTCGTTTTTCATGTCAATGAATTGATCCTGCAGTCTGTCTTCTACTTTCTCGGAGGAAAGTCGAAACGGATTTCTTGCAAGTGACAGATCATCTCTGCTAAGTTCGGGAAAGTATGATCCGAATTCGCATCCCAGTTTTTCGAGATGTTGAGCAACATTGGTCTTTAGCTCATCGTCTAAATGAGAGATATCAGCCTAACTGGTAAACATTGCAAAATTACCTTTCTGTACTTTACGTCTCCAGTTTGACAATATCTCAATAAACCCATTAATCAAATCCACAAAGTGAATAATATTTTTTTCTTTTCCTTGCATTTTCACATTTAGAGTGTTCAAAGAATCAAAGATGTCTACCAAGTACGCCAAACAAGCAATGAATTTTGAATCAGAAAAGTGAACTGCTAACTCAGGTTTTATAACATTTAAAAAAATTTTCACCTCATCAAGGAGCTCAAACACTCCGGATAAAAAGTTTCCTTTAGAAAGCCACCGAACCTTTGTGTAATACAAAAGGTTTATATGCTCAGATCCCATATCTTTGCAAAGTTTTCTGAAGAGAAGTGTGTGTAAAGCGCTACTTTTTACAAAATTTACTATTTTGATAGTAACTTTAAGTACATCTTGCAGTCCACACGATAAAGTTTTGGAAGCTAAAGCTCCCCGGTGAATGAAGCAATGAGTGAACAAAACGTTAGGTCTCTTCTTTTGCACAAGTACTCGAAATCCACTTTTGGACACAAGCATCGTTGGGGCTCCATCAGTGCACACACTACACAAATTTTTCGAGGCAATTTCATTTTCATTAAAAAAGTGGTCTACCTTTTCCATAACATCTGACGCTTTTGTATTGGTGTCCAGGGCACTACAAAAAAGTAATTCTTCCTTTACAAATGTGCTAACTGCGTATCGAACGAAAACCATGAGTTAAGAGACTGAAACCACATCAACAGACTCATCGATTTGGATGGAAAACAGACCAAAAAAGATTTATCTTTTATTTCAGTGATTATTTGTTCCTTTACGTCTTCTGACATTAACGCAATTAGTCTCTTTACTGTGTTATCAGATAAAGGAATACTTTGAAGTCTCTTCTCATACTTCTCGCCCAGTACAATTCTAGCAATGGCTAGTGCACTAGGCTTAATAACAGTTTCACCAATATTATGAGTTTTTTTCTGCCTGGCTATTATTTGGCTCAAAACAAAAGAGGCTTCAGGGAGTTTCTGATCAGTTTGTTGAAAGCTGTCAGTACTGTCGAGTCTTTGACGTTTGCAGTTGGATTCCAGTCTTTTAAAATACTCCATGTTTCTGTCTTTTAGCTCAGGATGACTCGTATTCAGGTGATGGCTTAATATACTTAGCCTCAATGACTCATTACTTAACACACGGTAGCACACAACACATTCCCTTTTTTCTATTCCTTGATCATTCAATGAAGTAAATCCAAATTTTATGTAGCTATCATTGCACCTCCTTTCAGCCATTGAACTATTTGCAGTGTTTTTAGTAATAATATAACCTGCTCTGAATACGATGACAATAAAATTACAGTCGAGCCCAAGGTTTCCAGACAAAGCAACTGTTAAAACCTCATTGTGTCAAAATAATGCGTACAATTATTATCCAGGGGATTTTTGTCCATGTCTAGTTAAGCCTTAACAAGACATTGCTTTAACCAGCTAGCCTTAACTTAAGGCCTACTGGTTGCTAAAGAGGCCGACTTGTGACAAACAGACTCTACCACGGAAATAGCCCTGTGGCCCACTGAAAATGGTCTCATGGCCTACTACTGGGCCATGGCCCACAGTTTGGGAACCCCTGCTCTAGAACAACCACGCACTTTGCAAATAGCAAAAATTTTGCTGCCTGGTGTCAGCGATCGACCGCGTCGGCAAGCAGGCTGTTTCAAATGTGAGCTATTAATTTGGATGCTGCCACTTTCTCTTCTTCTAGTTATTAAATGCAGCTTTTGATGTGAGATTACGTGCATAAAAAAGGTAAAGTCAACTTTCTCTTTGAATACTAATATCATTAATTCTCTATTCCAAAGAATTTTGTCGTTTTCCTCCAATTTTTTTCTAGCTGTGATTATACTTAAATGGCCTTATTTTACCTTGAGCACGATACTTTACAAAGTCGAAAGTGAAGTTTATTGATCACGGTCTTTTTTTCAGAAAAAGAGTGATATTCTAATTATAACATGCCTTGATAGACGTTGAGTGAGCGTTGTCCCAGAATGTAGATTTTTTGTTTTAAACTTCAACGAAGTCATGCCAAACATTTTTAAAAATTGTTTCTCTGCTTTGAGCGCAGCATAAAAAAGATAGCGATTGTAGAAGCAAACTAGATTAAGGGAGGGAGGATTAACAGGTAACCCACATTGCCAAAGCCTGCGACATTTGTTGTATTTTGACGCACATCAACTGATCTCAATTTTTTAATTTCAAAATAATTTTGCCCGTCTTTGGGGCCTCAAACTGGTTTGTTTCACTTTGGAAGATATCTTTTAGGTAAAGAGGACCTGGGTAGAAAGTTGGCAAGTTTCCTAGCGTCATTTAAACAAGCGCTTAAGCAGAACTTTTACGTATAAATGTGACTGACGGTTGGTGGATTCATGCAGTTAGTTGTATCGGTCACAGTTAGCCTACTAAGTCAGTCACAATAAGACAAAGATAAAAGCATGAAAGTTTTTCAAAGTAAATTAGGCCACGGTATTCCCCAATTTGAATCATAGGCATCGTCACTTTCGTAAAATTAAGAGCACAGTGATAACGTCAGTAAGCTTGGAGAATTCAAGTGAAATCGGCATTGTTGGGCTATTCTGTGATTAGATTAACCGGTTGACCAATCACTTGGACAAAGATAAACTGTGAGGTTAGTCTCCTTGTACCCTATTTCATTTCGAAAAAAATTTTTTGTTTTAGAATCTACCACATAAAAACAGCCTAACAAAACGTGTATGCTTGAGCTGATAAGTTTAAGTGAATAATAAACACCGGAAAAAAAAGCGAAGCTATTAAACCAGAGCAACTAAACAAAGATAATGAAAATGAAACTATCTCCGCTCACAGTTACAATTTTTGTTAGTTAAATATTAACCCGTTTTGTTACCGATCTAATCGAAGCCTACCTGCAGAATTTTCTTTTTATTGTGTAGAATACAGGAAGATAGAAGGACCATTCTACTGTTTTGCAAACAAAGAAAATATAGTGGGATGACTGTTTGGTTGTCAGCACCAAAAAATGGTCGATCTTGTTTTTTTGTTTTGTTTTATTTGCCATATTTATCCTCCATTCACGAGGAAGCGAATTGTATCGCTATACTTTGGACGGGAAGTCCGCACTCGCTTGGGAGTTGCCTTTTTCGAGGTTTATGGGCCACCTGTCTTCCACATAAAGGCGGGGCATCCCGTTAAGTGCCTTGCCCAAGAACACAACAAGCGAACTTGCCGGCTTGTTCTCTACAACCTTCCCTAAATGCCGACCGCCAAGCAGGAAAGCTGCGGACGCCATTTTTTAAAGTCTTTTGGTATGACTCGACATGGGGAATGAATCCTAGGTCTACCGACTGCGAAGCGGACGCTCTAACCACTACGCCATCTCCAAAACTCTCTGGTGGCCAAATTGTTTATGCCGCCCAACACGCATGGCTAAAACAAAAGGAGACGTCTTCATTCCCAAGCTGTCGAAAATCCTGTTACCAAAGAGAACATCATTATTAGTTCCTCAGAATTCACTGAAAAATGTCGCCCTCGAAAAAATAATTAGGTAATACAAAGAGAAATTTTAAATAGGCATTCTGGTTAAAGCATATTGCTCGAAAACTATTAAGCACTAGCTTAGGGAATCAGAAGACTGAGGGCGCCACAGAAATTTTTCATAGCCAAATTTTCATTGGTGTCTCAGTATTTTCATGTCATAAAGAGTTATTCCCGTTTAGAAGGCTAAAGGGACAGGACAAGCTGCGCTACTATGAAACCTAATGTCGCTGGATAAAATTTTGCGTGCTGTATTAAGCTATATTTACATTTTAAATTACACATATATGTAGTAGCCTAACAATGTCCTAAGTGCTCATGGCTTTCAAAGGGGTTAATTTTGCCCTGGGTCAAATCATTAATATTTTGCACAACTAACAATCTGGTTCAACGTTTTTTAGTCCTTGGTAACTAGGTCGTGCATTTCATTCAAACTAAACGTCAAATATTTTCCGTAAGTGATGATGATAATCCACTGTTTCTATCAATCTCTGTTTCCAGGGGATAGCGCAACGGCAGGCATCCAACTGTAATTTAATTTAACTCTTTTGCTCCGGAGTGAATAGCGAAAAAAAATGTCCGTAAGGTGGCAGAGCGAAAAACTGTCATAATCAATCATAATAAATTATAATTAATCATCATAAAATACCCTAAGTTTGTTTGTAAATCATTACTCAGCTGTTTACTTCTACATTAAGTGTTATATATCGTTGAAATCTACATTTCTTGAGGATTTCAAATGTAATAAAAACAAAAAAATTTTTTGTTTGAATATGCAAATTAACCCCCCCCCCAACTGGGGCTGAGTTGTCTTCGAAATTAAAGTAGTACCCTCACCTCAAAGATCACTACAGATTTAATTTTCTACCAATTTCTTTAGAAATGGTTGCAAGATGATGCTAAGGAAATAAGCTTTCAAGGTACATCACTCAAAACTTACCTAAGAGCCTAGGTTTTCTACAATTTGCAATTTTCTGAGGCACATGACCTTTTTTTTGACCGGTACCGACCGGTACCAAATTTTGTTAGTTAAATTTAGTACCTAAAATATGATCAGTTATTATCTGCTAGAGGTTAGCCTAAACCATGTAACATTAGGTATTTTTGAACAAAAATTGTTTACCCTCGGTAAACATAACATACTAGAAATTTTCACGGGTGTGGCTACGTCATAAGGTATACAAGAGTGTCATGAAAACCTGTTGCATTTGAACCATAAAGAAAAAGCACTTTCCTTTCCCTCAAATATAATTTATTTGCGCTAGTTTTTGTACAATTGCTAGTCCCACTACTTTCTTGCATAGACCAGGTCATACGGGTGAAGGTGTAATTTTTTCTTTTTTAGGCATTGACTTTTCTCGATGTGTTTTTCATGATTATAGAGTGGTTTCCGTTACGCGTAAATAGCGCAAAAAATTTTTAGTTTTTGTATTAAATTTTATGCGCGAAGTGTTTTTGCTTGTAAAATAATTTCAAATAGACAAACAAAAATATTTACGGTACACTACGCGGGCAGATTACGCCTAATGGAAACCAACATTAATGCGGCCAAAAACTTTCTAAGCGAATTGGCCAATTTACACATAGTTTGTGTAATTTGGACTAGCATTTGGGTGATTAAATAGTGTTGTCCTTCTGTTAGCCTACTGGTTCAAATTTTTTCAAGGAAAATACATCATAGAAGAACGTTTCCAGTATTCGAATAAAACATACAAAAATTGTTCTCTTACCTTAAAGCACCTAAACTTGAAAACAATAACTAACATGCAATGATACTAAAAGCCTACTGCGCAGTTGGCCAACCATCAAATTTGTTTGTTTGCAATAAAATCAAACAGAGGTTTTGAAAATTGAAACTTACTCATAGGCAGTTTGTATAACTTTCTCCTATTTCAGAAAAATAGTGCTTAGGGTCTGTTATGGTAGCATAGACTTCATAAACCCATTCTTTACATGGGCCACCTTGAACTCAGTCTTTATTGTGGATTCCCCACAAAACTGCATAAATCTCACTTCACTAGTCGCAAATTAGTAAGCTCAATGCACGCTGCCGCGCGATAAAACTACTGAGATATCTCCATTTGCTTTCAAATTTAGAAAAGATGCTATGAGGCAATAGTGGCTGACTAACTCAACTGCAATGCTCACCGCGTGCGATTCGATACCAAAAGGCAATTGTTCTAAATTTATGCTATTGAAAATGTAGATGCTTATTGTTGGAAGGTTCACACCGACATAAACCACTAACATTATATTGAAAACAATTTAGTGTGTATTGCAAACAATGTACCCAACCCAATTTGACGAGACCATCCCTGGCCGCGTTTCGTCCTATTGGACTCCTCAGCAGGGCCTGTCCCGTCCCCCAAACCAAACCCTTCATTTGCAATAACTAGGGTTACCATATTTGTAAAAGCAAAAATCGGGACAACGGATGGCCACTTTGCACGAGACCCAAATTTTGGGCTATTCAACTATTTTTATAAGAAAATTGGGACGCTGAAATTGACTTGTAGACTTGTTTTTGCTGGGAATTGACGGGGTTTTAGAAAGAAAGGAAACAGGGATGATCTCCAAAAAAAAAAAAAAGGTCAATACCTGTTTAGCAGCGCATTTTGTGTCACTTTTAGGCCGAAAACTACACAAATCGTGCATCCGAACAGGTTTTGACCTTTTTTTTGGAGATCACTCCAAAACTCATCGTTTCCTGCCTGACATATAACAAAGTTTGGACACCTGTGATGAAACTCTTCTGTTTCAGTAAAGCAAAAAGCGGGATTTGCCATGAAAAAAGCGGGACGTATGGTAACCCTAGCAATAACATAAACTGGTTTTCTCCATATGCAAAAGCAAACATGCGTCGGACAAGCGGCGCAAGCAAGTTCATGACAAATGGTGAACCTAATGGAGACACTCGGGCTTTTACTTCTAAATGAGGCTCGCAGAATCCACTGCGATCCACAGACTAAGTCAGAGAGATAGCAGCCGCCCCCCAAACCCCCCAATTGGGGGGGGGGCAGGCCTACTTTGAGGGCCCAAGTTAGTCTGAAATTGCTTTTTGGCTACGTGACTATTTTCAGTTCAGCAGACTTGTTTACAACCGATTTAAACTGTAGGAAGAAATTGGCTTGTGACATCATAAGTGAATGCGACGTCATTTTATCTCGCAGAATCTAGAATATTTCGATTGATTTTCTGGTAGAATCTTGAATATTCGATTGACGTAACAATGCCGTTGTTACGCAACAATCATAGAATGGTCTGGAATTCTGTTTGGCTATAAATACCGGGACCATATATATACACTGCAGAGTGCAGATAAAGTATTTTATTGACATTGTATAGAATGAAACGTTCAAAAAGTGGTGCTCAAAAGAGAAAAGAAGCAGCCACTGCTCGAGATGCTGTAGCGAAATTGCCCAAGATGACAGATTTTTTCAAGATTACTGAGCAGAGTAGACCTGGCACTAGTACCGAGAGAGATGAAGAAAACTATAGTGTACAAGAAAAAGAAGACTATGACGATCAGCATCAAAGTGATTGTGAATTTCCAGAAAATGTAAGTTGTGATTTACCTGCCAATACGCAACCTTCAATATCAAAAATAACTGAATCTCAATTTACCCCTATCCCTGATGACCCATGTAAATGGCCTGAAAGTATTTCTGATGCTCAACGATGTGATATAGTAAAGCGTGGACCACATCAACTAATAATGAATTTTCCATATAATAACACAACTCCAAGGCGACGTTTTTCCTCCAACCATTATAAACGTGTGTTACCTAATGGTGAAAGTGTTTCACGGTCGTGGCTAGTTTATTCTGGGGAATCAGATCAAGTTTGTTGCTTTTGTTGTAAGCTATTTGGAAAAACACTAAGCCCCTTTTGTAGTGGTATAAATACTGTACATGGGAGGGTTTTTCGAAAAAACTGAAAGACCATGAAAACGGCATTTCCCACCAAGAATGCTGCAGTCAATGGATGTTGCTAGCTGAAGGGATAAGAAATTCATCCACTATCGACAAACGCGAGATGAATATTTTTTTCAATGAAAGACGTTTTTGGAGAAATCTTTTAGAGAGACTTATCGACATTGCCTTGTTTCTATCGGAAAGGAATCTTGCTTTTAGAGGATCTGAAGAAGTCTTAGGATCTTCCTCACAATGGAAATTTTCTGGGTATATTTGAGCTTTTGGCAAGAAGAGATCCGATCCTAAAAGAGCTTCAAGACAGAATCAAGAATAAAAACACTAAAAATCACTATTTGAGTCCTACCATACAAAATGAACTAATTGAATTGCTAGCGACAGAAGTTGAAAAAGAAAATTTACAGCAATTGAAATTGGCAAAATATTTTTCTATAATTTTCGACTGCACTCCAGATATGTCACATCATGAACAAATGTCTGTCATTCTTCGTTATGTACTATGTAATGAAGAAGCTGCTGTTGTTAAAGAAACATTTTTTGGCTACTTGAGAATAAGTGACAGTACTGGGAAAGGCTTGTTGGACGCTTTCTTAGAAAAAGCGACCGAACTGCAACTCGAATTGTCTGATTGTCGAGGTCAGTCATATGATAATGGTGCTAACATGAAAGGAAAACATTCTGGGGTCCAAGCAAGAATGCTAGACATCAATCCCAAAGCTGTTTACGTGCCCTGTGCAAACCATACCCTTAACTTAGTTCTTGTTGACAGTGCTAATTCATCGACGGAAGCATTGACATTTTTTGGAGTACTTACAAGGTTGTATGTGCTGTTTTCTTCCTCTGCTCAGCGTTGGGAAATTTTGAAGAAACATGTGGAGCTGTCCATAAAGTCACAATCTGATACTCGTTGGGAAAGCAGAATTAAATGCATCAAACCTCTTCGATACAATTTAAAAGAGGTGTTGCTGGCACTGAAAGACTTGGAAGCCATTTCCATAGAAAGAAAAGATGGAAGAGCTGCCTCAGAAACAAAATCGTTGATAGCTCATTTATCAAAATGGAGTTTTCTTTTGTCGGTGTTTATTTGGTATGATATCCTATTCCAAGTCAATAAAGCAAGCAAGATTCTTCAATCGTATGGAGTCTCCCTTCATACAATGGAAACGGAAATCCAGGCAACTGAAAAGTTTTTGCAAAACTATGGCACAACGGGTTATGACAGTGCCGCAACATCTACTGTTGAAATAGCACAGGAATTGGATATTGATCCTTCTTTTCCTCCGTCAAGAAGTGGAAAGAAAAGAAGATTGTTTGATTACCAAGATGAAGAGGAACAACGAGCTACTCCTGAACTGAAATTTAAAAGCAACTTTTTCTATCCATTAGTAGACCAGGCTATTATGTCAATAAAGGAGCGCTTTAATTTGTTACGTGAGGTTTCTTCCGCCTTTTCGTTTTTGTACACACGAGACAAACTTTTGCTTGTGCAACAAGAAAATGCTCTTCTTACTTGCTGTAAAGAGTTCCAAAAAAAGTTCGGTGACATTGATTCTGATGAAATGAGCGCTGAGCTACAGCGGTTTGTTTTAATTTTACAAAAAAACGCAATCTCAATACGGCTCAAGACTTTCTGAACTATCTTCTAAAGACTCATTTATTTGAATTGTATCCGAATGTGTACATCGCACTTCGAATCTTACTAGCTTGCCCCGTGACTGTTGCCAGCGCTGAAAGAAGCTTCAGCAAATTGAAACTGATCAAAACTTTTAATAGAACGTCTATGACAGACAGTAGACTATCTTCATTAGCCATGTTGTCAATCGAAAATGACTGCGCCCGATCTCTTGATTATGACAATGTCATAACAGCATTTGCGAACAAAAAGGTTCGCTCCAGACTATTTAAAATGATACTGTGTTTTTATAACTTTTTCATGTTTTTCAGTGTCATTGCTTTCGTTTCGCAGTGTCTGCATAAATATGATACTGAACTCTGGCATCGGTGCCGAATTTTTTATGACTTGCACCTTCGGTATCGGCATGCTTTATTCTGACATTAGCCTGTTTACTTATGTACAAATTGTGGTGCATTTTCTTAATGCAGCTTTTCAATTTTACACCTCTAAAGTGATATGACCTGTGCGCAGGGGCTCTTGCGCTTACTTTGGGGGGGCCCGAAGTTGGAGTGCTACGGGACTGGACTAAGTCATCTCAAAGCAACACCTTGCTGCCCAGAGCGCCCTCACCTTTTGTGACGGGAGAATCCACTCCAACGACCCCACGCAGGTGGAATGATTAATTAGATGACAGTCGTTTTCTCCGTATGCAAACGCAAACATGCGTCGGACAATCATTATGTTATTGCAAATGAAGGGTTTGGTTTGGGGACGGGACAGGCCCCGCTGAGGAGTCCAATAGGACGAAACGCGGCCAGGGATGGTCTCGTCAAATTGGGTTGGGTACATTGTTTGCAATACACACTAAATTGTTTTCAATATAATGCTGTGGTTTATGTTGGTGTGAACCTTCCAACCATCAACTAACCTTGCATAACGTCATCTAGATGCTTATTGTGGCATCACTGTTTGATTGTTCACCATGAAATCGCTTGTTGTTGATTTGCAGATTTGAAGTGCTTGCATGCACTCTGTAGCAAAGATAGTTCGTTATTAGTAAGCTGACAAGTATTGGAACAAATATTTAAGTAAACCCATATTCAATTTAAAGTTGGAATAGCAGCATGGGCGTATGAGCTCAAACCAATTTGGGGGCACCAAATTTTTGCCTGAAAAATTTGTCACTGCAATAACATCTCCAAAAAAAAAAAAAAAGGTCATCGCCTGTTTCCCTGCACCTTTTCCATCATTTTTGGCCTAAACATGCCACAAAACGTGAGGCCAAACAAGTGATGACCTTATTTTTTTTTTTTTTGGTGGTCATCCCTTTTTTGCTTTACCAGATTTGCTAACCCTACACTTGGAAATGATTGAAAGTAAAAGGAGTAGAAAATATAAAAACACTTACTCAAATTGCCCGAAATTTTGTCGCGAAATCAATGCATTTTTACAAGCAGGGGGGGCCAGTGCCCCCCCGGACCCCCCACTTCCTACGCCTATGAATAGCAGTGATAGAGTAGATTAGGCTTTTCCGAGTCTTCAATAAAAATAGCATGTAATGGCTCTTAAGCAATCGAATTTTTTCTAATCCAGGCATTTCATTAAATGATATGGTAGCAAAATCAAGTAAACACTTGCTCTACCTCTGTGTGCTATAAAGTAAAACTGACCTAAATTTTTTTCAAGAAACAAGTAAAGTAAGTTCAAGCCAATTTTTACTTTTTTATTGGCCAACACTCATACGCGTAAGTAAGGACAGGCGGTAGGAGAGACCGGTAACAATTAAATATAACGCGGGTCAATTGTAGCAGTTCCGATTTCCCGCGCTTTATGCATTGCAGAAAGTTTATAAGTTAATCACAGATCTGTTTAATACGTGAAATGTATCAGACAGAGCTCCAGAACATTAGTTTCAGCCAGACGGAAAATATCTTCAAAAAAACTGTTTTCAACCCTAGTAAGTAACTTTTAGTAAATGCTGAATGATTTGGTTGCATCTTAGTACAGGATCATTTAAATCTTATTGCTGTAGTATCAAGGAAACATAATTTTGAACTACATTAGATCAGTGTCTTTTGGTGTGAGTGGTTGATAGAAAGATGACAGACTTGGTCACAAAATGCGCCACTACTATCAGGGTCAGTTGTAACAGTTGTTACAATGGATTCCAGCATCTAGTAAGTATTAATAACTGAGCATGATTTTTACTGAAAAATATGTAGAGCTTAATGATATAGATATGCTTGGTATGCTGTGAACACTTCAGTGACAGTCGGCCTGGTGTTGATTGGGTTCATCTTAACTGCAAGCACTGGACACATGGACTCTGCACAACTGGAGAGAATATATTTATTTCTCAGAACTGTGACTCTGACAATGATTTGGATTAAAATCGATTGATTTCCTGTCAGATGTCAACATTGACAATTGCTTTATAACTGACCCAAAGGCTGGTTACAATTGACCTGCTACATGGGACCAAATGCAACAAGTGACATGGCGTGTTTAGATAGCCATTATACCTAAACAAATTACTGCATGAATTTAAAATATTTTGGAATATGTAAACGGGAAGTCGTTTCATTTTTTAACAAATATTTCTTTACGCTATTCACATTAAATTTTGAGTTACAAAGCAAATTGTAAATTTGATATAATTGTCCCCGATCTCCCCTATACATAAGAGCATGTATAATGTGTATGTGTAATAAAACTTATCGAAATGTGTTCATTAAATAGAAATTTTTTTCAGCCATAATGAAAAAGTTTTTTAAAACACCTACTAAAACTTCCACCAAAAAACGAAAACGTTCTATACATCCATTATTCCTCGATAAGTATGGGATTGCTGACGTAAGTGGTAAAGGAATAGGTTGTGTGTTCTAAAGAACTTGCTGAGAAATCACTGAAACCAAATAAACATCAGAGACATGTGGAAACTCGTGCAAATATTGCTGTCATGTCAGAAGAGGCCCGCAAGAAAGTTTTCCATTATCGTTATGAAAATTTAATCAAGTCGCAGGCAGTTTTATGCAGAGCTCTATCACTAAAAGAAAAGATTGAAATATTTTTTTACAAGACAGCTTTTCTTTTTGCTCAGCATAAGCGACCTTTCACTAAGGGTCAGATCAAGCGTGCTTTAAAAAACTTTTGTGAAATATTTGAGGGTGAGCCTTTTGCTGGAAAGGTACATGAAGCTGTTAATGATTTTTAATCTTTCCTTTAAATCATGTAACCTATTGCAACCGGCACCAATCAAGTTCATTTCAAACAAAAACATTACCTCTTAGTTCAGTGTTACAAATTGATTCTACTATTGTTTAATTTTAATCTTTTCTTAAATGTGGGATTTTATTACATTTAACTTTGCCCCTAATTCAGATCTCCCTACTTCTAAATGAAGATTAGTGTTTTGTACCGATAGGCCTGTCCTTGTAATTAGAAATAACTTATCAGGAATGGGCTTTACAATTTATGTTCGCTCTCAAATTGATAGCGGATAGTTTTGCTGTTTGGTGCTGTTTTCACTACATAGTGGCAACCACTACATAGTCATTTAACAATATGACCTCACAATGCGTTTTAAGCCATTAATTTTAATTAGGATCGCTACTTATTAGTTTTTCGTTACGGCAAGAGAATTAATATGGACTGACGTCTCTGACTGCGTGCATGTTCCTTGGCCCTGGCATAAACGATGCCATGCAAAGAGCAAACTAACCCAAAACAAACCACTCGCAGTTCAGTTATAGCAGTAGCGAGGGGTCCCATTGATAATGTCGAGGTTAAGAATATCAAATCAGCCGGCTGCTGCGACAGACTCGCCCAATTGCAAAGGAAATTGCTTCAACATTTAGATCATATGTAGCTCGACACTTGCATTTTGTTGCAAACGATAAGAAAGGACCATCTTTATTCCCTCGTCTTTTTCTTGGGTGATCACCAAGTGTTTTACTTGAAGTAAGCTACATATTAAAATTTGTCGACTTCATGTTGATAGATACTGTGAATAGTTTGATGGATAATGCCAAAAATCCAAGCTATCGAGAAAGAATACCCAAAATGTACCAAAGGACTCAGTTTTTCTAGAAATTGCAATTTTGTGAAATGCAGAGGCTATGGTTTAAGTGTATCTAACCGGTAGACTACATTTCAAAAACATTTAGAAACTTTAGTGTTTAATGGATCTTTTTGAAAACGTCGACAGATAATGCAAAAGAACCATGCTTGTGAGGAACAGTAGTCAAAATGTACCAAGGAACCAACTTTGTTAAACAATTGCAAGTTTGTTAGGTCAAGTAGAATAATTGTTCAACCAAAAGTGAAACATGGTTTATGGCAACCAAGTTTTGATCAGCCATTATAAACTAATCCTTAGCCTTCAGTAATTGAGTCACATATTGCTGAAAAGTAAATTTTCTAAGCTTTCAGAGGACAGTAATTGTTGATACTTTATTATAACGTATTTGCATAAAAGTCACCTGTTTTCACTCAGCTTACCACCGTTTGGGGGAGGTAAAAAGTTACACCACAGTACTTAATGTTCAATTTCTTCATTATTAAAGCTAATATTCATTGTACATATTATTCACCATCAGAATCGCCTTGAAATATCCTTTAACCTGTTGACAAAACTTTGAAAATCAGTTGAGAAATGAAGTCACGAATCAGTGTTTTAGTAAACTGATTTTGCGAGAAGATTGCAATTATTGAAAACATTATCATATTATGATCTACGGTAGGGAAGATTTGTGTTAATCATACCAGACATATTATGACTTCATAGAGCCGGTTTTTTAGCATGTGTAGCAACTTCAACTGCAAACCACAAACAAAAAGTCACCAAAAACACCTGACTTTGTATATGGATCGCCATCTACGTTCAGTAGCTATCATGATAGAAGGGACTAGTTGTCACATGGAGTGCACTCTTTTAACTTGGATTACAGTTGGATGCCTGCCGTTGCACAACAATGGTGACCCTGCGAAGAAACTACATGTTCCCCGATGTTGTTGGACAGCAGCGTCTTCAGTCAAGCAGCACAAGTCATCGTCGAGTCGCCGAGCCCTAACGTCAAGACCGCCTTCCAATTGAAGTCTTGTCGGTAATCTCACTTGCTTCATCCGGAAAAACCTCATTGTCTCAACGTTGGCAGAGAAGGTATGTTGCGACCTTCTCCGTTCCTTCGCACGTCTACGCTAGCTGCGCGCACTTGAGGAGGGAAATTGTGTAGCAACGTTAGCCACTTCAACTACAAACCACAAGTAGGAAGTCACCAATCATACTTGGCTTCATATATGGATCACTATGTACATTCAGTATCTATCATGATAGAAATAATTAGTCGCCATAAGAGTGCACTTATTTTAACCCGGATTACAGTCAGATGCCTGCCATTGCGCTACAGTGGTGGTAGCAACATGCCTTTCCCACCAACGTTGAGAGAGTGAGGCTTTTCCGGCAGAAGTAAGTGAGATTCCCGCAAGGCGGTCTTGACGTTAGGGCTTGGCGACTCGACGATGGTTTGTGATGCTTGACTGAAGACGCTACCGTCCAACTACATCGGAGGAGATGTAGCTTCTTCGCAGGTCACCATTTTAGCAAAACGGTAGGCATCCGACTGTGGTTCAAGTCAAAGTCAAAACGAGTGCTCTCCATGTGGCGACTAGTCACTTCTATGATGATAGCTACTAAACGTAGATGGCGATCTATATTTAAATCCAAGTGTTTTTGGCGACTTTCTGTTTGTGATTGGTAGTTGAAGTTGCTACACAATTCCTTCCCCCCTCAGTTTCATCATGTCGGGGTCACCATTGCAGCGCAACGGCAGGCATCCGACTGTAATCCAAGTTGAAATGATTGCACTCCATGTGGCAACTAGTCACATCTATCATGATAGCTATTGAACGTGTAGCAACTTCAAATACAAACCACAAACAGAAAGTCGCCAAAAATACCTGGCTTTATAAATGGATCTCTATCTACGTTCTGTAGCTATCATGATAAAAGTGACTAGTTGCCACATGGAGTGCACTCATTTTAACCCAAAATACAGTTGGATGCCTTGCCATTGTGCAACAATGGTGACCCCACGAAAAAACTACATGTTCCCCGATGTTGTTGGACGGCAGCGTCTTCAGTCAAGCAGCACAAGCCATCGTCGAGTTGCCAAGCCCTAAGTCTTGTCGGTAATCTCACTTACTTCGGCCGGCAAGCTTCACTGTCTCAACGTTGGCGGGGAAGGTATGTTGCAACCTCAGCGATCTTTTCCGTTCCTTCGCTCGTCTCCGCTAGCTGCGCGCGCTTGAGGAAGGAAATTGTGTAGTAACCTCAGCAACTTCAACTACAAACCACAAGTAGGAAGTCACCAACCATACTAGGCTTCATATATGAATCGCCATGTACGTTCAGGATCTATCATGATAGAAGTGACTAGTCGCCACATGGAGTGCACTTATTTTGACCTGGATTACAGTCGAATGCCTGTCGTTGCACTACACGTGCAAGGGAAAAAAAGAAGAAAAATGCTTATAGGGCTTAAAGTGCTTAAATAAAGAATTGCTTGTAGCATAATCAAATAAGCATTAATTGTTGTCAAGTTGTTTTTATCAAAAGCACCTTACCTTGAAAGTTTTTTTACCACTCACAAACTCATCACACAGCAGCAATTTGGATTTCGTCAAGGATATTCAACTGAAATGGCCATAACAGATCTTCAAAATATGTTACAAAATAATTTAGATGATGGTTATTTTACTTGCTGTATTTTTTTGGACCTTTCCAAGGCTTTTGATACAGTAAATCATAGAATTCTGTTGGATAAGCTCTACAGTTATGGAATTAGAGGCAATATGCATAAACTTTTGACAAGCTATCTACAAAATCGCAAGCAGTTTACTGTTTGCAATAATATAAAATCTCAAATAAATACTATCGTGTGTGGTGTACCACAGGGTTCTACACTTGGACCTTTACTGTTTTCATTATATGTCAATGATCTACCACTACACACCAAATTTCATGTTAATTTATTTGCAGATGATACCGTGTTAATACTGAAAAATAAAAATCACATTAACCTTCAAGCTTTAGCCGATCAAGCCCTCACTATCATCAATGACTGGATGAAATACAATCGATTGTCTTTGAATTATAAAAAAAGCGTTTACTTTATCTCTGCTCCCAAACAAAAGAGAGTTGCACTACAAAACTTTCAACTTCATGTTGGTGGGCATAAACTTTCAAACACAGATTGTGTAAAATATTTGGGAGTATTTATCAATAATAAAAAACCTAGAAAGAACAAGTGCACCATGTAGTAAACAAACTTGCTAATGCAGCTAGAATCCTATCTAAAATGAGACACTATGTGAACAAAAAAACGCTAGTTAAACTATACTATAGCTTTGCCTACTCACATCTTAAATATGGAATTCTAGCATGGGGTACTGCTGCAAACAACCTATTGCAGAAAGTCCAAGTAGTCCAAAACAGAATCATTCGAATTATGGAATTCAAAAGTCTCGCAGACTGTGTCACAATGAACACTTTGTATAAATCTTTGAATATTTTACGACTTAAAGATATTTTCGAATTAGAAATAGCAAAATTCATGCACTCGTTTCACCATAACAAGATTCCAGAAAATTTTAATTCCTACTTCAGAACTGCATCACAACAGCATACTCATTTAACTAGGTCAATTACAAATAAAAATTACTTTTTAAAAAGAGTCAACACTAAATATGGGCAATCTTCTTTTAATTTTCATGGAGTAAAAATTTGGAACAAAATTCCACTTTTAAACAAATCTCTGTCTTGGCATAGTTTCACTAAATATTACTCAAGTTTATTATTAAAGCAATACTAATATTGCAATCTCTGATACCACATTAATCATATATATAATAAAGCTACCACACAAAGTGGTAGTAGTGGTACTTTTGTTCTGGCCTGATGTATATGTGATACTAGTTTTACTCTGGCCAGATGTACATAGTTTTGCTGTAGCTTAGCTGTACATATGCTTTTGCTTTGTGTCTTACGCTTTTGCTGTTATACTATAAGTAATTGTGATGCAAGAAAGGGCAGTTTGACTAGATAATCACTAGTGATCTTTCACTGTCCTGTTCAAATCTCGTACGTTTATTTGAACGAAATAAAAGTTGTTGTTGTTGTTGTTGTTGTCTCCAATATCTCCTAAAACAACGTTTAATTGTGTTTGTGCGTTCAGTACTTTTTGAGAAAGAATAAAAAACAGATTGTGCAATAAATCGTTGATTGTGCCATCATTATAGACCCGAAACAAATGAAAGTTTTTGAAATGTGGTAAGTCGGAAGCTGGTTTTCGTTTGAGCAAAAAGCGGTTGTCCTCTGTCGAGTAATGCAAATTTTCAAAAACAATTTTTGATTATGACGTCATCATCACATTATCAATACCCTTATGACACTTACCACGGAGTGGTGATCAGTCGTGTCAAGTTTGATGCTTGTACCTCAAGCAGTTTTAGAGGAGTTATAGCAGACAAAATTGCGCTTTGCATAGATAGTACAGTCGACTTCGCTTTATCCGGACACTTTTGTCACGGCTGTTTTTGTCTGAATTAAGCGGAGAAAAAAGCTTATCAGAATTAATGAGAGATACGCGGCAAGGGGCTAATACGCCTATCTTTCCTATTATACAGTAAAAAGGTAGTAGAAGCCGATGAAAACGTCCAGAAAAGCAACTCTTAAGCCAGACAAAAGATTATTTATGTGTAATGAAAACATTTAAAATACAGTAAAAAATAAACGTATAAAACAACAAACGCTATAGCTCAACATTAATGCACCATACTTAAAACTGTTCAATGTTCATTATATAACCTACTTTTGGCTATTGATTGCTATTTAAAGAAATTGTCCAGGGAAGTTTGAATGCGCTTGGACCTTGCATTTTCTTCAACAGCGGCATGTGCTGGCACACACACCTTCAACCCTTGTTGAAGCACGTAAATTTGCAGCCACGAAACGGCAATTTTGGCTTCACACACACAGAGAGAGAGAATTGTGCATTTTAGAGTAGATAAGTTTTGCAGATTAGCGATATTTAAGTGCACTGGTACCACAAAGGAAACAAATTGTTTTCCAACGTAGCTATAAAGGGCCACTGAAGGATTCTACAAAAACTGATTTACACTTGTTTCTTTGCTTTTCAGGGGTTTCACAAGCAATTTCACCGTGCGTGTCTGTCTCGTCTAGCGCGCCAAGCACATAGAAAACTGCTCATGTTTTGGAATCGATATCTTATTTATTATTTACCGTATTTATCCTCCATTCACGAGAAAGCGATGTATCGCTATGTTTTGGACGGTAAGTCCGCACTCGCTTGGGAGTTACCTTTTCCGGGTCACCTGTCTTCCACATAAAGGTGGGGCGTCCCGTTAAGTGCCTTGCCTTAGGACACAACAAGCGAACTTGCCGGCTTGCTCTTCACCACCTCCCATAAATGCCGAGCGCCAAGCAAAGAAGCTGTGAATACCATTTTTTAAAGTCTTTCGGTATGACTCGACAAGGGGAATGAACCCCAGGTTTACCGAATGCGAAGCGGACGCTCTAACCACTACGCCATCGCATCGGTCTGACCACTACGCCACATCTGATGCTATTGAAACAAAACAGAGAAAAAGGAAAGCCGCTGTTCATTCGGTTTTTAAGTAATGTTTAACTCTGGAAGCACATAATGTTTAAATAGTAGCACAAATTGTTTACCGTATTTACTCGTTTTGTAGCCCGGGCCCTTATTTTTTTCAACCAAACTCACTACCGGGCCCTTATTCAAACGGGCCCTTATTCAAGCACGGGCGCTTGTTATTTTCAAAGTAAAATTATGTACAAAAATTATCGTTGAAGACTATATCTCACGACATTAATCCTTTTTCCATATCAATTTATTCACGTCAAACGCAATTATTCACGTCTTAAGAGTAATTCCCTCATATTAGTTAATATTATTAACAGTTGTGACACAAGCGCTTCTTAGCTGCTTCTTATTTCCTATTGTTCTCTACAACTGAAAAATCAGCTTTTACATCGGGCGGGTATTCAAGCACGGGCCCTTATTTATTTTTATGTTCTGTTCACACGGGCGGCTATTCAAACGGGCCCTTAATCAAGACCGGGCGGTAAAACGAGTATATACGGTATATAGTATTTGTTAATCAGGAAGGTTTTCTGTCACTATTTTACAAATCAATTTTACTGCATATTAAAAAGAAAAAGTTCTCTCAAAGTTAGTCTCAATGTGATTTAGCAATCAAAATGCAAGAACCAAGTTTTTCATCGACATTAGTAATGAATTCTTTTGGGGCTGTGCAATAGCTTGGGTATTTTAGGATCACAACAGATTATAGAAAAAATACGAGTAGGCATACACGTGTATTAAAAAATATGCAAAACCAAACCCTATGGTTAGCATGCAATTGGCAAATCAACATAAAGAAAAACTGACCAAATTAAAAAAGTGATTGCAGAAGAGAGATGATGAGATCGAACTTTCTTCAAGCTCACCGCTCCAAGGGCGGTTTCGACACCACGCCGTATGTAACTCAATAAATCCACGCCGTTATAGGACACGTAATTTGAAATTAAAATCCTTGATACATTTAAAATTTCAATTGATGATCGTTAGTGAAGTGTAACAAAACATTGCATTGAGAGTTTTATAGGTTAGTACCGGTACTATTTCGGCTTATTAACTCACTCAGTGATCATCGAAGAATGAGAAGTACTGGTAAATTGCGGTAGGAAAGTTATTAACTCAGTTCGTTCGTTCGTATGACAATCTTATCAGAAGTAGCAGTTCATCAGATATCGTTTGAGCATAGAGTTGTCAAGATCTGTGGGAGTGAGAGCTGCTTTACGTTCTCGTCGTCCACCCTGAGCAGTTATTATACTGGCGAAATTTGCAGCAACTTGACAATTTCATCTCTTTTTATTAACTCAGTAATCAAATAGGATTGATAATGCAGACCGTTTGGTTATTGGCCAAAGTTTATGGACTGTTCAACATTGAGCGCGGTGAGGGAACATATTTCATAAGTGTGTGCAAAGTAGCCAACTGTTGTGTTAGTTACTACCAGAAATTTAGTTAGACTTTTTTAATGCATCTTTTTGTTGTGGTATGAGCTGGAATTCTGGTATTTCTTAAGTATATATGTTCCTAGTTTGGTAGTTTTGTGATGCAAGCCTTACAGAATTAGGTAAGGTCACTCAATGGAAAACTTTGCAACTTACAGGCTAGTCACTTTGTTGATGCACTATAACATATACCGGTATGTTGTCTGTAATATGGTTTAGAGGATAAATTTAGTACCATTTTTTGACTGACTGCATTGCTGGTTTATGTCTTTGATTAAAAAACTAAAACAGACAACAGTAAGCAAGTACTGGTACCTAAGGATTAAGGCTGATTGACACTGGATTGCAGTTGTTAATGCTATTGTTGCAATCTGGCTGAAATTTGACTTTTCATGTGTTACCAAGGTGACTAACTGCCAGGTTAAAAAAAGAAGTATTACTCGTCAATGTTTAATCTGGCAGTTAGTCACTTTAGTCATGACACCTACTTGTAATTGCATGAATTCTCTTGACTTATATAGCATGTCAGATATAATTGCACTTTAGTATTATTGTATTTTGGGTTTGTAACTCTAGGTTCTCCAATGACATTTGCAAAATACTGTTGTATATGTTTTAAAGATTGCTGCACAAGGCTGCATTAAAAGTGCTGAGTTTGCAACAAGCTTTTCTAACTACCATACCTTTAAGACAGGTACAGTAAGTTCCACCTGGATAAAGAAGTGAGATTTTTCCAAAGCTTTAAATGCTACCTGGCTACGTTGTTCTTTGGTGGATAGTTTGCAGTGTAAGGCCCACAAATTAAAGATAGGTGATGCTCAGTCAACTACATTGTATAATTGGGAGAGTTAACTGGAGGTAGTCTTTTTTTTTAAATTTAGTTTTAAGACCTATGCAATAAAATAAGCTAAACATGTTGTTCAGAATAGCTTGATGATACATTGCTCAGCTTGCTAGGCTATTTGGTTGACCAATGGTGGTAATCATAGCAGTCACTTATAGATCTAAGAATAGGGTGACCATTCATCCTGTTTTTGGAGGACGTGTCTTCCTTTTTGGTAAAAAGTAATTTGTCCTCCAAGGATGTTTAAAAAAGCCTTTTTTGTCCTCCTTTTTAATGAAAACTGATTTGGTCATCCAAAGTTGTTCAAAAATTCCCTTTTTACGTTTACCCTGTGATTAAAAAATTATGTCACTGCATATTAGTTCAAGTGATAATAAGTTTAAGGCAGTGGCTATTTTGCTGTCGACAGCAATTTGCCCTTGGAATCTATTTTGCCGTGATCATTCACGTGTGTTTATATAGCCAAATTTGCTATTATTACACCAGTGACACTGTGGTGTAGTGGATAGAGCGCTGGTCTTGAGATACCATGGTTGTGGGTTTGAATCTCAGCTGGCAGGGCTTTAAAAGAAAGGCAGTGTACACTAAAGGGGCAGGCCCGGTATGTAGATGTACGGGGCAGTGTACACTGGAAGGGAGTGTACATGGTGGGGGATAGAGACCTGGGAGTGCAAAATTTTTTCAATTGGTTTTTAAAATTGACCAATCAGAAACGACCAAAAGTCACATGTTTAGTATGTCATTAAGATTGGCCAATCACAAATAACTCATGGCAAAATAGTCTCTGAGGGTAAATTCCCGTCGACAACAAAATAGCCACTGCCTAAGTTTAACTGGTAAGGAATGATATAAGGGAGTTTCCTAACGGTCTACCTCAGACTGACTGTTACTTTAGGTTTGAAAAAGTGAAAGTACATGGAAAACGGTACTAATATTGGTAAGTTTCCAAACTGCATTTTTTTTTATTTTACGCAGCAGAGATGTGAAGATAAATATTGCTTGGTTGTTCTGGTCGATTGACCTAATTTCAAAGAAACCATTTCAGTACATATTTATTTTAGTTTAAAAAATCAAACAATATTTTCAGTTGAACTGTTTATAATTATTATTGCTGTGATTTTTGAAAAATAAAACAAAAAGCTAAAAATTAAATGTGTTATGCAAAAAAGAAAATCAGAGTTTACTTAAGAACTTAAACAGAAGTATCCATTTTTTAGAAGAGGACGAGATGACTTCGAAGCAGAATGGATTACTTGTGGCTACAAAACTTTTGTTTCTGTAGCAAATAAAGGCAAACTTAGCCTAGACATGCATGTAGACAGTTCAAAGCATAAAAAAGCTGTCTGATTTACATTTTTGTTCATTGGCATAATAAATTTAAAAAACAAACTGCTGTATTTGTACTAGTTATCAACATATAATTATCCAAAGCGGTCAGTGTCCAACAAATGTCTAGGAAAATTTTCCCAGTCTTGCAGAACAACTTGTAGGGCTGATAATAATTATTATTAATAAATGTCCTTCTTTTTGGTAATGAAAATATGGTCACCCTATCTAAGAAGAATGTTAGATAGTGCACTGGAAACTCATCCAAAGAACTCCTGCAGAGGGCAGATCAATAAATGTTATGGTGCAAACCATGAAAGCAATGCAAGTTAAAATAAAGACCATCTTCACTCTGCCTCTGTACAAGCAGTTCTAAAACTATTTTGATAAAACCAATAACTTGAAAAAACAAAGTAGCTCAGCTTGTCATAATTAGAATAAAGTGCTTTGCATTAATTGCACAAAGTACATAAATTAATTCAAATGCTGAAAGATAGTTTATAGTCAGATTGCTTCTCATTCTTAATTAAAATGAATTGTAAAATTAATTGCAAGCATAATGTTTTGGTACAGGATGATTGAAGTTTGCTGTGATTTTTGTAAAGATTAGGCTTTCTGTTCATATGTGCCAGTATATGCTGCTCAGTGATAAAACTTATTTCTTAATAGTTATATTTGAGTATAGCATGCAATTGCTTTTGTTTCAGGTTTTTAGTTGTACACTGGTTGTCTTTAGTTAGGCTTGTAGACAATTATTTTTGTGTTGTAACTGTCAGTTTGTGGCAGGCCTATAGCAGTACAAAAATGAAATTTGCAAATATTTTTCTACTTCTGTTTATAGGCTTACAAAATGTTAAAGCCAAATCAAAACCAGTGGTGGCCAGTCTCAGCACAAAATGGCATAATACTCCACTTATTCATGAAGCAAGGTAAGTTGGTAAGGTAGTGAGTTTAATCTACTATTGATTGTCAAGTTGAGTAAACTGCATACAATAGTGTCTGCTTAAATTTTAGTAATTTTATGATATTATAGCATTATAGCAAACTACAGCTTTGCTATGTTTTAGTAAATAATAAAGCAGCCCACTAGAGGCCAATCAGAGAGATTAAATTCTACATTTTTGCATATTTTCAGTCTCCCAAACTCTCCATTCCTATTGTGTTCAGCGAGTTGAATTTTTCATCATTTCTTCCTTACACTTTAGAATAGTTTTAGCTATTTAGGAGTGAATTACTAGCCGCATATTTATTCTTCTGATTTAAACTGTTTTTTTTTGGCAAATTGGTGCTGGACTATTAGACACTCACCAACAATATTACGTGACACATATTCTCATGCAACAGCAGGTGCATTTTATTTAAGTTTTTTGATGCATTTGGAATTAGATATCTTTGAATTGCCACATTGGCAAATCTAATAATGTTAAGTTCTATTGCTGCAGTGCATTTTTATTATTAGCTTTTTAGGGAAGCAGAAAAATTCCTTTTTTTGAGGATGTAATATTGTATTTGTTTCGGGTTACTGACCCTCATCAGCCGTATGCTTATTTTCTGTAATACCCTGTACAAAACACTCCCACCACCCCTCTTTGGTTCAATTAAGGACCAAAGAGCATATTTGTAATTCATGCAATTCAATAGAATGCCAAAACTTCAAATGTCTAAATATGGTGATGCCTCACCAGCATTCTCAATTTCCCTTAATTCACACCAGCATCTCACATGCCAGCTATTCATGATCTTTCACACAAAACTAAATCTGTACTAGCCTATTGTAGGCTAGTCCATCCAACAGTGTTTCCGGCATAAAATTCAAATATGCCCCTCTGGGCAATTTCAGATCATGCCATCGATCCATTGCTGCATTACTGCATAGACCTCATACAAGGGCAACGGTTTTGACCTATATCACATAGGCGCTTCACATGTTTCAACCGCATTGCGCTAGAATCAACATGCAGGGATAGCATTTGAGTATAATGTCAGCCTATTACAGTCAGTATAACACAAAATAACAACACGGGACAACGTTGTTTCGGGTTACTGACCCTCATCAGCCGTATGCTTATTTTCTGTAATACCCTGTACAAAACACTCCCACCACCCCTCTTTTGTACAGGGTATTACAGAAAATAAGCATACGGCTGATGAGGGTCAGTAACCCGAAACAACGTTGTCCCGTGTTGTTATTTTGTGTTATACTGACTGTAATAGGCTGACATTATACTCAAATGCTATCCCTGCATGTTGATTCTAGCGCAATGCGGTTGAAACATGTGAAGCGCCTATGTGATATAGGTCAAAACCGTTGCCCTTGTATGAGGTCTATGCAGTAATGCAGCAATGGATCGATGGCATGATCTGAAATTGCCCAGAGGGGCATATTTGAATTTTATGCCGGAAACACTGTTGGATGGACTAGCCTACAATAGGCTAGTACAGATTTAGTTTTGTGTGAAAGATCATGAATAGCTGGCATGTGAGATGCTGGTGTGAATTAAGGGAAATTGAGAATGCTGGTGAGGCATCACCATATTTAGACATTTAATATTGTATTGTTAGTAAGCTCTGAACTCTCAACCTCAGAATTGCCAACCAACGCATAACTACTCTGAATTACCAGCACATGTTGACAAGCAGTGATTAGTTCTATTTTTCAGTGAGTTTTTAGGTGAAGAAAATGATGAGTTGTTTTGGAAGTTTGTTGACACTATTGTCAGTTTTCAATTATATACTTCGGAATCGTCACCAAGATCATTATATGAAGCAGCAGTAAAGGCTGCAACAATGTCTATGGGAAATGACAAATTGAAACAAAATTTGCTGAAATTTTCATTGGGATTAAGAATGTATTCTCCCAAATTGGAAATGTTTCGTCAAGTAAGCAAAGCATAGCTGAACTATGTCCTTAAACATATTCATTTTTTGCTCAAAAACAGGAAGGTGCGAGGTTAGGTTTAGATTTAAGCATTTTTTATT
Source organism: Trididemnum clinides (assembly GCA_963675345.1). Taxonomy (NCBI): domain Eukaryota; kingdom Metazoa; phylum Chordata; class Ascidiacea; order Aplousobranchia; family Didemnidae; genus Trididemnum; species Trididemnum clinides. The sequence continues at coordinate 3,616,505 of OY776305.1, read as the reverse complement.
ACCTGCAATCCTGACGTTTTTACAAAAAGTGACTGGTCACACTGCCTTGCCACACATGTGCTCTGTGACAGCACTTGACTACTTGATTTTGATATTTTTCGGTTCTTTGTTTAGGCCAGTAGTTCCCACTGGAGTCCCAATAATTTTAAGAAACAATTATTTGGGATAAGTGTAATTTAGGTAAACTGTTAAGTTTGCCGTGGCGGTGAGTGAAAGTTATCTTATATGGATGTATGCTAAAAAAATCCAGGTGTGGTGAACTTTGTATGGAGAACACCTGAAGCTATTACTATGGACAAATTTCTTTCTTAAAAAATGTTTTTGTGTGACAATAATTAAATATTGAGTTACCCACACCTTCAACAGCATCCATGAAATCATAGACGTTTGGAGTCACTGGCTTAAGCAGTACTTGCATTGTGCACTAATGCATTGTCGAAAACAGTGTGAGAAGACAATACTTAGTGTATGGTCCCAAACCTGTGGGTTCCACTACCAAGTGAGGTGGCCTGTAATTTTCCAAAGATTTGAGGTCGTTTAAAAAACTTAATCTCCAAAGAAAAGGTCCTCCCATTCGTTCTGAACTGGAAATAGCAAGAAAATTATTCTCAAAAACTAGATCTTCACTTTTGTTGAGGGCAAAAATAACAGACTAAGGGTCGTGATTACTTGCATGCTTGAATTTTTGTTTAAATTTGGTCACAATAAAGTTTGGAAACTACAGCTCTAGTATGCTATCTGGTGCTCAAATGTAAGAGCAATTGCAGTACAAAACTCTAACAAGTGTTAAAAGGCATTTTTGCAATGCAGTTGTGAATTTTTTGTGAATTACTTACTGTGTGGTCATATTTGCCTGTAAATATCTCAATCTGTAACTTTTAATTTCAGCTTGCCAAGCATTTAACTCTTAGAGACTGTGATGTGGTTTTTGACGTGCATGGAAAAGCTACTTGTGATTACAAAGAAGTTGAGGCGCTGCTGAATAAAGCAAAAGAAGATAATGTAAATGCATCTTTCATATTACACTCGGATCATGTTTATTCAGGTGTGATGTTAATTTATGTTTTGAGACTTAAAAGTAGGGATGGGCAATTCAGAATAATTTATTATTCTAGAATATTCTAGAATAGTTAAACCAAATCCAGAATCGAATCCTTTTTTGCAATTAGCACAATCAACACGAAAGCATTTATTACAAGTTTACAACAACAAAAGCACAATCAGATTACGAGTTTATTGCAGTGCAATACATTTACGCTTTTTACATTATTGCCTGCGTGTGGGATTTAGTTTTGGAATCATTGCATGCAATCAGTGTTCTCTTTAAACGCGAAAAAAGTGCGAATTTGCATGAACATGTCCGGCGGATTCGCAGTTATAACTCAAAGGAAGGTAAAAAGTGCGGCGGTAATTGTTAATTTTTTCGCAGTTGTTAAAATTTTTGGAACCAACTGTTTCACGTGAGAGACAGTGAATAAGAATTGAAGGTTGAACCGACGCTTTTCAGAGAAGTGTAACGTTTTGCGTAAACAATGCGTGATTCTGACACAACAGCGAGTGACGACGACTAAAATATCGTTTGCAACGAAAATCATCTCTCAAGTAATTGACACAAAGTAAATCAAAGTTTTTTTTCTTTACTTTTTCCGGTCAATTTCAATTGTAGCTAAAAAGCAATAACATCAAAGAGGTCTCAAACATCAGTTTAACGCAAGACATCATTTTTTTGAGGGCAGTTGTTGTTGTTGTTGTTTACCCGACCCCTTCCGAGGGATGGGGGCATGGCAGAAGACCATGGAGCCCCAGAAGCCGGGCAACTTCCCAGGATTTGGACGAGAGGTCATAAAGAGACAGAGAGTCGCCAAAGAGTGAGCGGCGCAAAGAGTTTGTAGCTGGACAGTGCAGAATGAGATGAGAGGTGTCCTGGGACGAGCGTCCACAGGCTCTGCAGGAAGGATTTTCAATTCTGCCAATCCTGGAGAGATAAGAACCTAAAAGAAGGCTGTGTCCATTGCAGTGAAGACGAGAGAGGACACAGCGAGCATGACAGGAAGCAGGAGAGTCGAGAGGCTTTCCCATTTTGTGTATGGGAATAATGGAAGATGTCTTCCAAATGGAAGGAAAGGAATGCGAAGACCAGGAAAGATTGAAGATGTGAAGAAGAAAATCCATGCCAGAGCGAGGAAGGTGCTTTAGCATGGGATAGGCAACTTTGTTTGGACCAGTGGCAGTGGAGGAGGAAAGGTTGGAGGCAGCTGCAAGAAATTCAGCGAGAGTGAAAGGAGAGCAAAAGGACGAGTGAGACTCCACAGGGCACATGGCTTGATGGAGCTCAGAGAGGTAGCCTCTGGCTCTGCTACGCAGAGCCTTTGGCTGAGAAATGGAAAAGTGGGATCTCAGGTAAGCGGCACAGACTGAAGCTGATTCCCTGGGAGAAGAACAGTTTGGGAAGTTAGGAGAGGAAGAAGACAAGGAAGATGAGCCAGCGATAGAGCGAATAGAGTGTACAGATTTAGGGTCAGATGTAGGTGAAAGAGAAGAGGAAGTCGTCTGCCATGTCTCAGCCTTGGCCTTAGCGATGACTAACGAGGTGCGTCGAGAAGTGGAAAAGTAAGCCTGGTGATCTTAATCACTTCTGTGAGCGGCAGCGAAAGCCTTGCGTCTTTCACTGACTGCTTCCACCTCAGCAGACCACTAGGCTTTAGGATGGCGTTTGATGCGGCCGAAAGGAATGGAGGATTTGGCTGCATTCAGTGCCTGAGAGGTAAAGAGAACAGCAGCAGAGGAAAGAGAAAGAGATGAGTATTCCTCTGCCGAAGGACAGTGGGAGTCAATGTAGGAGGCAAAGCCATCCCAGTGAGCTTTCTGAAAATTGAAGGAAGGGGGATGCTCGTTGGGCAAAAGACCGGAGAGAGAGGGATAGATAGAAGAATTGGTAGGTGGTCAGAACCAAGGTCCTGTAGCATCTCCCAAGAGCAAGAAAGGGCAAGAGAAGAGGGGGCAAAGAGGATGTCAGGAGAGGAGCGACTGCCAGAGGAGCGATTGAGAAGGGTGGGTGTGTCAGGGTTGTTGAGGGGGAGGAGGTCAGAAGAGATGACCCAGTCGAATACTTCCTCCCTGCAAAGGTCAGAAGTGACTCTTGAGTCCCAAAGGGGGTGATGGCAGTTGAAGTCCCCAGAATGAAGAGATTTCTGGAGGAAGGAATGATGGAGGGAGAGAAGGAATCGGTTCTGCCATCCGTTGGGGAGGAGCGAATAGGGGGGGGCATACACATTAAGAAATGATACCGAGGAGGAGTTTATCTCTACATAATCAGAGTAGGGATCAAGCAAAGAAAGAGAGGAGGTAGAAAGTTCAGAGAAAGATAGGCCCTGCCTGACGAAAATGACAACGCCCTTGCTAGCGTGCGGGGTATCAGAAGAAGGAATGCCAGACCGGGAGTGGGTACGATCAGAACGCAGAGCAGAGAATCAATCAATGCACCAATCAATCAGAGAATCACCATCACCACATTCAGAGAATCACTGCACCAATCAATAGCTGCCTTAACGTGGTGGTGCGGTCCCCAGCCCCGTTTGAGTTGGGTCAAAATGGATGTTGGCCTTCCGGAGGGTCCCGGTTACCCCGGGCACTCCCCTCCCCTTGAGGGCAGTTCGAAGCAAGAAGTGGTTAAAATGAGTAATTTTTTTTACGCTTCAACGCCAATTTCAATAGTGCTGGATAAGATAGGAAAGCGCATCGCTCTCAGTTTCAATTTAGCACAAAAAACACCATTTATTGATGAAATGATTCAGTTTTTGTTAAATACTAATAAATAACCTTTTCACTCTTGCCAATTATAAAAACTAAAAGTAAAAAAAGTACGACTTCTAATCAAGCCCTAAAATGTGAAGCAGAAAAAGTGGATTCTAGTTTTGATTCCTTTTAAATGTTTATATTATATTGGTAGTTCCAAGTGGTTACGATCGATAGAGAGCGTCTTATAAGCGAGAAACAAAATAACAAAGCGAATGCTGAAGACGCGAGGCTTCCGGAGAGAGTAATGCTATTGAGAGACATATTCAAATTTACAAAGCCATCCCTGGACGCGTTTCGTCCTTTTGGACTCATCAGCAGGGCTTGCCAAGGGCCAAGAGGTCCCCCAATAGCATTAACATTAACGTTTATAAAACAAACTAACACAAAGCGCAAGACTTACGTGTTGTTTGCTTTTGAACGAGGGTCGTTTTGACGTACTTCTAGCCGCTCGACTATGGATTACAACTGATATCCTTATGTAAAGTTGATCACACAAGCAGTGATTAGGTGTAAAAAGGTCTTCTAAAAGTTACAAACTAAATGCGTTGCTTTAGGGCATGGCTGGCAGCACGTGGTGCATGGCAGCAAAACTCGGCGCGCGAGGAGACCAGTTTCAAAGACGCGGGTTCGAATCAAATTAACACAAAGCACAAGACTTACGTGTTGTTTGCTTTTGAACGAGGGTCGTTTTGACGTACTTCTAGCCGCTCGACTATGGATTAAAACTGATATCCTTATGTAAAGTTGATCACACAAGCAGTGATGAGGTATAAAAGGTCTTCCAATGGTTACAAACTAAATTGTGGCCTTTTTTATGTAAATTACTTGAAAGGTGGTTTGAAATACAGTACAGTAAAATTTGCCTACAACTTTGGGGATTGCAAAAAACTGCTATTCACGATTGACCATCCCAAACCTGTGTTTTGATTTAATATTAAGGTGTTCATCTAATCACATTTACCAGTATGAAAAAAGTTACTAATTATTCAAATCTTACAGAAAGTTTTGCACTGCAGGAAGAAATCTTCCTTTAAAAGTGTAACTGTGTGCGCGCGGCTATAGCAGTCTTTTACATTTGCCTGTACTGTGGCGCCGGGTAAAGTAGGCGAGGTCCCCCGAAAATTTTTTTTCTAAGAAGGGCAGCCCTCTCACAAATGCAGTGAAACTACGTGGTTTTAAATAAATAGACCCTTTTTTTGCTGTAAGCGCCTCTAAGTGAGACCCTATAGTTAAATACGTGGTTACAAATATCGGCTTTTCAATTTTTTACTAGACTTGATAGTGCGTTTACCAGACTCGCGCATTTTCATGTTCATAAATTTCTCTTGTTTCCTTTACTTCGGTCAAGTTTCGAATGCTTTTCACAAAGATAGAATTTCACATAACAGATATTTGCGAACTCTTTTCAAACAGTCAGTCAATTGTTAACGAAAACTTATCAAGAGCAAAAAAAAATTAAGCCAACCATGTAACCGCGATTATCATCAAGGGTCCCGTGAACAAGCTTCAGGAGTGTCTCAAACTACCACTACTTTTGCCACAATACCAAGCCAGTTAACAACGTTTCGCTATTTTCTCGCATTTGGGACAAAACTTCCTAGAAATTAGTTCGTTTGTTTTCGTACGTGGTTCGTGAAAGTAGCTGACAAGACTCTGGTGAAATTTGTTATTGCATATCAACAATATTGCTTTTTGAGATGCCTTTAAGAAAGAAAGCAAGACACAAACAGTATGACTACTGCATCGTATAAAAATCTTTATCTTCTCCATTTAAGTCTACTTGTAAATCTTTTTTATGGCTGACATAATTACGCGGGTTATTATGTCATCGAAGAGCAACGTCTCAGTTGTCATCGAAGCACAACTTGCCTCTTCTCTCCCCCCAGAAATTTTGAAAACTCTGCGCTTACACCTAGAGAGTTGTTGTTTGGACTTGTTTTTAGGTTATCTTTAAAGATCTTTAACGCGCAGTCAACTCCAGTTCTTGCTGCGAAAGACGTAACAGAGTAAATAAGATACAACTCGCAAGCTGGCGTCTTAATCGAATTAAAAATAAAGATTGTTCGTGACACATGATGATGGCCTAAATTAGAGATTTTCAATCGGCGGACCACGGTCTTCACGGGGCTGATACTTTATTTACCCTTCTCAGTTCTCATTGAGTGAAATTGGAAAACCTTCTTGATGATTTGTTTGTTATTTTATTTCGACAACATTCCTGAAATTTGACGACTTCTTCGAGGTCGGCTATAAAATCGAGAAAAATGAATGATCGGGCCACATGTCTCGGTGCGTTTCGAAAATGGGCGACATGTGAAAAAACGATTTAAAAGCGCTGAACTAGGTTTAAAATGCTATAATTGAAAAAATACGACTGAGAGAAAAACAAAGGGTGCGGTCATACGCAAATCAACGTTATAAGTAAACTTTAAGTATCCGAAATACTGGAATTCTGCAGGCACTGAGGGAAACGTTACGTTATTAAAAACAAGTTGACGTCATAAATAAACCCATTAGACTAATTCTACTGCACAATAAAAGCGTGGAAACAGTGCACGCGTAGCTTGCAAATCGCTGACGCTTAACTGCTTTTGAAAAAATTTGGGACAAAGGATCGGAGATCGAAATTGGGGTAAACGACATCTTTTATTAGCTTAGCGTACATACTTGCAGCAGTACGCTATCACAAACATGTTTTTTTACAACTTTAAAATAGGTTACTTGGGCTGGTGTAGCGGTTGGTTCAGCAATGTCTATCAACGGCGGTTTTTATACATTTACTAGCAATTTCGCACTTGCGCCGACAGTTATGCACTTACTAAAATCTCAAAGGGAACACTGCATGCAATTGATTCTTTTACAAAAAAAAATCTGTGACCAAGCAACGTGATAAAGCTTGTAAGCAGGATATAAACTGAATCCTATTATTCGGTTTCAATGGGCATTTTGGATTCGGATAGTTTGGGATTCGAGAATCCTGATTCGGTATTCTGAATTACCCATCCCTACTCAAAAGTTTTTACATATGAAGAATATCCATGAGTTCACCAAAACATCTAAATTGTGTGCGACAGTTCTCCTTATCAATTCTGTGTAGTGCTATGTTGCTCTGTTTTACGAAAAAGTGCTTTACGACAATTTTAACTGCTTGGTTGCCCTGCTTGTGATAAAAATGCACTATGCTGGCAGTTCTAGTGACTTTGAAACTGGTCTAGATACAAATTTTATCCGTTGCTATATGTTTTTATAAGTATTATAAATTATTCATTACTTTCAGGGTCAATCAAATCTTCTTTAGCAATCATATTGTATGGTGATATGACTGCAAAGAATTTTAAGCCCGCTCATGAATTTGCAAAGCAATTAGCTGGAGATGGCAAATGCAAATATATTTTGCGACATTATTCACGATCGACGTCATCTGATAAAGCTCGACTATCAGGCATGTAACTGTATTGCAATGTTTTATCATAAAGGTGTGTAAATACAAGTGCAAAGCTTTGTTGTTTATGACTTATTCAAACTTCGTCATATTAAAGTGTCGGATCAAGTGCATAAATTTCCTCATGTGGGGAAATTTATGCACTTGTGACTTTTGGTCGTTTCTAATTGGTCAATTTTAAAAACCAATTAAAAAATTTTGCACTCCCAGGTCTCTATCCCCCACCCTGTACACTCCCTTCCAGTGTACACTGCCCCGTACATTTACATACCGGGCCTGCCTCTTCGGTGTACACTGCTTTTCTTTTAACTAACTGGGGAAATTTTTGCACTTGTTGTTGTCTTGGGGAAAATTTTGCATTTGTTCCAAAGTGTCAAAACAAATATCCTTCTCGGGTTAACATAATTAACTATTCTTTTCTATTGGCTCTTTGCCAATTATACTTGTTTTGTTTCGCGTATATCTCAGTTTGTTTTGTAAGCTAATTAAAATGATTTTTTAGTTTTTCCACTAACCTGATCAACAAGTTTTTGGTGGGTAGAACGTTTTAATTTACTTCATGCTTTCAAGCCACTTTCACCATGTTACTTCATTAGTTAGCTTTCTGAGTAAATAACTCTCTTTGATGTTAAGGTTACGGCATTGAATTAGCAATTAAAAGCACAGAATATAAAGCTTCTGATGACAGCCAAGTAAAAGGTGAGTTAATTTGTTATTTGATAGTGCATTATTTTAAATGATATAGGATGCCTTCTGTGGAAAGCAGCTTTATTGATGTTTGGTCTGGGAATCAATTAATGCTTTTGCTTATTTTTAAAGCATTTTTAATTAAGGACTGTACTAGAATCAGCGTTTCAACTGTTTCACCTAGTTGTTTTCTGTTAGGTTTAATTCACTTTTTCAGTGGACAAACTAATTTTAAAGGAACCTTTGTGCTTCAGATGATTCTGATGGTGGTGATGGTACTGATGATAAAGATATTGAAATTGATGGTTTTGACTTTGCTAAGCTTCGACATTTACATCCAAACTTATCGTCGGAACTGACTGACTTCCGAAATCATCTTATTGACTCAACAAATGAAATGCAGCCGATGAAAGTATGGCAAATGCAGGATTTGAGTTATCAGGTAATACAACGTTTGTTGATAAAATGTACCGTGCAAACATAACGTGCAATTTTGTTTAAAAAAAAGCTCAGTTTTTAATCTGATTTGAGTTCATTGAATTAAAACCGGCGAGTTAGTCATCTATATCTGGAATTTAGGTTGCAAACTAAAATGCAATGCTTTAGATACTTTTCAAAGTACGTACTGGTCATTAGTTGGAGATTTATTCCACATTCATATTTAAGTCGTTATAATGTTAGAGTGGTTGCACTAGTGGGCCCACGCAGCTGGACGTGAATAAGCTAGGTGCACGCCCCTGAATGTGAACAAACTAGAACCCAAGACCAGATGCCGTACAATCTGGGTGCCAGGGGAACTGGATGCCAGACACACTCAGCGAAAAATCAATTATAATTTTACACATTTGGGCTATTTCAGGCTTGTTTTCATAGCAATCTTGTTTAAGTTGGCAATAAGCACTTGGACATATTAACCTAATCAAGCATGCTGTATGGTAGCATATCGATTACAACAATGTAAGTCTAATCGTCTATTTAATTACGCACTACCATGCTATGCTATTTCAACCTACTCTTACGTTACAAAGCTGTAAGATATAAAGTGAAATGTGATGCACATTGCATAGAGATGTACCGGTACAAAACCAATTACAGAATTCATATAATCTCTTTACTTAATTTATTTCTTATTTTTAAATATAAGTCAAAAAATAAACTCCTTTTAAATTCAATATAGCTATGGAGTTATAGTCATTACATTTACAATGCAATAAGATTGATTCATTAACCACTGCCATACTGCACCAATCAACAGCCGCCTCAACGTGGTGGTGCGGTCCCCGACCCCATTTTGGTTGGGTCGAAATGGCTGTTGGCCTTCCTGAGGGTCCCAGTTACCCCGGGCACTCCCCTTCATTATATTGCTATGCCGCCCTCTGAACGACCGCAGAAGGGCAGCACACAGCCTTTTCAAAATCGGTTGCCTGTTTTCTCTTTTTCTCTTCTCCTGTCTTTCTCTTGCCCGTCTTCGTCTCTTCATTCTTCTCCTTCTCCTGATGAGCGGTAACGTTCATCCCAACCCTGGCCTCATCTTTCCTTGCTCAGTGTGCACTGGAAATGTGACCAGGTGGGGCAAGTCAGTGCAATGCTGCACCTGCTCCGAATGGGTCCATCTAAGGTGCTTACAACTTTTCCTCTCCAAATTCAGAACTCTTGGCAGCTCTCACTTTTGAAGCTGCTCCCCTGCTGTGTTCTTACTCGTAACACTGTGACTCTCTCCTTGGACTTCTTTCACATGTATACCTCCACTGTATATTCTAGTCCCACCTCTGCTAATGCTGCTCTCTCGCTCTCCCTCTTCAAACCTCTTATCCCCCGTCTACCCATTTTGCATCTTCCTCTGCCCCCTCACCATTGTCCCTTGCTCCTGGCTGTCCTTCTATGCCTCCTGTCTTCTCTTCCCCCTAACTCTCTCAGGGTTCTCCAATGGAATGCTGGAGTTCTTCGAGCCAGGAGCACCAAACTACTTCACTTTGTTTTGTCCGATCCTGTTGACCTTATCTTTATCTAGGAATCCAATCTTAACTCATCTTCCTCTTTCTGCATTCTTGGATTCTCTGCTCTGCATTTTGATCGCACCCACTCCGGGCCTGGCATTCTCTCTCGTGATGCCACACACGCTAGTGGTGGCATCATCATTTTTGTCAGGCAGGGCCTATCTTTCTCTGAACTTTCTACCTCTCTTTCTTCACTTGATCCCTACTCTGATTATGTAGGGGTCAACGTCTCTCTTAACAAATTCTCCTCTCTCATTTCTTAATGTGTATGTCCCCCTATTTGCTATTCTATGACGAATGGCAGAAGCGATTCCTTTTCTCCCTCCATTCTTTTCTCCTCGAGAAATCTCTTCATTCTGGGGGACTTCAACTGCCATCACCCCCTCTAGGACTCAAAAGGTACTTCCGATCCCCATGGGGAGGAAGTATTTGACTGAGTAATCTCTTCTGACCTTCTCACCTCAACGACCCTGACACACCCACCCTTCTTCATCGCTCCTTCCCTGGCATTTCCTTTGCTCCCTCCTCTCTTTCTCGTGGGAGGTGCTTCAGGACCTTGGTTCTGATCACCTACCAATTCTTCTATCTATCCCTCTCTCTGCTCTGTCGCCCCAACAAGCACCCCCCTTCCTTCAATTTTCAGAAAGCTTGCTGGAATGACTTTGCCTCCTACTTTGACTCCCACTGTCTTTCTGCAAAGGAATATTCGTCTCTTTCCTCTGCTGCTGCTCTTTTTACCTCTCTGGTACTGAATGCGGCCAAATCTTCCATTCCTTTCAGTCATATCAAACGCCATCCTAAAGCCTGGTGGTCTGCTGAGGTGGAAAGTGCAGTTAGTGAAAGACGCAAAGCTTTTGCTGCCGCTTCCAGAAGTGATGAAGATCGCCAGGCTTACATTTCCGCTTTTTGACATGCCTTGCTATCGTTGCCAAGGCTGAGGCATGGCAGACGACATGCTCTTCTGTGTCATCCAAATCAAACCCAAAAACTGTATACTCTCGTCTTCACTCTATCACTGGTTCTCCTACCTCGTCTTCCTCCTAATTTCCCGAACTGTTGTTCTCCCAGGGAATCGGCTTCAATCTATGCCGCTTACCTAAGATCCCACTTTTCCACTTCTCAGTCAAAGGCCCTGTGCAGCAGAGCCAGAGGCTACCTCTCTGAGCTCTGCTAAGCCACGTACCCGGAGGAGTCTCACTCATCCTTCTGCTCCCCTTTCTCCCCCGCTAAATTTCTTGCAGCTGCCTCCAACCTTTCCTCATCCTCTTCCACTGGTCCAGACGAAGTTGCCTATCCCATGCTAAAGCACCTTCCTCGCTCTGGCATGGATTTTCTTCTTCACATCTTCAATCTTTCCTGGTCTTCGCATTCCTTTCCTTCCATTTGGAAGACATCTTCCATTATTCCCATCCACAAGATGGGAAAGCCTCTCGACTCTCCTGCTTCCTTCCGGCCTATCTCTCTCACCTCCTATGTATTAAAGCTTTTTGAACGCATCATTCTATCCTGTCTACTCTTCTTTCTGGAGTCTAATTCCATTCTCTCTCCCCATCAGGCCAGTTTCCGCCCTGGATGGTCTACACTTGATCAAATTCTGTACCTTTCTCAGTCCATTTGGGATGGGTTTAACAAACCCAGGCTGGGCTCTCGGACGATCCTGTCTACTATCGATTTCTCAAAAGCTTTTGGCTCTGTCTGGCATCCTGCCCTTTTCCATAAATTTATTTTGGCTGACCTCCCTCCTTGCTTGGCTGGTTGGACTCAATCTTTCCTTTCTGATAGGTGCACTTGTGTGGCTTATCAAAATCACAAAAGTCGCTTCTTTCGAGTCTGTCGAGGTGTTCTGCAAGAATCTGTTCTTGGCCCTGTACTTTTCTCTCTCTTCATCAATGATCTACCTGCTTCTCTGTCTTCTTCCGTCAGCTGCTCTCTTTATGCTGACGGTCTGTCCATTTGGTCCTCCTCCCGCTTGGTCCCCACTGCAGTGGAGGCCGCACAAGGAGCTCTGTTTGTTGATTGGAACCCTGGTCTGAGTACTGATATCTTCCCTTCAATTTTAGTAAATGTGAGGCCTTCTTGTCAGTCGACCCCCACCAAGCTAACCTCTAACTCGGCTCCTGCCTCCATTTCAATCCCACTCCAACCTTTCTTGGGGTCATCTTCAACCACACTCTTTCCTTTTTTAAACATGTATCTTTGCTGAAGGCCAAGTTTTTCCCACGTCTCAAGGCCTTACGCTGTATCTCTGCTTCCTCATAGGCCCCTCTAAAGAGTCCTTCTCTCTTCTGTACAAATCTTTTTTTCGACTCCTTGTCACTTTTGCTTCACCTGGATGGTTTCCTTTCTTCAGCGTTGCCAATATCACCAAATTGGAACGCCTCCACCAAGTGGCTAGTCGTGCCATTATAGGTTGCCTCTCGACCTTCCCTATTCCACTTCTTCTCTCCAAGGCTTCTTTACTTCCCCTACGAGTCATCCTGACTCATTTTACTCTTTCATCTTATGAGCGGACTCTTCATCTCCCAACCTCCTTTCTTATTTCAGGTTTGGCCAGACTTGGAGTGAAACCAAGACTCTGCAGATCGTCCTGTAGAGCTTTTGCGTCCACTCACCCACTCATGCTTCCTTCTACTTGTTCTAGGGAGGCTCTTCTTGCTTGCCCTCCCTTTCCTCCTTGGAATCTGCCTTTTTTGCTGTGGAGTCCACTCTTACCTCTCCATGCTCCCTCTCTGATCTCCCTCTTTCTCACCAAGGTGCAGCTCTCGCCCACCTTGACTCTCTTCTCCCTCATGATCTGGTGCTTTGGACAGACAGCTCTGTTGCTTTCCCTTTTGACAAAGGTGACTCTGGCACACTTGCCAACTGCTCCCTCTGTGGCACTGAGGCGACGGTTTCTTTTTCAGCAGGCCCAATATGTTCCAGTTTTTCTGCTGAAGCCTGCGCCATTCTGCATGCTCTTTGCTGGTCTCGGCAGCACCAACAAGTCTGCCATTTCTCTTCTATCCAACTCTCGTTCTGTCCTCGCCACCCTGTCCTCTCCTCCATCTTTCCTGTTACCTCAAACTCTGGCAGGAACTGTTTTCTCTCTCCTATTAGGTTACAATGGGTACCTGGACACTCGTTTCTCGCGGGGAACGATGCAGCTGATGAGCTAGCCAGACGGGGAGCGCTGCTTGAGCCGTCTGCAATCCCTTGTAGTCTCTCTTCTCTTATCTTTCGTATCCACTCTTGTCTTTTTTTGGACTGGAGGTGTACTGTCTCATCTAAATTCTTTGACACACAGGTTTTCTTGATTTCCACCGAGAAACTTGTGCTCCCTCGTCATGCTCGCTGTGTTCTCTCTTGTTTACGCTGCAACGGACACAGCCTACTGTTAAGTTCTTATCTCTCCAGGATTGGCAGAATAGAGAATCCTTCCTGCAGCGCCTGCGGACACTCGTCCCAGGACACCTCTCATCTCATTCTGCACTGTCCAGCTACGGACTCTATGCACCGCTCACTTTTTGGCGACTCTCTGTCTCTTTACGACCTCTAGTCCAGGCCCTCGAGAGTTGCCCGGCTTCTGGGGCTCCATGGTGTTCCACCATGCCTCCATCCCTCGAAAGGGATCGGGTAAACAACAACAACAACAACTGCGCTGCATTTGCATTGATCTGCTAGTGAGTCCGGGACGGCAGACCAGGGGTTTAGGTGCAAAAACCAGGATTTATCTGATTTTTTTCATTTATGCTCTTTTGACATTGACATTAACCTTTTAGTTGCCAACACGACTTACCACTTTCCTTTGGCAACCAAAAAGCTGCTTGCTGTTAGTTAAATGTGCCAATGAGCATTAATGAAAGTCGTTGATTTCCATAAAAAAATTTATTAGCAGCCCCTGGTTAAGTGGATCCAAGTTGTTGGTTTCCATACATGATTGTGGACCATTCCAACTTAGGGCTTAAACGAAACCATCAAGGACACCCAATATTTGTAAATTGGACGTACTTAAATGCCTAATTTACTGTAATTAAGGAGGCGCAAAATCATTTTTGCTGCTGCCCACTTCACTGAAAGCCGTGTGTATGAATGAACTAATGTTTGGTTTGCGAAAAATTTAATGCTTTTTATTTATTTGTGAAACTTTTTTATGGCAACGACTGTGCTACAACCAGCGTTTCGACTGTGCTCCAGAAAGAGAAAGTCACAGTCAACGTGACATCAAAGATGTTGCCTCCTGATTGGCATTGCAAACCCCAAACTTCTGTTTACTGTTTATCGTGTGGTTTTACAAGACGTTTTTTGTAACCTCATGATTTCTGTAAAAAGACAATTACCAACAATCTGGTTAACACCATCAAAATTATTTTTGCTTCCTCTCACAGCCGCGCATGTGGAAGTGTTATTGTTGTTACTCGACCCCTTTCAAAAGTTTGAGGGCATGGCAGGAGATGATGGAACCCCAGAAGCCGCCAAACTCTCCAAGGGTTGGACCCAAGATCGTTAATAGAAAAGGAGTCGCCGAAGAGAGGGTGACACACAGAGTCCATAGCTGGACAATACAGAATGAGATGAGGGGTGTCCTGCTTCTGATGACCACTGGCGCTGCATAAGAATTTTTGATTCTACCTGTTCTAGAGAGGTAATAGTTGAACAGAAAGCTCTCTCTGGGACAGCGATGCGAGAAGACAAGAGAGGACGCAACGATAGACAAGAGAAGACGCAACGAGCATGATGAGGAAGCACAAGTTTCTCCATTGATATTGAAGGAACCTATATGTCACAGAATTTAGGTGAGACAATACGCCTCCAGTCTGAGAGAAGTGAAGAGTGGATGCGAGAGGAAAAAGACTACATGGGACTGTGGATTGATGTAGCAGCGCATTTTTTCTAACCAACTCTGTCTGATCCTCAAGGTAACATTGCTGGCACACGCAAATCAGGAAAAAATGGGGCCATGATTTAGATAGACGAGCCGCTCGTCGAAAGTAGAATAAATAGGCCACACTGCACTAGCGCTCACGCTCGGTTTGTATGTCTTCAGTAAGACCGGGGCCACCACAACGGGTAGACTGCTTGGCCCCACTATCTGTCTGCCACATAAAGATGGAGCTTCTCGTTAAGTGTCTTGCTCAAGAACACAACAAGCAAGCTTGCCGGCTTGTTCTTTAATACTATTCCTATTTTGCTGAGCGCCAAGCAGGGAAGCTGTGAATACCATTTTTTAAAGTCTTTTGGTATGACTCGACTTGGGAAATCAACCCCAGGTCTACCGACTGCGAAGCGGACGCTCTAACCACTACGCCATCGCGCCGGTTATTATTTTCAAACGACAAAGAAGATCAAAAGTAGAATGAGAAGGCAAGGGAGAAATAGGCTGGAGAGCAAAAGAATAAAAGACAGACGACTGATTTTATAAATAGTGGCTCTGCCAGCGTCGCTTGCATTGCCCTCATATGGAATGTAGGGGTTGAAAATAGCAGTTCAGCTGGCTTCACCCAATTGGTGATATTTTTTGACATAGGCATTAATCGTTACACGGTCAAAAGTACCGTTTTAAAAAGGTAATAAAGTGCAAAAACATTTTGGGATTGCGCAGAGCTGGTATATATTTTTCCCAGACCTTCCGCAGTTTGTGGCCACGTGTTATTTGCTTTGTTTGCAGCATAGGCGTACTTTGAAAGTGGGCTTGCTCGCAATTGAAACAGGCAACAATTTCACTATTTTTTTGTTCGTTTGAACATGTGATAATTAAATTGGTCTTGGCGTCGAAGTGACTGATTGGTATACAGAAAAAGGTGTAGTAAGGAGTTGCCCCAGTGTATTAAGTACCATGCAACGTCTTATTTATCTTATCATCATTGTGGTCCTTAAACTTAGCAAACTTTTATCTGTTGAATTTAGCAAGGGCTTGAAAGAATATCAGTTGTGGGAGAGCGCCAAGATAATTGATATAGATTTTCAGGATAAAACCATCAAATATTAAGACCGCCACTTTTGACTTTTTTGGTAAGTGTAGGCGATCTTGTATGACAAAACGCCTCTGACTGCGCGCATGTCGCTTGGTCCTGGCATAAACGCAGCCATGCAAAAAGCAAACTAACCCGAAATGAAGCGCTAATAGTTAAGTTATTGCAATAGCAATTCCCCCATTAATGTAGAGGTAAAGAATACCAAATCAGGTGGCTGCACCAGCCTCACCCAATTGCAAAGAAAATTGTTTTAGCATTCAGATAATATGTAGCTCGACACTAATATGCTGTTGTAACTGGACCAATTGGATTAAATAGGACCATCTTTATTTCCACTCTTCTTTTTTTTGAGGGGATCACCAAATGTGCTTGGAGTTAGCTACTGTTTGAAATGTTTAGATACTTCATTGTTAGATGAATCGTTTTGTATATTTTAATGGATAATGCCAAAGATCCATGCACTTGAAAGAGAATAGACAAAATAAACCAAAGTACCGTAGTTAGTTTTTGCAAAATTGCAACTTTGTGAAATGCAGGCACCAAAATTATGAGTGTTTTTAACCGGTTGGCTGCATTTCATAAACTTTGACAGATAATGCCAAAGATCGATAAATTCCTTTTCGATAAATGTTTTTGAAAACGTAAACAGATAATGCCAAAGATCCATGCTTGTGAGGAAAAGTAGTCAAAATGCACCAAAGAGCGAAGTTTGTCTTACAATTGCGAGTTGTTTAGATTAAGTAGGATAATTGTTGAACTATACATTAGAAGTAATATATGGCAACCAATTTTTGATCAGCCATTATAAACTAATCCTTAACCCTAAGTAATTAGAAGTATTGCTGGAAAGTAAATTTACTAAGCTTTCAAAGAACAGTAATTCTTAGTACCTTGTTATAACTTTTATTTATTAAATTTACCTGTTTTTACTCAGCTTACCACTTTTTGGAAGAGGTAAAAAGTTACAACACCGGTGATGAAGTTTAACTTTTTAAGTATAAAAACTAGTACAAAAGATGCATATCGTATACTATCGGAATCACCTTGAAATAACCTTAAATTTGATAAAATAAGTTTGAAAATGGGTTGAAAAATGAGGTTTTTAAGTAAACTAATCTTGTAGAAATGGTGCAATTTTAGAAAAAGCCATCATATTATGATCTCTGTTAGCAAGACTGTTAATCGTACCAGGCGGTATTATAACATCATACATGACATGACATTAAGCGAGCAAGCGAAAAAGAGTAAAAGCATGCTTAAAAGGCTTAAAATAATAAAATAAAAAATTGCTTGTTGCATTGTCAAATGAGCATAAATTGTTTTGGAGTTGATTTTATCGAAAGCACGTTATTGATACCTCTTGAAAATGCGTTTAATCGCGTTTCTATGATGAGTAGTTTTTGAGAAAATAGAGCTAACTAAATTGTACGATCAAGCATTGATTGTGACGTCATTTCAGATTTCGAAGGTATAAGATTTTTGTAAGATAATAGGTTGGTGGAAGCTTTCGTTTAAGCACAAAACGGTTATGTTCTGTCAAAAAATGTCAATTACAAAAAAATTGATTATGACGTCATCAATACCCTTATGACACTTACCCCGAGGTGGTGATCAATCGTGCCAAATTTGATGTTTGTACCTCTAGTAGTTTGGTAGGAGTTAAAGCGCACGTACGTACAGGCAGAATTGTGCTGTCTTTTTTTGCGGTCGTTCAGAAGGCAGCAAAGCAAAATATGTTTGGTGTTGTGAGAGCCCTGACTATCTGGGACACTCAGGCAGGCCAGCAACCTTTTCGATCCAATCCAGCGGGGTCGGGGATCGCACCACCATGTTGAGGCAGCTGTTGATTGGTGCAGGCATTTGAAAGTCGCAACTGCAATCAACAAGACATCGAAAATGTTGCCGTCTAAACGGCATCGTCAGGCTTTTGTTTACCATTGATCACATGGTGCAACAAAACGTTTTTATAGGCTCATGACCTCTCCAAAATGTCATTCAGTGGCAGTGTTCTGCTACTCAGCGCCATGATCTTTTCCTACGATGTTAAACATGGCATTGTTTACTTTCATCAACAAATAAACTGCGCAAATAAAAGTCATGCTCTTTTTACAGGCTGCAGCCAGAGTGTTGAGTTCGCCTCCTAATGAACAGCTTAAAGTTCTTGAAGATATTAGCCAAAACTTTCCGCTGCGAGTGAGGTATTTTGTAATTTGAATCGTTATTTTGAGGCTGTGGGCTCAATGCTCGTGTTACTTCTACGTTGTCATGTCGTTAAAAAATGGACTTCACGGCAATTTACCCTGCTTGGTTGTAGAGCTTGTGGTAGAAATGCATCGTGTGGTCCGTACAGGTTATAAATATAAGATTTTACTACTGTAAAGGTTTTTAGTCACCAGAAGATAATAGTATTTGGATTAGTTCCTTTCTTCACCGGGTAGAATAGAAAAGCTGCTCGTGCAGCGTGTAGTAAGAGACCACTATTGGTTACTCACCAATAACAGTACGCTTATTGGTGGTGAGGTTACCAGTCTGGAATTCGCATTCATGACTGGTTTAGAATAGACTGTCGGTCGTCACTTCTTGGTCTTGATTACTTTGCGCTGTGAGCATCAATGTTATGTTTCATACTGTGCCTCCGTCCCACACATAAGGATAAGTGAACCTAAAGCATCTTTGTCCAGTATTTGGTTGTGAATTCCGTTTGACAATTTTTGTGCCCTATCTTCTTTTCAGAACCTTGGTTAAACAGCAAGTTTCAGAGGAGTTGCGGAAAGAAATTCGGAAAAATCAGCAGGTAGGACATTTTGTTTTTTTCTTCTGCTCTAATTGTCGTTAAGCTTATTCAGCCAGAAGTTCTGAAAAACCAGTATCGACTATTTACCAGTGGCAGTTCATTTTGCATTCGTGATTGGTTCGAGTAAGCTACCACTTCAACTCAACCAGATCAGAATGACATATTAAACAGTCGATGACTTGGTTTTGAAAAATTATATTTTTCATTAGGTTTACTCTGTTCTACAGCCAGTTCATTACTATTGTTTTTGTTATCGATTGATAGTAAGTAAGATTGGATTAGTAAATTAACGATCAGTTTTGCTTTTGCGCAATTTAATATCTATAGCTCAAAGCGTGCCCCCAAAATTATTGAAAACATGTTGTAGTTTCTGAAAACGCTTGTTTCATTTTTCAAAGTAGTATATAAAAAAGTAAAAAATTTTTGATATATTCCGCTAAAAACTTTTATACTTCTGCGCAAAGGTATTTTAGTTTTGTGAATATTTCAGCGCTATGGCTTAAATCTTGATTTTATCGTTTTTATGTGGCTAGCTGACATTTGTAACTAATTACTCTTATGAGCGTCGGATGCAAACGGTAAACTTTCCATACAAGTTTTAACTCATTCATTTCCGACCTGGAATAAGTTTCTCTCCAGTAAAGTAAAAAATATTACACTAAGGGTAAACATTTTCACAATGAGGAGTTTAAACGTTAGATTTAATATTTTCTGAATTTACTGGCATGTTGAAACATTTTCTCAACATTATTCCATGCACTTTTTTTGTAGTTAAATCGTGTTTTTTGGCATTGTTGTGTCATAGATTTATTTACCTATACATCATTCAAACATTTAATTGTTTTATTTACATGAGGGTCGAAAAAAATGATAGGTTTAAAGCAATCTTGCAAGGGAGGAATAAATTAAGAAAGGTTGGAAATCACTGTTTTAACTTAATTTTGATATTGACAGGCTTTCAGTGAACTAGATTTAGAAGCTGGAGAGTCCATGTTTCAGTTGAATGGCATACAGATTGACTTTTCAGATACCGACATGTTTGAGTAAGGAAGTCTTTCTCTTCAAATATAATCAATGCTTTATTGAGGGTGATGTGTATAATCTCGTCTTAGCACAAGTCTGACTTATCTGTGCAACAAAATTTCTTTTAAAGATTAGTCTTTCATCTTTTTGTTGTAATTTGACATGTAGCTAATTCGAGATTTTCCTTGTGTCCCTCTTAATGCTCAAATTGCCTCAATCTTAGCCATTTTAAAATGCTGCTGCATTGGTTTATTACGACCTTATTCTGTATTTTGTAAATATAGTTTGTTTAGCATCTACGGAGATGGAAAATAGACCCGGGTGACTTTTATGTCGCATTTAACAAACTTTTTGTTAACTTTAAACAATTGGACTTGTTTTCGTGAGTAAATGAATCACGGTGATAAGACGTCTTGGTGGAGGAATGCATGATAATTTGGTTGTAGCTATGATTAGATTGCCGTACTTAACGTAGTTGTGGTATTGGTAGCCTACCATTTTGTAGTGATTGTGTGATTCGGTGGTTTCCAAGCTGTGGCAAAGCCCGTTAGTCAGCCTGAAACCGATTGATTTTACCCAGATTATGTAGCAAGTAGTAAAAATGGTCTCTCATATCATTCTTTATGCTATGAATTACAAAGACAAATTGTTATGCTACAACTTGACTTTTAATGATAGCAAATTATTGTAGCGAAATTTGCTTACGTTGTGTCAGAATTACGCAGTTTTGCCAAAATCTGACTTTAAAAAACTGAGTAATTGTTACTTCTCTGTTTTGTCACTTACAACAGACAATGAATTTCGAATTAACATATGAAGTGATATTCAATTCTTCCACGAGACGAATGCATCAATAAAAGGATAATAGTGGTATCGGTGTTACGGGTTTGCTTTTTTTTGTACCAGTGCAGACTACCTAACAGTAAATCAAAATGATTAACCTCGGGGCTTGAACGTTTGTCTTTTAGACTTCGAAGTGCTCTTATATTTATCGAGTGCAATGAAACCGGTCTTGCACCCATTCCTGTTTTGCGAGCACTTTGTCGCAGTTCCGAATATTTCTCCGTCTATTGAAATGCAGTGCAATTTTTTCCTGTATCGCTATCACTTGGCTGTGGCCCAGTTGGCGGTCGGTTTATGGGGTTTCGCTTACCACTACCATTACTTACACTGTCTGTATATTAGATTGGTAGATCTACTTCGAACTGAAGGTAAGCTTCTTAATGGTTTGAAAAAATTGAACGTATTTGGCAATGACCTGAACCGAATTGTGAAGCTAAACCTCAACTCCGAAACTCCTGAAAATTATCTACTTGATTTTCGCGATTCCTCCATAATTGTAAGTTGGTTAAATAGATCATTCCATTTGCTTTGTATCAGATATAACTGATATGGTGCTCGTCTACAACTAATCATCTTTTTTTCGTCAGAATTTACATAGTTGATCTTGAATAAACTTTGTGGTTTTATTGGAGCAACTTTGCGTTTCTGTTTATGCTTTTAAGTTTTCTACACTGCTGTCACATTGTGTTTCTACTATCAGCATTGGAAAATGGTGTAGAGTGCATATCCAAAAGAAACGACTAAGAAAGAAACGAGACGTTTCCTGAGATTTAACTACCAAAGTTTCATATATTTCGTCAAATCAACCAAAAATGCTGTAGTTTTGATGCAAGTGATGGCAATTTCTGTAAATTTTGGTTTAAAAGTTACTGCTCTCATAAAATTACTATCAGATATCAAAAACTTAGGAATGATGGACACTTTAAACTAGAGTAAAATTATTGGGTAAAAGGGAACCCAAAGCTCCATACTTCAATGTCAGCAAAGAGTGCCAAAAACTTCCAGCTTTTGTTTGTTGGACTACTTTTGATTGACACATTCTGGTTTTGTGTTAATGTCAATGTACGCGGTTTTCATTACACCTTTTATTTCAGTGGGCAAATGACATTGAATCAGACAAAAAGTACTCTCGTTGGCCTGCTAATGTTCATGAGCTACTGAGGCCAGCTTTTCCTGGTACAATGCGACGAGTTCGTAAAAATCTTTTTCATCTCGTTTTTGTGATCGATCCTTTGCATGAAGATGCCGAACAATTAATTAAAGCCGCTGAGATATTTTGGGCAAACGATCTCCCACTACGCATAGGTAAATATTGTAGCACTAAGTTGGTGTTTGGGTCTCAGTAGTAATGCTCTATTGCGATTGGTCACGTTTCTTGAACGAATTCTATTTGTCGTTTGTGCAAACGGGCGATTGGTTTATCGTACCATCACAATAGGCCTAACATATGAATAAAAATAAAGTTCATCGTGGCCCATCTATTGTTATGATTGAATTTTTCAGGTTTTGCATTTTTGGTGGATGACGCGGAAGAGATAGATGGAAACGATGATGCTGGAGTGGCGTTAGTGCGGGCGTACAATTTTGCGAAAGATGAACTTGAAGAAAATGGAAAAGCACTCAGTTTTCTAGCTGGGGTATGCTGCCAAAATTTATCTCTAAGAATGGATTTTGTGTAAAGCTACTTGCTTTGAAATAAAAATTATTGCTAATTAAGAAACAGGTGTGAACTCAACGACATTCTGGCACCGTGGTCCTCAACAGTGGCTGCAATTTTATGGGGGTCACCTGTGGTTTCAAAAAACTTGATCTTCAAAAACAGGCGTTTATTTTTGTGTGGAGTCGAAAATATCAAAAAAATCACTCTGAAAAACTTTATTTCCAAAAAAATGAAAATCTTCCACTTGGTTTTTAGACAAAAATGACTTCAGCCCGTGTTAAACAAAACTTTGCACCTAAGGTGAGAATCACGAATACTCGCAGACTTGGATTTTATTTTACATTGGGTTGCCTAAAATAAAGTTTTTGGGGCCACGGTTCTAGAAGAGCGACAAAAGGCTCTCTTTGACCCAAGGATAAAATATTTTACTACTCGTAAGTACCGTTCAACTCATTGGACACAACATTCAATTCAGGTCCATTTTTATGTTCTGTTTTTTCTACAAGGGCCTCTTATTTTATGCGCTTTTTGGCAATTCTTTTGGTCTGGTCCAAGCCGTCGGAGTTGCGCAGTTCCTGGGGCATCATGGTCTTTCACTATTCCCCACCTCTTGGAAGGGTTTGTTTGACAAAAATAACAACTCAGGATGAACGAAGAGTTTGGGAGATTGTAAAGCGGCTCTACAGTGTTGAAGTCAGCAGCCACCTGTACATGTCGTTGTGGTTGGTTTTGACCGTAGTTTAATTGTAGGCATCTTTTTCCAAAATTTTTCTCTCATGTAGGTAAGCAAATCGTGTAATTTGCCATCATGCAATGGTTGTTGGTACTTTTAACCACTGGCGTTTTAATTAAATTTTTTTCTGGGTTATTTTTGTTTGGCTTTAGAAGACGCGAATGATATAAAATGGGTGCTGTTTTGAAGATCACTGGTTGACTCTATTATCAGCTGGAAAACACTCACTTATCAGTTCGCAACAGCTTTCACTGTAATAGACAAAAACGCTATGCTTTTTTTTGTTTTATGCACACACCTGGATATTCTATACACAAGTGTTTATGTGCTGTCTACAGGAAGTAAGATGGAGAGGGCAAGGAGCTCGACTTGTTGGTTGCAGAGGTAGAAGATATAAGCTGTGGTGGTCTGGAAATAATGATGGAATAGGAAGGGTTGGAATTTTAGTAAAAGAAGGACTTTGCGAAAAGGTCTTAGAAGTCCGAAGAAAAAGTGACAGTGTGATGGCAATGGTGCCTGTTTTTGAGGAGAAAGTTATAAGAGTCATATGTGCGTATGCTGCCCAGATTGAAAGATCAGTGTGCGAGAAAGATCAATTTTATAATGACATGGCAAGGGAGTGGGATTTGCAAAACCCCGGTGAAGTGCTTCTTCGTCTGGCGGACTTCAACGGACATGTTGGGAGACGGATTGATGGTTTTGAGGATGTGTATTGTAGGTATGTAATTGGCAAAAGAAATGCTGAGGAAAGAAGACTACTTGAGTTTTGTGATGAAAAGAAGTTGGGTGTGGCAAATACATGGTTTGAAAAAAAGGAGCAGAGAAAAATAACATACAGTATGTGTGGAAATGACACTGAGATTGATTTTGTATTGATTGATAAAAACAATAGAAAGTGTTTAAAAGGCGTGAAAGCCATCCCCTGGGAATTGCAGCATAGGCTAGTGGTAAAAGACATAGACAAAAGAAGATTGAAGAAAGTAGTGAAGAACGAACAAACTATGAGAAGGAGAATTTGAAAGTTGAAAGAAAACAACTTAAAGCAAGATTTCGAGAAAGAGCTGAGGAGTTGATTGTTGTTCATGCACCCAATCTTTTAAAAATAATATGCTACAAGCTTGTGATGAATTATATGAAAAGAAGAAAGGTAGGAGAAACCACGGAACACATGGTGGTGGAATGAAGAGGTGAAGGAAGCAATACAACGAAAGATAGTGGCATATATAAAGTTGTGCGAAAATCGATCGGAAGAAAACAAGGCTAGATATAAGAATACCAAAAATCGAACAAAGAGAGTGGTTGCTAATTCTATGAAGAAAGAAACTGAGAAAGAGTTAACAAAATTGAACGAAAAACCAAATAACATTTTTGCACTGGTGAAGTTCATGAAAAAAGATGGGAAAGATATTGAAGGAGGTACATGCATGAGAGGAACAGACGGAAGGTTAGGTTTCGGTGCAAAAGACAGGAAAAGAATATGGAAAAATCACATGGAGGAGATCATGAATAAAGAGAATGACAGGTATGACGTGACAGCAGCTAGTATGGTAGAGGGACCCATTAAAAATGTTTCCCACGAAGAAATGGCGATAGCAATAAAAGTGATGAAACCAGAAAAGACGGCTGGACCCTCTGAAGTATGTGCAAAGATGATATCTGCTAGTGAAGCAGTAGGGGTTGGCGTGATGATGGAACTTCGCGTGTTAAATGGGAAAGGAATACCGATGAATCGCAAAGTGTGCTGGTACCAATTTTCAAGGGAGAGGGAGACGTTAAAATTGTAATACTTACAGAGGAGTAAAGCTGTTAGACCACGCCATGAAGATCGTTGATAGAGTGCTGGAGAGAAGGATTCGAGACTTAGTAAATATTGATTCAATGCAGTTTGGTTTTATGCCTGGAAGAAGAACGACAGACGCATTGTTTGTAGTGCGAAGAATGCAAGAGGAATATAGGGAAAAGAAGAAAAAGTTGTACATGTGTTTTGTGGATATTTAGAAGGCATTTGATAGAGTTTTAAGAAAAGTGATAGAGTGAGCGATGAGAAAGAAAGGTTTACCAAAAGTAATTGTGAGGGCGATGATGAGCCTCTATCACGAGGCAAAAACGAAAGTTCGAGTGGAATCTAGGTTATCTGAAGAATTCTTGTACAAAGTGTGGTAAATGGGTGCATGGTATATGCGCGAAAATGAAGAGGGTGACTTCAACTCTGGCGAAAGGTTTTGTTAGTAAACTATGCGTTGATACAAACAAAGGAACCAGGTGAAGAAATATCATTTTTCACCAGGTTGACTTTGTAAAGAGCTTTTGTTATTTGGGGGACAGGTTGAACGCTTGTGGTGGAAGTGAAGCAGCGGTAACAGCAAGAACGAGAACTGGATGAATAAATTTAGAGAATGTGGTGAGTTACTTTATGAAAGAAAGTTTTTGTTGAAAATGAAAGGAAGGATTTATCAGAGTTGCGTAAGATCAACAATGCTATATGGGAGCGAGACATGGTGTCTGAGGGAAAATGAGATGGCAGTTTTGAGAAGAACCGAAAAAGCAAAGATGAGAACAATGTGTGGAGTCAAGTTGATTGAAAAAAGGAGGAGCCAAGAAGTTATGAGTTTGCTGGGTTTAAAGGTTACTTTGGAAGGACTAGCCAGGCTGAGTGGAATACGATGGTATGGGCATGCTTTGAGAAGGGATAATGGTGATGTTTTGAGAAGAACGTTGGATTTTGAAGTGGCTGGAAGAAGAGGGCGTGGGCGACCGAATATGTCGCAGAAGAAACAAGTGGAAAAACATATCGATCAGATTCGGCTGAAAAAGGCAGATGCCAGTGACAGAATGAAGTGGCGTGATGGTATCTACAACTTTCAAGAAACATGATGTAAATCCGACCACCTGCGTGAACGCAGGGAAAACCGTATTTAAAAAAAGTGAATCTCTCTCTCTCTCCAGCACACCTGTATTATTGAAGTTTGTTTTTGCCATGCAAGATAATGACAGGAAGATTATTGATAGATTTTGAAAAATTTCACATTATTTTGCAGATTTTTAAGACTCTTTCTGATGACAAGGTGCTTACCGTTGACCACATTCGCCAACGACTGCAAAAAAAATTCAAAGATGCTGATTTGGATGAAATTTTGGGAAAAGAGTAAGAACAAACTGTCTACGTTTGGTAGAACTGTGCGCGCACTTTTTTGTGATATAGTCTGAGTTGGTTTTAAGTGCTATCAATTGTGGCAGGCTAATTTGGGGCTCGACTGTTTTTGAAAAATACGATTTGGCCCGTTTTTCAGCTGGTACGTGGCTGTGTAACTGGCTTTTAAGGTATATTAAAAGTGCTCGATGTTCTTATGTAATGAAGCACTGAGGGGCAGTTTTATTAAAAAATAATTAAATTGTTCAGTTTATTTTTTGATTTCGCCTTTTACATGCTTTAAGTGCTTGTGCAGTGTGTGTGTGTGTGTGTGTGTGTGTGTGTGTGTGTGTGTGTGTGTGTGTGTGTGTGTGTGTGTGTGTGTGTGTGTGTGTGTGCGCCGCAATTCACTCGCCTTTGAAGCAGACGTTTAGCTCGGGCAACACCGCACTTTAATTTTGGTATGCCCTTCATGAACAATACCAGTGGTGTTTTGTTGTAATTTCGAATTCCGGCATTTTGTTCTGAAGTTAAAAGCAATTGCAACTGCGCGATGTCTTGAATTGAAACAAATCTTTTACAAAACTTTTAACGTCAATTAAATTTTTAATGAAATTTGTAGTTCTGAATTTGATGATGGTCGGAGGGCCACGCGATCTTTCCACGAACGAAGTGGTCTTAAAGGTTCAGTTAATGTTTTATTCAACGGAGAATTGCTTGCTGATGATGAGATTACACAGGAGGACTTCGAACAGGTTTTTATTGAGGCTTAAACTTATTTGTATCAATAATTCACTTCTCAATAATGTAAACATCTTTCTTATCATCATAGTAATATATTGCAATGACTATATCTTCTTGTTGGTAGACATTATGTAGCTTAGAAAAAGTTCCGCCGGGTTACGTCGGAACGGTATACGAAAATTAGTGTAGTGCTAGAGGTTAGTTCTCTAATCAAAGCATTAATTTATGACTGTCTGTCTGTATCGTATCTTCAGATGGTTGATTGCCACAATTTCACGCATTTCTTTGCGGTGTCGTTAAAAGTGCTCAAATCGTCACGAGAGCAAGGTGTTTTAAGCAGTGGGCATTGTAGTACGTGTTCCATTGTTTGTGTTTCTGTGCCACAATTACACGAGGGGTTGCCAGTATGGTATCCCCATTTGATTAAATTTGCCCTGGTACGGCCTACGCCAGATCTAAGCCGATTGAGTGTTTTCCATGTTGGCCAGGGTGCATTGCTTTCTGGAGGAAGATTCTCAGATGGTTATCGACAGAGGTTGGGTTGGATTTTAACTTATCGAT
Organism: Trididemnum clinides; assembly: GCA_963675345.1. Classification (NCBI taxonomy): domain Eukaryota; kingdom Metazoa; phylum Chordata; class Ascidiacea; order Aplousobranchia; family Didemnidae; genus Trididemnum; species Trididemnum clinides. The sequence continues at coordinate 3,589,142 of OY776305.1, read as the reverse complement.
CCATCGTTTCATGAATTTATGACTAGAGTTGCTACTTTCCTACTCAATTTGCCTGCTGGATTCGGTTTGCGGCAGGCTAGTGGATCCGTTTCACACTTTCCTTCAGTTTTCAATAAGCAACGTAGTGAGAGCTAAGACACTGATTTCTTTGCCCGCAGAGTTACCGTTTCGTTGTGCTTTTGAAAAAGACCTTTTACAGAAATTCCTCCTGGTTGTTTGCAGTGCTTGTGATACAAATTTTTGTGCGGAAAGTACTGATAACTCAAAAGCAAGTCTGAACACAAATATGTTATTAGAATGATTGCAAGGTTTTGTAGCAACAGAAGGTGGATGTATCCCAAACTCATCTAACGATGAAGGCGTTTAATTTCATCCCGGCATTTTGTATATCTTTGTTAAATATATATTGAAGTCGTGTTCTTAGACTGTAATCGAGCGCATCTTGGACGGCTTTCCGCTGCTACAACGAGCTGCTTACATGGGCGAACTAACCAATGACATGAGTGCGATTGATTTTTTAATGGAGCGGCCGAACGTAATTCCAAGGTTTAATAACAGAATTTTATCATCCGGAAATAAATTCCTGGATTTTCTAGGAACTGCAGGATCAGGTAGAGTATACCAGTGTACGTTTTTATTGCTTTCGAATTGGATTAGTCTCAAAATTCATGTACACAGCAGCCTTAAGAGTATTCTACCTTTACGATCTTTAGCTGCGTCTGCTCGATCAATGAGTTCAATGCTAAGCCTGGATATCGCTTTCATTTTACTACTCCATTCGTTATGCGACGGAAGGGTGAGGAGCAGCTATGTTACGGTGGTGGTATATTATAACTCATTTGAGTTTGCTTTCTATAGGCTTATTGTAACATTTCGTGAAAGTAACATGTAATACAAAACCGTTCATACTTCTTAGTGCCAAGAACTAGAAAAGAAGGCTGTTAATGGTTAGTTGTAACCTGACTTGGAGTTGAACTCAAAACCTACCCTCTGTAAAGCGGACTGTTAAACCATAAAATGTTTGTAATTTGTAAACGTCAGCTAGGCATTAACTGTAGCTGGATAATTACATGGTTTGGTATTTACAACTTGCAATAGGCACCACATTCATCAGAGATGGTGTCAGGCCTTAGGATAATATTTGGTCTGCTTTTCATGAAATTTGGTAACCCCGAAACGTGTCTGAACGAAGTGGTTTTATGTATAACTGCAAAAGTTATCCAAGGTGGTTAGACAAAGACGCATTTGTTTTCGACTTGATGCGGAGTTGTAGCGTACGCAGGAAGCATAAATCTAATATTTGATTGACAGCTGCTGCTTATAACAATGTTGGTGATTTCCGTAAATTGAGCAACGCAGACAAAACTGCAACGCTGGCTGAGCATCTCAAAGATATGTAAGTGAAGCTCATCATATTGCTGCCTTAGTACATGTGTCCATTCTTCACGTTCTTGTTACGGTCACTCCAAGTTGGCGATCACTCATGAATAAAAAGCAGTTTTACGTAGCCCAGAATATATCTCTATCTTTGGGTTTTGAACTCTTTTAGGAGGCGTCCCTCTTTTTAATACATAAAGTTCTTTTGTTTGGAGATGAGTTTGTTACCACATTTGCTCTTCAAAACAGCTAAAGACTTTTTCTGGATCAATTCCTTCAAAACACTGATTGTGACAAATCTCTCCATTCCGCTGAGGAGAAATCATGATATTGTTCCTCAACCTTCCATTCTCGTGTAAACCTTCCACATCCCCGCACGGTTTAAGAAAACCTGCTCTATTTATTGAAATATAGTGTACAGGGTGGTCAGAAAGTCACTGTGGACTTTTGCATTTCTTTACATCTATTTACGTTTCCAGTTATTTATTTTAAATATCATTTGGTCTTCCACAACTTTTGAAATCATTTGATCCTGTTTTGCGGAACTTATCAACATGGTTACAATTTGCATTGCGATGTGGAGCAAATGTATCTGGGAATTTTTCAGAAAATTACTATCGTACCACATCTGTGTATCTGCCACCATCTTGGAATACGCATTCAATGAGCCATATACGTTCTTAAATTGCCTTACTGTTCTTCAGTTGTTAAAACGAATTACGATGGTGCTAAACTATGCCCTATATCTAAAGCAAAAAAATTGGAAAAGTGAACAGTAACTTTCCGACTACCCTGTATTTAAGTTAATACAAAAAGCCAGCTATTCAGTTACAGGTAACTGCAGACAATCTACGTTGTTTTGACTTTTGAGGTCTTGTCAAATCATCATTTGCAAATACTCGTCTTCATTGATGAGTCTTTAAAGGACAAAGCAGTGCACTATCTTCAGCTGTGCTGCAATTTGCTTCGATGGTTTACTGCTTTATCAGAATTTCTCTCTTTGTTTTAAGTGCAAAATCCTAGGTTTAAATACACACTTTTTTAACGTATGCAAGTTAATTTATTATTTTTTGAGGCATCTGTCAAAGAGCGACCAAACAAAATATGTCCGTCCCATTACTATGTGGATCGTTACTGACCTGGAGACAAAAGAGGGAAGAAAGATGATGTACAATGCTCTTAAACATGTTGTAAGTGTGTGTTGTTTCTCAATTAAAATTTCTCCTTTAAAATTCCCAAAAATATTCAACTAAAGGGTTTCGAACTAACCATCAGAGGCGTTGTTATTTGTTGAGACATCCGCAATTTGAAGCGGCGTTAGATGATTAAAGGCTGATGCAAAAGTAAGTAGTTAGTGATAGATGTGCACCACTGTTTATTGTTAGTGATATCACTGTTTAACTTCAGTTCGAGGTGAACCCGTTGCAGTAATGACTTTATTGGCATGTACAAAAGGGTGAAATGAAAAAAACTTTCCCTAATTCAAAATCGTGCAGGGACTAAATCGTTGCCAAATGCTCTGAAACCAACAAAAGTGATTTGGGGAAGTGGCTCTCATTGCTGGCTGGACCACTCACCTAAATGTCGCTGCGCACCCAAAAATTTTCAAAACAAGCAAACTTTTGAAATACTTTGATTAGAAAGTCAAAATTAGTATCAAAAATATGCGGCAAGTTAATGTTTACATCCTTTTGGTGAGGAAATTTCTGCCTAAATTAAAAAAAGAGTTATTTACAAAAAAACTAGTTGTAAAAACCTTTTTGAAACAATAATATACAAAATTTCAGAATTTTTGTTGCCTCTCATCTGGTAAAACGTTTTGTATCGGTGTTTGTAATTTTCTTAATGTGCAGCTTTTTATGTTGATTTTCAAAACATATATTAAAACAAATCAAGCATCAATTTGCATGAGGAAACGCAGCATATGCATCGGCAGCAAGCTTATGGCATTCGATACCACTAGTTTGTATCGCAAGTGAAATAGAGAATTCAAATTACATCGTAAATTATTATTATTCAGTCATGCAAAATTTTCCTGGTAATTAGGTCTGCAATTCAAACACGCATCAACCAACACGCAAATTGCTTTCGAGTGTCAAAACGTTTCATGAGCTTTCATAATTTTAGCCGTTGACATGCAATCGCGTCGCGTCGCTCCATTTCCGCATACCACAGCTGATGCTTCACTAACCACTTTGATATGACGCTCCACCGCTTGTTCTTTTCAGTATTGGCATAGAAAGCATTTCTTTTGGAGGACTTTAAAAAATAGTTTTTTGCGCTTACTCATCACGAAAATTTTTGTACTACGCAGAACTAACAAAATAATATTTGGCCTCATCAGTAATGAAATGATGCTCCTCAATTTAAAACCATGATGGAAAATAAACATATATGCAAAATTTGGCAAGAATAACCAAGTTGTTGGATGGATGTTTTTAGGATGCATAGAATTTCAAAATATGGCAAGCTAAAGTTATCCACCTTGCATGGCAAAGAGATCCTAGTTTCAGATCAGACACATCTTGAATATTTCCCAATATTACTTCAATGAAAATTTTATGAGCATAGTATTGATTGTAGCTGAGATCATGAATTGTTTCTTTAGCCAAAACCTAAAAATATGAATTTTGGATTTTTGTCAAACTCTACCGCACCCCAAGGAGATGCACTACCATACAGCTGCTTTCCTACTGAAAATAAATCAGGACCTTTGTTTTCTCATCCAGTATTGAACATATTTGCCTGAGAGGCAACGGATTGGTATGACGCAAACACGCTGACCATTACGGTCGTCTATTTAGACCTTCTTCCAAGTATCTAATTGCCCCATTCTATGATCGTGTCATTGCTACAGTTGAATCGGTGCCAATAACAGTCAGTGTGTCCTCCACATTACTATCGGTAATTGCTTTTATTCCTTTCGCAATAACACGGTCTTTCCACTTTTTGTTGAAATGTGGCCTTGATAGTATTCGCCTGGCTCACCTACCAAAACGTAGTACTCAAGAACAACTTGCCTCTGCTGGGCTCCTCTTTTTTTTGAGTCTTCATCAATTTTGCTTCTTTTTCCCATCAGTATAAAATCCATCCACCTTTGAGAATAACACACTTTCTTCTCTTTTCTCTATATTTAAACCTTTCACGTCTAAATTTTCTTCTATCAATTACTGAAGTCGTACCTTGTTAGTCAATAATTTCATAATCTTTCAGAACAGCCTCAGATACAGCATCTCCTGCTCTGCCTAAAATATTCGCTCTCAGAACCAAGTTGGTCAAGTCTATTATGTTTTGTCTTTAGTCATCAGGCGTTTCAAGATACCAGCAAATGGGATTGGACATCGTGATGACATTGCTTACTATGCTCGCTAACTCTGTCTCAGAAGTGTTGGAGCTAGAAATACTAAAGGTTAATGCGGTTGCAATGGTAGTTTCGGGCGATTTGTGCAACTTGTTAGTATTTCGTTTAGAAGCAACATCACTAGCAGTAAATTTTTCGTATTTATTGCTCGGGATTTTCTTTTCTCTTTCGGTCAGTTTAAGGCAAAATCTCGTTTGTCCATTCATTTGAACTTGGTGCAGCACTTCCAATCTTCGTCCATGGACAGCTATTTTTACAAAATATGTCTAACAGTTTATCCATGTCATGCGTCATAAGTGAAATCCGTTTGTTGTATCTACTGCCACATTTTCTCTTGTCATATTTACATAAAGTTTGACGCTCTTTAATCACTTTATGTATTTTTTAGCAACTCTTGTAATAGATGCTGAGTACACCTTACACTACAGCTAGTGCTGCATCAATTCTTTTGCTACAACGCTTGGTGCTTTTGAATGGAAGTATTTGTCTTGCAAAAGCCTCTTTATGACTTGCCTTTTAGTTGGCAATTTACCTCTACCAGCAAATAACTTTTTACTGAAAAACTTGTTTTTATTGTTCCCTTGGTGAAGAATTTTGGTGTGTTTGGATTTTACGGTCTCCATTTGTGGGTCTAAGCTTTCATTACGGAGCCAATACATTGCATACGCCATACAGTCTAATCTAATCTTCAGCTATACGCAATTAGGCTTAATCTGTACAAATAAAGACTAGATGTGAGAATCGATAAAAATAGTATGTAATATATCTTTAAAAAAGTCATATTTATGAAAAACGAGAAGCTATATTCTTACAACGTTGCTCCATACAGAGAAGCTTAGTCTAATCAATGACAAAGAAAGCCTTGTTGAAGAAGGGAGAGAAAGTAGTGTAGCCCATATCTACCGCTACTTGGGAACCGACGCGATGGCGTAGTGGTTAGAGCGTCCGCTTTGCAGTCGGTAGACCTGGAGTTCATTTCCCTTGTCGAGTCATACCAAAAGACTTTAAAAAATGGTGTCCGCAGCTTTCCTGCTTGGCGTTCGGCATTTAAGGGAGGTTGTGGAGAACAAGCCGGCAAGTTCGCTAGTTGTGTCCTTGGGCAAGGTACTTAACGGGACGCCCCGCCTTTATGTGGAAGACAGGTGGCCCATGAACCTCGAAAAAGGCTACTCCCAAGCGAGTGCGGACTTACCGTCCAAAGTATAGCGATACAACTCGCTTTCTCGTGAATGGAGGATGAATATGGCAAATAAAACAAACAAACAAATATGGCTTGTCATCCATTCACATTAGCTTGGAGCGATATCACACCATTAAGTTTCAGTTTTATTGCTCAAGTTATAAACATAAGTGCAGAGTCTTCATTCGGAAGTGCCGGTAATTAATGTGTTTCTCACACCAAAATATAATTCTAATGTGATATGGCATAAATAAATTGTTACGAGTTAAATTTTGAAAAATTTAGCACATTTTATGCTTGAAATGAACAAACAGTATTTTAATTTTTTTCAAAATCCACATAAGTCATCAAAATTATCCAAAAATTAGTTTTTTTTGTAAATGTCAGTTTGTATCGTGTCTTCAGATTGTTAATTGCCACAATTTGACGCAACATAGAAGATTTGTAGCTTGAAGTGTTTGCAGAATTCGCTGCAAAGCTGACAGGCATCGCGACGTGAACGCTTCTGCTATGATCCCCTTGCTATGAACTTTTTGTAAATAACTCCTTTTTTAATTATGACAGACTAAAATTTCCTCACCAAAAGGATGTAAACATTGACTTGCCGCATCTTTTGATACCAATTTTGACTTTCTGATCAAAGCATTTCAAAAGTTTGCTTGTTTTGAAAATTTTTGGGTGCGCAGCCACATCTGGGTGAGTGGTCCAGTCAGCAATGTGAGCCACTTCCCGAAATCACTTCTAATGTTGGTTTCAGACCATTTGGCAACAATTTAGTCCCTGCACGATTTTGAATTCGGGAAAGTTTTTTTGTTTCACATTCATGAACAGTACACACCTTGCTAAAACTCTTTGTTATTTGAATTCATAAAGGCTTTGACTTTATTTAGCAATTATTTGATGTTGTGTTGGGCTGTGCCATGTGCGTGCTATAACGGAATATACCTACCGATCTATCACTATTCATCCTCCAATTTTCACAAAAAACCTCTATATCTCGGAATGTCATGGTCGACCAGTTTATAGTGAGGTCCCAGTTTTTTTCATCTGTGCGTTACCATTGTTTCTTTACGTCGCTTTTTTCAATCACTTTCCACTTCTTTCTTGATCATTCTCTTGGTCTTGCAACTTTTTCAGTCCGAAGTCCTGTTGCACTTCTTGCACAGGTCCTTTCTATCAACACCACCCAACCATTTATGTAACTCTGCTATCCCAATATATCTACCACTTACAATCTGGATTTCATTAGAACAAAAGTAACTTTTAGATATTGTGTTTTTGTTTTACCGAATTCTAGTAACGTTATAGCTGTTTGTAGTGCTAAGTAGGCGTTGAATCACAGCAATGCTTTTTTGCAGAAAAGCAGCAGTCTTACTCGCATTGGTATTGTTCACAACCCAGCATCAGGTAATGGCGAAACGACCTCGAAGTTAACTTCAGCAGTGGAAGCGGCGCTCAAATCACTTTCTGACAATCACGCAAGAAATTTCATCACGAAACTGGTGAGAACATGTTGTTAATCGCTGCAGTTGCTGGATTGAACAACCAAGCGTTCAAACTACTTCGACCGACACTGCGTTTTTAAGGCGCGGCGGCGTAGTTGTTGAAGCGTTCGCATCGCAGTCTGTAGACGCCGGTTCAATTCCGTAGTGAAGTCATACTCAGTATTTACATATCTCCTATTTGGCGTTCAGCAATAGGAGTAATGTTACGGAGGTCAACTGACCAACTTTGTACTGAAAAGAACGCACTGGGCTTCAACGGTCCAAGTACATTGTTACGGTAGGCGTCAGAACAACACGCATTTCTATTGCTACCACTGCAACCAAGCAAAAGAAATCGCCTTAAAGTGCCTTTCACAAGGCCACAACGTGGAAACCCCTGCATGCGGTTGAACTCACAATCTCACGAACGTGAGCATTTTACCTCGTTGAATTGAGTATGGTGCGAAAAACAGATTTTTAGTTCGAGTTTTTAGATCAATTTTTGTCGTGTTGCTACAATTGGCCGAAGGGTTTTGACAGCGTCAGGTGCCCCAAACCGCTTCACACAGTGCTTGTGGTTGCTGGAATTCTTGAACTGACTCGTTACGCTGTTCTCTTTTCTGCACCTTCTATACTTGGACCAGGCCGTGGGGATTTCCCGGTCTCTAGGGATCTATGATCTCCTTCCATGTCAAGGAAGTGGTCAGCTAACTTGACTTAATGATATTTTAGGTTAAAGAGGAAAATGCCAAGAAACTAACTTCGGGAGAAAAATCTCTTTCTGATTTCTATGTTGGAGGCATGGACGAAAAAGCATTCGAAGAACAGCTTAAATTGCAAGATGAAAAAGCGATGTTTTATGTAAAGTCGCATTCCGAATGGAGCGGTGCGGTTGTGAAGATGCAACCTGGTCACAATGCAGTGGTCGCTAATGGAAAGGTAATTGAGTGAACATTTTTGCTATAAGCATATTAGCATATTCTGTCTCAGAGCTCCACCACGCGTGTCGTAGTAGCTCCTGCAAACATAGTCAGCTCTTTGTTGAGCTACTCGGCTATTGCAATGATTGCTGTAGAGATGACGAGATCCTGGCAGCACCTTGCTGGGCTATACGGCTACTACTGTAGTGATTACTGCTGAGATGGACAGCTCTTAAGAGCACCGCGCGGAGAGTTTGATTTCTCACTTTTTAAAAATCACGCGCAGTAGGAAGCTGAGAATATATCGTGCGTAATTTGCTTCATTGTGGCCTAGTCGTCCAGCTTTCATCGTCTACTCTTGAATATTTAAAGATATTCGGTCCTCTAAATATTGATGAAGTTTTCACTCCTGAGGATTTCCACCTCGTCGAGCATTTACTTCATTCATCAGCAACTGAAGACATACAACTAGCGACCAAAGACATCAAACTGCAACCTCCTTCTAGTAAGCACCATAAAAGTTAAATAAAAGAAGTTGTAATAGAAGTACTGATGCTTCTTCATTGGTTAATGCATTTACTATGCTGCTTTTGGTTAGAGATTAATGTTGGCAACACTGTGGAAGTTTATGACACACTAATTTTAGTGTCAAGCAATACTTTGTTGCTGAAATACTGATTGTCGTCTACACTTGGGGTAAATTTTGGTCTAGTCAGTGATGCACTGTTGGTAGAGAACTTTTCCCAGCTTGCTTGCAGCGTTTGTAGGAGAAATGCACAATGCCAGCACTACTGGTAACTCCAAAGCAGGTCTAAACACAAGTGTTTTATCTGCATCTGCGAAGGTTGCTTTGATTGGAGGATACATTTGGATTACGTCACAAGATCAAGCTTCTGTTTTTGTTTCAGTGAGTGACCTCATTATGAAAATAACAGCTCATTTACTTTCTCAACCGAAGATAGACGCTCCAAGAAGAAGCGTTTCTCCTCCGTACGACAGTCATAGCGTCGTAAAGATAGACGGTAGTGATGGCGGCAATTCCGCGTACGACATCGTCGTAATCCTCGACCCTGCCAGCGATAAAGCACAGGAGATTTTACCGATCATTAAAGTTAGTATTTCATTTAAGTGAATAGATGTGCTGCTTCGATGTTGGAATGGTCAGAGCGTCCGACCCAACACGGTGGATGGTTAAATCAAACCGTGACTGCCTTATGCCCAAATCTTTTTAAAATGGTGTTTACACATTTCCTGCTCAGCGCTGAAGAAGGAAATTTGAAATAACAATTTATTCAGTGATGATAGCGTGTCATTTTGCAAAGCTTCCATAATGTTTTTAGGAGTTTAACGTGTGCAGAAAGACGTTGTTTATACGTGGTAATGTACGCATAATGTTTGTAGAGATCATGAAATGCGTCCGGAGTCGGAACTTTATTTACCATTTTAGGTGTATTTTGCAATAATAACCTCTTTGCAATAACTCAATGCAATCATCTATCCCGGAGTGTTCTGGCTCTTGCAAACCACCTGAAAAGTACCAAAAATTTGTTTTTGAATAAATTTCAGGTTCTTCAAGAAGTGCTTGACGCGAATGTCCGTATTTACATGAACTGCAGGGAGAAATTATCAGACCTACCTGTGAAAAGATTTTATAGATATGTCCTGGAACCAACCATCAACTTTAAAGTGTGTATTTTATTATTTTAGAATTGGTGAAAGGTTATTTTAGCGTTATTCACAACAGATTGGCAGTTATGTAAAACTGTTAATGTACTGGAAAAATGGAATAAAATGTCTGGCATTGGCTCGTTTTGAGGAGGGATTGTGATCTGCTGAAAATAGCGTTAGATTTTGAAGAGGGCGAGGGCAACTGAAGATATCATGGAGAAGAGGGGTAGATGAGGAGTTAAAGAAGATTAAATTAGAAAAGAAAGATGTCATCGATAGAGCAATGTGGCACATCGCTGTTTGGGAAACAGGAGGTGAATCCGGTCGTCTCGTTAACGTGAACAACATCAGATTTCAAAAGAATTGGATTTCTTCCTTACGTCATTGCAGTTGTTTAAAGAATGAAGTAACCACTCGTTTAAACAGCAAGTCCGAGCACCGAGAGGTAGCGAGCAGATTCAGTTTCATCATCGTATCGTGTCGTATAGAATATAAGCTGGCGAGCAAAATCATTATTGTGAATTAATTTTACAATGTTTACAAAAATTTGGCTCTTGTTTATCATTCATTGATGCGTTACAGGTGGACAATAGCCACTCGGACGGTCCCTTGGCCAAGTTTGTAGACATGCCATCCAAGTCCATTTTGACCCTCAACTTCCATCCACCAGAAGGTTGGATGGTGGAAGCGGTGAAAGCAGTTTATGATCTCGATAACATAAAGCTGGAGGAAGTGTCCAGTAAAATGGTGTCCGCAGAATACGAACTCGAACACTTGGTGTTGGAAGGACACGCGAAGGATTTAACGACAGGTGTGCATAATTTTTCAATGTACAGTGAGAAGTAGGAAACGTGCTCATCATGTGATACGAGGTCACTAATCACTATTGGCCACCCACTAATGACCATCCGACTTGGTGGTGGAAGTGGGTTACCAATTGGAATGCATGAGTGGTGTGGAATTGATTCTTAAATCAGTTATTAAACACGATTTTGAATGTGAATGTGAGCTTTGTTGCGCGCTAGTTTATTGAAAATGAGCAACGTGGCCGCGAGCATAGTTGCCAATCTTGATAATTTATCCAAAAATATTGGGAATTTTCGAAGCCACTTTAAGGTTGTATTTTTGTTGTCTTTTGTTTTATGCACGTCGCTCTCTGTGAGTATGGAGTATAAAATGTATCTTACGATAATGATACGTCATGGTTACTTACGATTAATTTGATTGTCTTTAATCTTGGTTATTAAATTAATTTTTGTGCTATTTAAAAATGTTTTATTCTTGCAAAAGGCCAAATGTTTTGTAATGACTGTTTTTGATAAGAAAATCTCAACTTGCTGTCTAGCAAGTTTGTAGTTGAAGAGCTGAGTTGTAGTGAAGTTATCATGACAAACTGAATGCTTTTCAGGAAGCCATCCTAGAGGCTTGCAGTTCACATTAGGACAGACCAGGGAATCAGTGTCCGTTGACACCATTGTGATGTCCAACTTGGGATATTTCCAACTCAAAGCCAACCCAGGAGTCTGGTACTTAAAGCTTAGAGAAGGAAAGTCACGTGATATTTATCAGATTGTGGGCCATGAAAACACGCAGAGCGCTTCTGACGGAAGTGACGTAATCGTTTCGATGGACAGCTTCAAAAGCAAAGTGATAATTGTCAAGGTTAGTTGTTATTTGTAATGGTTCAAGGACTTATTTTGGCGATTACTGCTGATGCTGACATATGGCCCTGGACAACATAAAGTGAGGTTAAATACGGAGTGGCGTGTACAACAGAGACCATTTCCTAAGTAGTGTCCGTGCACTTTTGTTACCATCAAGGCTGAGATCTCTGCTGTTGCTTGTTATTACTGGCTGATAAAGCAGTTTGTCCCATATTTCTTTGTAAAGGTGGCGAAAAAATCTGATAAAGTTGACGCGTCACTGTTGGAGGAAAATGAGGAAGTTAAAGAAGAAAAAGAGGACACTGGATTGTGGGATTCTATAACCAGGTAGGCTTTGGTCGTTGATTGCGAACAGCTTTAAATTAGCTTTGAACTACTGTTTTGGCAATAGGTTGTTGTGATGAACTTGGCAGCAATGAAATGATATGATGTTCAATAAAGAGAAGGCGGGGCGAACATTTGCATCGAGGTTTAATGATCCAGGGAGCAACATAATCAAAGTGTTAGTGCATACAACACTGCAAAGTATCAATAGCACGTACAGCAAGCGAAGAATTATGCCGTGTCTGTCGTCACCATTTGATTTGATTTTTTGGCAGTGGGCTTGCCATGACGATCACAGCGCATGAAATGTCTTCATTGGGTTATAAAATCTTGTCCTCTAGTTCTTCCCGTCAGTAATGTAAAACTGCCACTGATGAGAATGTCACAAACTTTAAAGCAAAACTGATTTTGTGATTCTTCGTCAGATTTAAGGTTATATCATATCAGAGGCAAAGTTAAACTAGCAACAGTTTACTGTGTGTTTGGTGAACCAGGAAAATGGCTTAGAAAAGTTTCGCTTTTCAGTACGTTCACTGGAGGCAGTAAAGATACACCGCAGCCACCCGTCAATGGTTCTAATGTCATAAACATCTTCTCCCTCGCTTCCGGACATCTTTATGAGCGATTGATGAGGATTATGATGTTGAGTGTGATCTCAAAGACTAACACTAAAGTGAAATTTTGGGTTCTTAAAAACTACTTATCACCACAATTCAAGGTATGGCATTGATTCTTGATTGGCTGTACGCCAATTTTACATCTACTTACATCTATTTCAAAATGCTTTTAATGCATTCTGGTGTTGTTATTTTTCTGCCCATGGATAAATCTTCGCTTTCACCAATAAAAACTTTCGTTCAGACTTACTTCGGAGTTTCCAGCACTGCTTACATAGAATTTGTTTTGCAAGCAGTGCAGCCCACCACGAAAATACCGTGAAATGTCATTCCTAAGGATAGCACATCTCAAACATGCGATGACAGAATTAACGAAAGATGGAAAGCTGTTTATAATTTCCTTGCGTTTGCCAGCATTTTTTGACGAAACACAGCAATCACATTCTAAACGGTGATTCACTTCAGAGTTGACAGCGTTTCTATTGGTAACTGTAAAAATTTCTTTTCCAATGGCGCAGTCGCTCTGAAACCAAGTGGACATTGAGCTACCTTTATAAATCTTGTTTAGGATTTCCTACCATACATGGCTGAAAAATATGATTTTGAATACGAACTAGTTCAATACAAATGGCCCAGATGGCTGCGTCAACAAGTAGAGAAGCAGAGAACTATGTGGGGGTAGGTGGTGTACAAATTGCTCAGTAATACAGCGTGTGTGTGTTATATGAACGTATTTGGTAGTGATAGTTATGCTTCGATTAAAGCAACAGCCACGCTCAAAACCAAACAAACAACTAGACCAGTATTACAAAATCTGTATTCCACCCATATGGCTCACAAAAGTAACGTGAAAACTATAAGAAAAGATTGTATAGTTGCTAGTGGCCGTTGTATTCTAATTTAATTTTGGGCAAAGGTAATGGCTCGCTAGGTCTAAATGCACACGCCTTATCAAACTTTTGCTGCGCTCCATCTTCAGAAGTTCTCAACTAAAGGTATGGCGATGACTGGGAAACTCTGTTTTTTTTTCCACCTGTCGCAAATGCAGTTTAGCAGCGCTGCCACTGACATGGCGGACCGGCATCGATGGGTGGCCCATAGCGACCAAATGTGTGAGTAGCGTCGCTGATCTTATGTTTACAGTTACAAGATTCTATTCCTTGATGTGCTTTTCCCTCTCGATATCGACAAAATCATATTCGTGGATGCTGATCAGATTGTACGAGCGGATTTGAAGGTGAAACACACGACTTTGCAACAGCTTTTTGTGTGCAGCTAACTCTTAGAATTACTGTAGGCGTTTAATGAAAGTTAAAGATAAGTATTGTTTTCTTGTAAAGCACTGAATAAAATGTAGCCAATGTGGTATCTGCTGTTATTTACACCTGCTGGTAAATCAGTTCAGGTAATAGTGGTCACTTTTCTAAATGTTGCGCTTGTCAAAATGCCTGCGACAGCAGGTGGTTAGTCGTAGACATGTACCATATCGACTACTTATAACTCACCATGCGAAAAACGTGCAAGTCAAAATGGAACGCTTGTTGATAGACTAAAGTTGAAATTAATTTGGTCACACCATTAGCACATGTTACATATGTACGCAGAAGCATTTTCATTTCATTCTGTTGAAAAGCATTAAGTACAGTTTGTTCTTTTTAGTGAAATATAAAAATGAGATTATCTCATTTTATAGAATGTACAAATTAATGCCTGTCTAAACTTGTTTTTAGGAACTTAGAGATCTTGATTTGGAAGGGAATCCTTATGGATACACTCCGTTTTGTGATGACCGCAAGGAGATGGACGGATTCCGGTTTTGGAAGGGTGGATATTGGGCCAGCCATTTGGCGGGGAGAAAATACCACATTAGGTAAGATCAAGTAAAAGTGTTTTGTTGGCAGCAATGCTGGTTGTACGCCCGCTTAGCACCACAGAGGAAGGTACCCACAGAACAACCTGTTCAGACGTTGTTGTTGTTTACCCAACCCCTTCCGAGGGATGGGGGATGGCGGAACACCATGGAGCCCCAGAAGCCGGGCAACTCCCCAGGGTCTGGACCAGAGGTCGTACAGAGACAAAAAGTCGCCAAAGAGTGAGCGGCGCAAAGAATCCGTAGCTGGACAGCGCAGAATGAGATGAGAGGTGTCCTGGGACGAGGGTCCACAGGCGCTGCAGGAAGGATTCTCGATTCTGCCAATCCTAGAGAGATAAGAACCTAACACAAGGCTGTGTCCGTTGCAGCGAAGACGAGAGAGAACACAGCGAGCGTGACGAGGGAGCACAAGTTCTTCGGTGGAAGTCGAGTGAACCTGTGTGTCAAAGAATTTCGATGAGACAGTACGCCTCCAGTCCAAGATAAGACGATAGTGGATACGATAGGTAAGAGGAGTGAGACTACAAGGGATTGTGGAGGGCGCAAGTAGTACTCCCCGTCTGGCCAGCTCATTAGCCGCGTGGTTCCCCGGGAGAAATGAGTGTCCGGGGACCCATTCTAGTCTGATAGAACAGAAGGAGAGAGAAGACAGTTCCTGCCAGATCTGCCACAGAGTTTGAGATAACAGGAAAGATGGGGAGAGGACAGGGTGGCGAGGACAGAACGAGAGTCAGATAGTAGGAGAAGAGAAGAGAAGTGGCAGACTTGTTGGTGCTGCCGAGACCAGCAAGGAGCGTGCAGAATGGCGAAGGCTTCAGCAGAAAAACTTGAGTATACTGGGCCTGCTGAAAAGGAAAGAGTGGCCGCTCTTGCCAAAAGGGAAAGGAACACAGCCGTCTGTCCTAAGCACCAGATCATGAGGGAGAATGGCGAGAAATGAGGATCAGAGCGAGAGCATGGAGTGGAAAGGGTGGACTCCACCGTGAAGGAAGGCAGATTCCAAGGAGGAAAGGGAGGGCAAGCAAGAAGAGCCTTCCTAGAACAAGTAGAAGGAAGCATGAGCGGGTGAGTGGACGCAAAAGCTCTACAGGACGATCTGCAGGATCCTGGTTTCACTCCTAGTCTGGCCAAACCTGAAATAGAAAACGAGGTTGGGAGACGAAGAGCCCGCTTATAAGATGATGGAGTGAAATGAGTCAGGATGACTCCTGGGGGAGGTAAAGAAGCCTCGGTGAGTAGTAGAGGGATAGGGGAGAACGAGAGGCAGCCGGTGATGGCGCGACTGGCCGCTCGGTGGAGGCGTTCCAATTTGGTGATATTGGTAGCGCTTAGGAAAGGAAACCATCCGGGTGAAGCGTAAGAGAGAAGGAGCCGAAGAAAAGCTTTATACAGAAGAGAGAGGGACTCTTTAGAGGGGCCCCATGAGGAAGCAGAAATACAGCGTAAGGCCTTGAGACGTGGGAAGAGCTTTGCCTTCAGCGAAGATACATGCTTAGAAAAGGAAAGAGTGCGGTCGAAGGTGACCCCAAGAAAGGTTGGAGTGGGGTTGAAACGGAGGCGGGAGCCGAGTAGGAGGAGGTTGGGCTGGAGGTTAGCCTGGTGGAGATCCACTGAGAAGAAGAATCACATTTGCGCGGATTGAGAGGAAAACACCAGTACTCAGACCAGCGCTCCAATCGAAACAGAGCTCCTTGTGTGGCCTCCACCGCAGTGGGGACCAAGTGGGAGGAGGAACAAATGGCCAGATCGTCAGCGTAAAGAGAGCAGCTGACGGAAGAAGGCAGAGAGGCAGGAAGATCATTAATGAGAGAGAAAAGTATAGGGCCAAGAACGGGTCCTTGCGGAACACCTCGACGGACTCGAAAGCAACGACTTTGGTGATTTTGATAGACCACATAAGCGCGCCTATCAGAAAGAAAAGTTGAGTCCAACGAGCAAAGCAAGGAGGGAGGCCAGTCGAAATAAGTTTGTGAAGAAGGGCAAGATGCCAGACAGAGTCACAAGCTTTAGAGAAATCGATAGTAGACAGGATCGTCCGAGAGCCCGGCTTTGGTTTGTTAAACCCATCCGAAATGGACTGAGAAAGGAACAGAATTTGATCTAGAGTAGACCGTCCAGGGCGGAAACCGGCCTGGCGGGGAGAGAGAATGAAATTAGATTCCAGAAAGAAGAGTAGACGGGATAGAATGATGCGTTCAAACAGCTTTGATACGCAGGAGGTGAGAGAGATAGGCCGGAAGAAAGCAGGAGAGTCGAGAGGCTTTCCCATCTTATGTATGGAAATAGTGGAAGATGTCTTTCAGATGGAAGGAAAGGAATGTGAAGACCGGGAAAGATTGAAGATGTAAAGAAAAAAATCCATGCCAGAGCGTTAAAGGTGCTTTAGCATGGGATAGGCAACTTTGTCTGGGCCAGTGGCGGTGGATGAAGAACGACTGAAGGCAGCCGCAAGAAATGTAGCGAGTGAGAAAGGAGAACAAAAGGACGAGTGAGACTCCACAGGGCACGTGGCTCGGCGGAGCTCAGTGAGGTAGCCTCTGGCTCTGCTATGCAGAGCCTTTGGCTGAGAAACGGAAAAGTGGGATCTTAGGTAAGTGGCATAGACCGAAGCCGATTCCCTGGGAGAAGAACAGTTAGGAAAGTTAGGAGAGGAGGAAGACGAGGAAGGAGAGCCAGCGGTAGAGCGAAGAAGAGAGTGTACAGATTTAGGTTTAGATTTAGGTGAGAGGGAAGAGGATGTCGTCTGCCATGCCTCAGTCTTGGCCTTGGCGATGACTGACGAGGCGCGTCGAGAAGCGAAAATGTAAGCCTGGCGATCTTCATCACTTCTGTGAGCGGCAGCGAAAGCCTTGCGTCTTTCACTAACCGCTTCTTCCACCTCAGCAGACCACCAGGCTTTAGGATGGCGTTTGATGCGGCCGAAAGGAATGGAAGATTTGGCCGCATTCAGTGCCAGAGAGATAAAGAGAACAGCAGCTGAGGAAAGAGAAAGTGACGAGTATTTCTCTGCAGAAGGACAGTGAGAGTCAAAGTAGGAGGCAAAGTCATCCCAGCGAGCTTTCTGAAAGTTAAAGGAAGGGGGACACTCGTTGGGGCAAAAGATTAGGGAGAGAGGGATAGATAAAAGAATTGGTAGATGGTCAGAACCCAGGTCCTGTAGCACTTCCCAGGAGCAAGAAAGGACAAGAGTAGAAGGAGCAAAGGAGATGTCAGGAGAGGAGCGACTGCCAGAGGAGCGATGGAGAAGGGTGGGTGTGTCAGGGTCATTGAAGGGGAGGAGGTCAGGAGAGATGACCCAGTCGAATACTTCTTCCCCGTAGGGGTCAGAAGTAACTTTTAAGTTCCAAAGCGGGTGATGGCAATTGAAGTCCCCGGAATGAAAAGATTTCTGGAGGAGGGAATGATGGAGGGAGAGAAGGAATCGGTTCTGCCATCCGTTGGGGAGGAGCGAATAGGGGGGCATACACAGTAAGAAAAGAGAGCGAGGAGAAGTTGTTTAGAGAGATGTTGATCCCTACATAATCAAAGTAGGGATCAAGCGAAGAAAGAGAGGAGGTAGAAAGTTCAGAAAAGGATAGGCCCTGTCTGACGAAAATGACAACGCCGCCGCTAGCGTGCGTGGTATCAGAAGAGAGAATGCCAGACCGGGAGTGGGTGCGAACAGAACACAGAGCAGAGAATCCAGGAATCCGGAAAGAGGAAGATGAGTTAAAATTGGATTCGTGAATGCAGATAAGGTCGGCAGGATGGAACAAAAGAAAGTGGAGTAGTTCAGTGCTCCTGGCTCGAAGACCTCCAGCATTCCATTGAAGAACCTTTAGAGAGTCAGGAGGGGAGAGGAGGCAGGAGGTGCAGAAGGACAGCCAGGAACAAGGGACAGTGCTGTGGGGGCAGAGGGAGAAGATATATAATGGGCAGATGGGGATAGGTTTGGAGTTGAGGGTGGGGCGAGAGAGCAGCGTTAGCAGAGGGGGGGGGGCAGATTGCGCAGTAGAGGTATACATGTCGGAGGAGTACGGGGAGGTAGTCACAGTGTTACGGCAGGGGGAGCAGCTCCAAGAGTGAGAGCTGCCAAGAGCTCTGAATTTGGAGAGGGAAAGTTGTGAGCACCTTAGATGGGCCCATTTGGAACAGGTGCAGCATAGCACTGAGTTGCCCCGCCAGGTCACATTTCCAGCGCACACAGAGCAGGGAAAGATGGGACCAGGGTTGGGATGAGCGTTACCGCTCATCAAGAAAAGGGGAAGAATGAGGAGACGAAGAAAGGCTAGAGAAAAGAACACAGGCGACCGATTTTAAGGATGCTGTGTGCTACCCTTCTGCGGTCGTTCAGGGGGCAGCATAGCAAAAAAATAAAGGTGAGTGCCCGGGGTAACTGGGACCCTCGGGAAGGTCAACAGCCATTTCGACCCAATCCAAACGGGGCCGGGGACCGCACCACCACGTTAAGGCGGCTGTTGATTGGTGCAGTATGGTTCGGTGATCAAGTACTGCATGTTCATTGCATTTCTACTACAGTCAGTGCAATCAAGCATAAATATACTGCGGAGTTCCTTTTAAAAGTGCAAAGCTGATGAGTAAAAGTTGTTGAAATAAGCACTTCGTTGCGTTGTTGCAGCAACTGCTCAGTTGGTGCTTTTAATGGTATTTTAAATGCCGATTTTATTCTTTTCATTAAAAATGAGATTTTTATCGTTTTCGGCCCTATCACCATGCTGAGCTACGCGGCTGCTGCTGTAGTAATTGCTGGTGAGGAGAGGGTTCCTAACCGTCTACTGTAGGTTTGGTTTGTCAAATCTCATTTATTGCCAGGGCGGCAGAGGCAGAGCCAAGAAAATTTGCCCTGAACTGGCTTAGAATAGTTCTTGCAAACACTTGCTTTACTTTAGCGCCATCTATGTTGTCGATTTGAAAAAGTTTCGTAAAATCGCGGCCGGCGACCGCCTCAGAGGCCAATACCAGGGCCTGTCCCAGGACCCGAATTCTCTTGCCAACTTGGACCAAGATCTGCCCAACAACATGATCCATCAAGTCGGCATTAAATCCCTGCCCCAAGAATGGCTCTGGTGCGCCACCTGGTGCAGTGAAGAATCAAAAGCGAAAGCAAAGACCATAGATTTAGTAAGTGATCACATTTTTGGTTTTGTTTTGTCGTGGTAAGGTTGAAGAAACAGCAGCCCTAGGAGTTCTGGACTCACATCACTATGAGTACATCACCACACCTGTACAATTCTATGCCCCGAAATTTCGCGGAATCGTCTGCATTCAAGGAGTTCCTGATGAAATCGTTCGCTAATAACTAATATAAAGCTACTTCACCGCTTGATTGAGTTAAAGTGCGTTGCGTCTGCAATAGGAGTAACTCCGAAGCAGGCCTCATGTCAAGTTTTTTTTGTAAGTTACTGTCCCCTGTGATCGAAGGTCAGTTAATGATTTTACTTGCAGTGCAACAACCCGTTAACGAAGGAGCCGAAATTGGTCGCTGCAGTTCGTATCGCCCCTGAGTGGACGGGCTATGATAATGAGATTAAAGCTTTGCAAGTCAAGTTCAGTGAACGAAACAAGACCAAATCTAAAGATGGTGAGAGATTTTCGAATTACCATTATTCATTTAACTACTTTTTCTTCGAGGCACTTTTAACAGCAGTGGTGTTACATGAAGTCTAAAAGAAACACAGTAAAAACGATAGCCACGTCATTTTTTAAGTTAGTTAATTTGCTACGAGTGGCTTGCGGCAGTATAACCTGCACTTCACCGAGTTAAAAAAGGAAAGCTGCTTACCCAGGATGTTGCAACAGGCCACTATAGGCTACCTACCAATGACAGCCTGTTTAGCTTGTGGGGCAACCCCAGTCTGCGTAATGGTTGGTTTGAAAGTATTGCCGATTTCTTTTGGTCTTGTTTTAATGAAGGCGTATTATGCCTTTCCTCTGCCCCAAAGTTTTTAACAAGAACAGTTACGGAAGAAAACGCTATGACAACGAGTGTTAGTGTCTGTTGTGTTTCGTCGAGTGGGATGATACAGCATCAAGCAAGCATGAAATACAATTGAATTCGTTTCCCGTTCTTCGTTAGGCAAGAATGGTAAAGCTGGTCACCCAGCATGTTGTAGACGGCCACTATTGGTTATCCACCAATGCCTTGCTGGTAGTGAAGCCACCACAATTTAATTGGTGATTGACCCGAAATATTGTGTTACATTTACTTAGCCTAAGGTTTGTAGTCATTGCTCGTTTTTTTGCCGTACTTCCTCACAAAATAGAAACACACACACACACACACACTGGCGTATTTAGAAACTAATTCAGGAGAGGCGAAGCATTTAGAAGGATGAGATCGTTTTTTTTGGGGGGGGAGATGAACTGTTTTGAACCCAGAAATTCGCTCAGTTTGGTCTTTAGCCAGGCATGAAAGTGTTTTCTCTTTACATTTTTGCTACTGCCTTTTACATTACATTTTTGCTACATTTGAAAGGGGCACTGGCATTTATTTCTCTTTCAAAATACACCACTGAACCTGTAGGCACACACAAAATAAACTTGTTATAAGCACGAAAACAATATCTTGTCAACCAACTACAAATTCTATGGTTCCTTTGTTTTTATGTCATTATATTGTCTTATCGCCAACTTTGTCTTTGGTTTTCTTTTTATAGACTCACTGTCTGATGTTTCCACGAACATTACGAGTCATCACGTTAAAACTCTCCGTGAATTCATGAATTTCTATCTCCTCAATAGCTGTTAGCACCCTTGAAATGTCACTAAGCTCATCATAGACGTTTTTCATGCGAGCTTCTAGTTGCCTAGTTTTATATCTGTCGGATGACGTTTGCAAATTTCTGTTTTTTTCATGCATTTTCCATAACCGGATTTTTAAAAGTGATTGAGGATAGTGGTTAAAGTAGCGTCTTTCATGTTCAGCGAAGCACTTCCACTGTTGAAGCTGATAAAATCCTCTGGCATATATAGCATTGAAATACTATCTGCTATATTGTTCTATAAGAATCCCAGCATTGTCGCAGCGACCCTGCGCGACTTGAAATGAAACAAGCAGCTTCACAATCATATTTGTTTTTGAAGCGAAACCAATTGTTTCATTCATATATGGAGTTGTTATATTGTGGGCTATTGTTTTGCGCGACCTTTTATCTCTGACTGATGGGATCTGCTAGAGCGTCTTTCAATACGAAGACACAAATTCATAAATAGTTGACTTGCGTGGCACCAGCTTCACCTTAATGCAACGCAAATCTACAACCCCTTACCAGTCCAATGCTGTGTATTTGCTTTCGTGAAAGCACTTTTATGCAGTATTGCCTGTGTGCCCAACAAGTGTGATAGAAGTGCGTTTTGCCTGCAGTACCGGCCACTACAAAGTAAGCCTGAACACTACTTTCTATGAATAACTGAAGGTTTTCGTGGAAACTGAAGGAAATATCTAGGCCCAATTATTTTTACACTACTTGATTTCCCGTCTTTTTTTCCACGTTTCTAGAGGGCTTAATGTGGATTCACACAGTGTAGGCTTTTTGTCCAGTTTTGTACATTTATTGCTCTTATGCATTTTTGTTAAAAAACTTTTCTCCCCTTGGATATTTTATGCGGTTACATAGTATACTTTGTTGCGTGAACATCTAGTTTTGTCCGCAAAGTATGTACTGTAAGATTTTAGTTTGTTTTTGTCCACAATAACGTATACGCTTTTGGTATGTACCTTGCGGACAAAATTGCTTGTTCGGGGAGCAACGTGCTGTAAATCATCATATGAGTTCCTGAGAGAGGAATGTCTATTTTTTTAACCAGATTTTGTCTCAGTTTACGGAGGTAGCCAGTTCATCTAATGCTTCAAAAGAGTTTGTAAACAGCATTGAGCCATTTTGTGAGTGGCGCCTTTTTTAGTCTATTATGATCAGGATGTACTTCCACTTGCTTTCTACATCTCATCTTCGGTCGCCCACGCCCTCTTTTTCCAACCACTTTAAACTTCAACGCTTTTTGTTATACATCATCATTATCGATCCTCACGGCAAAATCCTCACAAAAAAAACAAGATTTTCACATAAAAAAGAAAGCCTCTTGACTCTCCTGCTTTCTTTCGGCCTATCTCTCTCACGTCCTGCGTATCAAAGCTTTTTGAACGCATCATTCTATCCCGTCTACTCTTCTTTCTGGAATCTAATTCCATTCTCTCTCCCAGCCAGACCGGTTTCCGCCCTGGACGGTCTACTCTAGATCAAATTCTGTTCCTTTCTCAGTCCATTTCGGATGGGTTTAACAAACCAAAGCCGGGCTCTCGGACGATCCTGTCTACTATCGATTTCGCCAAGCTTGTGACTCTGTCTGGCATCTTGCCCTTCTCCACAAACTTATTTCGGCTGGCCTCCCTTCTTGCTTTGCTCGTTGGACTCAATCTTTTCTTTCTGATAAGCGCGCTTCTGTGGTCTATCAAAATCACCAAAGTCGTTGCTTTCGAGTCCGTCGAGGTGTTCCGCAAGGACCCGTTCTTGGCCCTATACTTTTCTCTCTATTCATCAATGATCTTCCTGCCTCTCTGCCTTCTTCCGTCAGCTGCTCTCTTTACGCTGACGATCTGGCCATTTGTTCCTCCTCCCACTTGGTCCCCACTGCGGTGGAGGCCACACAAGGAGCTCTGTTTCGATTGGAGCGCTGGTCTGAGTACTGGTGTTTTCCTCTCAATCCGCGCAAATGTGATTCTTCTTCTCAGTGGATCTCCACCAGGCTAACCTCCAGCCCAACCTCCTCCTACTCGGCTCCCGCCTCCGTTTCAACCCCACTCCAACCTTTCTTGGGGTCACCTTCGACCGCACTCTTTCCTTTTCTAAGCATGTATCTTCGCTGAAGGCCAAGTTCTTCCCACGTCTCAAGGCCTTACGCTGTATCTCTGCTTCCTCATGGGGCCCCTCTAAAGAGTCCCTCTCTCTTCTGTATAAAGCTTTTCTTCGGCTCCTTCTCTCTTACGCTTCACCCGGATGGTTTCCTTTCCTAAGCGCTACCAATATCACCAAATTGGAACGCCTCCACCGAGCGGCCAGTCGCGCCATCACCGGCTGCCTCGTCCTCCCCTATGCCTCTTCTTCTCACCGAGGCTTCTTTACCTCCCCCTAGGAGTCATCCTGACTCATTTCACTCCATCATCTTATGAGCGGGCTCTTCGTCTCCCAACCTCGTTTTCTATTTCAGGTTTGGCCAGACTAGGAGTGAAACCAGGATCCTGCAGATCGTCCTGTAGAGCTTTTGCGTCCACTCACCCGCTCATGCTTCCTTCTACTTGTTCTAGGAAGGCTCTTCTTGCTTGCCCTGCCTTTCCTTCTTGGAATCTGCCTTCCTTCACGGTGGAGTCCACCCTTTCCACTCCATGCTCTCGCTCTGATCCTCATTTCTCGCCAAGGTGCGGCTCTCGCCCACCTTGACTCTCTTCTCGCTCATGATCTGGTGCTTTGGACAGACGGCTGTGTTCCTTTCCCTTTTGACAAGAGCGGCTCCGGCGTACTTGCCAACTGCTCTCTCTGTGGAATTGAGGCCACTCTTTCCTTTTTAGCAGGCCCAGTATGCTCAAGTTTTTCTGCTGAAGCCTTCGCCATTCTGCACGCTCTTTGTTGGTCTCGGCAGCACCAACAAGTCTGCCATTTCTCTTCTCTTCTCCTACTATCTGACTCTCGTTCTGTCCTCGCCACCCTGTCCTCTCCTCCATCTTTCCTGTTATCTCAAACTCTGGCAGATCTGGCAGGAACTGTCTTCTCTCTCCTTCTGTTCTATCAGACTAGAATGGGTCCCCGGACACTCATTTCTCCCGGGGAACCACGCGGCTAATGAGCTGGCCAGACGGGGAGTACTACTTGCGCCCTCCACAATCCCTTGTAGTCTCACTCCTCTTACCTATCGTATCCACTATCGTCTTATCTTGGACTGGAGGCGTACTGTCTCATCGAAATTTTTTGACACACAGGTTTACTCGACTTCCACCGAAAAACTTGTGCTCCCTCGTCACGCTCGCTGTGTTCTCTCTCGTCTTCGCTGCAACGGACACAGCCTTGTGTTAGGCTCTTATCTCTCTAGGATTGGCAGAATCGAGAATCCTTCCTGCAGCGCCTGTGGACCCTCGTCCCAGGACACCTCTCATCTCATTCTGCGCTGTCCAGCTACGGATTCTTTGCGCCGCTCACTCTTTGGCGACTTTTTGTCTCTGTACGACCTCTGGTCCAGACCCTGGGGAGTTGCCCGGCTTCTGGGGCTCCATGGTGTTCCGCCATCCCCCATCCCTCGGAAGGGGTTGGGTAAACAACAACAAAAAAACATCCTTACAACATGCCCATGCCATAGCTTTTTATTCGCTTTGAATAGTCGGTCTAAAGTTTCTTCGAAACCCAGCTAATCCATACGTTCTTTGGTACTTCTTTTCTCAAATAACTTAACTTCATGCTGTGGTTTTGCCATCCCTTTTTCAGGTCATCTCAAAATTGCAATCTCATTCTCTTACCACGTTTCGCTCGCGTACAGCACCGCCGACTGTGCAACACTCAGATGAATTTTCATTTCCAACGAAAGCTTTTACGAAGCAACTCCCCAAATTTTATCCATCCAGTCTTTTTAAAATTTTACCCCATTCTTGTTCTTGCTGTCCGCGCCACCACTGGCATACAACCTGTTCCCCCAAGTAACACAAACTTTGCCAAGTCATAAAATGATAATTCATTTTCTGCGTCGACAATCCCATGTATTGCCCCAAGATTTTCTCACAATCGTAGGTTTTTGCCAGAGTTATAGATCTTTTCATTTTCGCGTGTCTACTGTCTGGATGAAAATTTTTGAACAAATATGCAGAAGAGAGAAAAATGTACGAAACCGGACAAAACGTAACCCTGTACTTTGCACAACAACCACAAAACGTAACCCTGTACCGTGTACAGCAACTACAAAACCTAACCGCAACCACAAAGCGTAATTCTGTACTGTGCACAGCAACCTTTAAACGTGCTGATTCAGTGTATGCCTAATGCCTACCTTGTTGTTGGTTTACCCCTTCTCTTCCTTGGGATGGAGGTATGGCGCGAACAGCAATCCAATCCAGGTATACTCGCTTTCTAATTTTCACAAATTAAATTGTTTTGACGAAATTAATTTTTCAGCTGAGCCATCGGACACCACTTTGAAACGTCCTCACGAAGAATTGTGATTGTATAATCAAAGACGTCACTGAAGCGATGACGTAGCCGTGTACGTCACAAGATTAAAATAAGCCTTTCCGCCGTGAACTAGTGCTTCATTTTAATTAGACGAATTCTAGATATATTTGGTACAGTTGTAGCGTATTGCGAATTTATGCACGCGATTTTTCTATGTAAACTCGTATGACGTGCAATAGAGAAAGGCATATTGGAGGATGTCTGTTGTTTTTCTGCGTTGGTAATGTTTTTGAAAAAAGTAGTTGAGGGATCATTTATAGTAAAAGTTAATGGTCGATGGACCGGGTTTCCACTTTCAGTTGAATAGAACAAAAGTTTTGGGCTGCCACTCTAGATGTTTTATTGCTAGATCTAGATATTTTTTGTAAGGCCTAGAGGTATAATTGGGAAACTAGATGATGGCTAAAAAGTCTGGATATTTTTTTAACGTACTAGATATTATGTAGAGGAAAATCTTTAAGTCGAGTAATGTAATAAAGAATAGTGAAGGAGGGAGATTAACTTGTGTTCCTTTACTTTTTTATTCTTGGTCATTCAATATTCTAAGGCTAATATTGTATTAGTGAGTTTGTCTGATATTTTTCAAACATTATTTTGGGCTGAAGTGGAGGATTTCAAAAATGCTTCTGGAGAGAATCCATTTTTAGATCTCTTAATTGTACTAAGCAAGCATTGATACTACCTCATTCAAATGCAGATGTGGAAAGAGTTTTTAATAAATGAACTGTGCAAAAAACAAACTAAGAAATATCATGAAAATTGATTTATTGAATGCAATACGAAGTATTAGATTTGGTCTAATTCGAAAATAACAATGTTGCATGTCCTATAAGCTACCTGACTCAGTTTTCAAAAAGATAGGTACAGCAGAAGTATATAAAAATCCCCCTAAAGAAACTGTAGCAACAACATTAACTTCAACAGAAATTAGCTTCTTTAACATCTAATCTGATGTTATCAGTAATGTATAACAAACTTTGTGTGTGCTCTTGTTTGATTATTTTTATTAAATTTTTTTACTTCACATTTAGATGTATTTTTGAATGTTTTAATTTTCAATCTAGATGATTCTAGATGTTTTTTCAAGTCAAACTAGATTTTATTAGTCAAGTAAAAGTGGCAGCCCTACAAAATTTTCAGGCATATCATTGGGAAACTTGTTATTGCGCTTGACAATTCGCTTATGATTTCTGATCACTATTTGCAAAAAAAATTTCAAGAAGTTTTTAATCAACGAGCAGAACTTGCGTTATTGCGACGCCATTTAAGATCCAAACGATGTTTTTTGGGTATGATGGACTTTGTGATGTGCAAAACTTATTTGAGTGCTGTGACATCACTGGAATGGCGAGGCATGTAGAGCCGCTCAGTTAGAAGCAACCGCAACACAAAGGTGAGCAATCTGCCGTAGCTTACGGTGTTAAAAAGTATCAAGTCATCGGCAGGGCTCTTTTTCCAATGTTGCTCGTGAGTGAGTGGAGATTTTGGACTTGTCATGAGTGCTGGTTGGTAGGTTCAACAGCAACTATATGGACTAAAGTCGTGGGCTTTTACGACATGCTTGGTGAAGTTTCACTGCTCTCATACAATAACGCACAGAAAGATGTTTCAAAGCTGACTAGTTCTGTCTCGGCAAAATCAACTGAGTTCATTTAGTAGTAATGAATGACTTTAGAAGACATTTTGTTTTGTAAATAATTGCAACTAAATTAAACATTTACTACGAAAGACTACTGTAGATTATGTAGAAGATTTGCATTGATCGACATGCAGGTTGCCGGGACATTAGGGTGCTGACCCGAGTTCCGTATCAACTTATTTCAAGGTCACAACTTATCGGAAAAAACAGTTCAGATTTTTATGATAAATAAAAAGATTATGGCAACAAGCAAAATTGTTTCCAAACTTTGTATCGGGTCGTGTCATTTTCTAAAACTCACCCGTCCGCGAACACTCCAACTACCCTACCCTCCCGGCTCCATCTCAAAACCGCTGTACTGATGATAAAAGGGAAGGCAACAATAAAGCACTTGAAACGGTTGTCTTTTCTGCTTCTCATGTTAAACATCAATTGTTCTTTTGCAATATCTTTTACTAACATGTTTCATTTTCTACTTCTCTCGGCCTACTGCTATAAAATGAGCTTTGTGTAATGGCTAAGCCATATAACATTGCATTGTGCTTATAACTGGCGGCTTACAATCTTGATTTTCAAAGTTTATCAAAAATTATTTTCTGTCTTCTGCTCTTAATAGATGAATTGCCACACCACCTTACTTTGAAAACTTTCTGAATTCACTTGCACGAAACAATCGAAATGCAACAAACGTTTTCTGGCGGGCGATGCACTTGCACGTTTGCAGCGCTAAACAAGCGAAACGCATTACAAGGCAAAATACTTTACAATTCATTTCAAATCATAAGTGGTTGATAACTTTTAACCGCCAAACAACTCAGATTGATGTAAACTATCCCAACGACAAACTCCAAGTCATAGACACTAAATTACCGCGGAACTCGAATTGATTGAAAAGAGTGCACAACTAAATTGCATCACCACATAATTTGCCAAAGGATGCGCTACAAACTACGAAGTGATTTAAAAAAGGCAAAATAATCATTAATATGTTAATTAAGATGAGGTGATACTACCAGAGGTGGGCAAATCCGCAAATTGCGGACTCAAGTTTCTATATGCGGACCTAATTTCCTACCGCAAATATTTGCGGTGAAAAACTGAAATTTACCGCAAATCAATAGGCAGTGTTACATGATCCGCGGTGAAAGCGCTTGGAAAAAGTGGACGCTCTGATTTTCTGGGTGGAAGGTGACCATCTGGGAAGTGATGACCTTTTTTTTTTTAATGGAGATCAACGTCTGGTCGACGGCAGAATTATACCTCCAAAGATAAGAAAAGTCATCACGAAGGCAAAATAATAGTATATATTGCGGTCTAAGTTTGCGGAAGTGCAATGTGCATTTGCGGTTGCGGAAGTGCGAAAAGTTACCGCAAACCTATCACAAACTTGCGGATCTGCGGTTGCGGAACACCTCTTGCAGTTTTGCGGTTGCGGAATTGAGTTTAAATTTGAGGTGCCCAGGTCTGGATATTACACACCGTAAAGGTGAAGAGTACAAAATTAACGTATTAACAATTTTGAACAAAACATCCAATCAGCAAGGTAAAATTAACGAATAAATACATGTTAGTCTAAAAAATCTAGAGGAAATAATTCCGACATCACCAACTATATTTTTTTTACTACTATGATTTTTAAAGTAGCTTCAAATTTCTGATCTTCATAGTATTATTTTTTTGGTTAACATCTTAATTCGTGTCGTACAGGAGCAGCGGAGCACAAAAATCTTTTAACTTATAGAAGCGGGCTGTAAAAATTGCTTCGCCACTCCGCCAAACTATGCTTCATTTGTAGAAAACAGGGCTGCGAACTCGGTCGAACTCGGAGTTCAAGTTCGAGTTCGCCATTTTCATTTTTGCGAGTTCAAGTTCGAGTTCGAGTCCTGTCAAAATTTATCAAGTTCTTTCGAGTTCAGAAAATAAAGTGATTGACTCAGCCTAAGCCCGTTTTCAGTAAAATTGCGCATTCAAACTTATGTTCAAACATCTGTTTTTATAAGCAAATGTCGTTGCCATAACCAGGTAATATGTGTATTGTCAATTTGCATTTAAAGCGAAAATTGAAAAAAAAACTTACATTTGAATCATTGTAGGTTCCCTAATTATGCGCTTTCGATCAAAACAAAAGCTATGTCTGCTACTCATTGTTTACGAAGAAAAAGTTGACTGTCAATTAGGTCACCCATTTTTCACTGTGACTGTTTACATTGCAAAACTGTAAAATGTAATTATAGCTTTCTTCTCAGTGACCTTGATGTTTTCATAAAGCATTTAGGGTTTCATGCAGAAAGCATACTTAGTTTAGGTGGAGCTTAAGCCTAAGTCGAGCTCGCATAAGTCGGGCTTACAAAGGGAGGCTTGGTGGTATGAAGGCCCAGTTCGCAGGCGCTTTCTCGCAGCTTCGAGGCTTTGCGCAAGAAACTCTCCACCCAGGTCGCGCTGTTAAGGCGACTTGCGGGATCCGGATGGGGCGCAGGTGCCAAGACATTGCGCATCTCTGCTCTATCCTTGGTCTACTCTACCGCTGAGTACTGCGCACTAGTTTGGTATCGTAGTACGCATACTTGCCTCATTGACAGAATTCTCAGTGATGCTTTGCGCATTGTCACTGGATGCTTGCGTCCCACACCAACGAACGACTTGCCTCCTCTCGCAGGCATCCAGCCAGCTGAGCTCCGCCAATTAGGAGCGACACTCTCCTTGGCGAATCATGCCATCCATGATCCCGACCATGTACTGCACGGACAGTTGGTTGGGCAGCAGAATGCGCACCTGTGGAGACTTAGATCAAGACACTCATTTTTACCTGCTGCGTGGAAACTATTAGGTAGTTTGTCTAAACTAAACATCCGCGTGAAGCAGTGGACGAAACATAAATGAAACGCGGACTACTTGGAGAGTACTTCAAGGATCCGTGCTTTCATTCCCATGGTCAGTTCAAGGCCACTTGGAATGAGTCTGCCCAGAACATTTTGGGTAAGGTTCAATCGCCTGCGGACTGGTATAGGGCGTTTTCACTCGTTCATCTTCAAATTGGGTCTCGCTTCATCATCGAATTGCGACTTTGGTGTCACTAAGCAAACTGCAGATTACGTTATATCTTCATGTCTCCTACATCATGTACCAAGAGGAACACGAGGTCTGCAGATTTTGAATGATGCAACTCGATGTTGGCTTAACACCACCACTGCCAGCATCTAATCTGGGCAGCGCAGCAGCCCGGGGTGGTAAAAGAATAGACCCTCGGCCCTGGCCTTGATTTGTGCTGGCCTGGATTTACTTTGGGTGTCTGACCAAGCGACGACTGTGGTAAACAGAAACTAAACTCAAACGACATTTTTGAAACCTCAGCTCAATGTATTATGACGTTACCGTTATTGAAAGCTCAAATTATGAAGGGATTATGAGGTTGCCGTTAAATGTAATATATTTTGCGGTTTCATGTTGGCAGGTAACACGCTGTACGTTGTTGTGGTGCGATACAAATGGATGTTGTTGTTTGCAAAAACATTTATTGTCACTGATTTACCCCTTTGAAACCTGGTTTCTCTTTTGAACCCTTTGAATGCCGGCGATAAACACAACTATTCTGTTACTAGATTAAATAAACCAAAAGTGCTAGTGATGTGAGACCAACTTTAATAATTTGCTGCCGGGTATACCGGCTTACAGGGTAATAACGGTAGACCCAAAGGCCGGTTAACCGGCCTGCAGGCTTCAAAGGGTTAAGCTACTTGAAGCCCATTGCCCAAATTCAGCAACAGCAATAACTGACAAGGGTTTTGCCTCATTTCATACATTAGTCGCGATTTAAGTCATCTACAATAGTGACTTATAAGAAGCTGACTTAAACAATTAGTAAGCCATGCTTAACGCTAAAACTTCTTTCTGCATACGAAATCGATGGCTTAAGTTGGGCTGAGACAATTCTAGAAAAATTTTGGCTTAAGCCTACTTTCTGCTTAAGGTTCTTTATTTGCAATAATTTGATTCTTTTTAAATTCAGTTGTAATGATATTGTACAAATGAAAATGAACTCGAACTCGCTTTAAATATTTTCGAGTTCGAGTCCGACAAAATTTTGAGTTTCGAGTTCAAGTTCGAGTTCGGCAAAAAGATCGAGTTCTTACGAGTTCGAGTTCGCAGCCCTGGTAGAAAACCCCAGTTATACATACGTGGAATTGTGGTGATTTTAGATTTTTTCTATGCGGTTGTTTTTGATTGTCGTTCCATAAATATTTCCGGCAATCGGCCACATTTTTAGAAAGCAAGTGATTAGCCCAGCATTTTCAAAACCCGTCTGCAACCTTGGAACTCAACAGCAATGTTGTGCAAGCGGTTTGAATGCGTCACCTTCCGTTGTCTTCGCATGTTTGCTATCATTGCTTGTTTAATAATTTCTTTTCTACCTGGAGTTAACTCCGGCACATTCAGTTTAAATTTATTGAAACAATGCCTTTTATGCTTGGAAAAATACTCTGAATAATCTGCTAATCTCTTTGATGGATAAATGCACCCACACAAGATATATTTGTACAATCCTTGCTCAACTATAATCCCCCCCTTTGTGATTAAATTCTCTTTCGGTCATTTTATTGTTGCTTGAAGTTGAAACTACTGTCTTTTCCTTAAGTTCTTTTCAAATAATGTTGCCTACTGCACTCGTACTGTACGGTGTATCGTTCACTGATATTATAATGCTATTGTTCGGCACAAAGATCATTCAACCTTTCATTATTAACAAGTTCCTACAGAACCACTTTCAAAACTACATCGAGATCATGATAAATGCTATATTGGTGTAAGCTGGAAGTGAGCCAACATGTAGCTTACATACTGCAGATGTGACAGTGGCGAAGAGGGAATAGAGAGCGATGCTTCCTTTAAACCAGGAGTTCTTAACCTTTGTTCTCTCATTTACCTCTTGGCAAATTTCAAAAGCAAAATTTACCCCCCAAATTTTTTTTATATTTTCACTTCTACAAGTGCCTATTGTAATAGGTAAAAGTGTGAATTTTTTGCTAACAAAATTTACCCTCAAGGCAGGTCAAATTTACCCCCAAGAGATAAATTTACCACCGGTTAAGAACCCCTGCTTTAACCGTTATCATAGAAGCACCAAATGTAAAACGAGGATTTTGTCGGTTTGAAAACTAAATTAAGAAAAATTCTTGATGTTTCAGTTACAAAAAAAGACATCAATTTTAACACGCGTTCCACAGAAGATTTTTTAATGTTTGACACAAATTTGCGTAGATGCTACGTTTGACAATACCGAGCTCGCTTATTGCTTCGCCCTAAAAAAAATGGTTTGTAAGTACGTCAGTGCAAGCACACCTCTCATGCGATATAAAATACACATTATATATTGACACTTCTTAACGATAGCCTATTCCTGCCCCAACATATTTTCTATGCATGCTTGAGGAAATTCGGTTTCGTATTTCACTTTCCACATTACACTTATTCCTATGCGTCCTGCTAGAGGTCTGTGAATATAATTATTTTAAACTCTTCAATGTGATTTGACAATGGAATTGAATCAATGTTTACCCAAGCAGATTTCAACGTAGTGGTTTAATGCGTTACTAGTCAATTTTAACGAAACAAAAATTAATGATTTTTGTTTCAGATAAATCTGGTAAAGGTAAAGTTAGTTTTTAGAAGTCAAGAACCATAACGAGTGAAAAATTGTTGAGAACACGATTTTGTTGAGTACACTAGCATCTACATTTGTTTTTCCTGTAGCACCTGCGATTACTTCGCGTATCAGGTGGCCCAAAAAAGTAAGATACTTGCGGCGTTTCACTCCACATGCCTGCTCTGTTTCTCTAAATATTTTATGAAATTGTTTCGTAACTGAACTCAAGATTTAAGTTGATCTAAACTGAGCAAAAGTGCAATCAGTGTAACAGCGATTTCTCAGCTTTTTATGGCGATGTCCAATTTATCAAAATTAGCGCCAAGTAGATTTGCCTTGTTTGCAATTTCTTTCTCTCTCTTTGGCCATGTGTGGTCTTAACGAATAGATGTGACGAAATTTAACCTTTAATTTGGCTTGTTTAATGGGGTATACTTGCAAAAATTCGTTTCGTTTCTGAAAGGTGTTTCACTATTACAAGAAAACAATGAAGGAGTCAACATAATTCTGAGTAGTTTGAGATCAAATATAGCAATCACGAAATTCAAGCTCGAACTCTAGAATCAATGACGACACCAACTTATTGCTTCACACTTTTTAGCAAGTAATATCTCCACAATAAGATTACAAAATTCAATGAAATCTTGCGCAGAGCAGCCTTCAGATTATTTAAACAGGTCTGCAAAAATATTAAGAAATTGGTTGCGGCGAGAACGAGGGGGATTAGAGCGAGAGCATGGAGTGGAAAGAGTGGACTCGACCGTGAAGGAAGGCAGATTCCAAGGAGGAAAGGGAGGGCAAGCAAGAAGAGCCTCTCTAGAACAAGTAGAAGGAAGCATGAGCGGGTGAGTGGATGCAAAAGCTCTCCATGACGATCTACAGAGTCTTGTTTCACTCCAAGTCTGGCCAAACCTGAAATAAGAAACGAAGTTGGGAGACGAAGAGCCCGCTCATGAGAAAAAAGAGTGAAGTGAGTCAGAGTGACTCGTAGGGGAGGTAAAGAAGCCTCGGTGAGAAGAAGAGGCATAGGGGAGGACGAGAGGCAGCCGGTGATGGCGCGACTAGCCGCTCGGTGGAGGCGTTCCAATTTGGTGATATTGGTAGCGCTTAGGAAAGGAAACCATCCGGGTGAAGCGTAAGAGAGAAGGAGCCGAAGAAAAGCTTTATTCAGAACAGAGAGGGACTCTTTAGAGGGGCCCCATGAGGAAGCAGAGATACAGCGTAAGGCCTTGAGACGTGGGAAGAACTTGGCTTTCAGCGAAGATACATGCTTAGAAAAGGAAAGAGTGCGGTCCAAGATGATCCCAAGAAAGGTTGGAGTGGGGTTGAAACGGAGGCGGGAGCCGAGTAGGAGGAGGTTGGGCTGGAGGTTAGCCTGGTGGAGATCCACTGAGAAGAAGAATCACATTTGCGCGGATTGAGAGGAAAACACCAGTACTCAGACCAGCGCTCCAATCGAAACAGAGCTCCTTGTGTGGCCTCCACCGCAGTGGGGACCGAGTGGGAGGAGGAACAAATGGCCAGATCGTCAGCGTAAAGAGAGCAGCTGATGGAAGAAGGCAGAAAAGCCGGAAGATCATTAATGAAGAGAGAGAATAGTACAGGGCCAAGAACGGATCCTTTCGGAACACCTCGACGGACTCGAAAGCAACGACTTTGGTGATTTTGAAAGACCACAGAAGCGCGCTTATCAGAAAGAAAAGATTGAGTCCAACGAGCAAAGCAAGGAGGGAGGCCAGCCGAAATAAGTTTGTGGAGCTGCCAAGAGCTCTGAAATTAGATAAGAAAATTTGTGAGCACCTTAGATGAACCCATTTGGAGCATGTGCAGCATTGCACTGACTTGCCCCGCCAGGTCACATTTCCAGCGCACACAGAACAAGGAAAGATTGGGCCAGGGTTAGGATGAACGTTACCGCTCATCAGGAGAAGAAGAAGAATGAGGAGACGAAGAAGGGCAAGAGTAGAGCAGGAGAGAAAAAAAAGTGAGAACAGGCGACCGATTTTAAAAATGCTGTGTGCTGCCCTTCTGCGGTCGTTCAGGGGGCAGCATAGCGAAAAAATGAATGGGGAGTGCCCGGGGTAACTGGGACCCTCGGGAAAGCCAACAGCCATTTCGACCCAACCCAAACGGGGCCGGCACCACCACGTTGAGGCGGCTGTTGATTCGTGCAGTTTATGAAACCTCGCTGGGATGATTTTGCCTCTCACTGTTCTTCTGCAGAGAACTACTCGTCTCTTTCTTTCCTCTGTCGCTGCTGCTCTCTTTACCTCTCTGGCACTGAATGCGGCCAAATCTTCCATTCTTTTCGGCCGCATCAAACGCCATCCTAAAGCCTGGTAATCCGCTGAAGTGGTTAGTGAAAGACGCAAGCTTTCGCTACAGCTCACAGAAGTGATAAATATTACCAGGCTTACATCTCCGCTTCTTAACGTGTTTCGTCTGTCATCGCCAAGGCCAAGACTGAGGCATGGCAGACAACTTGCTCTTCTTTTTTGCCCAAATATAACCCTAAATTTGTTCACTCTCTGTTGCTGGTTCTTCTTCCTCCTCCGATTGTTCCTCTCGCAGGGAATCGGCTTCAGTTTACGCCGCTTTCCTGAGATCTCACTTTTCTGTTTCTCCACCAAAAGGCCCTGTGTAGCCAAGCCAGTAGCTACCTTTCCGAACCACATGCCCTGAGTCTCACTCGTTCTTCTGCTCTCCCTTCTCTCACGGCTGCCTCTAACCTCTCCTCGCCAATGCCACTAGCCCAGACAAAGTTGCCTATTCCATGCTAAAACATCTTTTTTGCTTTAGTTTATAACACCAAACCAACAATTTGATTTCTATTTGGCACGAGTTTTGTAATATTTTTTTGACATGGAGTCACATCAAATTGTTTTGAACACCAATCAACAGTGGTAAGATTTTCTCCGGCATTAATTTAGTGATGCACATTCAAATTCAAACATTTAAGTTGATTCTTAAAAATATTTTACATTAAAATGGCCTTTTACAAAATCAGTTTTATCAAGTACCATAAAAACCGTAACCAAACCTAGTCCTTTTGAACATATTCATAGGCGTAGGAAGTGGGGGGTCCGGGGGGCACTGGCCCCCCTGCTTGTAAAATTTCGGGCAATTTTTGATTTTTCGGGCAATTTGAGTAAGTGTCTTTATATTTTGCCCGAAAAATTTGTCACTGCAACAACATCTCCAAAAAAAAAAAAAGGTCATCACTTGTTTGGCCTCACGTTTGGTGACATATTTAGGCCGAAAATGATGGAAAAGGTGCAGCGAAACAGGCGATGACTTTTTTTTTTTTTCTGGAGATGTTATTGCAGTGACAAATTTTTCGGGCAAAAATTTGGTGCCCCCCCAAATTGGTTTGAGCTCATACGCCCATGAACATATTCCATATTAGAAAGGTCTTTTTTTCTGCATGAATTCTCATGTGACTTCTTAATGCGTCATCTCGTATGAATTGCTAGAAATATATGCCACATTTGTTAGATCTTTCTTCGTAGCTTTTCAATTCTGAATCATGTATGAAGTGCATTTGTAAGGTGTTTTACCTATGTGGATGTTGATGTGTTGTTTCAATGACGAATTTCGTTTGAATTGTTTCGCACATACATCACATTTGTAAGGTTTTTCACCTGTATGGACCCTGATGTGTTGTTTCAAGGTTGAATTTTGATGGAATTGTTTTGAGCATACATCACATTTGTAAGGTCTTTCTCCGGTATGAACTCTGACGTGTCGTTTCAAGGTTGAATTTTGTGTGAATTGTTTTGAACACACATCACATTCGAAAGGTTTTTCACCTGTATGAATGCTCATGTGTCGTTTCAAGGCTGAATTTTGTTTGAATAGTTTTGAGCATACATCACATTTGTAAGGTCTTTCTCCGGTATGAACTCTGATGTGTTGTTTCAATGTTGAATTTTCTTGAAATTGTTTTGAGCATATTTCACATTTGTAAGGTTTTTCACCTGTATGAATTCTGATGTGACTTTTTAAAGCATCATGTCGTAGGAATCGCTTTGAACACATACTGCATTGATAAGGTCTTTCTCCAGTATGCATTCTAGTGTGTCTTTTAAAAACTGAAGCATGTGAGAATCGTTTTGAGCATAATTTACATTCGTAAGGTCTTTCACCTGTATGGATTCTGATGTGACTTGTTAATGCCGAATTATCTTTGAATCGTTTTGAACATATATCACATTGGTAAGGTGTTTCTCCTGTATGGTTTCTCACGTGACTTTTCAATGATGAAATTTGTGTGAATTGTTTTGAACATACATCACATTCGTAAGGTTTTTCACCTGTGTGGATTCTGATGTGTTGTTTCAAGGTTGACTTTAATTTGAATTGTTTTGAGCATACATCACATTGGTAAGGTCTTTCACTTGTATGAACTTTGATGTGTTGTTTCAATGTTGATTTTTCTTCAAATTGTTTTGAACATATTTCACATTTGTAAGGTTTTTCATCTGTATGGATTCTGATGTGATTTTTCAATGCTGAATTACGTTTGAATTGTTTTGAGCAAATATGACATTCGTAAGGTCTTTCACCTGTAAGGATTCTCACGTAACTTTTCAATGATGAATTAAGTTTAAATCGTTTTAAACATACATCACATTCATAAGGTAATTTACCGGTGTGGAATCTGATATGACTTTTCAATGATGAATTATATTTGAATTGCTTTAAACATATATCACACTCGTAAGATTTTTCACCAACATGGCTTCGACAATGGCAAACACGAGATTCTTTACATTTTTTGCCACCACAACAAGATGTTTTTATTTGTACACGCTTTCTAGATACTTTTGAAATACTAGGTTTCTCGGAAGTTTTTCCTCCTTTTTCTTTATGGGTGTCGGGCTCAGTATTTGGGCTCGACCTGGTTGTTGGACAATCTTCAACTGTTTGATCCAGTTCATTACAATCTTCAATAACTTTATGATCTCCCAACTGCATTAAGCTAGATTTTGTAAACGTTTCATCATTGGTTTGCGCACACGAATGAGCACTTTTGTAGGGATTATATTTGATTACACAGCTCAAATCTAATGTAGAGTTTTTCTCAAGTGTTGTGCAATTAGAAACCAAACTTGTGTGCTCGGATAGCTCTTTACTCAAATCACTAATTTTACCATTCACAAAATCATCGTCTTTTTCTTCGCAGTCCGTTGTAGAAACATTACTATCCATCACCAATCCATCTGTATTAAAAACGTGGTTTACTATATCACTCTTCACAGCATAACAAGCTGAAACTTTTTCACTTTTATTTAAAGCATAATCATTTCTTTCTGAATCTTTTAAAGCAAAATCATCACCAAACCCACGAGAGCCATCAATAAAATCACTAAGAGGTTCCATTAAATCTGGAATTGCTTGAACCACATCTTTGCCACGCTTTTTTATGTCATCTGATTGTTTAATGTTGGCCTGATGCATCAAACACATCTCCATGTCACCAGAAAACTTTTGCATTTTCTCTTTTATTTCAAATCAAATCAAATGAAGTTTTTTTGAAAATTGCCTTCGCTGAAAAAACTCCAGTTTTACCTTCACTTTCAATAAAGAGCAGTTATAACAATTATTGCATCAACAATTAGAGTGGCCAGTAACAAATTCAATCTGTAAACAAATATAAAAGCTGATAACGATATTAAACAGTGCTGCATAACCAGCGGCCAATAGCAGTTTTTGAGTTAACTACAAAAACATTTAAAATGTACGAGGGATGTAGAAAAAGTAATGAGCCTTACCAAGAAAAAAAGTTGGCAGACTTCAAAATTGTTTTCCAACTTTTTCTACCTTTCTATGAGATGTTATGCGTTGCAATGCTGAAAAATGGTTTTAGGTTTGTTTTGCAATGAACCGCGAGCACATGCTATTGTCCATATTGCTTTGATGGACATGTCAATCATCTTATTTAGCCATGCTTGAAAACTAGTTCACACCACAATTGCAAAGCCTTGGGATTGACTACAATTTTTGGCCCACCCTGCAACGTCCATATTGCTTTGATGGACATGTCAATCATCTTATTTAGCCATGCTTGATAACTAGTTCACACCACAATTGCAAAACCTTGGGATTGAAAGCAATGTCTGGTTCCAACAAGATAGGGCGCCAGCTCATTTTGCAATATTTCTTTAGGGGATATCGTAACAAAGTTTTTTCCAGTCGTTGAATTGGCTCTGCCAACTTGCCAGCTACATTTGACTGGACGCTTCGAAGTCCTGACATGAATACATGTGATCATTTTTTATGGGGCTTCATAAAAAAAAGTTGCACAGCAGCGCTACAAGAACACTGATGAGTTGAACCAAGTAGTGACTGACGCTTTCAATGAAGTTACACCTCAAATGCTTAGGAGTACGTCTGGACTCAGTAGACCGATAAATAGTGACAATTCTGTATTGGGTGACAAGACATAAAACGAAATTAAGTTTTTCAAATCAAACTTACCATACATATATGTTGTATTAATTTTACAAGGGGGTGACAAGACTTTTGGCCCACCCTGCAACGTCAAAAATTGAACTTGTTTAATCTGATTCTTGGCTGATGGGTGTTGCTAATAGACTTTACTTTGGCTAGGTTGTTACCACTAGAGTAGATAACAGTTGATGAACCACCAACTTGCGTTTAGTAGAATCACACTAATTTACAAACATGTTTTTTTTCTTTTTAGCACTGAATTACGCAATTTACTTTAGCTTTTTGGGGTTGCTGAATTCCATAATGACCTCAGATTTGCTCTACTACATCAAGAATTTTTGATGCAGGTATTTTCTTTTTGTGTATTTACTAAACTTATGCCACTTTGAGAAGACACCCTAGCCCTAGTCTAGTTTGAAGCAATAGGTTGCAAAATGGGCACAAAAATTCACTATCAAAAAAATCATCTGGATAAAGTTTTAAAAATCTTGGTGAGGCTGTCAAAGAATAAGGTAAGCGATTTCAGCAATATATTAAACATGCTGCTACGGCTAATGGGATTGAAATAAGATAGCTGACAACTGCTGGTGCTTGAAGAGATGTTTCAAATGCTAACCACAAACGAAATTTTCTGAAGAGGAAATATGTTGGTGAATAAATCATATTGCTTCTGTTTTGTCATTAGGAACCCAAGTGGCGTTTAGTGTTTTTCTCTGAATAAACATTAAACCTTGCGCTCATAAAATTCAGTATTTGGTCACATACTCTGCTGGTGCATCTGACGTAGTTTTAATAATATTGTTTTATGGCTTTTGTATTTCTATCTTTGTTATATGTTGCTTTTTGTGTAGATTTGCTGATTTTCAAAGCCAAACAAAAGTCAATGTTAAGACTAGCAACTCAAGGTAAACTTCGCAAATTTAACATTGAAGAAGTAATGGCTAACTAAAGTTTGTTACAGTAACTTTAGTGGCAGATTTCAAGCTGTCCATAATGAAATACTGGTAACAATAGGCAACATTCATGAGACGTGGATGTGTTTTACATCTCAAAGTCTGATAAAATGGGCAAAAATCACACCAGACTTGATATCATGGCCCCTACAATAACCCCATATCACTTGTCAAAACCTTTATCAGAAATTTTGTGCGAAGCAGAGTCATTTATTGCCGGTTGCTCAAATGAGATAAAACTCAGAATACAATCTGCTGGTATATCTTGCTTTTAAGCGCTTTGTCAAACTAGAATCGAGAACAGAACAACATATACTGTTCATAACAAAAATCCTCCCACATATGCGCTGCCTGTGTAATTCGTGATAATAAAATCTAAATTTTGATTAACAGGCACCAGCAACACAAATATTACTCATATATGAAAACATTATAGGTTGTTGAATATTTGATAATCATTATCATGAACCATGCCGTTCTCACAAAAAAAACTTTTAATACTCGCTCTCATACACACGGAGTCACCATCACTCTTCCATCGAACCAGAAATTGCATCTTTTAAAAAATTGCAATCATATTTCAAACTACATGTAATTTTGTTTAGGACAAAATCATTGCTTTGAAGCTTATAAGTGAAGTACAGGGCGATTCAAAAAGAATGCCCAGACTTTAACTACCTATGTCACTTCAATGACAAACTACTCGGAGATGAAATAAATATTAAGTTATGAAGGGTAAGCTGTGAAACCATTTTATAAGTGTATTATGTATCCTCCATGTGCTCCATAAACAACATCAAGATGATGAACTCATCCCAAACACTCCTTAAAGTGTCTCTCCGTCCAAGAATTTACTGCTACCGTGATTCTGCTTTTAAGGTCATTCAGACAAGTCACTTAAGATGGCACAAAAACTAAATCTTTGATATAACTCCATAGGAAAAACCGAAGGGTATAAGATCTGGTGATTTTAGCGACCACAAGCCAAGTTATGGGGTCTGTGCAACCTATCCAACACTAAGGTGGAGTTTCATTCAGAAAACTTCAAATATTATGATGCCAATGTGGTGGTGCTCCAATCTTGTAGAAAAATGAAATTTTTATTGATTTGGGGGAAAAGCAATTGCTGTAGCATTTCAAGATGAGTTTGTCCAGAAATTGCGTTTTTCTTGCAAAATAAAGGCCCATAAACTTTTTTCAAAGAAATGGTACAACCAAGTTAACAGGCAAGAAATCATGGTGATGTTCTAAAATCCCCTTATTTGGAAACTGTGATGGTTAATTTTGCCACTAATAACAAATGTCGATTCATCACTAAAATTCAAATGTGGTATGTAGTTGTAATCTTCCATATTTTGTGAAATGGCATTACTAAATTCCACCTTCTATGCTCTGTTACCTGCATGAAGGCCTATGCAACAAGTATGGTCACGTGACTAAACATTGTCTTAACACATGCAATACAGTTGGTTGAGGGATGCCAAGTTCTTGGCTAGCATGGCAGATGGACTTTCATGGGCTTTGTGAAAAAATTTCTTGAACCTTCGAGACTGCCTCATCTGAAGTCCTTGCTTGCCCTGGGCTCTTCCTTTCACAAAAGCAGCCTGTTTCCACAAATGGTAGGCTACAAATGATGAATGTTTTAGGCACTTGATGCAGCAACACTAAAACGCCATAGGAACAGCTGATGCACTGAAATAACATTCAGTTTTGCTGAATTACAGCACGCTGAAAGATTTTTGTTGCGTGCTTATCGTCACATGTGAAATATAAAATGGAGGGTAGAAAAACCATGCTAAAAATGCAACTTTGCATAATTATAACATCACAGAGCTTTGATTGTTTAAGACATCATAATGATATTAATTTCATAAAATTTTATTTCCTTTCCTTTGATTTGATATACGTATCATTTGTGGGCGACCTGTGGTTATGAAGATATTGCAAGACAAATTAGGACATTTTTTTCGAATGACCCTGTATATATTTTTTCTAGCATTTGTTCTTGTAAAAACTAGCAATCTAGCCCTTAAAAACTCTGAAAAAAGTTAGCTTTTGATTACAAATAAACCGAGTGATCTTAAGCTTTTAAGAGCAAAATTTTTCAATCTAGGGGTTGCTGACAATTGTAATTCTGTGACAAT
The DNA here is from genome assembly GCA_963675345.1 of Trididemnum clinides. Taxonomy (NCBI): domain Eukaryota; kingdom Metazoa; phylum Chordata; class Ascidiacea; order Aplousobranchia; family Didemnidae; genus Trididemnum; species Trididemnum clinides. The sequence continues at coordinate 3,546,637 of OY776305.1, read as the reverse complement.
TACCCTAAATGACCAACGTAATTCAACAAAAACTCTAATATATCAAACATATAAATTGCAAATGAACAGTTTTATAATTGAAAACGACACAAGGAAAGCTATTTCTAGATTGTGACACTATAAAGCACTTCATACATTGCTCCTATAAATGTACTTAAAAAGTAATTTTTCTCTCTACACAGTGTTCCCTCTAAGATTTTAGTGAGTGCGTAACCGCCGGCACAAGTGCGAAATTGTTAGCAAATGTACGAAAACCGCCGGACAAATTTGCATGAAAAGGAAAGTCAAAACTGTGACAATGCGCTTCCGTGACGTAATAATTAGCGTGACTATGTCAGCCCCAAAGTGTTCACAAACAGGTAGCCTATCGGTTGTTATAAGACGGCGGCGAAATACCTGGCTATTTTTCTTCATAAAGTTAATTGTGGTTAAATTTCGTCTCAAACTTTACAGCCTTTGCAACAGTGGTTCGTAAGCACTTTGGAATGACAGATGAAAAATGCGCGTAAATAAAATTAACCCTTTGCCGACGCCCGACATGAGCATGAGAAATAGAACTTTTATGAAGTAATGTGATGTTAGGTAGGTTATTACGACTATGACACAACAAAAATTAATTGCGAACTTTAACTGTCACTTGATTACGGTAAATAATTAAGACAACTTACATTTCTTTATCGTAATCAATTAAACAACAGGTTTTTGCAATTGCAAGCAAACTTTCAATCTCAGTTCAGAAAGTATTTGAAGGGAATTCAAAATCAAATTGGTTAGAAGTTGTATTCTTTTTTATTTTTAGTGTTTATAAATGGCAAGTAAAAGAAGGTTATTTATTTGTAACGTACAAAAACTGAACCAATCCCTCAAAAATGGTGTTTTTTGTGCTTAACTGAAAGCGAGAAATATGTGCTTTTTTTATCTTAACAAACACGATTGAAGTTAGCGTTGAAACGTAAAGAAAACAAAGATTTTAAGCAAGTTTAGTTTCAAACTTTCCTCGAAAAATGATGTCATGAGTTAAAACTGAAGTTTGAGAGCTGCTTTCTATTGCTGCTCTTTAGCTACGACTGAAATCGGCAGGGAAAAAGTAAACAAAAAAATTGATTTTACTTCAGGTTAATTGCTGGAAGATAATTTGTTTTACAAAAAAGTGAGGCAAAGGCGTGCGCGATATTTAAGTCGCCGTCACTCGATGTTGCGTCACAGCCGTGCGATGTTTGGGTGAGACGTTGCACTGCTCTAAAAAAGCATCTGTCTTAACTTGCATTTCTTTTCACTGTCTCCCATGCATTTAACAGTTGGTTAAGATTTTGCTAACAAAATTGCAAAAATTTTAACAAAATGAAAAAGTTACCAAAAACCGCCGGACTTTTTTTACGCACTGTTAAATTTTAACTGCGAATCCGCCGGACATAATTTCGCAAATTCGCACTTTTTTTGCGTTTAAAGGGAACACTGCTCTACACATTTAATAGTCCCATGAATTCATACCGATGTACATATAAATCTTAAAGTAATTTAACAAAATTTTATTTTTCTCATAACTTCTATTTCCTACATTCAAATGCAAAGCTCTGGTAATAGTTGATGTTTCACCACACAAGGGTTGTTTATTCACAGTTTGAATTCGTATTAAGCCATGGAAGACGTGGCAAATGAAATCTCAAGATCTGGCTAATAAAAACATTAACTCACCAACTAATTTCTTGTTTTCTTATGTTTATGCATATTAAATTTGAATAGGCATAACCTACTACAGTAACTGTAAATAAGGTATGTTTAAAAAGATATTGTGATTATTTAACCTTTGAACACACAAAAGCCTACACTCTTAAAATTCAAGCAAGCATATGCTGTAGTATATTTTAAATTATGTAGAATTGAATGTGCTATGAACACATTCTAAACATGAAAGAATATGTAAAATGAGGTAAACCACAACAACAACCACGAGTTGGAATATGAATCCTAGCATGTTTAATCTCACAAAGGGCCAAAATTATGAAAACATGAAGAGAGTATGTTAACCCTGCAGTGGTACAATGGGGTCAATATGAGCACAGCTTCATATGAGAGGCCATTTCTTTCAAACTGTGTGATGTTGTGAATTACAATTATGCTGCATTTTTTGTAGCTTTTATGTGATCTTTTTTTACTACTGCAACCCTGCTTCTATGTTGGGTTTTAGTAAAAATTTTACATTTTTCGTGATGGGTCACATTCACCCCATGGTACTGTTCAGGTAACAAAACTATTTTTTTTATTTCGCAGATTATTCATTACTGTTTGTAGATTTACTTGGTTGAATAAGTTTAGGTAACATTGACATAGAAGACAAATAATGTCACTCCAGTAAGCAATGGAGCATCTAGAAGTGGTACATGACAAAAACAGAAGTGAGGAAGAAGATGACATTGAAGACAAATTGAGCTGGTATGAGATTGAGCCCAAGCTTGATGCTTTATAAGATGCAATCAGTGAAATAGATGCAAGTGACACATAATCTGAAGGTAAAGATAATTTTGCGGACAAGGCTCTAGGTAGAAATAGTTATCTATGAAACACCACCCCCAAGAAAGCTAGAACGCCACAGAAAAATATTGTAATGGGCACTGCTGGCCCAAAGGATAAAGGCCACAAGGCAAGCATGCCCTTGCAATCATTTGAACTACTTTTTGATATCAGAAATTGTGACATAGACAAATCAAAATATTGAAAATGTTAATGTTTTACATAAGCAGATCTGGATTTACATATGATACAAATGAAACAAAAGTTTGTGCTCCTACAGAAATTTTGCCGTTTTTGTGTGTTAAAAATGTTCCAAACAGAGTACAAGTGTTTGGGCCAATGATGAAAATAGAAAACCAATACGCATTGCAGAGATAAGTAAAAGATATTTTCTGTTTTTTACTTATTGCTTGAACTTTTATGATTTCACGACAAAAGGGACTGCAAAATCAATACGTTGCCACCTGTTTATAGCATTTGCCAAAAATTTGTTGCTGCTTGTGCTGAAAACTGTACACCAGGAGTTGGTTTTACAGTTAATGAAGGCTTCACACAATATATCGTGAACAAGCTATACAAAAATGGAATCAAGGGGTATGTTCTGGCTGACAGCAAATCCTTCTACTTAGTTTGTTCCAAAATATAAGCTCAAAAAGGCACTCTTACACCTGGTTTACCAGTACCAACTGAAGCGATTCTGGATTTAATTCAGCCTATCTCAGGGGCAAAGAAAAATATTTAGCACTGACAATTACTACACCTCTGTTTCTCTTGTTGAAGAACTGAAATCCAATAAACTTACTCTTGTAGATACAATAAAGAAGAACAAACGATGCATTCCGCCAAGCTTCTTTACAAAAGCAGTAGTTGAATATGCATTTGATCATGTCAATGATTATATTCTGCTCTACATTGCTCAAAAGAGAAAAAGACAAAAAAGTAGTGTGTTTGTCTACGATCCATGTAATGCCATGATACAATGTAGCACAGAAAGAAGAAATAACTGTTTTTTAATAGCACAAACTTTATCTCCAGTGCTCCCAGTGTCTGTAGCACCACACACACAAGGTTGCGCAACTCAGCACATAAGTTGCTTCATTTGTCTAAGATTGAAGGATACAAATTATATGTTCATTTGCAGTAGATGTCACAACAGTATCTGTGAGGAACACAGCAAGATGGTGTGCAATGAGTGCTTGATAAAAAAAAGTTTCATATTGTCATGCGTCATAGTACATTCTTGTGAATTTTTAGTTATTGAAGGGTTTTTTAGTATTTTTTAAGTGTGCATATGTATTATCAAATCCTTAAGTAAATTTTCAATAATTTTTTGTCACTATATTGCGTTATTGTAGACTCTAAATATTTTGGAATTTTAGTCATGCAGAGAAATTATTGGTCGCACACACAGGCATAAACCAGTATGGCCAGATGATTGCTGGTGCTCTTTTTCAATGAAGTCTGAAAGTTTCATTCACAAAGCGATCAACAAGAGATGACTTTTTTTTTTGGAGATCAACCGAACACATTGGCTGACTTTGGTCTTCCTATCGTTGGGAAAATTGCTTATCAGGTGCATATAAAATTTTCTGGTCGAGCACATAAATGTTTTGGTTGTGAGCATAAACTCTTTGTTGCACGGCATGACTGTGCAACCGTGCTTTTCCACCTGTGTGTTATATATAGTGGAAAACCAATCGAGTAATGTTTCATATAAGATTTCTACTGATTGGGTCATATTGACCCCAATGTATTGGTATTTTTTTTATGGCACCATTACAGAGCTTAGCTTAATTGAATGATGTTTTAACAAGAAAACAAGCTAATTTCAAAACATGACTTCTTGTCATTTATTTTTTATTACGTAGCATGTATTTTTGCAGGTTTGTTGATTAAAAAAATTGAAGCAAAATAAGACTGGGGATCAAACAAAATTTTAGAAAACCTTAATATAGGAAAACTATCAGGCTTTACTACACCAACAAAATTATGTCATTTCAAGATATTTAGCTTGAAACTGGGTGATATCAGCTGTTCTTTAATTTTATGAGGTGGCTCATTACTCAATACTAACTTTAACGAAGATCCAGTTAGATAAGTACAGTAAAATTTTTGACTTGCAATGATAAAAATGAAACTATCATCATTTTCGGTAAATACAGAAAAATACTTGGATTTTCTCTTACTCTACAATCATCAAAATTAAGTATAAAATAAACTTATTATACTTTGTTCTGCTGATTTTTTGAAAAAACGCATTTTGTATTTCTAGCCAGTTCTTGAAACTCGGTCTATAGAAGTAACAGCAAATAAAAGGCGGTGGTGGAGTGATTGGCCCTTGTACCATACAGTAGGCTATCGTGTGAAGCAGTTTAAGACCTTCCAATACAATGCCTGGTCTATTGTTTTTTTCAAAGCGGTGATCAACATCATAGGTTACAGTAGTTTAATCAATTGATCGGTCATGCATTGACTATGCCTGAAGTCAGCTTGTTTGTCAGGAAGGTGGGGGTCAAAAACAGGTTCTAAACGCCTCAAGAGTAAAACCACTTGAAAAGCTTGAAAGAAATGTTTAGCAGGGATATGGATTGAAAGCTTTTTCAGTTATCAGCTGCTTTGCCAGGTTTTGGTACCAAGATGAACTGTGGCCAGTTGTCATATTGTGGGAATCGTTTGGTATGACAAGCAGGCTGTGTAGAATATTTGATGCTATGTAAGACATTTAGGGCTGCAGTACATCAGAATATATCTGGCGGGATATTGTCTGGGCTTTGAGCTTCACTGCACTTAATCAGTTTAACTGTAGAGGCAAATTCAGCAAACGAGAGAGGCATGGAATTACAGACCTTCAGCACAGGGAAATAGGTTTTCTCCTATTTTTATGCTGATCGTGTTGTTTGTTAGTCCTTTTAAAAGTGTTGTTAGTCAATGCCAAGAATGTGCAGTTGCCCAAAGGTGCAAAAATTGTTACTATTTTGTTTAAAAATAACTTAGTACTGAGAACAAGTTAACAAAGTTTGGTAAAATGGGCATAGGATTTTATGCAACCTGCTGTTCTCATCCTGGAGCTTGAGGTCCAGTTTTAATACCCAAAAGGTCTGGATTAAGACCAATTGAGTAGCCCTGATCTAATACATAAAGCTGAGTTCAGCCTGTGCATATGTACACAGACTTCAACTCCTCCAAAGCTAATGAGCTAACAAACATGAAAAGTAGTTTAAAAATTTTTAATTGCATACTGAAGTTGTAAAAAAATAAAGTGACCGAGCTTGCATGTTGTCTGGTTATTCTTTGCTTTGCATTGAAAGTGCATGTTTAAACCAAATAAAACCGGAAAACAACATTTCTTTCTCACAAATGCATTAGCATACCTTTTTTTAGTTTCTTATATTTAAATCACACTTGTAGTTTGGTATAGACCTTTTAAAATAAAAAAAAATGCCTAAAAGCACATAGATACAGTATATGTGACAGCTTCCTTGACACAGGTTAATTCATTGCTTACTATAGCACAAATATTATTGCATTTTATGAATAGGCTGTATTTGGTTGAACTCTATTTATATTATACCTACTTTGGTTACACCAGTACAAAACAAGTCAAAAGATGACATGAAGTTTGATGACACTGTTGAATTAAATTATGACAGAAGTGATACTGTCACACTGCTTTTGAGCAAAAATGATGATGGCTCTATTGGCTATTGAGCATGAAGTCTCAGTGTTTATCTACAAAAATTCCTGCAGCTTATCAGCATGCATGCTTTGGTGGCCAAGTACCGTATTTTTGCGACCATAAGGTGCACCGGAGTATAAGGCACAGTATCAAAAAACTGCTGCAAATGCATTTTTTTCTTACATAAGACGCACCGGACAATAAGGCGCAATAAATCAGACAAAATCCCAATTTGTTTTTTGCATGTTTTAAATTTAAAAGAAACGATTAAATGAACGAATAGCAAACAAACGATTAACAAACATGAAAACAAAAGATTATTTGAACAAATAAACGAATGAGCAAATGAACAATCAAAAGAATAAACAAAGAGTGTTCAAGATGGTTTGCAGTTTTCTTATGAAGCATAATTTTATCCAAACATAAGACGCACTGGACGATAAGGCGCATGTTCAATTTCTGAGAAAATATTTGGCTTTTAGGTGTGCCTTATAGTCGCAAAAATACGGTAGTTAAGGAGATTTTCCAGTAAAAACATACCAAAAACAAAAGCAGTGTTTTAAGTAAAAACAGTCCAATAACAAAAGCTTGAGATCACACTTCAAGGTAAGTGGTGCAGATCAGAAGTTTGAATCCCATACAAGTCAGTTTTTACTGGCGGTGGTGAGGTATTGATCAATTTTCTTAGAGACATACATTATCATTAAGGATGGACAACAGCTCGGGATGAATTACTCTTTTATCACCTCATTAATAAGATTAATAAACAATATCAAAGGATGTGTACTAATTAGTGAAAACAAGACATTTTAATAGTAATCAAATTTATGCATATGGACTATCATAACTGCTTGAAAAACGAAACTGGGGAGACAGAAGTTGGTGAGTTGAATATACATATGTCAAGGAGTAGGAATCGGAGTCAGTAGTAGAAATGTGAAGTTAGTAGAGTCAAAGTCAAGAGTCTGGAATTAGAAAGGGAAGATTACTTGTGGTTTGTTTTAAGGACAAGCACACCTTAAATGATCTAAGGCAATATTTTTTTATCTGTGTGTCGCGACACACTATCATGACTAAGTAAGGCCTAACTGAAATTTATTAATGCATTAGTATGTTTTAGGATAGCTGAATGTACCAACGTCAGGTTACAAAAGTGAGTTGGTGTGTCACAAAATTATGTCTATGCAAAAGTGCGTCATAAAATGAAAAAGGTTGAAAAACACTGATCTAAGGTCAAGCAGATGCTGGTAAAAATCCTCTTTGTTTGGGCTAGAGCAGGGGTCTCCAAACTTTTTTGAAGGTGGGCCAGATAATAAAGAAACAATATCTTCGAGGGTCGGACAGATTATACAAAGTTAAAATATGATATTATAATTGACTCGAAACAAACAAATAAATAGATAGAACTTCAATGATTTATTTTGCTCTGTTACATATAAATGTCATAAAATGACATCAATCACTTGGTAGAGTTCAAAGTGATATAGTTATAGTCACTAGGCCTACCTCAATGGGAAGTATGTACTTGTTTCTTTCCAGAAATAATTTTGTTCAGCTGTGGCTCAAAGTTTGTGGTTCCTATCACTAGCAATGATTCCAAATGTTCATCAGACAAGGCAGATCTGTAGCAGGATTTAACATATTTCATCTTGGAAAATGTTTTCTCACAGAGATAGGTGGTACCAAAAACAGAAATTAATCCAAGAGCAAAGTTTTTTAAATGCATATATTGAGCTCTTGGAAGGCACTTGTAGAATTCTATAAGTTCCACTTCCTTGTATTTGTCCTTCAACATGTCATTGGATTGAAGGTCAATTACTTCCATTTGAAGTTCAGGTTTTAACAGTTCAACATCAGAGTCAAATGGGTTTTGTAGGATCCTTACATCAGTTGCATGGGCATCAAGGTCAGAAAACCTCTGTCTGAATTGCAGCTTTAGGGTTGAAATGGTATCATGTGCAAATTTGCTTGGGAATGGCAAATTTGCTTCTTGATTGAACTGTTCACAAACTGGAAAGTGTGGAAAATTATCTCTGCTTAATTGGGTCGCAAAGAGATCAAGTTTTTGCCTAAAAGCTTTCACCTCAGTGTACATATTGCAGAGAAGTGAAGTTTCGCCTTGTAGTCTGAGATCAAAGTCATTCAGGTGTGTCATCAGGTCTACACAAAATGCCAGTTTCCATAGCCACTCAACATTGGTGACTAGTAGTTCAGGGTGGTTGTTTTCATTTCAGAAAATTTCAATCTCTCTTTTAAGTTCAAAAAAACGTGAGAGAACTTTCCCACAACTGAGCCACCTAACAGATGTGTGGTAGGGTAAATCAGTATGTGTTGCTCCAATTTGTTCCAAAAAGTCACGGAATTTTCTGGGTTTCAGTCCATGAGAGCAAATGTAATTTACTGTAGAAACAACAGGATCCATAACACTGGACAAATTTAGATTTTTGGCACAGAGGGCTTGCTGGTGAATAACGCAGTAGATAACCATTGGCTTCGAACATCCCACAGCTTCAACAGCTCTGTTAATTTGTCCAATTAACCCTTTTCCTGTTCCACACATATTTCTACCACCATCCGTTGTAACACACTTGAGCCCCTTCCAATCCAGGCCATGCTGTGTCAGAGATTTGTGAACCTCTTTAAAAATATCTTCACCTGTGGTTGTCCTATGCATACTGGATACAGACAATAGTTCCTCAGTTATTTCAAAGTTGGAATCAACTCCACGAATGAATATCAGCAACTGTGAAGTGTCATTTATATCAGTTGACTCATCAAGTGCAATAGAAAAGTACTCAAACTCCTTAGATTTGGATTTTAGTTGACACATGAGGTTGCTCCCAATGTCTTCCACTCTACGAGCAACAGTGTTTGCAGAAAGACTAATAGTCTTAAATAAGTCAACCTTTTCTGGGCACATTTCCTGTGCAGCTTCAATCATACAAGATTTGACCAAATCCCCATCAGTAAAGGGTTTTCCATGTTTTGCTAGCAGGTGTACTGTTTGAAAACTTGCTCTTGTTGCAGCTTCATTCTTGGCCTTTTTCTGCTTAAATACAAACTGCTGTGATGATAAGTTCTTTTTCAAAGTTTCTAATTTGTCAGAACGAAGCTTACCAGTGAACTGAGAATAGGCTGAGGAATGCTTACTTTGATAATGTCTCCGAATGTTGTATTCTTTAAGAACAGCAATAATCTCATTACAAATTAAACACAGTGCTTTATTTCCTGATTCAATCACAAAGTAGTTCATGCTCCATTTTTCCTGGAATATTCGACACTCTGAATCTACTTTCCTCTTTTTTCCCTGAACTGACATGATTATGGGTTATTTAAAACAACAAAAGTTCTCAGGTGTGTTTTTTACCTGTAAAAACCACGTGAAGCTGCCTAGTTTAACATAACAGCCTATACACAGTCACCTACACGTCATGCAGAACTAGAAAGATCGATAAAAGTTGCATTTAGCGCCATATTACTATTGACATATGTACACATGTGAAGTTGCATGTTTATCAAATATTGATTTATTTTCGGTGGATTTGGGCAAATGCCTCGGGTACATCTTGCTGAACTCTGATCATTTTTGGCTACTGGAAGTCTACTGGCGGGCCGGACAAAATGACCTTGCGGGCCGTAGTTTGGAGACCCCTGGGCTTGAGCATGTACAATCACAGGCTGCCATCATAATCAATATCCACATGTAACAAAAGATTGTAGTTGCTACTAGCAATATTATGGGCAATTGCAGTTTTATTATAGTATTTCAAAATAAGTTGCAGCTTGTCATGCAAGAAAAAATCTTGAGGTTACATTCTTTTTTCATACTTCATAGAGCTCCAAGTGTTGCTGGTTTAGTGTATGCTTTCCATGATCAACCCACTAATGAAGCCGACTCTTGCTGGAGCAATGCAAAGTAGCACTTACTGCTTTGTAATTGCCAAATCAGGAGCAAATCCAAAGCCTGAATTCACTTAATGTTTAATTTGATTATTGAACTTTTCTTTTGTACTACTAGCTGGACTTGTAATCCAATTTGGCAAGAGTCGAAATAGGAAGTTGGAAATAGGAGTAAGAGCTGATAGTTGGTTGATTTTAAAAGAGCTGAAGTCAGTAATCAAACGAAAAAATATTTTTGCTTAGTGGCTTTTTTGAAGTTACATAACACATTGTGGCATTTTATTCTAGCAATCTGTTTTGCCACTGAACATTTGCAATTGGTTGATTTCTGTGGCAAATTAAAAATGTTACATTTAGTTGTTTGTAATAGGTCAAGTTCTATGGTTTATTAAGCATGTGACTTCACAAAAATTTGACACTCAGCGTACACCCCCCTTTCTGTTTACATATCCAGCCTCCCTCCCCAGTGTACACTTCATTGGGAAGAATCAAACTTGCAACCACAGCTGGGTAGGCCTACTGCAACAAATTTTTATAAGTCTGCAAACTGCAACTGTGCAATTTTATAGTAAGTGATATTACAGGTTTTAAGACATATTGATCAATATTTTTCAGGTTAATCCAGACTGGTCTCTTTCTTCAATTTAACTGAACAGCTAAACCCTCATAGCTGTTAAAATTTAAATAACTGTTATCTTATTTACTAATGTAGCAGTGTGTTCTAACGAATTCATTAAATTACTTTACTGAGGTTACATAAAAAGAGCATGCAAAAAAATCAATCATCTTTATCTTCAATTTCTCCTCAAACTTATGATAGATTCAAAATGGTTAATGTTATTTTTCAAAATGCAAATGTTGGACCAAACCAACACACCATTTTGAGTAAGAAATGTTGCATTGGTACAAGCGTATAGATGAAAATATGCATGAATGACAGTACATAAGACCAATGATAAACTTTCTGTCATCAAAACTTATAACAAAAAATGACTACCACAAAATTTTGCCGCCAGTAGAGCATGGACATTTAAATTAAAGTCAAACTGAATATCTAGAATTAGATAACACTACACTAAGTCATCAAAATAGAACACATTAAGTTTCATTTATTCTGAATATACACATACAAAATACTGCATTCTGCCTAATTAACATGATGGTAAGTACAGACGAATCTGCTTAATTGCATATTGGATAATCGCATAATATGTGTTATTGCAGTTGCAAATCATAGCCTATCTTTTTTTAAGAAAATAGGTTGATCCCATATCAGCGTATTGCATAGAAACAAAAGTTGTTTATTCGACTAACCAAAGTGTTAGTTGCAAAATCGAGAGAAAAAAATCATTCTTTGTTAGAAAGTTTTGGCGTTCTTGAAAGATCAATGCTAATTACAAGCACAGTGAGAGTATGCAGTGCACTGTAAAAAATGCTGCAAGATTTCTTTGATCAATTTCAGGTGGCATCTTTCATGTTTGCTGAATTTGATCCTGCAGCATTGCAGATTTTTTTACAGTGTACGAGCACAACTTTACATATGTACTTCACAATTGTCACACATGCAAAACAACATTTAACAAACTACTATAGTGCAGTATTTTACATGGTTGAAACAATGTTGTATATAATTAAATAATATATGAACTTTGTCTTTTAACAGTGCTCTATTTGTGTGTTTATACAAATTTCAGAAAAATGCATAGTCTGCTTAATTACGTAAAAGAGCTAGGCAAATTGACTACGCAATTAACTGAATTTGTCTGTATCCAAAACTACTACAATACACAAAGTATATCAATTAAACAAACTTGGTACTTCCATTCAAGAAAAAAACTTAAAAAATGTTATTTGTGACAGTGGGCTGATAACTCATAGTTCACTCTACCTTGGATGTTTATCACACACGTTCATTTGGGATTTTACAAGAAATTGCAAAGTTGTCATGTCCTCTGGCATTCACAAAACTCAAAATTTCCAAACTCTTTAAAATTTGGTCTCTATTATATGGGATTATGTCTATTCTGTCAGAAAATTTCCATGCTGCCTGAGACCTAACAAAAGCAGACACATGGTACATTATGTTGTCATCAGATATTAATCGCACAGCACCAGGATATAACTTGCCATTATACTCGACAGTGCACCTGTAATTACTATTAATGTCACTGCCAAACTTGCAGTAGCTGCATTTACAATCAGTGTCAGTTGTACAGCTTAACCATTGATTACTTGCAGATGATGAGCATCGGATATGCCTAAAACAGCAAGTGCTTTACCAAAGGCCTGATCTAGCTTGAAAGATATATTTTTGTCAACAATTTCTACCTCTGACATTGCAATCACCGTAATTTTGGATGCAACACCATTTGCAGCTGCACTAGCACCAGCAATTGTTGCTGCATTAGATACAAACATCTTGGGTGTTCCAACAACAGTTTAGACCAGTGGTTTGATGGGCCCACCCATCCAGTCAACTGAGTCCTTCCCATGAAATGTGGCTAAATAGCACCAGAAAACAAGGACACCATGCTTTATCCAAATGATTGAAAGAGTAGCAGCAATGTATTTATTCTTACCCTGCAAGAAAGGACTGTCAAGACCAGATTAAAATTAATTTGATGGCTTGCGGGAGTTCATATCAAGCCGAGTGCAAACATAAACAACAAGGGTATTCTTTGAGTGAGTTAGATTGTCAAAAACAATGACTCTTGAATGCAGTTTACTTGAGTGCCACAACGCAGAAGAGAACAGACTGACTTGCTGATGTTGCCAATGGGCACTCTCTATTTTGTCTTTGTACAAGCAGCTCTAGTGCTCTGAGTAATCCATTGGCAGAAGTGCCCTTTAATTATCTTGCTTAGCAGCTGCAGCTATGTTTCTGCATTCTCATATTTGGCAACCTGTTGATAAAGCAGTGAGTGATGAATAGCAGGATGATCAGGATGTAATCCTCTATGTCATCAAGTGTTTTTTCTCTTGTTTTGCTTAGCTTGCCTTTTGCATTTTTTATCCAAACATACTATGAAACGCTAACATCTAACTTAACATTTACTACCCCCTATTGTTGCTAGGCCTTGGCAGTGCTGTTTTCTTTTGAGAGTAAGGGGAATTCATCTGTTGTCTCATTCAATTGTATCAAAAAATAATTTCTGGCCATGACATAAAATGTGACTGATATCACAGATTTGCCTCATGTTACATTTGCTTGCTAGTGATCTCATCACATGATGATTTTGTCACACATAAAAAAAGTTGTTTGTGGCATAAAATTATTTCATTTAAACTGGCAGAAATTTTGGCTTACACATGACTGACATTACAGGTTTCAACCTCTGACATTGTGTTATGTGAACAAAGCCAAGGCAGTTAGTGCTTATCAACCATTAGTCCCTAACACCTACCTAATAAAAGAAAGCAGAGGCTCATATAAAATGTTTGAGATACCTGTTATACAGAAAAAGCCTTGTTGTTTCTGTGGCTAACGTTACAAGTTTGATATAGTTTGAAAGAGAAGAAACTTTTAATGGAAAGGTTAATGCATCTGTTTATTAGCTTTATGTTATTATCATGTAAGACCTTCTCCATCATAATCTATTTAAACCTTAAATTAATCTTCATGGTTATCAACAAAGACATACTAAAGAGATACATAATTATAATTATTTAGATGTTAACTTTGAGTGGCATTACATACAAAATACATGATGCAAAGTGTCCGAAACAAATTTCAAAAATAAGGCATAGTCAACTATCCTAAGTAGTTTTCAATCACTATTTGCAATTTTATTAATTTCCTTTTATTTGCAGAATCACCCAAATAGGCAATGATATTTTAATCTTTTAAGATCACCAGGCAATGCTAACTTAAAAAATTTTTAATCTATACAACCTTACAATTATTTTATTTATTGAAATACAACACAATGGTTCAAAAGTTAAATCTTAAAGAACACTTATATGTGAGGGAGGAATAAGCACTTCAGAAAGAAAGTTTACTATGTACAATATATACTGCATAAAAAAACAATAAAAACAACAACGAGCTTAAGCAGCAAGATAGAGTAACAAGCAACAAAACAGCAGGAAATCAGCAATATGTTAATGAAGAAACACTGCAACAGTCAAACCTTTTTAAGCAATTCTTGACAGCAATAAAAGTAAGAGCAGAAACAACATTATGCATCCAGTTGCTCTAAAATTGTGTTTTGCCATGCAATTCTGCAACTTATCGAGTCAAATAGACCAACAATTAAACAGTAAATACCGTAAGATGGGGCGACTTCGATCACTATGAGGCAACTTTGATCAGACGTAATATAAGCCTTAGCTACTTGGAAATTATTAATTTTATTCAACAAGTTGCAGTCAAAAAAATTGTGGCCTAATTTTGTGGAAGTGCAATGTGCATTTGCGGAAGTGCGAAAAGTTACCGCAAACCTATTGCAAACTTGCAGATTTGCAGTTGCAAAACACCTCTCGCAGATTTGCAGAATCTGCGGTTGCCGAATTGAGTTTAAACCCTTGTAACTTTTTAAAAAATTTAAAATTTATTGACTTTGATCAAAGTTGCCTCATATTCTGGTGACTTGGATCAAATCAATGTTTTGATGCAGTTAAATCTGAGTTTTGTTAGTGATCGAAGTCACCCCCAAGTAGGGGCGACTTTGATCACCCTTTGACTGCAGGTTTGCTCAAAATTGTGACGTCACAGAAAAAAAAGCGACAGTCAGTAAAACAGATGAGACCTGGAATGTTCTAACTAGAAATCTAGAAAAGGTGCAGGGGCAGATAGGAGATTAAAAACGAAGAAAAAAGTTAAAATTTGATCAAAGTCGCCCCCTTTTACGATATTAGTTGATTCTACCACAACTAAAACCAATTAAGCACTGTTTTTTACTATTTCCTTTTATACAGCCTGAGAATTGTGCTATAACATGACACAACTTTAAGCTACCACTTACCCTAATCTGTAACCTACAATTTCTGAATTTGTAAATCACTAAACTAAACTTTCCTTGATTAATAGAAAAAATGGGTATATCCTGAAAGATCAGGCATTGACTGAAAGGTGGATTTAGATGCATTTTATTTGCAGCTACAACAAAATAATACACAATAACTAAGAAAAGCGAAGACAGAACTTTGATAAATGAAATGCACCCAATGTAATTAAACATGAAAAAACTTGTGGGTTTAGTGCTACAAACAACCATGTTATACAAGCTCAAACACTACATAAAGAAAGAGATCTAAGCTCAGGGACTACACATGTACCATCTACGCTAAGTTAAGAAACCTTACTTTTACTTGAGTCATCAGTGAGCTCACTAAATTTTCTAGCTACTCCTACTAATTTCTATTTGGATTTTGCCGTACACAACAGAGGTCATCGGATTTCAATTTTGAAAATCCAAATGCAAATCCGCTTTAGAATAAACTATATCCAAATATGATCCAAATTCATTTCATATTTTGTTGCAGTACCGTACTGTATTTCCAAGTTGATTAAATGCTTGGCCTATGCTAAATAATACACAAACAGTAGCCACTAAAAAACAGATGGCCATTTATTACTAACAGGGACTTGTACGAAAATCTTTTTGCAGGGGTGCAAAAATGGGCCAAAAGCACAAATATCCTAGGTGGTTCTAGGGTCATATTTACCTTGAAAAAATTTGAAAAAGTACACTTGAATATTGAAGATGTGAGTACTTTCTGATACCACCGTTAAGGAATTATTTGTTTGAAATTTGTCAGGCTTTGTCACTGCCACATCTGAGAAATTATTAATTGCAGGGGCTTTTACTGGTAACCCACCACAAATGCATTAACTACTGCCTCATCACAAACTTACAAAAAGATAAGGGGTCATTTCTCATCAAGTGATCCAGAAAAATGACATCTTTTTACCCAACCTCTCAGATTTTGATGAAATTTAACAAAGTGATAGAACTTTTCTTTCTAATCGCAAAAAACAACTTGAATAATTGGTCCACTGGAAAAAAGTTAAGGTCGATCAAGTTTGGCTGATTTTTGTAATCACTGAAGCAGAAAAAAATTTATTTTCACGTGTTTATTTTTCAAAAGAATCTTTCTCAGCTAGTACAATGATTCTTTTGAGGCAAAAAAAAGGCCGGTGCCGAGTTTTGTCGATCTGACGGCTGCTTATGACAATGTCTGGCACCGTGGCTTCACCTACAAACTGCGGAGACTTCTTCCGGACAAGCACATGATCCGAATTATTATGGAACTTATTCGAAACCGAAGCTTCACCCTGACCATTAGCGACAGCAAGCCAAGCAGGCTTCGACGTCTGAAAAATGGCGTCCTTCAGGGATCAGTCTCCGCTCCTCTTGTTTTCAACATATAGAGTCTGCCTTTCATAACCTTCAAAAGTATGCTTACGCTGACGATTTGGCGATACTTTAATCATCTGGAGATTGGAAGGTGTTGGAAAGAAGTTTAAGCGAAGACATGACAACACTTTCTGCATATCTCTAGATTTGGCGGCTAAAACTCAGTCATGCTAAAACCGTTACGGCAATCTTTCATTTCTATACTCGAGAGACCAAGCGTAAGCTCAAAGTTAAGAACAATGGTAAAGTCTTACCAACTTGCCAGTGCCGACTTATTTTGGTGTGAAACTGGACAGAGTGCTCACGTACCGGTATCGCCATCACTTTAAAGCATTACACAAAAACTGTCCACGCGCATTTCGTTGCTGAAGCGACTTGTGGGACCTGGGGGTTCGACCTGGGGCGCTGGTATCAAGACATTGCACACATCTGCCTTGTCACTGATCTACTCAACTGCTGAGTACTGTGCACCAGCTTGGTGTCGCAGCGCGCGTACTCACCTCATTGACAGCATTCATAATGACGCTTTGCGCATTGTCACTAAATTCTTAGGTCCCACTCCAAAAGACAACCATCCAGTTCTCTCAGCCATTCAACCAGCTGAGCTTTGCCGCCAAGGAGCGACACTCTTCTTGGCTGATCGAAGTTCTTTAAACTCTGACCACATTCTGTATCGCTAGCTGACTGAGTCGCAGACTGCCAGCATAGAGAGACTAAAATATAGACCCTCATTTGTTTCTGCCGCGCGAAAACTGTTGCACAACTTATCTGAGTTGGGCATCTGTGCTGCCCAACGGACGAAGTTGACATAGTACACGGAGTATTCCAAGAGTACGTCAGCCCTCTGTGTCTATATTCTTAAGGTCAGCACAAGGCCTACTGAAATGAGTCTGACCAAAACAGCCTGGGTCAAACTCAATTGTCCGCGTACTGGCTTTGGACGCTTCGGTTCGTCCATGCACGAATGGGGTCTTGATTCTTCAGCGAAATGCGAGTGTGGCGCTAGTGAACAAACTGCAGATTGCATTGTTTTATCATGTCCCACACATCGAGCATTTCGAGGAATATTAGGTCCGACAGTTTTGCATGATGAAACAAGGTGCTGGCTCAACTCCATCATTGCCAGCATCTGACCTGGACAACACAGCAGGATGGGGTGTTAAAAGGTAAACCTTTGGACCCCAGTCCTTTTCTTGCGTCTGACCTGAATCATGGATACTATGCCATAGAACGAAAAGAAGAAACTAGTTGTTCTGCCAATCGCCATGTAGCTTTTCTCTGCGATTTGACTTCATAAAGCAGAGCTGCTTCAAAATGTGATGCAAAGACTTTACAAGCAATTTCCGATAAAATTGATTAATATCGTGATAAAAAAATTAAGTGATCTCGTGTTGTTTTGTAGGGGGTTAAATAAATATAGCTTCAAATTGGACTCCTACAGCAAACCAAACAATTAGCCCCTACTAAGAAGTAGTACACGGTCATAACCGGGCTTCCTACGGACTACTTCCAACACCTTTCCTTTGTTGTATTGTCGTTCTTTGGTCTTTGTCCTGTGGTTAAATAAGGCCACATGTTTGACTCATATATATAACAGGTGCATCTGTTCACACACCCTCACACATATATATAGTATGTATAGCGGTCAAGTGTATTTTCACTATTCTTGTCAAAACGTAAACGTGGCGAAACAAGTGAATTCTCCTTTCAATCTGATTATGCTTCAGATTTCTGTTTAAAACTGCGTGTTGGTTCTCCTGCTTGATCGTTATTAAGACTGCGTGGCAGCCTTAATCGCCGTAAATTTTCGATCTGCGCACGCTGGGGCGGAGCTGCGCATATTTGTAAATAAAAAATTGCAAGAAAACTTCAACGGTTTCCTGTTTCTGTCTGACGAAGCAGAGTGGATTCGTAATGCTAATAGTAGCCTACTAGCACTACAAAGCAACTCAACTGGTTCAGTGCTAATCAACAACGGTACTCTTGGCGCGGCAATCAGAGAGTTGAAACCTGGTGTCGCCGCACCATAAAATTGAAACGTCAACTGCTCGATTGAAGATTAAAACTGCTTCAACCAGCAAAGGATAAAAGACATACTCTACATTTTTAAAATCCGTTAAGTAAACGAATGCTAGAAGACGCCAGAATGGGCGAATCGACACCCCTACAACGGAGGTATTGATTTTTGTTATATTTGCACAAATGCGGACTGCTCGAGACGGCTTCAAGCGTTGTTAGCCGAAAAATTTAAATTGTTTATATTTTTTTGCCGCTCCTTAAATTGAAAGTATTTGGCTTTCTGTATATTTTAGCGTTTGGTTAGACATATTTATGTCTTTTTCAGGTGATTTTTTGTGAGTAATGCCGCTAGTAGGTAGCGGGCTGAAGCATGCTGCAGCGGTTGGGGGTGCGTCGGGGTGTGTGACCGAGGAATTGGTTCTCCCGGGCTTGGCTAGGACATCTGGGGAGAAGCATCAATTACCCGGCGGCAACGTCGCTTCCACTGATGGAGGTAAGTTTGAATGTGAGGTACGTTATCAAAAAAGGTATCATGTTGCCTGCATTGGGAAACTTGGTCAAGAACTCTCATTGTTTATTGATCGGCGAAAAGTTTCGCTGTGCTGGAACTACCTCGAAAATTTAGGGGAAGCGGTGAGCAAATTTCATCAATTGTCAAGTGATAATGGAGACACTGCTGCGTCTGGTGATGTGGAAGACAAGAAGTTTAAGACTAAAATGTCGGGATAGAATGAATCAAATGGTAGAGTAGCCCCATTTTGAGATGTAGCCAGAGAATAGAGCGACCAATATAGGCTCTGCCATTTCTAGAAGTTCTGTTAGGGCTTTGACCCAAATTGATTTAGAACTCCAGCGGGAGGAACTTCAAACCAAAGCTAAAAAGGCTCAAGCACAAATACAAGCTCAGATGCAAGCGCAAATGCAAAGACAAATGCAAGCTCAAATGCGAGCCAAGCAAGCCTAATTTGAACTGAGGGATGCTAAACTGGGGGCGGAACAGCGAAGGCAAAAAATTTTGGCTAGGAACAGTTTTAAAAAGGGCTCCCGGATCAGCTAAAAAAGTAAACTTTCCAGCAAGAAGTCTTACTCAAGCGTTGGACCCGATGTGGTTGCCATTTTTGGACGTAACAAAAAGGTGGACAATCTAGTTGCAGTTTCTCAAAGTAGGCAGACTGATATGGGTATCGGGGACGCTGGTGGTGCGTCGCACTCGGTTGAGCCCTTGCGTGTGATTGCCTAAGGGGAAATCGCGTTGTCTAAACCTTGGGGCTCTAAAGCAATTTCGAATAACATTTCTAACCCCGCTGCTCAGAAATTTTACCAGAAATTGTTTACTGTTTTCTGCTGCAACTTACCCTTTCACGCAGAAGCAGCCCCTTGTTCTGGGACGAAATAGTTTGTCTGTTAGTGGAGCCGGTAAAGATTCGGGCCCCCCCCCCCCCCCGAGCGAAGGTATCTGGATTCCAGTGTGGCTTCGCTCAGAATTCAAGGCCGAGCAAAGTATTATCGCAATGTAGGGGTGATTGTCATGTGTCTGGACGTTGCGGAATGTGAATGATGTTGTCGTGAGTCGTTATTCGCAGAGTGGTGACATCAGACAGTGCGTTTCAAGCCGATGTCCACCACCCGAGGAAAAGACCAAACCTCTGGACAATTACATGACTGCTACCAAAACGAATCATTTAGGGATGCTAGTGATGGCAGGAATATTGGTTTCTCGTCTTCATCTGGGAATTCGAGTGCAGAGCAGCAAAACTACTTTCTTGAGTATTAGAATTGTAAAACCTGTATGGATAGAGTAACGTTGATTGGCTATGATGGCGCTAACATGCTCTTCATATTCTTCAAAAATCGTATTAATGTTTTAGTGGATAGTTCTCCCTTTGAGGGCGTTCGTCTCACTCTGCTGCAAGCAGCTTGTGCTAGAACAGCTGCACACACGATCGTTAATATGACATCTGACACGCCTGGATTATCGGAAAGAGACAGAATAGAAATGTCTTTAGAAAGGTTGTCGCAAGGATTTAGTGTTCGTTGTGGGTTCCTTTCAGATCCTGAAATTAGGAAGTATTCCTACGGTAATAAATTGGTCTCTTCGTCTGCAAATAAAATAAACAAATTTAGAGATCAATTAGATCAACGTCTTTTGTATGCTAGAGCAGATAACCATCGTGACAAATTAGAATGTAGTTTTGTTTTGGATTTGGCTAAAAAGCTTCTCTCTGAAGCTAAGCAAGGGTATCTAGAATTTCCTATTGATAAATAGGTAGCACAAGTGAGTCCACTTATCAAAGTTTGGTCAAATTTGTTAAACGTGAAAAACTGTATAAATCAAGTGATTTTGCAATAATATTGTTGGGTGAGTCACAAAGCCACCAAGAGAATAAAATGTTTAATAAAAAAAAAACTCTTGTAGAGTAAGGCAGACCACAAACTCAAACGAGTCACACCCCTTGGCGAAATTATTGGATAGTGCGGATGTTTATCGCGCAGGTGACAGCCGGAAAGGTGGTGCTAGAAATGCGTCGTTGTGCATTTATTAATCCTTAAGTGGTAAGGATGAATACCACTGGTTGTCAAGTTGTAAAGACTTTTTGCAGTCCCAAAGATCGCAGGGATCATAATGAAACTTAGGAAGTGCTTCAATTGCTTGCGCGATCATTTTGTGAAAGATTGCACGTTTGGTAATAACTGCCGCAGGTGTGATAATGCTGGTGAAAAAAAGCACTTTTTTCTCCTACGCGAAAAAAGCACTTACTTTGTTGATACTGGGCATAGGCCACCTGAAACGAGTGCTGAACCCGCGGTAACTATGCGTAATGTCAAAACTGAAAGCATAAAGGCGGCGTACAATCGTGTGACTGCCGCACGTGTGGTAAACCCCGCGACTGGCCATTCATAGTTGGTGTACTACCAACATCACCTAGTATGATAGAGGATCTAGGACTAGAGCCGTTTGGCATGGATACTCTTGTTGGCGATAAAAATCTTTTGCTGATTTGGTTAAGTTCAACGTTTAGTTGATAGAAACTAAAGAGTTATTTTTGTACGTGACTGCGGCCGTTACTCCCTTGGGTAAATGACGTTGAAACTTTTTTGCAAAAGCAGGACTTAAGCAATTTGCAACAATTCGACGATGTAAAACTTTTTACTCTCGACAATTGTAATACTGTGGACATTATTATTGGCAATGATAATGCATTTTTAATGGGTGCGATGGAAGAGCGCATGAGAGAAAGTCGAGATGAGCCTCGTGCTATATTCACCCCCTGGGCTGGATGGCTTCCGGAGGAAGATCGCCCTTATTGCCGGGGCTACTAAGGTTTTTAGAGTGCAAACTTGTGTGACTAATGACGATCTGTTGCAGTATAACCTTGACCTGGAAGCCCGTGATAGGGAAATCGCTGCATTAAAAGTTCAGCTTAGGAACTTGGCTGTGCAGGACAAAGCTTTGGATTTATTTCGTGCTGACGTAATTGCCAAAGGTTTGGTAGAGCCAAATGTTAAGCTGTGCGATGATCATTTTGAAATTCCTTCGCCATTAAATGCTAATGTTGAACTGCTTAATAATTTAGCGCTTGCTAAAAACAGAGCTACTGCTCTGAGAAAAAAGGCTTCGAAGAAGGACGATCTTTGCGAATTTCTTGTGGAACTATGCAAAATTTGAAATCTAAACGCTACATTGAAAAGGCTAGTGAGTCTGTTTTTGATAGTGGGCGTAAGTGGTATTTGCCATATTTTGTTACGTCACAGGCCAAGAAACGTATTGTTTATGACCGAAAGTCAGAATACAAAAGGATCTGCGTTAATGACGTCATTATGACTGGTCCTGACTTGTTGAGCCCGCTTGTTCACGTGTTGGCTAGATTCCACAAAGGTACGTAAATACGCTTTAATGGCTGACGTCACAAAATGCTTTTTTAAATTGCTTGAGGGACAAAGGGATTTATGTCGCTTATTGTGGTTTGAAGACGGCGATGTCTAAAAGAATAAGTTAGTTTCTTTTTGTTTTTGCATGCATCCTTGGGTGTATAAAAAGTAGCCCGTATATTGCTTGCTTAGCCATTAAAAGACGGTGAAACAAAGTCCTTGCCAAGCCAGTGATTTGACGCTTGGTACTGTGTCAAAGAACATGTGTGTTGATGACTCATTTTTTCTGCAGACACCTTTGATGATGCACAACTAATTGCCAATGAGGTGGTTGCTCTGTTTCGTAGTCTCGGGTTTAAATTGATAAAGTGGAGTGCGAACAAAGAATCTGTGAATGTGTTGGTAGGAATTGATAGCAAATTACTGGCGCCATCCATTTGCCAAGTTGATTTGGAGACGAATAGTGTCACTATGCCGTCAGCTAAAACTTTAGGCTGTGTGTAAATAACGGAGTCTGACTAACTGCTCATCCAGTGCTTCCGACAAAGTATACTCGTGGAAGCATACTTAGCCAACTTGGAAAAACTTTGATTCTTTAGGATTTGGCACTCCATTTTTTCTGAAAGCGCGTCTTATCTTGCAACAGTTAGCTATAGAAAAGTTTGACTAGGACAAAGAAGTTCCCGGAAGTGACGTGGAGGAGTGGGAAGAGTGACTTTACTCGTTAGAAATGTTAAATGATTTTTCGCTTCCAAGATGGTATTTTTTGAATGTTGATTTGAGCAGCCCTAGTGACGACCCTAGGAATTTCACTGCTATCTCTCCAGCTTCACTTTTAACCTCTTACTTAGACCCACTTGTAGCAGTTGGACAATCGCATGACCGAGACATGCTTGGGATTATCGCTTTAATTTATCTTTCTCCCAGCAGTTCTGGGAAAGTGGATAGCTTTCTATTTACTGTACCTTGGTTGCAGTGGTGAAAAAAGTGGTTAAAAGTATTCGAAAATTTGAAACCTGGACAATTGGTGGTTATGGGCTCCTTAGAGAACTTATCCAAACGTGGGAAATACAAGCTTGGGAGGATAGAGAAGGTGATTTCTTAAATTTGGAATGGAAAACAGTGAGGCAGACCAAGGTGGCTGTACAGGGATATCTAGAACTACGGGATTGCTAACTCC
The DNA here is from genome assembly GCA_963675345.1 of Trididemnum clinides. NCBI lineage: Eukaryota > Metazoa > Chordata > Ascidiacea > Aplousobranchia > Didemnidae > Trididemnum > Trididemnum clinides. The sequence goes on along the minus strand of OY776305.1, from coordinate 3,523,122 downwards.
GCAGCGTTCCGCATCACTGCTGAGAACTAAGGGGTTACTGGTTTTGTTGCTCTTTCGCGAACTTTGAAGTGCAGCACCATGGTTGAGAGTAAACTGACTACGTGGTTGAGAGTGAACTGACGACAAGGTTTAGATGCGTATGTTAGTTTCTGTAAATAATAATTTAATGGGAAGAACATTTTGATTTAGGCTTTATAGTTGAAATTGATACCAGATTTAGGTTGTGTGTTTGCCTAATTTATTAACTGTAAGGTAATGCTTTAGGCAGTGGCTATTTCGCCGTCGACGGCAATTTGCCCTTGGAATCTATTTTGCCGTGATCATTCACGTGTGTTTATATAACCAAATTTGCTATTATCGCATCAGTGACTCTGTGGTGTAGTAGATAGAGCGCTGGTCTTGAGATACCAAGGTATCGGGTTCGAATCTCAGCTGGCCAGGGCTTCAAGGCAGTGTAGACTGAAGGGACAGGCTCGGTATGTAAATGTACTGGGCAGTGTACACTGCAAGGGAGTGTGCGGGGTGGGGGGTAGAGACCTGGGGGTGCAAAATTTTTTTAATTGGTTTTTAAAATTGACCAATCAGAGACGACCAAAAGTCACATGTTTAGTACGTCATTAAGATTGACCAATCACAAACAACTCACGGCAAAATAGTCTCTGAGGGCAAATTGCCGTCGACGGCAAAATAGCCACTGCCAATGCTTTATTGTAGTGCATGTAGCCTATCTACCTCTTGCAAGTGCAGGTGCATATTCTTATTCTACTTGGTGGGTCATTAACTTATGCAATTTAAATTTGAACTAGTTTAGCTGTTAGCTCAGGGTTTGCTGTTGGGGTTAGGTTGAATTAGCACAGAGGCAGGTTGGATTGTGAGTTAACTTTTTTGTAGTACGTTGACACCTTTCAAACCTCCTCTACTAGTCTAAAACCAATCAAAAGGAATGTTGCATCTATAAGTTAAAAGAGATCGCACTGTCAATCAGTCTCCAAAGAATAGGTAATGGTAACAGCTAGGCTTATTGTCATATGTTTAGCATCTCTGTCATGTTTTTACTGACCATTGCTTGCTTTAGTGATTGTAAAGATACTGCAGCCTAATAATTAAATAAAAATGCAATCTTTGAATGACTAAAATGTTATACTGCACTGGTAGTTCAATCCACCAAATAGCCAAATAGTAGTTGGTAGGCCTATTCCTCTACTCTGCTATTAATTGGTTAGGCTTACCAGTACCGGTATTTTGTTGCAGAATTATTTGTTACTTATTCTGTTATTGTATAATGTGATATAATGGTTAACTCCTGCTGTGTTCCTGAGTGTAAGTCTGGCTATAAATCTGTCAAAAAATCTGATACGGTTTCATTATTTAGATTTCCAAAAAATGAAATAATACGACAAAAGTGGATCAAAGCGATACCCCGTAAAAACTGGAGTGTTACACAAAACCATAGAGTATGCGCTCATCATTTTGATAAAAGTATTTTATTACAGAGTCCACTTATTTATTTTATTTCAGAGTCCACTGATAAAAGAGAAGCACGAAAGCAGGCATGCACAAACTCACGTCTTCAGAGATGTCGCTTAAATCAACTGCAGTTCCTCATATTTTTCCATCACTCCCACACTATCTTTCTACCAATCCATCTGCACCCCGTCCAACAACATCAAGTACATCAGATGCTAGATTGATGAATGAAAATTTTAGATTGAAAAAACAAGCAGATTTGTTGTTTGATAGTGAAAAAGTTGCAAATCTCTCCGAATTTAAAGAAAAAATAAATCAAAAATCTTTACCAAGTGGTTATGTGTATGTGACAGAAGATAATATCGTTTCCTTTTATTACATCAAAAAATCTACCACCAACGTTTTGGATGCACCACTACTTCTTGGTACAGTTATTGTCAGAGACAAACTTGAGATACAACTGTTTGTTTCTTTTACTTCAATACCAACATCATCCTACCCTGAATGTGATGGTGTTTTTTCTGGCAGAGTTAAATTGTGAAAAACTTTTTTTGATTCGATTTAAAATGAAGGAGGAAATGTAAAAGCTTGCGTGCGGTATGAAGACTTGTTTGATGCATAAGCACAATATTGAACAATTAAAAAAAATAAAAAAATAATTTCAGACATGTTTTAAACAATATCAGAGTTAATGGAACTTCTTACTGATTTTGTTGATGTTCCCTTACGTTTGGTGATGGGTTTGTTTTGGTACATACAGAAAGAAATGATTATGATTTGTATGAAAGTGAAAAAGTCTCAGTTTGTTTTGCTGTGAAGTTGAATTTTGGAAGCTACGTTTTTAATTCTTGTTACATTGCGTTGGATAACACTGTTCCTACAAATGCCTGCAAGAAAAAAGATATTGATTTTGTAAAGGGTGAAATTTGAATAAATTTTGTTTCTACATGTACAACACTTGAAGTTAACTCTTCGCTTCTGTAAGATATGCACAGTGTAATCAAATACTAGTACGATCAATTCCATAGTGCTCATTCTTTTGAGTAGAGTAAGATTAAAGCGTGCACCAAAGTTAAGTTATGTGAGTTGGAAAATCATAAAGTTACGAAAAATGATACTAAAAAGATAAAATATTTAAAGATTGTACAACAACGAGGTCGAGCACAACTATCATACTTAATGCAAATAAAACAAAACGAGGAAAAAATCCCTAGAAAGCTAACATTTTAACGCGTTTAAAATGCCTAGAAAGCGTTTGCAAGTAACGCTATTTTTGCAGTAAAAGTTTTAAAACTATCTTTTTTGCAAACCATCTCAACTAGAAGATCTTGCGAGTGTGATGTATGTGAAACGATTCAATGAAAATTTATTATTGAAGAAAAACATATGAATCCATTCAGTTAAAAGACTTAATAAATATGATATATGTTGTGAATAACTTTCGCAAGATTCAGGTTTGAAAAGTCACATCAGAATCCATACAGTGGAAAGATAAAACAAGTATGATATTTTTCAAAATTATTGAAAGAAAGTTCAGCATTGACAAAACACATCACAGTCCATACATGTAAAAATCTTTCAAATATGATATATTCCTAAAACAGTTTAACAAGAATTCAGCATTAAAACAGCACATCAGAATTCATATAAGTGAAAGACCTTACAAATGTAATATATGTTCAAATCGATTAAATCGAAATTCAACATTGGAGAAAAACCAAAAAATCCGTACATGCAAAAGAATTTACAAATGTGATATATTGTATGTTCAGAGCAGTTCATACATTGTTCAAATCGAAAAGTCACATTATAAGCCACGCGATTGAAAGAACTTACAAAAGTGTTGAATGTTCAAAAATATTCAAAGAAAGTTCAGCATTAAAAAATTACATCAGAATCCATGCTGGTGAAAGGTCTTAGAATTGCACTATATGTTTAAAACAATTCAATAAGCATTAAGTATTAAAACAACATTGAATTCAACATTGAAACAACGTATCAGAAACCATACAAGCAAAAGATCTTACAAATGTAATGTATATGCGCCGAGCGATTAAATAAAAATTCAACATTGAAAAACTCATCAGAATCCATAAAGGTGAAAAACCTTGGACCGAGCATGATATATATTTAAAGTAAATCGATAAAAATTTAGCATTAAAACAGCAGGTCAGAAGTTCAAACGGTAAATTCCTTACAAACTTGATATACGTTCAAAATCATTCATATAGTACCTAGTTTGTTGGAACATCGGTTTCCACGATGCAATTCTGCTCAGGTATCATGAAATGACGAGTAACGTGATCTCAGCAACTAAATGATGTAATAGCAAGAGTGAAGAAAAGTGACTTACCAACCATAATTTTGACTTTCATGTGGAAACATCGTAGTGATGAGGCTTACAGCTTTATCTGTAAGTGCGGTCATAACAAAAACGACTAGTTGCTAACAAGGAGTGCGCCATGTAAACATGCAACATTGGGCCAACACTGGTAAAAATGTGTTTTGTTAGTAATGTGCTGGGAAAACTGCCTACATTTTTCCATCTTATATAAACATTACATTTGACAAGTTTATCTTTGTCTTGTAAAGTTACTAACAAAATTATTTCCTGAAAGCAGTAAGGTAGCTCACCTTTTTTTTGTTTAAAAACTAATTCCGACATTGACAAACAAAGTAAGCAGATGTTAGATTTACCAACATTGAACCAACTTAATGCCAACGTTGGATTTTTAACAATTGCCAATACTGATGTGTTCAACCGTTAATTACAACCAAAAAGGCAGAAAAATGCTTTATATCAAGTGGAAACTATCTGCAAACTGTGCAAGTTTTGATATTTGAGAACAAAAGTTTTGGTTGGCAGATGAACACCTGCCAACACTAAGCTAACTTATTGCCAATACCCGTTTTGCAACAACTGACAACAATAATCTTTTCGAGTGTAGAATAAAATATTAACTCAAAAATAAGCCCTCAATAAGAAAAAACAAACTACATTAACATAATGCAAGATTTGATATTTGGAAAAACACTTTTAAGTTGACATATGTTACATTTACCAACATTGTTCCAACTTATTGTCAAACTTGTTTTTACAGCAATTGCATGCGTCAATCTTTCAAACTGTAGAACATAACATAAAGTCAAAAATGTGTTTTCAGTTACAAAAGAAATTCCTTTTGGACTGTGCAAATGTTGATATTTTGACAAACAACTTCAAATAAGCAAATGTTTCATTTGCCAACATTAAATCAACTTATTGCCATTGTCAAGTTTGCAATAATTGCCAACGTTGATATTTTTTAGGTGTTGGGTAGAACAATAAAATAGAAATGTGCTTTGAAATCAAATAAAATTCTACCTTAAATCTAAGCCAGTGCTACTATTTAAATACATAAATTTAAGTTGGCAGATGCTTCATTTACCATCATCGAACCAGCTTGTTGCCAACTTTGAATTTACAACAATAGCCAACGTTGATCCTTTTAACTGTAAAATGTAACATCAAGTCAAAAAAATGTTATTGATCAAATATAAAACTGTCATTAAAATGTATAAAGTGTTAATATTTTGACAAACAATTTCAAGTTAGCACATGTTGCATTTATCAACATTAAACCTACTTTCCAGATAGCCATAAGATGTGACCCAGACATGGTTTTGAAGTAGATAGCACTGGCATGACCAGAAATTGCTTAAGCCAATTTATGTTTTTACTTGTTTCTGCCAGGGAATGATATAAAATGTTTGATTTCTCCGGCCAGATCTAATGCTAATGCGTAACTGATCTGATATAATTTTTAAAACCTAATTCCTATTTTTGGTAAAATTATTTGAGTTTTTAATTTTATTTTTGTATGTGATTCTTGCTTGATCATGGTGCATTGAGTTGTGGTTGTGCATTATACATTGAAATTTAAATGCAGACACCGGCACGGTTGCTGTTTCAAGTGTGTGTTTGTATATTGGTACTTTGCAAACAATTAAAATTTAATAAATGTTTGATAAATTTTTCTACAGCATAAAGTAATTATATTTTCCAAAGATGTCACAAAATACCATTCTAAAACAAATAGTATATTAAAACTTTACTCCTTTTTTATTATGTTACTTGGGTCGTTATGATCGTAGTCTAGAGTAAAGGTATTGCCGGAAAAGACGGAAAATAATAGAGAACCAGCTAGGCAGAGATTGAGAGCTTAAGCATGGTCTGAGCAGGGGAGGGAGAGGCATTGTGCCATGGCCCCTTGTGGCCCTAGGTAAAATTATGCCTAAAGCAAACAATTGCCTAAAAATTTTGTGTTATCGTCGGGCTTCATGCCTGAGATTAACACATGAGATTCAAACTTTCTATAAAGCAGAAATCACACGAGCAAGTTCTTTTGCGCAAGAATCTTGCAGCAATAACATATCGGTGTCTGACGAGGTGCGCAAGAATATTGTGCAACAATAATAGCAACATTACACAAAAACAACTAGCTTGCCACGAGTGAAAGCGAGTTTTGTGCTTTGTGGAAAAGTTTCATAAATATTGTCAAGAATAGAGCATGTCACTATTTTTCCGGCAAGTTATTTACCAAATCATTTTGACGTGTCTGGATTCATAGTTGACGATTTAAATTTTCTAATTTTAGTCAAAATGCTTTGGACAGTAGACTGCGGAGAAAACAAAACCATCAATATACTAAGTAAAAACTCGACATTCTCTCTGGAATACTTTTTAGAAGACTATAAAAACTGCAAAAAAAGTTTAATGAGTGGACAAAAGTAGCAGGCAGAGATGCTGCAATCAGAGTTAGCACAAGTTACGTCGGTAACATTCTCTGGCTTGCAACGTAGGCAAAATTCAAGCATTCGTAAGCACCATGAAAGACATATCGGTATATTTTCTAATTCTCAACAACGTCTTTCAGTGCTGCAAGCTCAAGTTAATGACAATTCTGATTCTTCGCATTCGCGTTTGAAGCCTCGTTGTTCCACAAAGTGGATTGAGAACTATGATGCTGTATTTGTTTTCCAGAAGTTGTATCCGGCGGTTGCTGGTTCTCTTGATCAACAGTCAGAATCAAGAGATAGAAAAGTTCTTGGAAGAGCTATGCCTTATTTGAAAGCAATAACAACAGCTGGGTTTTTGGTTAGCCTAGAAGTTATCAATGCTTCTCTGAAACTTACCAAAACACTTGCAAAGAAGCTACAGAGCATCAAGAAATTATTTTGACTGCATTATTTCCTACAAGTATTACCAGGTGCAAAGATGTGATAGAGGCTTTTAGGGACAATTTTTTTATTTTTTATTTTGCCATATTTATCCTCCATTCACGAGAAAGCGATGCATCGCTATTTTTTGGACGGTAAGTCCGCACTCGCTTGGGAGTTGCCATTTCCGGGTCACCTGTCTTCCACATAAAGGTGCGGCATCCCGTTAAGTGACTTGCCCAAGGAAACAACAAGCGAACTTGCTGGCTTGTCCTACACAACCTCCCATAAATGCCGAGCGCCAAACAGGGAAACTATAGATATCATTTTTTAAAGTTTTTGGTATGACTCGACCAGGGGAATGAACCCCAGGTCTACCGACTGCGAAGAGGACGCCCTAACCACTACACCATCGCGTCGGTCAATGAAGAAATGTTTGTTGGACTTTTTAGACATACCGAAAATGTCTATGGGGAATCCATACCCATGCCTCGAATTGGGAATCGGCAAGCCCATAGAGCAAATCCACTAGCTTTTTCACCATTGCAGTTTTTCAGGCGTTTTGTCCAATTGCCTTATATTGACACACTGCTTGAGTAACTCAGTGAAATATTTCACTGTGATCTTGTTGATTGCATAAAACTCCGATTATTGATACCATCTGTCAATGTAAAGCATGACATTTGTTTCGATCAGAAATGCTGTAAACTTCTAACTTCCCTTTGTGGATGACAGCATTGACGTTGTGCAGGTTGAATTTATGCGATGGCGTTTATATTGGCTACGCCACGAAGGTGATTCTTTACCGTACAACACTTTAGGCGTGTTGCTGTCTGCTAAAGAAATACATACGTATCATCTCAGAAAGTTTTTCTTCAAATATTGACAATTGATCCGGTCACTACAGCAACAAATGAGAGTTCGTTTAGTGTTCTGAGATATTTGAAAATCTAGCGTATTTGCGGTTCAAAACGAAAGAAGATCGTTTAAATGGATTTGCATTGCTGTATGTTCCCGTGACCTTATCATTAATTTTGAACGTGTGATTGATGAATTTTCACGTGAAAAACATAGGCTAAATTTCAATTGAGTGAAATTTTAATATAGAGCACCAGTGAATTTTTTGGTTCTCCTATTACCATTTCAAATCAGTTTGTATCAATAAATGCTTTGGGTGCAATTGCGTAAGGGCAAAATTTTTTTGTGTGCGCAATTGCAATAAACTTCTTTACGTTCTGTTAAAAAAACGCACACACCTCTCATCTCTTGAGGAGAAAAACCTTGATATCCCTATTGTGACTAGATCCTGAGGGGCTTATCACTGCACCTGGACTGTGTTGTTCAAAAAACTTTGCTCCCCCCTCCCCTTGCAGAAATCCTGGCCGCGCCACTGGGCCTGAGAGTGTTTAGATCACAGTCAAAGAATGAGATTGGGTCAGTGTCAGATTGCGATTACTAAAATGAATCTTCTGCAAACCCTTTGATCGGTAAGTGTAGGTTATTGCTGTGACTTTGTATTGCTAAACTATGGTTCATCTTATAGGCTTCTAGATTCATGGTAGTGGATTCACTACGCAATTGCTTTGCGTATACTTTTAACATTTTTTAAATTTGTTAACAAAGAAGTTATCAGGCGTGGTATTTTGGAGAGAGCTTATGAAAAAAAAGGGAAATTCTACAGATAAAAATTCGTGAGAAAATTGTTAAGAAATGAAAACATGACCAAACAGCTTTTTTTGAAAATGCCACTTGCCCGCTATGGAATTTCAGTCTTAGAACCTATTTTTCTGAACACGGTTAGTAGGTCTTTAAATAAGCACATTTGCTATCTAGCACTGAAGAATGCTGTGGCATTAGTAAATTTGTCCCCCGACGATTTCAAAGATGCAAAGCACTTTCTTCTGTCAGTGCACGGTGTTAGTTTAAGCTGAAAAAGTTGTTCAGTTGTTCTACATGCCAACTCAGTAGAAAGAAATTGACCATTTAGATACTTACTACCGGCACTAAATGAACTTCCATGTACCCCCACAAACTTACAGGTAGATTAAAGTTGTGGGCAGCTCATAATGAGAATGCTGGCTGTAAATTACGTCGGTTGGCTTCTGGTGTTTAGAAAAGATATTTAAAGTTGCTGTAGGTTGAAATTTCGCTAAGCTTTTTGCAAAAATATTGCAAGCGCAGATCAAACAAATACCATATTTCTTTATGTGGTCTGATTACTGTGCCAAATTTAGTATGATTCACTTGTAGGCATTCCCCGTCACCTACGCACTTATTTTCGTTTTTCTTTTATATTTGGCAGCGCGCAACGTCACAACAAATTTTTTTTCTTTGCACATTTGCTATTTTAATCACAAAATTCAATTCCGATTCTAGTCAACTCAAACACTAAAGCACGGTTTTTTTGTCGGAGCGTTTTGCTGCAAAAGTATTTGATAAAAAAACAGCCGAATAAAGTTTTGATCATCAAACATAAAACTGAATAATTTTTTGTGGATTTTTTGAGGGTTAACTCCTTGAATTCAAACAAACCGACTTTGAGACAAAAAGGTTGGCTTTCAAATTGCTGCAAAAACATTTCTAGTTTAGCGATTGCAAAACCTGCACATCACGGAGAAAACGCAAAAATAAGCCTGACATATTTTGTTACATTTGTGAAAAATACACCCTGCCAAAGCGGCACAGAGTTTGCAAAGCAAGCTTACTTTGATCTAAAACTTAGAGTTTAAGACAAGCCCCTGGCTCCTTAGATACCTTGCAAGCTTTGTTCTTGTACGACTTAGAAAGCTACCGGCAGGGCCGTAACTACCGACGGTGCAGCCGGGGTCCCAGCACAAGGGGGCCCCTAATCACTACATCTTATTGTAAAATATTTTGGTTAAAAGCTCAAGTAAACATTTCATTAATAAATGTCACACTTCATCAAATATCTTAATTTGCATCTAACCATCTAATTTATTTGAAGTTTCGACTGCGACTATTCATTTTAATTGTGATTTTGAGTGTAATTTTAAGACGTAGCCATGACGCAATCGGTACGCTACCCCCACTCAAGTCTGTATAGTAAAATAACTTTAAGCTATAACGGTCATATAGTATCATATTTATCCGCTTTATTTTATCTAGACATTGTAAATAAGTTTTGCTTTATGACGTAACTCACAACGTAATGCAACATTGCAAACTCCAGTTGACTGCAATTTAACATGAAAAGAAATTATCAAAGCGGAGCATAAAAGAGACAAGCTAAGAGGAGAAAAATAGCCGAGGCAGCCAGAAACTCTCAGCGACCGAACTCGTGGCGGACTCGACCAGAAACATCCAAAGCGAATGAGCAAAACGTCAGCATTCGTGAGATAGAAAATTCCGATACAACTGAATAAAGATCAGTTACAAGCAAAAATGACGACTTTCCCACCATTATTGTAAAGTAAGAGATCAAGAAAACAATTATTGCAGCAGCTCCCAAGCAATCTGAAGGACCTTTCCCTAAAGTTCCACTCCAAACTGTCGTTTATTTTGAATAAATTATTACCATTTTGTAACACAATCAGGTATAAAACTACAAAGGTAGTGATTATGTTATTCATTAAGCATGCACCGAGTTTATTGCCAGCCCTGATGGTTATTTTCTCATGAAAACGCCTCTTCAGGTACTTCTTACGCACTTCAAAACCCTTGGGGGTACTACAGATTTAAATGACTCGGAGGCATTTATAGCAGCGAATGTGAAGCCGTGAAAGCTCCTCACATCATGCCGAGGCGTGTGTCATATATGAGCAATGGAGAAACAGGGTGGCAATAGAAGAAGCGTTGCACGAGTCTTAGCTGGAAAAAACAAACTTTTGGTAAAATGTTTTGAAAAAATAGTGAATGTTACGTTGATGTTAGCAAAGTGCAACTTACCTTTTCGCAGATCCAGTAAAGAACTTTCGAAAGATAACAAGGGCAATTTTCTCTCTATTACACAGCTTCTTGCCAAATACGACATTGTTTTAGACAAGTTTTTACAACTACCAAAAGGTTTTCCATAATATTTAAGTCCGCTAATACAAAATGAACTGATATCAGTACTAGCTGAAGAAGTTCTCGGTGATATAAAAAGCGAACTACAAAGCGCTCCTTTTTTTGCTATTATCCTTGATACCATTCAAGATGTCAGCAAAAAAGGCCAGTTAAGTGAAGTAAAGTATTTTATTACCTCAAAATCGATTACCACGATGATGGAACGCCGTCAGAACTGAAAGCTGTTGAAGCGTTTACCTCATCTATCAAAGTGGATGATTCATCTGCTATTGGATTGCAAAACTGATTACGAATTCCATTCAATAGAAGGGGCTTGACATAAAAACTGCCCTGGACAAGGATGGGGTGGCGCTGCAGTGATGAGCGGGAAGTTCTCCGGCTTGCATAAGAAGATCGCAGATTTGGCTCCACATGCTTACTATGTGCATTGTGCTTCACGCAATTTAAATTTGGTGTTAAAAGATGCCACAAAAGCGGTGACTGAGACCTGTCAATTTTACAACACTATTGAGTTTGTATATAATTTTTTTGGACATAGTATTGGGCGGTGGCAAAAGCTTCAGAATGTCCATGATCGTTTTTGCTCAAATCCTTCATTAAAAGCGTAAAGTCCAACTCAGTGGTCTGGTCGATATGATGCTGTCTATGCTTTGAAGGAAAGATTTTGTGACGTTATGAAATGCTTGAGTCACATAATACTTACCAGAACGAAGCCATAGGAAAGAGACCAAGGTATGGCAATAAAAAAACTGATAGAAAACTTTAACTTTGTATGCATGCAATGCAAGATTTTGCAGATCGTCAACATTCCTTCGAAAGCTATGCAGTGCAAAATAATTATCTTATTTTCTGCTGCAAACTGCTGCTCAAGGCATTGTTTAACTCAGGAGTTTTGACGCAGTACTAAACGAAGCTTCCACCATTGCTTCTACATGAGGTTTGCCAAGACAATTTTAAACAAAAGAGCAAAAAAACTAAAGCAAGAAAATTTTCTAACAAATTTTTTCATAACGTCTCTCCATTGTTTCCTAGCCAAATGCTCTCCATCAAAACTTCGTTTAGAGAAAAGATTGCCCATTTAAAATCTGCCAAAGAAATGACTTCTTTTTTGATTGTTGAAAGTGTATCACTTGCCACAACTTATCCTGACGTTTGTACGGCATACACGATGTATTCTTTGAAGCTCAATGTTCCCAGAGAGACTCTGTTATCAATAGAAAACGAACGATCTAATAATTTAGATTTTAGAAAAGTTATAGAGCAGTTCGCTAATGCAAAGGCAAGACAGAAAAACTTCAAGTTTACAAACACCTGCAAGTAAATGACGATAGCCTACTTAATTGGCCTCAACGTATTGTGTTTTATTAGTTTGTGTCTTTTGTGTTGAGGTCAGTGTACTGCTCATTAATTCTTTGTGGGTTAAACAATTTATCCGCATTGCATAGTACATCTCCATTTTTCTGAAATTTCGTTTATAGTGCTCACAAAGCACCTTGCCTCAAAAGGTTGCACATAATTTTTTTTTGTCATTGTACAACGATTTTGGTTTGCAAAGTTTATTTGATTAAATTTTTATTAAACAATCAAAAAATTGTTGTTGCAGCCTGCCCCTCACGAAATTCTCGCTATGCCATTATCTGGATTTGAATGCGCTGCAATTACAAAAATTATGTTGAACCATGAAACCTTGGTGAAATTTTATTCCAATTAAAGCCTTTCATTTGCAGGCACAGCAAATTTAGCTTTAGCCCCTTTTGCCTGAGCAGCTCAATGCTTTTTCGTCTCTTTATCTTAATTGAAAAATCTTTCTATAACGCGGAGTCGTCAATGATTCCTGTGTTTAGAAAAGTAGCTCAATTGAATAATAAGTACAGAAAAAAATCGGGGCCCCGTAGTATATGCTTGCACCGGAGTCCCAGCTGACAAAGTTACCGTCATGGCTGCAGAATTAACCTTTGGTGTGTCTATGCAGTTTGAAGGCAGCCCTCAAATCATATAATTAACTGCTACTGTTACATGGTTAGCCGTACTGGAGTGAACTCAATAACCATTTCTTATGTTGCCAATCTTAATTTACCATTAGCTATTACTCTTATTCGACCCATTTCTCATTCCAAGGATTTCCCCGACCCAGCTTCCCAAACCGTAACAAATGAAAAATCAATAGAAGCACGAGTTTTCTTCTGATGAGAAAGATATTTACTACAATCAATTCGCTTGCAATCAAAGTTTACAAAAGCCAGTATTGTCAAACCAGGAAGCGTTGTACAATCTAGTGCGTGATCTTGATCTTCCAAAAGCGTCTGCCAAGTTGCTGGCAAGTAGGCTAAGTGAACGAAACCTGTTAAGCGCTGATATCAAAGTTTTCTATTACCGAGATAGAGCAAAATGCTTTCTGGCATATTTCAGCTTGGAAAATGGTTTTGTGTCGTTTTGTATCTTGTCATGATCTTGTAATGTTGTGTACAAGGTGTGTTTGTTGCTAATCCTGACCTCATAGTAACTGCGGGGGTAAAACAGTGTTTTCTTTTTTTGTGATTGAGTCATGCTAAAAAGCAAGGTATGTTAAAATTTTTGAGTGATATAATATGAAAATTTACAAATAGAACATGGCGTCATCGGCAAACATTAATCAGATACGGAAAACAATTAATTTACTTCAAATATCAAAGCTTTGTGACCGAAGTAAAGAGTTGAAATTGTATTTTACCCTAGTTCATTTTTGACAATTTTGCAAAAGCCTGAATTAACGTGCCAAAAACTGAACGCAATCTTTTGGCTGAAATAGCGATAGCTAACCAAAAGCTAGAAAAATTATAAATTGCTAGAAAAGACCTTCTACCACAATCAACACGCCAAGTTGGTTTTTTCAGTTTTTAAGCACGCAGTTAGGAGTGCAGAAACAAGTGCACAAACTGACTATGGAAAACCAAAAGCAGTTGCAGCTGTTTTGCCTCATATAATGCAATTACCAGTGGTCACACAAACAACGGAATCAAAAAAAGATGCAGACCCAAGTGTATCGGATACTACAGGGATAACAGTCAATCTGCTCTCAAAAGGCAAATTAAAGAAGACGCCCAAAAGAACCCCCACACTGTATGTAGGAATGTTCTTAGCAGAGTTTACAAAATAAAAAAAATCTACAAAGATCGCATCACAGTCCCACAAGCCGAATAATTGCCTCAAGAAAGCCAACTGGCTTTGCTTCGAACTTTCTTTTCTGTGGAGATAATTAAAGAAGTGGAACATGTTACGCTTGTGCCAGATGACAACCAACTTACTACAGATGAATTAAACAAAGTTCAAAGTTACCTTCAGAACCAAAAAAACATAGCTTTTGACTGAGTAGCATTCCAAGAACAAAAACAGGCGCCAGTGAACCATCTGATTCGTTTTTTCTATCAAGATGCTTACCAGGGATCCAGACTTACGCAACGAATGCTTGGAGCGACGACTTGTCACAAAGAATATGTCAAGCATTTCTGACAAAAAAACATTAACAAGATTACTGGCCATTGGTAATTTACCGGATCTTTAAACAGTAACAGATCTTTGCAGATCTGCAAAATCAGCAAAGAGAGACAAAGCTAAAATGGATAGCAAGCATTTAGGTAGACCATTTTATTGGATCATACTAGCACTAGGTACAACAGATTAATTTCCTTTTGAAGGTGTGAAAAATATTAATGCTTTCCTTTAGGTAACAATCAATGTCCAGCAATGAACAAAAATGCTAGAACAAACACTTTACAACAGCTTGTTTTTGTAAAAATGTCCATGCAAAAGAAGATGAAAAAAGAAATCTGCTAGCCATTTCAGTTAATATCCCTTAATAACTGGATTACGATTAATTAAGCTAGCCGATCCTAAACCTATCTTTTCTTGCATTATAATTGCTCGCCTTGACGACTGCCGGAATAATCAAACTGATTACAGAACCGGCAGATAAGTTTGGCTCCATAAAAGCAACACCAGACACTGGCGCAGAAGCTACATTAATTGGAGCCCAAACGCTCACAGCGTTCAACATTGACGATGACAATCTGACTCCACCCACTCCAGGTCATTTGATTGCTGCTAATCGAAAACAATCACACTGTATTGGCTTTTACCCAACAATATAAAATACTGCAGTAATTCAGTGAAAGAAGCTATCAATGCATGCCATAATATTGACGAATTCTTTTTGAAATGGTGTATTAGCAAACGGCTGGGAATTGTCCCAATAGACCACCCTAAATCTACCAGCCTAAGTTAAACCTGCTCTCTTAACACATTGCGTGCCACGTCATACATATGTGAATGACGAGCATGCTTCTGTTAGTGCCGCGTCATACATATATGAATGACAGTAAATTTTCCGTTAGTGCCGCGTCATTCGATAATGGATGACAGTGCGTGCATTTCAAATGGAGGTCAAAATGCGTGGCCCCTGCTGAAAATTTTCGTATAATTGGTTTTGTCAGATCGGCAAAAACTGCTGCTTACGTCACGAATTTTCGAGAAATGCGAAACTAACGAAATTAAAAGGCACAAAGTCTATTAATCAAACTTTAAAGTCAATGCTTTAAGTTGAAGCATTCCAAACACATTTGTGGACTGCCAGGACAATAGCTACAGTACGTATACACCATCTTTGTTTGTTTTCTAGCCACTTCACGACCACTTTCTCTTTGCATTTTAGCGTAGCATGCACTGCACTTCCGCCTCATCTTTTCACCTTCCCCATCAATTCGTTGTACAAGATGGTATATTCTTGATGTAGACCTTGCATCACACGGCTCTTCGTTAGCCTCTTACTTGTAACAAGTCTTTGACGACCTCTTCTCTGAATGTGCAAATTTTGATTGTTTTTTTAGTAACGTGTTTGTATACTACCCACGCATTGACCATAGAGATTCCTAACAAAAGCTCTAAACCAAGCTTGGCCCCGCGGGAAATTTTATGGAAATGCTTTGGCACGCAATGTGTTAAGTGGTTGTTTACAGAATTCATGGAACTCAAAAGCAACCAGCTCAATATTTCCAAACAACCTTCTCGACAAGAAATCGATGAGTTCATACTTGCACTACTAGTGGAATACAATTACACTAGTATATGCTACTGATATACAACAACTAGTGGAATACAAAAACGTTTTTTTGCGGATGCGAAATTAAAAGAGATGAACAGAAAGCCTACGGTTATTTCCTTACAAGGAGAGCAATTCCTTTTATAATCTCCACTCCCAGCCAAATATTAATTGTTTACAGAAACCTCTTTGATATAGAATTGCTCGCCTTGAAGACTGCCGGAATAATCAAACAGAACCCACGGATCAAGTGCATCTCATTGCGGTAGTACCAAAACGTAAAAGCGGCATATTACTTTGTGCAAATCTACAAAAGCTGAATAGATACAGTATATCTATCGTTCGTACTTGCCCAATAAAGACTCCAAATGCGGCAGTTTCAAACAAACCACAGTTCCCAATATTTTACGACGCTAGATGCTACAAAAGGTTACTCTCAAGTACTTTTTGGTGAAGAGAGTCAAACACTTACCACGTTTATTACTCCGTGTGAACGGTTTTGATTCTCCGAGTACCAATAAGTTTGACTTCTTTTCAAAACAAATATTGTGGCAGAGGCGATGAAGCAATTCAAGGCATACCTTATGTCGGAAAAGCTGTTGACGATATCTTAATTTATGTTGACACAGCACCCAGTTAGGAGTGCAAAAACAGTTTGTGCACTTGTTTCTGCATTCCTTACTGCGTTCTTAAAAACTGCAAAACCAACTTGGCGAGTTGATTGTGATAGAAGGTCTTTTCTAGCAATTTATAATTTTTCTAGCTTTTGATTTTAAAGCTTTTCCCCGCACTAAAAAACATTTTGTGTTCCCTGCAATATTATCTTATTGTGATTCCACTCCACTAAGAATGCTACAAATAAATGCATCCAGATCAAAGGGATTAGGATTTGCACTTCTACAAAAGGACTGAAGCAATTGGGATGGAAACTTGTTTCAGTAGGTTCACGATTTACGTCGTATTATCGACAATGAATCGAGCTATGCCATGTTTGAACTGGAACTGCTGGCAGTTGTTTGAGCTGTTGGAAAAATGCCGTCTTTATCGTTAAGGACTACCGTCTTTTAATTTAATAGTGGATCACAAGCCGATGCCATTCATCTTAAACTGGCAAACACTTGACATGATAGACAATCCCAGAATTCAGCGACTTAAGGAAAAGCTTAGAAGCTACAATTTCAAGACTGTGTGAACAAAAGAAAAAGATCAGGCCATTTTAGACGCACTCTCCAGAGCATCACGCAGAGACCCCTGAAACAGAGATTCTTCAGACGAAGACAGCACACCTGAGTTAAATTAACAGCGTTCTGGACACACATCAATATGCAAGAACGAAACAATGAGTCTCTAAGTGATCCCTTATTGACGGAAATCAAACAAGCGATTTCCTCTGACCAAGCTTTACAGGAGTTGATCCAAGCAATTTAAAATGGCTTTACACAAGCGAAGACAACACCAAATATACAAAAAAAAAATATATCAACTTACTGCAGAAGACGAACTTATTGCGTGGAACGGTCGACGCATTATTATTGCTTTACCGAAAAGACAGGAGATATTTGCCACATTGCACCCTTCCCACAAAGTAACTGAAAGAGAGAAACGGGTGCACGCCAAACTGGGTAGGCTTGCTTACTGAGTTTGCATCAAGAGGGTTTGAAATTTTGCTCACGACCATTGATACCATTTGATAGCATATCTGCTGATCTGTTTAAATGTGTCAGAAAATCTCATCTTGTTTATGTCGATCGCACGTCTGGGTGAATAAAATCAATAAATTTCGTCCTGAACCTTTATTCCAGCGAGTCACTGGCGCTATTTGAAAGTTTTTTGTCGACACAGGAGTGCCAATTTGCATGAGAATAGGTGGCGAGCCACAGTTCGTGTCTCGCAAATTCAATGAAATTCTTGGAAGATGAGGATTTGTAGCTGCTCCCAATTCTTGTCACCACTCGCAAGCTAACAGATACGCTAAAAACTGCAGTGTAATAGTGTGGCGATGGTTTTAAAGAAAGTTAAGCACCGTGTACGTGACGTAGCTGGACAATATGTGGCAACTTGAAAGTGATCTCTATTTTGCTTGGGCAACAAAGTGGTCACCATAGGACGCTTGCTTTTTATGTTTAAAAGACAATCGATCTCTTCAGGAACATTGAATTAGGGAAAAAAGATATGAATTTTAAATCGGTGAAAAAAATTTTTGCATTTTGTATTAGTCAATCCTAGCAACGCTTCACTTTCTCTGCTGCATATAAAACTGGTAATGACGAAACAGTTTGTAAAGTGACTGTTGCCAGTACCTCAGCCAAACAAAAAAGCAATTTTCCGGTACCTCTGCAAGCAATTTTCTGTTCAGAACAGAAAAGAACAGGAATTTTTGACGGCCCTCAGATCGGAGGCCAAGAAAAGACAAAAGGTTTGCATCTGTAGAAATAGCTGCCTGGAAATCCTTTTAAGCAGTTATTGATAACTTTTTGGGAAACTACTCTCAAAATAGGTTCTTCACAAGCTTTCAAATATACAGAGCTTGTGAAGAACCTGTTGACTTCTTAAAAAACTTATAACACAAATGTCAAGATGCATTTTGTTTACGTTTACCTTAATTATTTTCCTAAAAATCTGCGAGCATCAAGCATAGCAAAAGGAGAACGCTTCTATTATGACAACAAAACCTCGGAGAAACTATGCCAAGGTGGTTTGAATACAAACATAATGGCAGACTACCGCTGCTTCCTAAAAACCAAAGTTGTTGGTGGTAGCTATGCAAGAAGAGCAAAAAAAACAGAGTTTGGTTCTTAAACTATTGACTCTCGTTTTCCCGCCTGGTCTAGAGCTTGTATCTGTTTATTGCTTCTTTTCGTTAGAGTAAATCTCCAGTTTTCCAAGAGTTTTTTCATCTATTTTGAATGCGGTTTGTCCTGTTCATATCAAGACTTATACTCTTGAGTTATTGTTTGAGTCTTTGGGATATTAATAGGTTTGTAAATCCTGTATTAAACCTGAGGTATGAAAACTAAGTAGAGTGCGAACAGGCACAAAGATACAATGCATAGGCAAAATTTTTTTTATTTTTACCTTAGTGTGATGCTGAAGGCTGATCCCTTTAAGGAAATTGCCTGAAATTTGCTAACTAGCAACCAGCATCTTCTATACTTTGTAAATAAGCAAAATCTATCATTTTTTAGATGTCAGGTTGCGCAAGTACTAAACCATAAAAAAATTTATCTCCATTTTTAGAATCAGTGCCCTCATATTGGCTCAAGTATAGACCAAAATCTCAATCCCCATGGAATTGATTTCAAATTGTTAAGTTATGTCATACGATTGACAACGTACGTTGCAATTGATTATCTTGTCTGATTTTCGGCGTTTTCTCACTGCGACTTGTACAAATCTGATGTCCGCAGCATTAATACATCTCATCTCGCTTTGGTCAGGCAGACTTAACTCTCTCAGAAACATGGCAGGCAAGAAATGTTGCTATATCGGTTTTCCCAAGGCAACTTCGCCCTTCTATTTCTTGATGACGAGTGACGTGAATCTAGCTACTAAGTGACATAGCGGCTCAAGTGAAGAAAAATAAGGTAGAAACCATAACTTCGAAATTTATGCGGAATTATTCGAGTTACAAGGCTTGCAACAACATTTGTAGCTGTAATACATAAGTGATGATATAAGCGACTAGACCGAGTTTGAGTCAGATATGCAATCGTAGTGCGACATTTTGCTCTAAATTTTTTTATAATCATTATTTTTGAATAAATAAAGCTTAACGGTTTTAAAGAATAAAGTTCAAGTAAGCACTAAATCTTTCAGATAAAGTGATAGAATGTTCCAGATAATTACAGCGTTGCATTTAATTGAGCGTTTTGAACTCGATTTTTTACTCTAGGTAAAAGGAAGAAAAGCTTTTAGGACTACTTATAATAAGCTTATATCAATGAATGCCTAATCCTGAAGTAAAGTAATTATCGAATTATGGTAATAACTCAGCTTTACATTTGTAAGCAAATTTACTTCAAGAGCGAAAAGCAGTGGCGGACAAACTTTTCCAAATCGGGCAAAACAAAAACTTTGCGTAATCTCGGCGGATCGAACTAATTTTTCCTTGACAAACCAGAGTTTCTACTGTTTTTATGATGTTAAACATTGCAAATAGAAACTATTTTAAACCTTGTTCATAATTTTTGCGATAAAATGGTCTTAGAAATCTTCATGTTAATGAATTTCCGTCAAAAGCGAAAATGTTTCATAGAAATCTTCAATGCAAAAGAAGAGCATCCAATTGACATTTACAGGCAATTGATGAACGTTTATGACGGCGAACCTGTTGGTGTCGACACAGTTAGAAGATGGAATTGTCAATTCCAGAATTCTAACGGAGACCTTAGTAAAAAACCTCGCCGTTAGTGCCCATGGTTCTTTTGCAGAAATGGTGGCATTAATTTAAAAATGAAGGGCGCTTTGAGCATCATATCATATGCAATCGGCGGATGATAGTAATTAAAATATGTGTAAAGATGGGTAGGAGTGAGGGTGTAGAAAAAAGTTTATATTCTTTCTTGGGAACAAGTGAGTTAATATTTTTTCTTGCAACATGTGTATCAAATGTTCAATTGTACTTGCCCAGAAGCAAAAAACTACCCGATGATTTTTAGACAAGAGATGCTTTATCGATATTTCACCAAAGAGAGCGGTTCATTTCTAAACAGAATCGTCATTGGTGATGAAACTTGGATTTGTCATTACAAACTGGAATGTAACAACAGTCAATGAAGTGGAAGTATTGGCATTCTCCCGCAACAATAAATCTAATTTCCATTGTTTTTTGGACCGCGAAGGGCATCGTTCTATTCGATTTATTGAAACCAGAAACAACCGTCAACTCTGAACATTAGGCTTGCTTTAAAACTTTGACTAAACCAAAGGCCTGGATCGCCAGCATCAGGTCAGAGAAGAAGGAAACAATCTTCTTGCAGCACAATATTGCCAGGTCACACACAATTGTGAATATCGTCAAATGTGTGAACAAGTTTGGCTGGACTGCGCTGGCGCATCCGATGTGTAGCCCCAATCTTCCACCGTCAGATTTTTATCTTTGTGGGTTTCAAGAAAACTGATCACGGGGCGACATTAAGTTGATAACAATGCTGTCACTCAAGGCGGTGACAAATTAAACTTCTACTACTGTTATCGCTAGCAAAAATGTATCCGATATGGTGATGGCTATATGGAAAAATAAAATTCTTGTTCATGCATGTGTGCTTGCTTTATTGATGTCACTCCCGTCCTTGCATCTGTGCAACTCTTTCAGTTAAAAGGTTGGAGGCATTGCTTTATGAATTAACCTCGTCAATCCACATCACCCAGTTATAAATTAACAACAATCAAAACAGCTAATTTATAAATTGTAAAAGTTACTAGAGAATTTTTTTGCAAAGTTGTATCTAAGCAAAGGTGGTCAATAACAAACAATTCTATTTTAGTAGATTTTTCAGTAACAACCTACATACTTGAGTAGTTTCATTTTTTAGTGCTTCCCCTTTTACGTGAGTAGATTAAATAAAAAGTAACGTTACTCAATTACTGTAGGTATGACTTTTACTTATGTGAATGCTAAAAATTTGGTGTTAGTTGAATTAGAATGAAATATACAAGCACAAAAAACCGCATTGAGTTCCAGTGTTTATTTTTACCAATCCTCTAGGAAGTTGGTCACTTTTGGTTCAAATCTGGAAGAACAACCGGCAGGCCTGCGACAGCTTTGGCAATAAACAAGGTGTCCAGGGTTATTGTCATACGTTTTAATCTTGAACAAATTTCAGCGTGAGAAGTAAATTGGTGTTTCCGGTTTTTGTAGTTTGTTTAATTTCACCAAGAACACAATAGTTTGTCCACATACCAGCCACTGCTCTTGTCAAGGAAGGGGCAAAGAGAGAAATTGCCCTCTCAAAATACTTAAAAACTTTTGCTTTTTGTTGAGTTTTTTAGTGCTCTCTAAAAAAGATTGTAATGCAAGCTCTACCTTATCAAATACCTATAAAATTTATTTATGCCACCAGTGATTTTCGCGAAAATTATATGGAATTTAAAAAAAATAATAAAAGATCATCATCAAAAATGTGATTCAAAATATTACAAGTTTGCCTCTTCCCTCACAAATATTTTTAGCAAACTACGACATTTGATTTTTTTAGGCTAAATTTTAAATATCATACAGATCTAAGATTGTTTTGTTTGAAAGTTAAAAACATGAGTTTCATGGAATCGGTTCACGTTTTAACTACTTTAAACCATTAACCAACATTCTATACCGGCGCGATGGCGTAGTGGTTAGAGCGTCTGCTTCGCAGTCGGTAGACCTGGGGTTCATTTCCCAGGTCGAGTCATTCCAAAAGGCTTTAAAAAATGGTATCCACAGCTTTCCTGCTTGGCGCTCAGCAAATAGGGATAGTGTGGAGAACAAGCCGGCAAGCTTGCTTGTTGTGTCCTTGGGCAAGACACTTAACGGGACGCCTCCGTCTTTATGTGGCAGACAGATGGTGGGGCCAAGCAGTCTACCCGTCGTGGTGGCCCCAGTTTAACTGAAGACTTGCAAACCAAGCGTGAGCGCTAACGCAGTGTGGCCTATATATATATCTTCTTGCATAAGCTCACAAAAAATAGCTCATACGACAAAGAAAAGAAACATTCTATCAAACGCTCAAGACAACAACCAAAAAATATAATCATATAGATCTAGAAGAAAAAGTATCAATTACTAAAATAATGAATCCAACATGTCTGTACTATGGTGTATTATTTAGGTTTAAATCAATAGATCTTAATTTATCTGAAATCTTGCACTACTTTAAACAAAAATGTCAAAAAAAAAAATTTCTGTTGATACCCTGAAAAGTTTTGCGTGTTAGAAAATGCAACGCGGCACTCATACGTCTCTCTCTTACCCGAGAGCAGTGGTTCCAATCTCAGAGGTGCTCTTGACATGTCTAATTGGTACCGCGAGAAGTAGTAAAAATACTACCCCCATTTTCACAGATAAATCCCACGCGAGGAGCGCTGCTGGGAATTAGAAGTTAACGTGAAAATTTCTGTTTCGCGCACTCGTTTTTTTTAATTCCTACTACAGTACGGCAACTCCAAATCTAAACTCAATCTCATTTGTACAGAGTATGATAATTTTGATGTTTTAAATAGATATGATTGTCTGCTACGATTGGACTCAAACACTACGTATAATCTTTAGTAGGTGATGAGAGTAGGAAGGTTAAATCGATTTTCATCCAGTCAAATATACTATAATTACAAAACGGTAAGCCAAATGTTCGGTGCATAGAAATTAAAATTAAACTAGCAGACAATCTATTAAAAACAGCCTAGCAATAAAAAACAAAGTATCAGATCAAAATTTTTTTCTACTTTTGACTTTATCCTGTAATCTGAGGAGCACCACATCGAGTCGTTTCCCCCTCAACCATCTCTAGCATTAAACTTTCCTTCTTTCCCTTCCCAATTTTGATATCGTTATATCTCATCAGTGTAGGTGCTAAGTATTGTTCACGCATGTAATTGTTCCTGTCTCGTGTGAGTTTTGAAGACTTCGCTTCTTACCTTTATCCTGTAGTTGGTTGCAAGCGTAATTATCTATTTCGCCAGCTGGAGCTTCTGGCTGCCTTCAAATCTTGCAGCGCTTGAACTATTTTTTGCTTTGGGTAAGTTATAAATTTTGAAACGCCAGTGAGCTGACGGCACTTTAACTTTTTGGTGCTACTATAGCGTGACGTCTACCACTACATTATTTGTCCCTCACCTCTCTATAGCTACACTATAGCTACACACTTACTACTATAGCTATAATAATTCCAAACACCACACATACATTCCACACACAAAGGTAAATTTATTCTAACGATACACACTTCGTGCATCTTCTAAGAATGACACAAATAAATCATTGGTTAAAGTTAGCGTTAGGGCAGTGGTTCTAACCCTAATCCTAACCCTAACCCTAACCCTAACCCTAACCTCACGTGGGCAAACCTCACGCGGTTTGCACCTCGGTAGGTGGGAGTCAAGCGGTAGACCTCACCCTGCATCTCGGTAGGTGACTTATGTCTGTAGAACTCACGCTATAGTAGCACCAACTCTTTTTTATCACATGTTTTACGCCCGTGCTCATGACAGGTATACGAGTATTATTATATTAGCGCTGCTTAGTATAATATTTTTTGCTAAGGCCAGCACTTAATAGAATTTTATTTTAGGACTTGGAGTAATTATCGCAGTCATTCCAGCTTGAATCTTAGCCTGTTGAAGCTCGTACAGTTAAGATAAATCTAATGTATAAAGCGCGATTCCGTCTGTACGTACGTACGCTTCAAAAACTAGGGATACAAACACCAAACTTGGCACGATTCATCACTACCTTAGAGTGAATGTCATAAAAGTATTCGTGACGTCATCATGACGTCATGATTAAAGGTAATTTTTTTAAATTGGCATTTCTTGACAGAGAATAATCGTTTTGTGCTCAAACAAAAGCTAGCACTCAATCTATCAGCTAACAAAATTTAATATTTTGGGATCTAAAATGACATCGTAATCAACGCTTGATTATGCAATTTGTTAGTTGTATTTTCTCAAAAACTACTTATCGTAGAAACGCAATTAAACGCATTTTGGAGATATTAATCACGTGGTTTCGATTAAAACAACTTTAAAACAATTTATGCTTATTTGACTGTGCAACAAGCAATTATTTATTTAGATTTTGTAGCTTTCTAAGCATGCTTCTAATCTTTTTGTTGTTGTTACCCCCATCCCATCCGATGGATGGGGGCATGGCGGAATACCATGGAGCCCCAGAAGCCGGGCAATTCCCCAAGGTCTGGGCCAGAGATCGTAGAGTGACAGAGAGTCGTCAAAGAGCGAGCGGCGCAAAAAGTCTGTAGCTGGACAATGCAGAATGAGACGAGAGATGTTCTGTAACGTGTGTCCGCAGGCGCTGCACAAAGGATTTTTGATTCTTCCAATCCTACAGAGATAAGAGCTTAACAGTTGGCTGTGTCCGTTGCAGCGTAGACGAGAGAGAACTCAGCGATCGTGATAAGGGAGCACAAGCTCTTCGGTGACAATCGAGGGAACCTGTGTGTCGAAGAATTTCGATGAGACAGTACACCTCCAGTCCGAGAAAAGAGAAGAGTGGATACGAGAGATGAAAGGAGAGAGACTACAAGAGATTGCAGAGGGCGCGAGTAGCGCTACCTGTCTGGCCAGCTCGTCAGCCGCGTTGTTCCTCGGGAGAAACAAGTGACCGGGGACCCATTGTAGCCTGATAGTAAAGGAGGAGAGAGAAGAGAGTTCCTGCTAGATCTGCCAGAGAGATTAAGGTAATAAAAAAGATGGAGGAGAGGACAAGATTGCGAGAACAGATCGAGAGTCAGAGAGGAGGAGAGGAGAGAAGAGAAGTGGCAGACTTGTTGGTGCTGCCAAAGCTAGTATAGAGCTTGCAAAATGGTGCAGGCTTTAGCGGAAAAGCTTAAGCATTCTGGGCCTGCCGAAAAGGAAAGAGTGGCCTCAGTGCCACAGAGAAACAGCAGTTGGCAAGTACGCCAGTGCCGCCTTTGCCAAAAGGAAATGGAACAAAGCCGTCAGTCCAAGGTACCAGATCGTAAGGTGGGACAGAGTTAAGGTGAGCGAGAGCAGCACCTTGGCGAGAAAGAGGGGGATCAGAGCGAGAGCATGGAGAGGAAAGGGTGGACTCTACGGTGAAGGAGGGCAGGTTCCAAGGAGGAAAGAGACGGCAAGCAAGGAGACCCTCCTTAGGAAAAGTAGAAGGAAACATGAGTGGGTGAGTGGACGCAAAAGCTCTCCAGGACAATCTGCAGAGTCTTAGTTTCACTCCAAGACTAGCTAAACCTAAAATGGGAAATGAAAGGTGGTTGAAAGACGAAGAGCCCACTTATACGATGACAGAGCAAAATGTGTGAGGGTGACTCGTATGGAAGGTAGAGACGCCTCAGAGAGAAGTAGTGGGAGAGGGAGGAACAGAGGCAACCGGAGATTGCGCGACTAGCCGCTCGATGAAAACGTTCCAATTTGGTGAGATTGTTAACGCTTAAGAAAGGAAACCATCCGGGTGAAGCATAAGCGAGAAGGAGACGAAAAAAGCTTTATACAGATGAGAGAAAGACTCCTTAGAGGGGCCCCATGTGGAAGCAAGGATACAGTGTAAGGCCTTGAGACGAGGAAAGAACTTGGCCTTTAGCGAAGATACATGTTTAGAGAAGGAAAGAGTGCAATCGAAGGTGACCCTAAGAAAAATTGGAGTGGAATTGAAACGGGAGGTGGGAGAGAATACGAGGAGGTTAGCTTGGTGGGGATCCACCGAAAAGAAGGAGACCTCACAAACATTATTACTCAGACCAGTGGTCCAATCGAATCAGAGCTCCTTATGTGGCCTCTACCGCAGTGGGGACCGAGGGAGAGGAGGACCAGACGGCCAGATCGTCAGCGTAAAGAGAGCAGCTGACGGAAGAAAGCAGAGAAGCAGGGAGATTACTGATGAAGAGAGAAAAAGTACAGGGCCAAGAACAGATCTTTGCGGAATGCCTCGATGGACTTGTAAAGAAAGAGTTTTGTTATTTTGATAAACCACGCATGCACGCCTATCAGAAAGGAAAGATTGAGTCCAACGAGCAAAGCAAGAAGGGAGGCCAGCCGAAATAAGTTTGTGGAAAAGGCCGGGTACCAAACGGGATCAAGAGCTTTCGAACAATCAATAGTAAAGAGGATCGTCCGAGAGCACAGCCTGGGTTTGTTAAACCCTTCCGAAATTGACTAAGCAAGGAACAGAATTTGATCTAAAGTAGGCCGTTTAGGGCGGAAACCTGCCTGGCTAAGAGAGAATGGAATTAGACTACAGAAAGAATAGTAGACGGAATAGAATGATGCGTTCAAAAAACTTTGATATGCAAGAGGCGAGAGAGATAGGCCGGAAGAAAGCAGGAAATTTGAGAGGCTTTCCTATCTTATGGATGGGAATAATGGAAGATGTCTTCCAGATGGAAAGAAAGGAATGCAAAGACCAGAAAAAATTGAAAATGTGAAGAAGAAAATCCTTGCCAGAGCGAGGAAGATGCTTTAGCATGGGATGGGCAACTTTGTCTGGGCCAGTGGCAGTGGACGAGGAGAGGTTAGAGGCAGCCGCAAGAAATTTAGGAGGGGAAAAGAGGGAGCAAAACTATAAGCGAGACTTCTCAGAGCTCGTGGCTCGGCGGAGCTCGGAGAGGAAGTCTCTGGCTCTGCTACGCAGGGCGTTTGGCTGGGAGACAGAAAAGCGGGATCTCAGGTCATCGGCGAAGACCAAAGCCGTCACCGAGGGAAAGAAACAGCTGGGGAGGTTAGGAGTGGAAGAAGATGAGGAAGAAGATCCAGTGACAGAACGACGGAAAGAGTATACAGATTTAGGGTTGGATTTGGGCGAGAGAAAAAAGCAAGTCGCCTGCCCTGCCTCAGCTTTGGTCTTGGTGATGACAGACGAAGCACGTCGAAAAGCGCTAAGGTAAGCCCGACAATCTTCATCGCTTCTGTGAGCTGCAGCGAAAGCCTTATGTTTTTCAAATCACTTCTTCCACTTCAGCGGACCACCAGGCTTTGAGATGGCGTTTGATGCCGCCAAAAGGAATGGAAAATTTGGCTGCATTCAGTGTCAGAGAAGTAAAGAGAGTAGCAGCAGATGAAAGAGAAAGAGACAAGTATTCCCTAGCAAAAGGACAGTGAGAGTCAAAGTAATAAGCAAAGTCATCCTAGCAAGCTTTCTGAAAATTGAAGGAAGAGGAACGGTTGCTGGAGCAAAAGACCGAAGAAAGAGGAACAGTTAGTAGAATTGGTAGGTGATCAGAACCCAGATACTGAAGCACCTCCTAGAAGCAAGAGAGAGCGAGTATTGAGGGAGCAAGGGAGATGCCAGGGAAGGAGCGATTGCCAGAAGAGCTATGGAGAAGGGTAGATATGCCAGGGTCATTGAGAGGTAGGAGGTTGGAGGAGATTGCCAAATCGAATACTTCCTCCCCACGGGGGTCGGAATCAACTTTTAAGTCCCAGAGGGAGTGATGACAGTTGAAGTCACCCAGAATAAAGAGATTTCTAAAGGAGGAAAGAATGGAGAGAGAAAAGGAGTCGGTTCTGCCATACATCGGAAGAGAGTGAATAGGGGCAGCATAAACATTAAGAATCGAGAGCAAGGAGGAGTTGTTTAGAGAGATGTTGACTCCTCTATAATCAGAGTAGAGATCAAGCAAAGAAAGAGAGGAGATATAAAGTTCAGAAAACGATAAACCCTGTCTGACGAAAATGATGACGCCGCCGCTAGCGTGCGTGGCATTAGGAAAGAAAATGCCAGACCTGAAGTGGGTGCGATCAGAATGCAGAGCAGAGAATCCAGGGATCCAGAAAGAAGAAGATGAATTAAGGTTTGATTCCTGGATACAGATAAGGTCAACGATATGAGACAAAATAAAGTGTAGAAGTTCAGTGCTCCTGACTCGAAGACCCCAGCATTCCATTAAAGAACCCTGAGGGAGTCAGGGGAAGAGGAAGTCGAAGGTGAAGAGAAACAGCCGGGAACATGAGACGGTGCAGAGGGAGAAGATACCAAGAAGGTTGAAGGGGGATAAAAGGATTGAAGACGAGGGTGGGGCGGGAGTGTTGCATTAGCAGAGGGGGGCCAGAGGGGCCAGATTGAACAGTGGAGATATACAAGCAGAAAGATTCCGAGAAGGAAGCCACAGTGCTAGTAGGTGTGGGATTTCCAGAAGAAGCAGGGACCAAGCAGGGAGGGGACCTCCAGGAGTGAGATTTGTTAAAATTCTGAATCTAGAAAAGGAGACTAGTAAGCACTTTAAATGAATCCATTTGGAGCGGGTGCAGCATTGCACTGACCTACCCGGCCAGGTCACATTTCCAGCGCACACTGAACAGGGAAAGACGGGGCAAGGGTTAGGATAAACGTTGCCGCTCATCAGGAGAAGGAGAAGGAGAAGAATGAGAAGACGAAGACGGGCAAGACAAAGGCAGGAGAAAAGAGAAGACAGGCGACCGATTTCAAATAGGTTGCGTGCTGCCTTTCTGCATTCGTTTAGGAGTGCCCGGGGTAACTGGGACCCACAAGAATGCCAACATCCATTTCGACCCAACCCAAACGGGGTCGGGGACCGCACCACCACGTTGAGACGGCTGTTGATTGGTGCAGTTCTACTCCTCCTCTTTTTTTTCTACTCTTTTTCGTTTGCACGACTAAAACTTGCTGTGTGATGTCACAATATCGTCTGGTGCGATTAACAGTTTTTCGCTAACAGAGATCATAAGTTGATGCCTTCTTCTAAAATTGCAACATTTTTAAAAAATTAGTTCAATTGAAAACTGTTTTGTGACCTTATTTCATAACCGATTCTCAAACTTTTTATCAAATTCAAGGTTATTTTAAGGTGATTTCGCTGGTATACTTGTATAATGTGTATCTTTCTATTTATTTTTATACTAAAAAAGTTGAACTGTATTCCGGTTGTGTGATATTTTACCCCTCCCAAAAAATGGTAAGCTGAGTAACAACAGGTAAATTTCATACAAAAAAGGTTTTAATAAGGTACTAATAATCACTGTCCTCTAAAATCTTATAAAATTTTCTTTCTAGGAATATGTGACTCTAACTACTTTGGGATAACAATTAATTTGTGATCAAAACTTGGTTGCCATATACTGTGCTCTATTGTATAGTTAAACAATTATCGTACTTGATCTAACCAACGTTTAAGCCATTGTTAGACAAAGTTTGTTCTTTGGTACATTTTGACAACTTTTCCTCACAAGCATGGTTATTTGGCATTATCTGTCTACGTTTTCGAAAACATCTACCGAAAAATAAAGTCTCTAATCGTTTATGAAATGTAGCCAACCGGATAAAAACACTTATAATTTTGGTGCCTGCATTTCACAAAATTGCAATTTTATCTTTCTCTCTCAATGGCATAAATCTTTTGCGATATCCATCAAAATATTCAAAAAAATTTACCGAAAAATGAAGTATCTAAACATTTTAAACAGTAATCTACTCCAAACACAACATTTGATGATCCCCCCAAAAAGGCAAAGGGAGTAAAGATTGTTCTGTTTAATGTTTTTCTACAACATGTTAGTATCGAGCTACATATCATCTAAATGCTGAAACAATTTTCTTTGCTATAGGGTGAAGCTCGCGCAGCCATTTGATTTGATATTCTTAATCTCGACATTTATAATGAGGGTCCTGTTATTGCAACAACTTATCTATAGGTGGTTCATTTTGGGTTTGTTTGCTTTTTGCATGGCTGTGATTATGCCAGGACCAAGCGACATGCGCGCAGTCAAAGGTGTTAGCTCATACAAATACGCCTACACCTAAGGAAAAGTCGTAAGTGTAGCAGTCCTAATACTTAAAGGGCTTAATCCTAAAAATGCTTATCAAATATTTTGGCGCCTCCCACAACTTTGATATTCTTTTAATATCTTGCTAAATTTAACGGATAAAAGTTTGTTAAGTTTAAGGACGCCCATGATGACAACAAGACAAATAGGACGTTTTCAGGGACTCGATATACTTGGGCGACTCTTTACCATGCCTCCTTTTTCTGTAAACTAATCAGTCTCTTCGACGACAAGACCAATTCAAATAACACATGTTCAAATGATCAAAACTTTGATGAAATTGCTGCCTGTTTCAATTGCGAGCAAACCCATTTTCAAAGTACACCAATACTGCAAACAAAGCAAATAGCACATGGTAACAACCAGCAGAAAGTTTGAGGAAAATATATACCGGATCCGAGTAACCCCCAAATGTTTTTGCACTTCATTACCTTTCAAAAACGATAATTTTGACCGTGTAACAACTCAATGCCTATGCGAAAAAATATTATCCATCAGGTGAAGCCGGCTGAACCGATATTCTCTATCCCAACATCCCATATGCGGCCTCTGCGAGCGACGCCGGCAGAGCCGGTTTGTGTTTTTTTATGAGTAAGCTATTTTTATGTTGAAGACAAGTAAACGTCAGACAGTGACACTGTTTCGACCTATCAGGTCTATTCAGTGCAGTTGGTGACCGACAAGAAGCTAGAGGCTTTTAATTAAGCATAGCTTAGATCGTCAGCTTAGACAACTACAAGTAAACGTCTTTCACAGCAGCCTTGCACTTTGCTTTGCGTTGACAGAAATCGTTTCGAGTACGTTTTGAGCCGACAGTGTGGGTATCGTGCTTTTGCTTATAGAATAAAGGACCGGTATTTTACGATACGCGCCTAAACTAAAAGACAGACATCGGCGATCAGAGAGAAGAAAAGATTTTGGGACGAATTGCCTGAAGGCTTCGACTGGGCGTGTATCGCAGTGGTCACCAAACTACGGCCCGCGGGCCGGATCCGGCCCGCGAGGCGATTTTATCCGGCCCGCTTTATGTTGTCCAAAACAATAAAAGAATTATAAAAAAAAACAATAACTGTTATTTTAACTTCACATTGTTTTTCGTCGCAGAATTATTGCTTAAAACTATTGCCAAACACAGATTATTGTAGATAATTTTGCTGGCTGCAAATTAACTGTGAGCCTGGCAATACCTTTGTGACGTCATAGTAGAGACTGATAGAATTTAACTGAGTGAGTGAGCAAGCAATTGATTCTTATGACATCACAAACTCATTCATTCAATTATTTTTTGTTGGTTAAAGCTGTAACAAAACATTTTTAGTTTGCTGAGTGTTTCAATGGCTGCCAAGAAAAGAAAAGAAAAGTAGATAGTAAGTGTCGCATGTTTACTCAAAAGTGGGGAGAAAAATATTTCTTTGTGAAAGCAGATAACAACACGGCAAATTGTTTGATATGTAGCGAAAGCATTGCTGTTTTAAAAGAGTATAATCTTCGGCGTCACTATAAAACAAAGCACCAATCTAAATATTCAAAGCTTTCGGATAAGCTACGCACTGAAAAATTTCAGTCTATGAAACTGAATTTGCTGCGTCAAAGAAGTTTGTTCGTAAAAAAATTTACTGAAAATGAATCGATAACTCGAGCGAGTTATAAAGTCGTACAGAAAATAGTAGAACGGGGAAAACCGTTCACTGATGGCAATTACATTAAAGAGTGCTTAATGGAAACTGTGAACAAATTTTGTCCTAAGAATTCCAACTTGTTTGCAAGTATAAGTCTTTCAGCCAGTTCAGTTGCGCGAAGAACGGAGGAACTTGGAGAAAACATTATAGCACAGCTACAACAGAAAGCTGAAAATTTTTTGTGGTATTGTTTAGCTATGGATGAGTCTACTGATCTCACAAGTACCTCACAACTTCTAATATTTATTCGTGGTGTCAATTTGAATTTTGAAATCACTGAACAGTTGGCATCGGTTTGTAGCATGCATGGAACAACAACTGGTGAAGATCTTTTTCTTGAAGTAGAGAAAACGGTACTTACGTATTAACGGGAGGACCTTTAAAAACACGACTCAAAAATTGAAGTAAATTATTTATTGAAACGGTTAAAACAATAAAATAACCTTCCAGTGTACACTGCCCCGTACATTTACATACCGGGCCTGCCCCTTCAGTGTACACTGCCTTTCTTTTAAATAAAATAACATTAAAAATCAAAGGTCCTCCCGATAATACGTAAGGACCGAGAAAACTTTGCAATGTTATAGCCTTCATTGGAACAAACTTCAGTGTATTACAGTTGATGGAGGGAAAAACATGGCTGGATTGAAAAAGGGTTTGATCGGGCGGATCATGTCTAAGTTGGAAGATCTTCATCTCAGAAAAGCTCTTTTTTTGCAGTGCATTATACATCAGCAAGCACTCTGTTCGAAACATTTGGATATTTCGTGCGTAATGAAACCAGTCGTTTGGGCGGTCAACTTCATTCGGAGTCACGCATTAATTCACCGCCAATTCCAGTTTTATTAAAGAAATCGATGCTGAGTATTCTGACTTACCTTATCACACAGCAGTGAGATGGCTCAGTGGTGGTAAAGTTTTACTTCGCTTTTATAATCTTCGAAAAGAAATAAACCATTTTCTTACGGATAAGAATAAAGCAGACCCAATCTTATCAAATCCTGTGTGGGTGTCAAAATTGTCATTTTTGGTGGACATAACATCCCACATAAATGATTTGAATTTAAAGCTTCAAGGAAAAGAAAACCTTATTTGTGATCTCTATAGAATCGTCAACGGATTTCGAAGAAAGTTAGTATTGTTTGAGTCTCAATTGGAAGTCAGAAACTTATCGCATTTTCCCTACCTCAAACAATTCTGCGCTGCTAGAGCAGAAGAAGTTAACCTTGAATTTTCATAGAAAATTATCAGCGACTTAAAGCAGAATTTTTCGGAAAGATTTTCTGATCTTGACAAGTTGAGGACGACGTTCTTCTGTTTCAGAATCCTTTCAGCTGCAATCCTAATGATATGCCATCGGAGTTGCGATTAGAGCTCATTGATTTGCAAGCAAATGGATTGTTGAAAAAGAAGCATAGAGAAGGGAAGCTTCTTGAGTTTTACCGTTGCTTATCTAATGATGAATTTCTAGAGCTGAAGAAATTTGCTTCTGGTATGGCATCTATGTTCGGAACAACTTATGCTTGTGAACAAACATTTTCAAAAATGAAAAACGTCAAATCGGAAAATCGAAGGCGATTAACTGATGAACATTTAAAGACAATTCTCTTGGTTCAGTGCAGCCACACCAAACCGAACATAAAAGATATCATGAAGAACAAAGAACAATCTCATAAATCGCACTACTCGTTTATCAAATTTTGCTTTGCTGTTTACGTTTCGTTTTATCAATTTCTTAGATTCGTTCAATATTTAAGTCAGTAAAATTGCTTAACTGCTCTATAATATTTCGTTCAAATCTGGCCCGCGACCATAGGTCCACATTGTCATCCGGCCCGTTGAAAAAAAGTTTGGTAACCCCTGGTGTATCGTATTTGGCGCTTAGCCCTCACTCAGTAAAATATCCGTCAAATTAGACCAATGTATGCCCTCATTCTCATTTAGCTCCTTCTTCATTTGCGACATAGTTTTATTTGTATTTCCGATACCTTTTTTCCAACAAGGTTTTCAGCTCTTTTTTGCAACAGCTCAACCATCTTAATCTTCCCGCATCGACTTGTATGCAAACCTTTTTTCTTTTTATTCTTGCTGGCCTCATTTATTCTAATTTACTCTAAACACTTTTGTTCACTCCATCCTGCTTGTGCCCTTTTTTACCTCACAATTAGCGTTTCTATTGCTTCAAATGCAAATCAAGCCAAGTAGATAATTTCTTTGCTTTAGCTATTAATACATGCCACCAGCTTACTGAACTAACTTTTTTCCTTCCTTTATCAACATCACGTGTGATACCGTCACTTCCTGCTTTTACGCGAAACATGATCAGTTCTAGAAAAATATGCATAACACAGTTTTAAAGGCCATAAACAAATTTAGAAATAGTGATGCTTGTAACAACACTCTTCAACCTACAATGCAAGCATTTTGTCACACATAGGTGAATACTAGCCGTGACGTAATCTGGAAGCGGGCGTAGAAAGTGATGGCGGCTTAAACGGTATCACAAAAGCAAGAAATGTGGTATTAAAGTCATTCGTAGTTTCAAAAATTCGATCTCTCAAATAGATCTCTATGTTGTTCTAAAATGGGCAAAAATTCCACTTTTAAAAGCTTTCTCTTTCGTAATACTCTGCCTTCCACTTCAAAGAAGATTGCGCTCATATAGTTTGATAAAATCGCTTGATGATATGATTGAGCTTACTTCACGGAGACGCGAGAAAAAGCTGTAAGCAAGATTTGAACTGGCAATCTGCTCTACTAGTGACAAAACAAGCTAGACTTCGGAATAGAATTCAAGCAAGGCAAACGCCCCAAAGTTAGACCACTTTAGCCTAGTTAGACCAATCATACTGAGTAAAATATGCATTTGTAAACTCAGTCTATATTGAAAAACAATCGCTAAGACAATAGTTCCAACGTGCCACTGTAGCGCAAGCTAGATAGGTCAAGCAGTACATTTAGTTAGCTCAGCCCAGGACGCTTTCACAACTCCCTTTTTTGTTTTCAGAGATAGGCTAAATGAAACCAGAAGCAAATTTTGAGAGACCAAAAATATACTTTTTGGTTTCTTGGCTTTGATAGATAATCTTTTTTGAGATGAATTTTTATATTTAGGTAATAGTAGAGGTCAGCGATGCAGGTGGAGCAAACTGCAAACAGTGAAACTGTTTTAACTAATCAGGTTTCTTCAGAGCAGGTGGTGGCAATTTGGTGGCAATTTTTATGTTGATTTTAAAGATCAATTTTTTATCGAATTTTGTCCATCTGTACCTCAAAAGTGTCTGATCACTTTTTTTTGAGGTCTATGTCTTGTAATCGTAAAATCTGAAAATACTTTCATTCTTTAATGGGTTTCAAGGAAATTGGAGAGAATAAGATAACTGGTCACGTTTATGCTGTAAGCTAGTAGGCCGTATCACAATTGTCACAGTTGACCAATTCAATTGTAAACCATGATGTCTCATGCTGAGGATAAATGAACAAGACAAGTTTTAACACCATGTATTGATTAAGACAGGTTTTAAAAGACAGACATTGATAGCAGTAACACGCATCTAAGCACAGAGGCTTATTACTCACCGGCAAGCTAAATGCTTAAAGCGCAAAGACAACCAGCGTTACACTACACTACAGTACATCCACTGCATAAATAGGTCACAAGCTCAGTGCATCAAAAGGCTTAACAGTTTTACCAGATCATGTAATTTAATTATTGGATTTACTGGCATAAGACTATGAGAAAAATCGCGATGTTCAATTGCATCAGCGGCAGAATCAAACTCTTCCTCGCTGTTTGATTGAGAAGGTAAAACTCTTGAATGTTCACAATTATGAATCGAAGTATGAGCTTCACCTTAAACCACATGTGACCAGGGTCGATTTGTAAAAAATTGCAATGCCACCCTTTCTACGATTATCTTTATCATTGTTAATAAAAACGTAAGTGTTAGGCGACAATTGTAGTAAATCACACCCGCGATGACGATCATTAAAACATTGTTTTTTTGTATCGATTTCAGTTCAGTGTCTTTTTCACAATACTTTTTAGATGGTCCCATGTAGGGTTCAACTGAATGTTCATTTTAGGCACGGTCGTTCTCACCTTTCGTTTCATAAAAATTTAGCTGGACTATTTCTACTTAGTAGTAGCATGATATGCTAGTAGTATAGACAAGGATCGGTCAATTTCTTCAACAAATTCTTTGCAATTGGCACGGCCTGCTTTGCCCCTCCACTGCGCTGAAGAAATCTTAAACTGCCAACCACGTGTCAAAATCCGAATTGCTCTGCGAATTTGGTAAACAATTTGATAAAAATGGCCGACCACACAACTAATTTTAGTTGTTCCGGTATTCCGTATTTTGCAAAATTGATCACACGATCTGATGTTGTTCTTCGATTCATCAACCCATCTCTATCCATCGGAAAAGTACAAAACAACAGCAGAAAGTTAGAGTTGTTCAAATGAAACAAACCTCGACCGACTTTTTGCCAAGGTATTTCTGGCAGGTAGGCTGGAATCATGGATTTAGTTTCAGCTGCACTGTATTAAACATATTTTGAACAATTGAGGGGCTCCGAGAGTTTCTTTGTTTAATTATATTTCTAAGTTTGAAGTGATATTGAGATCATAGTTTTGTTTAAGTTTTTTTTGTCAGTTCAGCTATGCTAAGCAATTCACTAAATTTTCAAGTAATGAAAACTCTCGCAAACTTGAGATGGAAAAGTACATAAAACTTAGTGACACTGACCAAACTTAGCATTCATGTGTCACACTAATTTTTTCAAGAAATGACTTAACTTGCTCTTGGATCAAGCCTTTTAATCATCGACAAAATTTTCAACATTTCTACTCACGCCAGGCCATCACATTGAGTTTTCGCTCGCTCGCGACATTTAACGATACCCTAATGACCTTCGTGAAAGCGTTCTAGGATCGAAGGTTGAATCAATTTAGAAATTACTAGCTCACATCCCTTCATCAGCAAACCATATTAACATGACAGGTCATCATTCACCTGTTTGTGCGGTTGTAAACTGTAATCAAGATTTTTGTTAGACGGTTATTTATACTGATAGTTCTTAACTATTTTGGCACAAGTAGGATTAATCAGCTGTACATAGCGAATGTCTTGTAACTTGTAAGACATCATTCTTAGCTGGTAAAGATTTTAAAATTAAGTTAAAATGGTTCTATGTGTAGTAAAAAAACATTTTTTACTTTCAAAATACTTTTGGTCGCACTACTAGAAGGCATATTTGCAGAGTTTAAAAATTTTCCAGCACCATGTATCACTTTGTGGAAATATCACATTATGAATATTCTTAGTTTTTGAATGCGAGGAGACAGATCACAACGATTTTTTTTCCAAAAAAGGACACCAAAGGTCTGAGTTGGATTTGTATGTTAAAGCGAATTCCCATTGAGAAATCACGAAGCCTTTCGCAATCCCGAGTTAGAATCAAATTCTCATTTCCTATTTGGGTGTATCTCTGATCCATAAAAGTTAAGAGACCATGGCGCAAACTCAACTGAGCAGAGAGCGTTGTCGTGACATTGAAGGAGAATGGTTCCCGAGCCGTAAGTTACTGCACCAACGGATTTGACAGTTTTAATGTTTGAACATAATGACCTGAAACAGGTTAGCTTGTAACCATTTCTTTTTAAGTCAGAAAAAGTTTTCATTTGGCGTAAATCCCATATTCAGTTTTCCTTACTTTGCAACAGTTTACAAAGAGGTTCAATAACCTCGGAAAGGTAAAAAGAAATGACCATTGGAAAGCAGTTTCATGTTTTTAGCAGTTTTTTCCGTATCTCCCCAATCCAGCAAATTTCAATTCATCTTTCACTTTACAGTCCCTGCAGAAGAAATATCGATTTTTGCACCCCTTCCCGCAATCTCAAGAACATTACAAAAAAATAATGCAAAAAAGAGCCACTTCAGAAAGTCATTCCAATAGTAAAAATTTGAGTAATTGTCCGGCCAAGTAGGATCTTTAACTATAATTACATGTCTGCTACAGGTGTTTTCAAATTACCGCAACCCTGGGTGCACCGCTTTTCCCCGGTGACAGTCCTGCGAAAGAGCGTGACTAGAGCAGTTGTGGGATGGTGATTTTCTAAATGAGAGACTTCGACCAAGCTTTAGATATTTAAATTTACACCTTCTTGCTTGTTCTGTAAATTTTGTCGTTTGAGTTGGATGAATAGACTTTCATCTAGTATACGCCTAGTTACACGAATTCTTTACAAATAGATCAGGTAACTTAATTCCCTTTTAAATGACTGCCACTTGAAATTGATAAAATTGGAAGTTTTAAGAAAACTTTCAAAAAGGAATAATTATTTTTGTCTTCAATCAAAAAATTCTTGCTTCTTTGCGCAAAAATAGATCATTACCGATACTGAATCCAATTAATTGGGAAGTTGGTGAGTAGACATGGTGTTTTTACCTTCAGGGATTTTACATTGTGTGTTATTGTCGCACTTCACACGTATCAAACCTAACTTTGAATAAACGGAATGGCTACTGTAAATTCACCAAAAATTAGCAGAAAATTTTACCTCAGAGAATCCCTTTAACACATCTACATAGGTTGTGAGCCTACCACTGAGAACCATTGATTTTGCCTTATTGCACTGTGTAAAACAGACCTGTAACTATTTTGATATTCAAAAGTTTTTTATTTTGGCTTAGTACAAGATATCAGGCTGTAACAATTGTCTCAACATTTAATAAAGTTGAAAGTAAAATTGAGTTGCCTAGTTTGTGAACAAATACAATGCTCACCGTTCTGCAGATGGGCCTGTTTTATCTTTTGCAACAAAATGTTAGTTTCGAACTACACATCATCTAAAATTTTAAATTTTCAAGCCATTTCTTTTGCGATTGGATGAGGCCGGCGCAGCCTTTTGATCTGATATTTTTAACCTCATCATTGTTAATGGCTACTATTGTAATAACTTAACTCAGTGGTTCTCAAACTGTGCGTCGCGACGCCCCGGTGCGTCGTTTCAATTTTCCAAGGGCGTTTGTTTGTTTGTTTGTGGTTACCCCTCCTCTTCCTTGGGATGGAGGTACGGCATGAACGGAAATTCAGGCTCATGGAGAGGTTAGAGGCATGAACCCCAGACTTAGGGGATGAACCCCAGGTCTACCGACTGCAATGCGGACGCTCTCATTCCAAGGGCGTCGTGGGATAATTTGGTTTTGTACCATTATATCTAGGCTTTATTGCGTCAAAAGAACTCTGATCGTAGATTCCATTTTTGTTTTCTTCTGACATTCATAATCAATTGTATTTTCACAATAGTGTTTTTAATACACTGTTGTAATTGTTGACTTGTGTTTCATGAATAAAATTGCAGAAGTTTAACTTAAATGACGAAAAATATATAAAGAATAAAGCATTTAGTTGTATGTTGGACGAAAACAGGAAAGATGAGTTACAAACTTAGAAGAGTGTAATTTTACGATTGAAAATGACAGTCCAATCCAAAATCTCGGGAGCATAAGAACATTTATTTGTGTGGATTATGGGTCACATTTATTTTGCAGTACGGCAAACTAAATCTTAGGATGCTGTTTGGTGCGTCGCAAAGTCTCGTAAGCTTTTTTAAATGCGTCGCATCGAAAAAAGTTTGAGAACCACTGACTTAACTAAAGGTACATCACTTTGGATTACTTTGTTCTTTCCAGCTGCGTATATGCCGAGACCAAGCAACATGCGAGCAGCCAGAGGCTTTAGGTCGCACAAATAGGCATTCAGCTACGAAAAAGTCGTTAAAAGTAATCCTAATATTTAATAGGGTATTTCTGAAAATACTGAGGTAAATTAATTTGGCGCCTTTCCTACTCATAACTTTGAAATTTTTGTTTCGATGCACTTCATAAAATTAAACCAATAAAACTTTTTGGAATCGCTAGCTGCTTCAATCACGAGCAAATTCAGGTCCTACGTAGAACACAAGCCAGGGGAGATGTAGCCAGGAACTCCAGAGACTTCTGTAAAATAATGGCGGCTATGCGCAACCCCCAAAATGTTTTTT
The DNA here is from genome assembly GCA_963675345.1 of Trididemnum clinides. NCBI lineage: Eukaryota > Metazoa > Chordata > Ascidiacea > Aplousobranchia > Didemnidae > Trididemnum > Trididemnum clinides. The sequence goes on along the minus strand of OY776305.1, from coordinate 3,483,164 downwards.
AAGGCTTAATCAATTTCCTTTAAAAAAACGGGTATTTTTGACTTTGGAACGACAATTGGCTGCGTCAACAGCACATTAACTTTTTATTGCTCTTCTCACAAATATCAATTTGGTGAAGCCGGCTAAATCGATATTATTATACTCGACAATACCAATGAGGGCGCTGCTATTTTTACAACTTTACGGTGAGTGTTTAAATTTGGGTTAGTTTGCTTTTTGCCTGGCTGCGTTTATGCTAAGACCACGCGACATGCGCCTAGCCAGAGGCGTTAGCTCATACAAATACCCAAATAACCATGATGAAGTTGTAAGTAGTGGGCCTAATATTTTATAGCTTAATCCCGAAAATAATTTCAATTACTTTAACGCCTTTCCACTTCCACAAATTTGATATACTCTTAATTGAAGCACTAGCTCATTTTAACGAAGAAAAGTTTAGGGACGCTCATGGTGAAAACAGTGCAAATAAGATGTTGCCAGAGGTTTCACGAACTTAGAGATATGTAGTGACTATGCGCAATCCCTCACAAATGTTCTTTTATGAATTGCGTTTCAAAAACTATAGTTTTATTTCGAAACGAGATTTGGCTATGTGAAAAAACACAAACTTTTATTACTGTTTTAACAACTATCCATTGAGTGAAGCTGGCTTGGTTGGCTGAACCAATATTTCCAACCTCGATATTACTGATGGGAGCCCTGCCGGGCAAAGCAGGAAAGTAATTACTTACTAGAAGTAATCACTTACCACGATACAGCAAAAGTTGATGTATACACCATGGACCAAATGGCCGGATGATTAACTTGCAAAAGAAAAATCCAAAATGGTCCATGGCAATATTTTGTGACATGCTGAACATCAGTGTTCTAAACGCTTTCATTACTGAGATGTCCCACATGAGAGAAGACCATGCTGGCAACAGATTGATGCGAAGTCTACTAATTAGCTTGGTAAAGAAGTTGGCTAGACTTTAGGAGGAAGAAAGGAATGAGATGAGTTTTCTTCAGAAAATATCGCAAAAAAATTAACCGACGCTATATGTGTCCTTAGTCCCGTAGCACTCCAACTTCGGGCCCCCCCAAAGTAAGCGCAAGAGCCCCTGCGCACAGGTCATATCACTTTAGAGGTGTAAAATTGAAAAGCTGCATTAAGAAAATACACCACAATTTGTACATAAGTAAACAGGCTAATGTCAGAATAAAGCATGCCGATACCGAAGGTGCAAGTCATAAAAAATTCGGCACCGATGCCAGAGTTCAGTAGGACATTTATGCAGACACTGCGAAACGAAAGCAATGACACTGAAAAACATGAAAAAGTTATAAAAACACAGTATCATTTAAATAGTCTGGAGCGAACCTTTTTGTTCGCAAATGCTGTTATGACATTGTCATAATCAAGAGATCGGGCGCAGTCATTTTCGATTGACAACATGGCTAATGAAGATAGTCTACTGTCTGTCATAGACGTTCTATTAAAAGTTTTGATCAGTTTCAATTTGCTGAAGCTTCTTTCAGTGCTGGCAACAGTCACGGGGAAAGTTAATAAGATTCGAAGTGCGATGTACACATTCGGATACAATTCAAATAAATGAGTCTTTAGAAGATAGTTCAGAAAGTCTTGAGCCGTATTGAGATTGCGTTTTTTTTGTAAAATTAAAACAAACCGCTGTAGCTCAGCGCTCATTTCATCAGAATCAATGTCACCGAACTTTTTTTGGAACTCTTTACAGCAAGTAAGAAGAGCATTTTCTTGTTGCACAAGCAAAAGTTTGTCTCGTGTGTACAAAAACGAAAAGGCGGAAGAAACCTCACGTAACAAATTAAAGCGCTCCTTTATTGACATAATAGCCTGGTCTACTAATGGATAGAAAAAGTTGCTTTTAAATTTCAGTTCAGGAGTAGCTCGTTGTTCCTCTTCACCTTGGTAATCAAACAATCTTCTTTTCTTTCCACTTCTTGACGGAGGAAAAGAAGGATCAATATCCAATTCCTGTGCTATTTCAACAGCAGATGTTGCGGCACTGTCATAACCCGTTGTGCGATAGTTTTGCAAAAACTTTTCAGTTGCCTGGATTTCCGTTTCCATTGTATGAAGGGAGACTCCATACGATTGAAGAATCTTGCTTGCTTTATTGACTTGGAATAGGATATCATACCAAATAAACACCGACAAAAGAAAACTCCATTTTGATAAATGAACTATCAACGATTTTGTTTCTGAGGCAGCTCTTCCATCTTTTCTTTCTATGGAAATGGCTTCCAAGTCTTTCAGTGCCAGCAACACCTCTTTTAAATTGTATCGAAGAGGTTTGATGCATTTAATTCTGCTTTCCCAACGAGTATCAGATTGTGACTTTATGGACAGCTCCACATGTTTCTTCAAAATTTCCCAACGCTGAGCAGAGGAAGAAAACAGCACATACAACCTTGTAAGTACTCCAAAAAATGTCAATGCTTCCGTCGATGAATTAGCACTGTCAACAACAACTAAGTTAAGGGTATGGTTTGCACAGGGCACGTAAACAGCTTTGGGATTGATGTCTAGCATTCTTGCTTGGACCCCAGAATGTTTTCCTTTCATGTTAGCACCATTATCATATGACTGACCTCGATAATCAAACAATTCGAGTTGCAGTTCGGTCGCTTTTTCTAAGAAAGCGTCCAACAAGCCTTTCCCAGTACTGTCACTTATTCTCAAGTAGCCAAAAAATGTTTCTTTAACAACAGCAGCTTCTTCATTACATAGTACATAACGGAGAATGACAGACATTTGTTCATGATGTAACATATCTGGAGTGCAGTCCAAAATTATAGAAAAATATTTTGCCAATTTCAATTGCTGTAAATTTTCTTTTTCAACTTCTGTCGCTAGCAATTCAATTAGTTCATTTTGTATGGTAGGACTCAAATAGTGATCTTTAGTGTTTTTATTCTTGATTCTGTCTTGAAGCTCTTTTAGGATCGGATCTCTTCTTGCCAAAAGCTCAAATATACCCAGAAAATTTCCATTGTGAGGAGATCCTAAGACTTCTTCAGATCCTCTAAAAGCAAGATTCCTTTCCGATAGAAACAAGGCAATGTCGATAAGTCTCTCTAAAACATTTCTCCAAAAACGTCTTTCATTGAAAAAAATATTCATCTTGCGTTTGTCGATAGTGGATGAATTTCTTATCCCTTCAGCTAGCAACATCCATTGACTGCAGCATTCTTGGTGGGAAATGCCGTTTTCATGGTCTTTCAGTTTTTTCGAAAAACCCTCCCATGTATTTATACCACTACAAAAGGGGCTTAGTGTTTTTCCAAATAGCTTACAACAAAAGCAAAAAACTTGATCTGATTCCCCAGAATAAACTAGCCACGACCGTGAAACACTTTCACCATTAGGTAACACACGTTTATAATGGTTGGAGGAAAAACGTCGCCTTGGAGTTGTGTTATTATATGGAAAATTCATTATTAGTTCATGTGGTCCACGCTTTACTATATCACATCGTTGAGCATCAGAAATACTTTCAGGCCATTTACATGGGTCATCAGGGATAGGGGTAAATTGAGATTCAGTTATTTTTGATATTGAAGGTTGCGTATTGGCAGGTAAATCACAACTTACATTTTCTGGAAATTCACAATCACTTTGATGCTGATCGTCATAGTCTTCTTTTTCTTGTACACTATAGTTTTCTTCATCCCTCTCGGTACTAGTGCCAGGTCTACTCTGCTCAGTAATCTTGAAAAAATCTGTCATCTTGGGCAATTTCGCTACAGCATCTCGAGCAGTGGCTGCTTCTTTTCTCTTTCGAGCACCACTTTTTGAACGTTTCATTCTATACAATGTCAATAAAATACTTTATCTGCACTCTGCAGTGTATATATATTGTCCCGGTATTTATAGCCAAACAGAATTCCAGACCATTCAATGATTGTTGCGTAACAACGGTATTGTTACGTCAATCGAATATTCAAGATTCTACCAGAAAATCAATCGAAATATTCTAGATTCTGCGAGATAAAATGACGTAGCATTCACTTACGATGTCACAAGCCAATTTCTTCCTACAGTTTAAATCGGTTGTAAACAAGTCTGCTGAACTGAAAATAGTCACGTAGCCAAAAAGCAATTTCAGACTAACTTGGGCCCCCAAAGTTGGCCTGGGCCCCCAAAGTTGGCCTGGGCCCCCCCAATTGGGGGGTTTGGGGGGCGGCTGCTACGTCTCTGTGTGTCCTGCAAAGTTGATCGTAAAAGAAAAACTCTCTGTGAAACCAACATAAATTATGTTTGCCGTGATCATTCCATTGTCATTTGCTGGAAGTGTTACGTCGAAGAAATATCGTATTCCATTTTTCGTTTGTTTGCATTCTGTTATTGTCACTTTCGTAATTACAATATTCTTTGTGGGAATAAATTGTTATGAAATTGCTAGTCTTTATCAATAACAGCCATCAGCTTCATCACCCCACTTTCCTCATATCACAAAATAATCCACATGTACAAACTTTGTTTGAAGTTATAAGCATAAAATAACTTAGGGGTCATTTTGATCCGCAAGAAAAGTATCGCGACTCGAAATCTGCGGAAGTATAAGAGTTAAGTGCACGAATTAAATAAGCACAAATCTAAAAGTTAATCCAAAAACGTATTTTCATACTGAAATAATTCTGAATTACGTAAAATAAAAAATAAGGCAGATGAAGTTACATAACTTAAACCACAACCGCAGTAAAAATTAAAGCCATGCCTAGATAAACTCTTTTGCTCCCGCGTGAAAAGCGAAAAAAAATGTCCAAAATGTCCGTAAGGTGGCAGCGCGAAAAACTGTCATAATCAATCATAATTAATCATAATTATGTACCTCAAGTTTGTTTGTAAATCATTACTCAGCTGTCTACGTCTACATTAAGTGTGATATATCGTTGAAATCTACATTTCTTGAGGATTTCAAATAGAAAAAAAAAACATTCTTTTTGGATATGCAAATTTTATGCAAATGAACCCCCCAACCGGGGGGTAGTTGTCTTCAAAATTAAAGTAGTACCCTCACCTCAAAGATCACTACAGATTTTATTTTCTACCAATTTTTTTAGAAATGGTTGCAAAATGATGCTAAGGAAATATGCTTTCAAGGTACATCACTCAAAACTTACCTAAAAGCCTAGGTTTTCTACAATTTGCAATTTTCTGAGGCACATGACCTTTTTTTTGACCGGTACCGACCGGTACCAAATTTTGGTAGTTAAATTCAGTACCTAAAATATGATCAGTTATTATCTGCTAGAGGTTAGCCTAAACCATTTAACATTATGTATTTTTGAACAGGGAATTTCTTCAAGATTCAGAAAATATCAAGTTTAAATAGAATATGCCGTCACTGACAATGAAACAGCTGCTTGTTTACACCCTTGCCATGTGTTGAGAAACAAGGGGGATACAGCAAACTTTGATTTACGAAAGCCAAACTTCTGCTAGCTTTTAAACTTGTATTTCAGTTTTTGTCTCCTTGGAAACTTGATACAAAATGACGACTTTAGTGGTGAAACATTTGCAATTTATTTTATCTTTTTATAGGGTGTAGTTTTTGTAAAAAGTATAATTTAGTGAAGGTAAGTCAAAAAATTCTTGGGGGTTTTGAACTGACATGATGTACAGTACTCATTTTTGATCAGTAAATATCATATACCACTTAGTCCAAACTATTTAAAGTTATATATCGCTGGAAAGCAAATTTCCAAAGCTTTCAAATAAGATTAGTATTTAGCAACATATGATATTTTTTACGCACTAAATTTACTTTTATCTACTTATCACTCAAATTTGTTTGGGGTGTTTTGAGACCCCTAAAAAATTTGGAAATTTAAAAACGTAAAATTTATTATTATCGCTTGAAATTTTGTCAAATGATGCCCCAAAAGAGTAGTTTTCAGACTGTGTCAATGATAAAGGGTTAGGTTTAGTGGTAAAGATGTAATCTGAATTTGATTTTAGTGTAGTTGGCACGTGCTGAGAATTTGGCCGATTTTGTCGTCTGCAACTGGGTTGTTGGTCATTTTAACCGTTTTTGGGTATAAAAATCCAAGAGTTAGAGCACAAATTATACATCTTCCGATGCGTGAGGAAATAAGTGTGATCTTTTGAAAATTTTATGAAAATCGGATGAAAAATAAAGTTACAAATCGATTTTTTATTAAACTAATTTTGTAACTCAATTTAACAAAGTTTGAGGGAAACACTGAAAACACGAGATCATCAGTTGATGATCGCGGGAGCGAAAGAGTTAAACAAAATATTCATTAAAAGAACTAATTCTGCAACTTGAAAAATGAAAAACATTTTGGTATCTGCCGCCTTTCTCTTTCTTCCATCCCAAAAACCTATATGTGCCCCCATATCACACATGTGCTGTTTATCGAGAAAACTAAATATCAGTTTCTGTTATCCATGCAAGAGAAATGCAAAAGTGTATTACACACCACAATTAAAAAATAAGAAGTAGCGAAAGTGTGGAATAAAGAAACAAAGATTGTAGACTTTTAGTACAACAAATTGACACCTCCGTGCGACAACTATTTAGTTGCAATGAGCTATTTAGGGGTGTGAATCCAGGAAGGAGTTGCATTCTGCAATAATTTTGTTGGGGAGAAATGCTAATGTTTATATATCCTCCTCCCAGTGCTTTCGTTTAGAATTTTGAAAAAACAGACGCTAATGTTTTCGTACTGCGTTTGATCGTTGATTACGCATTCCCCTTTCACATAAACTGATAAGCTGCTTTAGTAAAGTAATAATTATCTGTGGTATAGATTCTATACTATAAAGCGCAGTTCTATCCGTCTGTGCGTCGGTGTGTCAGTTTGAACTCCTCTGAAAGTCCTTGAGGTACAAGCATCAAACTTGGCACGATTGATCACCACCCCATGGTGAGTGTAATAAGGGTGTTTGGGACGACATGATGAGGTCATAATCAAAAATTTTTTTGTTTGCATTAGTTAACAGAGGTATGACAACGATCCCAAAGGTTTAAGTTGCTTTTAATTTGCATTACTCTTATCCACGACATTATTAATGGGGGCTTCCGATGTTTTCACAACCTATCTGTGAGTGTTTTATTTCGAGTTAATTTGCTCATTGCATGGCGGCGTTTATGCCAGGTCCAGGCAACATGCACGCAGTCAGAGACGTTAGTTCATATTAATTTGCCTACACATACAATGACGAAGAAGTGGTAAGTAGCAATTCTAATAATAATGGATCAAAACTCATTGTGAGGTCATAATGTCAAATGACATCACAATCTTGCCACTATTTACTGAAAACAGAAGCAGGCAGCAGAATTATCTACTATCATTTTGATAGCAAACATAAATGGTAAAGCCCATTACTGATATTTGTAATTGAAAGGATAGACCTATCGGTACAAAACACTAATCTTCATTTAAAAATAGGAAGGTTTGGATTAGGCGCAAATTAAAATGTAATAAAATCCCAAATTGAAGAAAAGATCAAAATTAGACAATAACAGTATCAATTTGTAACAGTGGATCAAGAGGGAATGTTTGTTTTTAAAAGAGCGTAATAGGCGCTCATTGCAATAGATTATATGACTTAAAGGAAAGACATGGCTCTTTTTTATGCTATGGTTGAATTAAAGCAAACAGTGCAGGCAAAAATCTTTATATCACAAATATTAATACGAAAGATGGGACACCAAATTGTCAAATAGCCCTAACACTAAATAGCTCGCTTCTTTAATTGTCAAAACGACAACCGTTTGGGCGACGCCATCAATTTTGACCATGTTTCACCCACCTCTTCTTTACACTTTTAAAAATTACTAAGGTAGTTTGTATGATCATTTTTTTTAATACTTCCAGCTGGTGCGGCAGCACCACGTTTCAACTCTTTGATTCCCGCGCCAAGCGTACCGTCGTTGATTATTACTGAACTTGTAGAGTTGCTTTGTAGAGCTAGTAATATTAGCTCCACGGATCCTTTCTACTTCGTCAAACAAAAAACAGGAAACCGTTGAAGCTTTCTTGCAGTGTTTTATTTACAAATATGCGCAGCTCCTCCCAGCGTGCGCAGAACGAAAATTCACGGTGATAAAGGCTACCACACAGCCTTAATAACAATTAAGTAGGGGCACCAACACTCAGGTCGAAACAGAAATTCGAAGCATAATCAGATCGAAACGAAAATTTACTACTCGTTTGGCCACGTTGGCATTTTAACAAGAATAGCGAAAATACATGTGGTCACTTAATTTACCGCAATATCAATCAATTTTGTGGGAAATTGCTTATAAACTCTGCGTCACATTTTCAAGAGACTACGCTGTATGAAGTCAAGTCACTGTGAAAAACTACATGGCGATTGGCGGAACACCAGCCTTGATTAATACGCCAACATGACCTCCATTACATGTACAGGAACTATGGCTTATAATTACTAAAACATTTTGTTGTTGCTCTCACAAATGTTTGTACAGTGAAGGTGGCACAGTTGCATCAATTGATATGTTTTAAATTGGCACGGGTGATAGCATGCCTTATCGGGGTAAAATTGCACCACACTTCAGAGAAATTTGTTTTTTATATTGCTTGATAATAGCTTTATTGAGCTACCGGGATCAAACCTGAAAATTTGGGAAAAACAAGGGTGAAACAGAGTGAATTAACATATATGAGCATACCCAAGCAAGGAAAAACTAATATGAATCATAATGCGTAGCCAGAAGGGACTTGAGAAAATTTGAGGGGAAATCAAAATTAAAAACGTCACTGTGTTAAATCACATGGCATGGAAGATATTATTGGTATTTTGCTTTATAATAGCTTTACAGAGCTACTGGGATTAAACCAAACGTTTGGGGAAAATGAGTTATTCTATTAGGAAAAGGAGCACAGAAAGTCGTGAAAATCTTACGTGCACAAAACACACAAACTTTTGGTAACTGTTTACATAAGAGCCTAATAGGTGGGGCCGGCTTGGCCGGCTGAATCAACACTCTCAATCCCGACGTTACTGATGGGGGCTATTCCGGTGACGCCTTTGTATTAAGCATAAAGTAAGGATTTTTTCTTATGCTGATATGCTGTCTGTTAAGGTATTTATGTCTATACTCTACAGCAGGGGTGTCAAACTCATTCAGTGCTGCGGACCAAATTTACATTCGTGAATTTTACATGGCCAGACTCTGTTGAAAAAAATTAAGCAGGCAAGACTGTATATCAATGGCACCCAAACTTTTTGTGTGCTGGCACAAGATACCAGTTGATCCAATTTCGCGGAACACCAGCCACAGAATTATTTGAAAACCATTACTTTTCCAGGCAACGATCTTCGAAAGTTATGCGACGTAGCCCAAAGTGATGCTATATCCCCCCTCCCAAAAAAAGATCATTACCTGTGATGCCAGCCGCAACTTCCAGTAGTTGTCGACCGCCACTTTATGCCTATGCTCATGTAATCTTCACTTAAATGATATCAAATTTTTGCAAACTTTGGCACAAAGTTCGGAGACCAGGAATTCGAACTATGGCACAAAATCCTCACACGGGCCACAGAAAATTACGTAACGGGCCGCATAACATTGTCTCGCAGACCGTATGTTTAACACTCTTGCTCTATAAGCATTGTAATAAATCCAGGTTTAAGAAAAATCAACATAAAACCATTAGCACAGCAATTTGTAAAACTGAATATAAGAAAGAACAATAACCGCTTTTGTTGCTATGCCTGAAACAAGATCAATAGCGCACCCAAATTAGGAAGTTAATATCACAAATATGAACTGTATATCGCAAAATAGGTTTACCCTCATATAATTTTTTTTTGTAACTGTGAAAGCAACCACCATTTCGCTGTTGCCATCAGTTTTGATCATGTACAATCCCTTCTCCCTCACAAGTATTAACAATAATTTGTGGCCAGATTCTTTCTAAGCATTGCCAGTCATAATTAAGAGAATGCGATTATCACAATTTCGTGTACAAGAATTGTGAAAGTGGATAAAATTCATTAACTTTTCGCAACTGCTCTCACAAGAGCCCGATGGGTGGGGCAGGCGTAGCCGGTTGAACCAAAATACTAAACTTTGAGATTCTTGATGGAGGGCACCTACCCGGCGACGCCAGCAAAGCCAGCTAGTAAAAAATAAATACAAAAATTTCAATAATTTTGTGATATGAACAAAACAATAGCATGGCTTTCTACAGTAAGGTTGGCCCAAAAATTAAACAGATTATAATTTACCATGTGTTTATGCTATGAGTTGGTGATTGCTTATTAAAGATGTGCAGTCGAGCTCGATCTCTGATAATCGATCAAGTTACGATATTGAAGTAACTTCATTTCTAGGACACAAAAAAATATAAGTTTAAATCTTATTCTTTTCCAGTTGTTCTATGTGCCAAGTGCAGCAAGACGGTAATGGCAAATTTGGTGATGTGTACAAAGTGTGGTAAATGGATACATGGTGGATTGCCGAAAGTGAGGAAGGTGACTTAAACTCTGGGAAAAGGTTTTGTTTGTGAACTATGTGTTGATACATAGGAAGAAATTGTGGAACCAAGTAAAGAAATATCATTTTTCGACCACGTTGACTTTGTGAAGGGATTTTGTTATTAGGGGAATAGGTTGAACGCTAGTGGTGGAAGTGAAGCAGCGATAGCAGCAACAACGAGAATTGGATGGATAAAATTTAGAGAATATGGGGAGTTACTTTATGGGAAAAAGTTTTCGTCAAAAATAAAAGGAAGAATTTATCAGAGGTGTGTAAGATCAGCAATGCTGTATAGGAGCAAGACATGTTATCTAAGGGAGAATGAGATGGCAATTTTGAAAAGAATGAGCCAAGAACTTATGAGTTTGCTGGGTTTAAAGGATACTTTGAATGGACTAGCCAGGGCAAATGGAGCACAATGGTATGGGCATGTTTTGAGAAGAGATAGTGGTGATGTTTAGAGAGGAGCCTTGGATTTTGAAGTGGGCTGGAAAAAGAGGGCGTGGGCGACCGAATATGACGTAGAAAAGACAAGTGGAGAAACATACCCATCAGATTGGACTGAAATAGGAGGATGCCATTGTTAGAGTGAAGTGGCGTAATGGTGTGTACGAACTATCGAGAAGCACGAGGTGAACCCGGCCACCTGCGTTAACGCAGACAAAACCAGATTTAAAAAGCTGAATCTCTCTCTCTCTCTCTCTCTCTTTCTCTCCAGTGTAGCCTACTGTGCTCATATTTGTGTGGCCTCCTGTGGTCATATCACTAAATAGTTTCCTCGCATCAGGCACAAATGGGTCTCTAGGCTTTAGTCTTTCCTCGCATCATATTAAGATGTCATAATTTTGCGGAAATTTTTTTTCTTTTAAAATGTCAAAGATTACTTTTGTTCATTCAATCGCCATGTAGGCTAGTTTTCCTCAGCAATTTGAATTCATAAAGCGCAGTCGCTTGAGAATGTGATGCAAAGACTTCATAAGCAATTTCCTACAAAATGGATTGATATTGTGATAAATTAAGTGATCTTGTGTCGTTTTGTTAGAAATTTAAGTAAATATAGCTTCAAATTAGAGCCCTACATCGAACCGAACAATTAGCCTCTACTGAGAAGTAGTATACGGTTATAACCGGGCTTCCTGCGGACTACTTCTAAAGTCTTTCCTTTGTTGTATTGTCCTTCTTTGGTATTTGCCTAGTGATTAAATAAGGCCACATGTATGACACATACAGTATGCATGACAGGTACATCTGCTCACACACCCACACACACCCACCCACCCACACACACACACACACACACACACACACACACACACACACACACACACACACACACACACACACACACACACACACACACACACACACACACACACACGTATATACATGTATATATATATATATGTGTATAAATAAATAAATATAATATATAATAGATTCAGTAAAATATTTAAGAGTGCTCAATAACAAAAACAATTAGTGCAAATTAATATATATCTTTATTAGCAAAAATACTACAGCCTGTTTCGCCGTTAAGTCATACACCTAGGACTAAATAAAAAACATAGCTATTATAAAAAAGAAGTTATTGTGGGTTGGTAGTATGGTATGGTATCGCCAGCTGCATTGTTCGCATAAAATTTAATCAACTCAATTAATAACTAATTTGATGCAGAGTGACCTAAAACATAAAAATAACTTATTATTCTTAACTGATACGTAATGATGAAGTTTCAGTAGTTCGATATCACTCCTAGTCAATTCAATGCAAAAACTTCGAAAGCGTATTTTGAAGACGTTTGATCACATGTGCGCAACCTTCCTATTCATTAATAAACATACAAAAGGCTGTATTGGGATCAGTTTCTTGCAAAATCAAATTTGTATTTATTTTTTCTGATTTTTGTTTCAATGTTTACGTGGCCAAAAATTCTGATTTTGTTGTCTAGCTTATGCTCTATTTGATTGGTATAATAACAAGTAAGTACAGGTAAGTGGTTGGAAATAGGATGAAGAAGAATTCCTGGTTTGATGTTTTCAGAATACAAATTTTCCACACATGATCTAAAATAGTTGCACTAGTGTCTGTAATGCGAGTAGGTTTGTTTATCAATTATTAAAATAAATTATCTGACATAATGTCCAGTAAATCACTAACCATATCATTATCCTGTTGAAAGAGATTATAATTTAGATAACCAAATATAAAGCATTTGTGGTTGCTCTTGAAAGACTCAAGAGTTTCTTTTAAAGTTGTCAAAAAAAATTTGATTTGATCCAGTGTCATGTGAAGGAGACCTGTAGATTGTTCCACAGATAATACTTTCATTTTGCACTTCTAATTTGACAAAGATGGATTCAAATAGCTTTTCATGCATAATAGTGAGTTCAGTCAAAACATGGAACCTAATTGTGTCTTTGAAATAGAGTGCTACTCCTCTCCCTTTGAAATGAAGCCTAGAGTTATGAACAAACTTGTAACCTGGTAGATTCAAGAAAACACCTGAGCTTAAAGGAGTTATCTAAGTTTCTGAAATTGGTATAATGTCTGGTTTGTATGTCATCAATAATAACAGTGCCTCTAACTTGGTAAAATTAGCATTATTTACAAATGATCTCATGTTTAGTTCCAAGGCCAATAATTTACCTTCTGGTATTTCTTCAGTTACAAAGTTGTAGCGCTTCCTATAGGCTGCGTGCTGTCGTTCTCGTACCAAGTGGTCTGCTGTCTGGTTTATTGCTGGACAATAGTTCTCATACACAGTAGCAACCAGCTTATACGAGAATCATGTAGCGATAAAAGAGCAAAACGCGGCGGCGAGGCGCTTATATACGGCTTAGATGTGATGTAACAATAGCCTGCATGGCATCCCCCCTGTTTGACTTAAAAAAAAAACAGACAGCAGACCACGTGGTACGAGAACGACAGCATGCAGCCCGTAGGAAGCGCTACATTGGTGACCCCGACTGAAAAGAAGAAAGAATATTCAACGGCGATACAAGAACAAGCTTATCAATTTTTCTTTGACCAAGCCCACCGGCATTCAATTCTGCTAGTTGTGAAGCCATCAATTTCGACAAACAAAGGATATCATTCAAAAACAAGTTTTGAACATTACGATTTTCTAATACAACCGGTATTAGTACCGTTAGGCCTTACCTAGTAGTCAAAAGTTGTGCTTTCATTATTACCTCAATGTGGTTTGTTTTGTTATATTTTTCCCTATATTGGAGGGAGTTTTTGCTAGTAAGATTATCCTCTATTATCCTTACCGGGCTAATCGGCGCGTTAAATAAAAATAAAGCCTCAAAAGTCCACGACATCAACCCTCGACCTCAACCACACCAAACTTACTAGAGCACCCCTGCTCCTAGAAGTCAATCGCCCTTACCTTCGCCAAACTTCAATAACACCTTTACATCCATTATCGAGCCACATCATACCACAGTTCCACTCCCCGAATTTTGGGTTCACGACCATAATGGCTTTTTCAAGGCATGTGAGGTTTTATTCGCCGCCTCAGAGGTGTCCAGTGAGTCTCAGAAATATCGAGTCTTGCTAGTTTCGCTGTCAAAAAGACTATCCATTCTTCAAGGCATTTCAGATCTTTCACCCTCAGACATCCCTGATGACCCATACACCTCGTTAAAAACTCAGTTGTTGGCACGATTTTCCATGCCGTCTAAACAATGTCTCTCCACAATGCTTAATGAATGTAACCGTGGCACACTTACCGTTTGTGAATTCTTGCAAAAGCTTAGGTCCACATTGTGTAGTCACTATGACCCCTCGTCACAACTGGATGAAGACCTATTACGACACTGCATCTTATATTCGGTTGACCCATCTACCCGAAAGTTTTTGCACCTCAACGATAACATGTCCCTCGACAACTTAGCCAAACAGGCTGATAAATTAATCGATCACATTGACCATCAGGCTATCACATTTTCATTACAAGCTCCGTCCCATCACAATTCACCCCCACAACATTTAATTAATGAAATTCTTTAAAAACGCATCACAGCCCTTCAACAAAGTTTATCACAAGGTACCTGCAGGTAATATGGCCACCCTAACAAACTTTCTCAAATTTTTTAAAAACTACTTGAAAGTTTCTGGTCAAACTGTGCATGGAAGTAGAGTAAGTTGTTACACATCATATATCAAACGTTGAAGGTCGGATGAAGTTCAGGGTTTTCATGAGGCTATTTTAAAAAAAGTTTTTTTTGGGCCATATTAGATGCACATGCAGGTAATAAGGCCCAAGATTGTCAAGCTATTTAAGAAATTTTGTAGACAAACTAATGGATATTTTGTGATGTTTTTGCATTAAATGAAGCATGAAGATGCTCAGGAACATTAACAAGAGGTCCTGAATATCTTTTGTAGCTACTGGTTAAATCGTAGGGATCGAAAAACATGCGGGCAAACGTACCTTAAATTTAGCTCATTACTATGCTGTACGCAACTAAATTTAAAATTAAGCAATCACATTTTCGTTAAAAGAAAGTTGTACTCCCTAAATTCTCACAATCAAATGGTGTACTCAAAATCACTATAGCGTACATGCAAAGACAGGTGTGTTCACACTTACAGTACTGTATGCACACTAACACAATCACAGGTGCACATTCAATCAAATGGAGGGGGGCCTTATTACCAGCAACGGCTCTCGAACAATTTCATATCAATTAAACTAATGCTTAAATCTTTTTAAGCACACAAAACTACTTAGTTTAACTGAAGCAATCTCTTCCTGCCCTGCTAAAAAGAAATTAAAGTTTCCCCAACCCTACACCCCATTTTTGGAAGGGTGAAAAATCCTAGATTTTATAAAAACGCTCAATTTCAAGATTTCAAACTTTTGTTTTGCTGTAGCGAACTCATTACTGCACAGATCTAACCCTAACTGTGCGAATCAATACAAGTATGGATCCACTCCAAGTTCATAAAAATGGAAAATATTTCTTCTCTTAGATACGGAGATCGGAGCAGTGGGCCATATTGCCAGCATGGCCATATTACCTGCAGGTGCCTCATAACGCTTTTTCCTCACACAACACAACAGAGCATGCGTTAAATAGAGACGCCAATGGCGAGCCTAACTTTTCAAGACCAACCTGCTTTAGGAACCCATATCTATCCCCCAGCTCTAATGCTAATCAAGCGTGTTACTACCACCAACGTTTCGGAGCCCGAGCTTTTAAGTGCGAAGGCGGTTCTTGCTCGTTTTCCCATAATTGGTCAAATACCTCGGCTCCGGAAAACTAGTAAGCAGGCTGCATCTAATTGGGGGACAGAGCAGCTCGCAATTCCAAGATCCACTCCTCTTTTTTGTTTCGGACAGCATCAGTGGGTGCAAATTTTTAATCGATACGGGTGCTATTTACAGTGTTTTTCCCAAGGACAGTATTTACCCCTCTCTACTTCTCCAAGCGCCTACTCCACTACTGACTACTGTTGGTGGGGGTATTTTACACTGCAGCGGCGTTGTTCCAGACGCAAATCTGTCTGACTCGATATCCCGTGGTTTGGTATCCGCTTCCAGACATCGAGACATTCGTAAGCTATGCGTCATAATATAACTTTTTCTATTATGTACACGTAGCGTTTGACACATGTTTCTTTTGATCATTTTTCGAAAACAAGCAGTGTACTGGAAGGCCGAGCTTTGTTAGTTGCTAAATTTGGAAACCGCGGTGATTTAGAGTACTTTTTTGCGTAAATCACTTAGAAGTAAGCGCTTGAGCTTCAATTGTTAAATAAAATCGCCAAGCTACTCTTCCTGATTGCGTGAAGTGAGATCATCGTTTCATGGTGATACTCAGAACAGACAGTGCTCGCCAGACAAGAAAAAGCAAAGAAATTAAGAAAACCCGGTTCCGAAACCCCTGCGTTCGAACCAGGCGTTATCAAGCGTGTCGTTGACATTGGATTTTCCCACTTATTTCACCATGAGTTTTCTGTCGCTGATATTGACTATGGAATACTCGGAATTGATTTTTTACGAGAATATCACCTCACAGTTGACGTGTCAAACAACAAGCTTACTGCTTCCATCGACCCTGAGCGTTGCAAATGGGACTTGGTAAACGAATATGACGGTCTTGAAGTTGGTTTCACCTTACGTTCTGATTAACAAACTGATAATTCTCTTCTGCAACATTACAGAAACCGATTTCCCGAGGTTTTTGATGCAACACTACGCTCTAAAACTGTCCTTCATTTGGTAGAGGCTACTGTTGAAGTAAGTCACAATAAAATTGTTCACTCCAAAGTACGTCGCTTAAGTCCCGACAAATTCATTGCCCTGAAAACTGAGATCGATCGGTTATTAAAAGCAGGCATCATCGAACCAAGTCATTCAGAATTTAGCTCCCCTGTCGTTTTAGTCGCCAAGAAAAATGGATTTTTTCGAATGAGTGCCGACTTCACAAACCTCAACAAAATCTTGAGAACACACAAGCACACACTTCCAAATGTACAAGATTTCATCAACTTAGCTCACGGTTGCAAGTACTTCACATCATTAGACATAAAAGACGCCTATTGCTCCATTCCTGTTCGACCGGCAGATAAACACATGCTTACAATCGCCACACCACTAGGTAATTTTCAGTACAATTTTCTGCCTATGGGTCTTGCCACTAGTTCATGTTACTATCAACGGCTGATGAACGAAGTTGTTTCCGGATTACCCAACGTCTTTGCGTACCTTGATGAAATCATCATAATGTCCCAGAATAAAGAACAACATGCCCAGCTCCTCGACAAACTGTTCAAACGCCTCAAGGTTCACGGCCTGGTTGTGAATAAAATCAAATGCGTGTTTTGTGTGAGCAGCCTGATTTTCTTAGGCCACAAAGTCTCGGAAGATGGCATAGTCCCTAGCGAAGAAAAAGTATAGACAATTACACAATTTCAACAACCATCCACAGTCAAAGAACTACCGCGATACTTGGGGATGTACTAATATTAGCAAAGTTTGTGAAACACTCATCCCAATGGTTAAAACCCTTGCACGCTTTGGTGAACTCAACTCCAATGAATCAATCCTTGCGCTGGACTACAGAATTGACAAATTGTTTTATTCAGAGCAAAACTGCCTTATCACATGCAACACAACTTGCTTTCCCTGACATTACCGCTGCAACAGAGTTGATCGTCGATGCGAGTGGCACACACAGGTGCCGTCCTTCAACGAGTTAAAGATGATTCATGTGCGCCTCTCGCATTTTGGTCGAAAGCTCTGACCCCTGCTCAACGTGCGTGGTCAACATTTGACCAAGAACTTTTTGCATGTTTCGCAGCCATCAGATATTTCCAATACTACCTTGATGCAAAAGACTTCACTCTTCCTTCTGATCACAAACCTTTAGTTCATAAATTTCACAGTTCAACTCTCTCTGCTTCACCACGACATCAACGCTACCTTGACTACATAGTACAATTCACAAACAAATTTGAACACGTAAAAGCCGAGCATAACATTGCCGATGCTATATATCTCGTCCCAACAATCACATTGCCGACTTGAATAATGTCTTGCCGACAACAAAAGGCTTAGGTTATCTTAGACCAGCATTGGCTCAAAGAGTCGACAATGAAACGCAACAGTTACGTCCTCAAAACAGCACTTCCTTGCGCTTGGTAGAAGTTCGTTTAGCAGACCATGGTATTTCACTGTTGTGCGACGATTCACAAAGCCGGCTACGACCCATAATTCCCCAATCCCTACGTTTTGCCGTCTTTCAGCAGTTTCATTCCTTATCACATCTTGGTATTAAAACTGGTGTCAAACTCATTGGTGACAGATTTGTATGGACAGGCATGAGAAAAGACATTGCCAATTTCACCAAGACATGCCAACAATGTGCCGAATCTAAAGTGTTGCGACATAACCCCACACCTTTAAGCCCAGTCCTTCCTCCGACAGAGCGTTTCACCCACGTATATGTGGACCTCACAGGCCCTCTCAACCAATCCTGCGGTTATTGTTACCTCATGGTAATAATTGATCGTTTTTCCCGCTTCATACACGCCATACCGTTAGATGGTATCTCTTCTGAGGAATGTGTCAGTGCTTTTTATCCATAACTGGGTGGCCCTTTTTGGTTGTCCAGAGAAAATTTTTTGACCAAGGAACTCAATTGACCTCCTCCTTATGGCATGAAATGTGTCGGTTTTGGGTTGCCAAATAAAGCATTTAACTGCTTATCATCCACAGGCCCAAGGTCTTATCGAAAGACCGAACCGCTTCTTAAAGGCCAGCCTTCGAGCTTACGAAGAATCGTGTCAATGGTATCACAACCTGCCTTATGTTCTCCTTGCTTTATGCAACAGTCCCAAACAGGATTTACATTCTCTTTCACCTGCCAACTTTGTTTTTGGTGGCTCTGTTCGCCTACCAGGAGAATTTTTTGCACCCAAGACAGACAATCCTACACCAACATACGATTACATTAGCAACTTTTCCAAATATATAGCTAACCTCACTTATCATCAGCCCAGAGCCACACACTGCCATTCACACCTAGATCCTACTCTTTTCTCATCCCAGTGCTCCCACATGTATATTCGCACAGATACATACAAGCCACCCTTGGCCCCCCATTACAAAGGGCCATTTCCCGTCATATCCAAAAACGGGAAATACTTTGTCATTGACTTCAGGACCCACAACAATGTGGTATCGATAAACAGATTGAAGGCAGCCAACCTCTCCTTTGAAATGAACAGCCAAGTGGCTGCTGACCACTCTACATTGCTCCAAGAAAACTTCTCAATGCCAGCAACTCCACCACCTCCACCGTCCCCTGAACAATCCCACCCCCTTCGAACTCGCCACAAAGCCGATTCACCTCACAACTGCACAAAATATTGTCCAGCAATAAACCAGACAGCAGACCACATGGTACGAGAACGACAGCACGCAGCCTATAGGAAGCGCTACATTGGTGACCCCGACGTGATGCTACATCTCCCCCGATGTAGTTGGACGACAAAGAAGCTACATCTCCCCCGATGTAGCTGGACGGCAGCGCCTTCAATCAAGCAACAGAACCCATCGTTGAGTCGCCGAGCCCAAACCTCAAGACCGCCTTCCAAATGAAGTCTTGACGGAAATCTCATTCACTTCGGCCAACAAGCTTATCTCTCTCTCATCAATGGCGGGGAAGGCATGTTGCAGCCACTGCAACTTCGATGCATGCATGCGCAGCTATGGCGACAATGAGATCTAGCTACTAAGGGTCGTATGAGCATGAAGATGTTACAAACCACAAACCGAAAGCAACCAACAGCAATGTTGATATATAAACCGAACGAAAGCTACGAAAAGCAGCTATCATGGTAGAAGTGACTAGTCGCCTTATGGAGTGCACTCTTTTGACACCAGACTTCAGCCAGATGTCTGCCGTTGTGCTACAAAGTCATCCACTTTAGATATGTCAATGTATTACTGGTACTAATTAATGCCTTAAAATCCAAGTCTGCATTGCTGTTTTCACAGCTCTGATTACTGTCACTAACCATCAAATTAATGCTATCAGCAGAATGGGTAAATTTTTCTTATTTGGGTTTGCAAGTACCAGTAATGTAAAGTTGTTGCTTGTGTTCTTAAATCTAGATTTTTGACTGCTTTCATTAAATAATACATTTTGCGACATTACAAAATACAAAGTTGAAAAAAAAGAAAATAAACGAATTACTTGAAGTTTCAAAAAAAGAGTTTTTGGTTAGTCGTGGGGTGTGGTTAATAACATACAAATGAGGTAATGAAAAGCAAACAAGTTGTAGGACTCCGTGTGAAAATCTAATTTTTGAGATATCTCTGAAATCATCAATATAGTGCTTTTTTGCCTTCAAAGTAACAATAGGAAGGTTGCACGCACGTGATCAAACGCCATCAAAATGAGCTTTCGAAAAATCTGGCTGACCAATTTGAGTGATTTTGCATTGAATTGAATAGGAGTGATATCGTTTTATGCAAAGTAAATTGATAAACGTGACAGTTATTGAATGAACGTTAAATATGTCAAAGTAAGATAAGAGGCGCTAAGGTTTGCTTGTTATTGCTAATAGTTGGGCTAATTTTATGGGCTAAACATGCAGGCTTATTTGTAGCCAGCTTCTGTGAGGGTTTCATATTCGATTAATCAGCATGTTTCGGAATGCTGAGTTTAAGTTAATTGTAATGTGTAACTTATACAGTATATTTAGTGGCATAAGCATTCTGAAAAGTTGAAAACTTTAGTTATACTCTAGCCTAAATGACAGGGGAGACTTCTGTACCGTTTGTTATATGCTGGATTAGTTATTGTTGGATAAAATCAGTAAGTTTTTGAAATTTTTTGTCAATAGTAATTGCAGGCCAGTCATATTGATATGTCAGATATAATTGTGTGACCTTAACTACTCCTTAAACAATTGTTTGGGCTATTACCTAGGCTGCTTCACCAAGGGTAATGTAAAAATTACGATACCAATTTATTCATTCATGCGTATGAGCTCATGCTCTGTTTGCCTGTCTTTCGTCACATTTGGTCACCACGACGGGTAAACTGCTTGGCCCCACCACCTGTTTGCTACATAAAGATGGAGGCATACCGTTAAATGTCTTGCTCATTGACACAACAAGTAAACTTGCCGGCAAGCTTACCGTACCGGTAGTAATGATCAAATAATGTTTGTTTTTGCTAATGCACCGACTGGTATCTAATTGGTGTAATTTATTTTTAAGTGAGGAGCAAATGGTAGTTAGATGGCACTTCTCTTAGGGGCATTTCAAAAAAATTAGCTCACTGTGCTAGGCTTATACTAGCTAACTGAAAGATCAAATCTCAACCAAATTGCTTTTGGTCAAATTTATTTGTTTCCGAGAATCCAACTAGCAATAATTCATTCCAAATTTTAATTAATTTTTCATTAGTTTTCAAAATAACCCCAAAGTTGGTGTTCGCTCTATACCTCTCCAGCATAAATTACAGCTTTTGGTCAGCCAGTTTTTTTGGCGCGAAATGTGTGACGTCATATGCAATCTTCTTATATATACTGTATAAGCAATCCTTAAGTTTAGTGTCGGAAACTCCTGCTCCTATGACAATAAATTTTTACTTGAGTTTCCGATGCTAAAAGCTGGTGAGACACTAAAAGAAAGGCAGTGTACACTGGAGGGGCAGGGTCGATATGTAAATGTGCAGGGTAGTGTACACAGTACTTGCAATAGTTTTGATTGATCTTAGTAAAGTAAGTGTTTTGATTACGATAAATTTGTACTTGAGTTTCCGACACTAAACTTAAGGATTACCCAATATATATTCCCCTTCAGTGTCCAGATGTTTTGGAACGCAAATGCTTCTTGTGATTTAGCAAGCAGTTGAAATTGGCATTTTGTAAGTGATTCCGTTAATAATAGTTTTGGGTCTAGATTCTGTACCGCTTTGAGCTGAGATTTGTTGGCAAACACTAGGTTCCAAACTGTATGATGCACAAATTTAATTGTTGGATTTTTAGCTTTTCGAAAAGGTGGAACATTGCAGATGTCGGTGTCTGTATTAGCTATTGGCTGAGGCAATTTGATTCTGGAGTTTAGAGTTTTTATGACAAAATTTTTAAATATAGCAGGCATTCCTCGTATGTCGAGTGTAACGATTTTTCAATCAGATCACTTCGTTCTTTCGACAAATTTTCTATTCAAATCTAACGTTTTGCTCCCCTTAGTTACCTGGGAGCTTCTTCAGAACACGGTAGATGTTAATAATGTGACATACAAACTGTACAATATAAAATTACAAAGACTACCTGTATTACTAAACACTAAAAATTATTTATCAACAGGGCCGGCAATCAGGTAATAACAAAAACATTGTTACATCACAGATACAGGAGTGGCCAAGTGAAAAGTGTTGTGGGAAACATAAGACATTACTTTTTGGAGACGAACACACTATAAACAGTCGGAAAATTTGCACCATCATTACGATTAATAACATTACATGAACAAGCCTTTTGATTTATCAAAAAACTTTCCGCAACGCGACGTCTGTATGCATGTGATTCTGACTTCAGGATTTTGACATTATCCCAATCTATTCTATGATCGAATTCCATAACATGTTGATTCAGCGCTGACTTTTTAGTGTTAAAAGCCTTGACCGCATTAACATGTTCCCGTTTTCTGGTTCTAACACTACGTCCTGTTTCACCTACATACACAGCATTGCAATCCCGGCAAGAAATTTGATACACCAAACCACGCTTTTGTTCAAAGTTAATAACATCTTTAGGTTTGCGAAACAACGAAGACAACGTGTGATGTGGTTTTAAAGCCACTCCAATACCAACTTGAGTCAAAATTTGATACCAACTTGATACCATCTAGTCAACTACTCCCTTGTTTATACTTGTCTATAATTGTTGAAGACAATATAAGCAACCCTAATCTACGTACAAAAATGCAAAAAATAAAACGAAAAGCAGATAAAAGTATATACAGATACGAACTAACACACACACACACACACACACACACACACACACACACACACACACACACACACACACACACACACACACATATACACACACTCACATGAAATTATTTGCTAAGTACATCTAAATGCACAAGCAGGTGTGAAAAATTGTATAATATATATATATATAGGTATAGGTTGGCTTTTACACGCCCAAATTATCTTTATTTTTGTTCATATTTGGCCATTAACATCTTTCTCAATTCTTTTTTGAAGCTGACATATGACAAGGACCGAATTTCTAAAAGAAGATTATTCCATATTTTTACTCCTGTATATAGACAAGATAATTGACCATGTGTAGTGTTTACTCGAGGGACAAACAGTTTTTGGTTAGTTGCAGATCTTGTCGAGTATTTATGGCATTCAGAGGAACGTTTAAAGTTATTTTGAAAAAGTTCTGGTAAAGTGTTATTGCGATATTGATGCTTAAATTTAGCCATTTCAAATACAAATGTATCTTCCAATTTAGGAATATCAAAAAATAGATACAGTTTGGTTAAATTTATTTTGTCTTTTAACTTTTTATAAGACATTAAACGTAGTATATGATTTTGAAGTGTTTTCAGTGGTTTTATTACTGATTTATTGGTGTTGGCCCAACTTAGAATGCCATATTGTAAGTGACAGTACACAAAAGAATAATACATCATGAGCAGAGTTTTTTTGTTGACATAATGCCTTATTTTTGATATTATTCCAGATGCCTGAGAGACTTTTTTATAAACAAAGTTTAAATGATCATTTGATTTTAAGTTACTTTGCAAATTCAAGCCTAAATATTTGATCATATGACTTTGTTTGATATCATTTTCACATAATCTTATTTTAAAACTTTTTTCTTTGTTTTTATTTTTTGAGTAGTAAATAATCATATAGGTTGTTTTATTTAATGATAGTCTGTTGAATTTAGTCCATTCACTAATTTTATGAAGTTCCGATGTAACAATACTTTCAAGCTCATTCAACTTTTTACTTTTAACAAAAAGCACTCTATCATCAGCAAACATTCTTACATTGAAATTAGTGTGATCCGGAAGGTCATTAATGTCTAATATAAATAGAAGTGGACCAAGGGTAGATCCTTGAGGTACTACACAAAGTACTTGATTACATGTTGAACAAGTGTTATTGCAAGCAGTGAATTGTAACCTATCAGTCAAGAAACCTTTAAGTAACATAAACATATTTCCCCTTACTCCATACATGCTAAGTTTTTGTAATAATTATTGATAATTGACAGTGTCAAATGCCTTAGACAGATCCAAAAAGATGCAACATGTGTTATACCCTTCATCATAATTTAGTTGAAGATTACTAAATAAATTTAGAGATGCTAATGAAGTAGAATGATTTCTACGAAAACCAAATAGATAGGGAGATAATATATCATTTTTTACGAGAAATTTTTCCAGTCTTACATAAATAAGTTTTTCAAATATTTTTGAAAAGGGAGAAAGAATAGAAATAGGTCTGTAATTACCAGCAATATTCTTTGTTCCAGATTTATAAACAGGCACCACCTTACTTTTTTTTAAAGATGTTGGAAATATTCCAAGATCATAACTTGCATTGTATATTTTACTTAAAAGGGGTGCAAGAATTGTTCCTATCATTTTAATGAATCTTATAGGTATATCCTCAGGACCATTTGCCTTTTTAACATCTAAATTATGAATTTCAGTTAATACCTCGTCAGCAGTGATAGAATTAAAGTAAAAAGAGCTAATGTTCATTTTTGTCATTATTCTGAAGTTTTTAGAAGGTGCACTAATTTTGGAATCCATATTAATTCCAATTTTTGTGAAAAATTGATTAAGATTATTGCATATTGCATAATCTTCTGTTAACTTCTGGTTATTATTTATATCATTAATTTCATGAATTTGGAACCAATTTTTCTTATTACGACCTAATATTTCATTTGTGATACTCCATTGTTTTTGAAAATTATTTTTATGTTTAACAATTTCTTCATGGTAGTAGGATTGTTTGGCTTTTCTAATCGTTTGTTTAAGAACCTTTAGATATTCTTTGTACTTGTTAACGAAGTTTGGTTTACTTTGTTTATAACACAGCTTAAATAAACTCGTTTTATTTAGCTCTTCTGGTAATGATAACGTTTATTTAAGTTGATACAAGTTCTTATCGAGCATGCAAAAAACTTTAATATCCGTCAACGTTTCGAACAGCTATACAGCTGTTCTTCATCAGGACTAATAATAAACGAAAGCACCAGTGAGGTAATATAAATAGTGTGCTACGCAATTGAAAGAAAAAGGCAAAACAAAAGGTTTAAAGGCGAATAATAAACAACTGTAGATTACGTCAAATTATCATAAATTTCAGAATAAAAAAAGATTCAAGAAATCGGCGTTTGGTAAAATCTATTTCAAAGGTTAAAATTTTGCTATGATCCCAGTCAACTCAGTGATCTTTGGTGATGACATGCTTGACCAATGCCGTTTTTTTATTAAAATTGTTGTCATCAACTTTTGCCAGATTTGCTGGCTTTAAATCCCTTTTATGCTCAGCCAATCTTGTTTTGTAAGCCCGTCCAGTTTTCCCAATGTAGATACCAGTGCAATCTCGACAAGGAATCTGGTAAACTACACCAGGTCTAGACGACCTTTCAACCGAGTCTTTTGCCTTTGGTAACATGTCTTTTAAAGTTAAATGCGGTTTGCTACTAACCAAAATTCCCACGTTTCTTAAAATTTTTGACAAAGTCTCAAAGTATCTTGGAACATAAGGCAGCACAACACGTGTTTTAATTTCCTTTTTATCCGCTAAAGATAAATTTGTTTTTGTTTTCAAACTTCTAACTGTGCGTTTTAGAAACCATTTGGGATAATCATTCTTTTTCAAAGCTTCCATAATTTTTGAAGTTTCTAATGTTTTATTTGCCTGCTTGGAATTTAATTGTAATTGAGCTCTTTTTAAAAGACACTTTACCAGTCCTTGCTTCTGACTCATAGAATATGCTGAGTTGAAATTTAGGTATCTGTTAGTGTGCGTTGGCTTTTTACAAATCTTTGTCATTAACCCCCCACTAGCTTCTCGAGTAACACAGACATCCAAAAAAGGTATGGAATTGTTGGTCTCATGTTCTGTGGAAAATTTCATACTGGCTTCAATGTTATAAATATGATTATAAAATTCATCAGCCTCTGTTTTTTTAATAATAACAAACGTGTCATCAACATATCTCCTCCAAAATTTGGGTGGGTTTAAAAAGGTTGACATTGCTTCTTCCTCTACATTTTCCATCACTAAATTTGCGATTATGATGGAAACAGGTGAACCCATCGCAACCCATCGGAAACAGGTGAACCCATTTTCGTGGTAAAATTTATCGCCAAATATCTGGTGTCCGTTTTGACAACAATTTTAATAAAAAAACGGCATTGGTCAAGCATGTCATCACCAAAGATCACCGAGTTGACTGGGATCATAGCAAAATTTTAACCTTTGAAATAGATTTTACCAAACGCCGATTTCTTGAATCTTTTTTTATTCTGAAATTTATGATAATTTGACGTAATCTACAGTTGTTTATTATTCGCCTTTAATTCTTTCGCTCCCGCGATCATCGATTGATGATCTCGTGTTTTCAGTGTTTCCCTCAATTTTTTTTAAATTGAGTTACAAAATTAGTTTACTAAAAATCGATTTGTGACTTTATTTTTCATCCGAGTTTCATAAAATTTTCAAAAGATCACGCTTATTTACTCACGCATTGGAAGATGAATAATTTGTACCCTAATTCTTGGATTTTTATACCCAAAAACGGTTAAAAACACCAACAACCCAGTTGCAGACGACAAAATCGGCCAAATTCTCAGCACGCGCCAACTACACTAAAATCAAATTCAGATTACATCTTTACCACATAACCAAACCCTTTATCATTGACACAGTCTGAAAACTACTCTTTTGGGGCATCATTTGACAAAATTTCAAGCGATAATAATAAATTTTACTCTTTTGAATTTCCAAATTTTTTAGGGGTCTCAAAACCCCCCCAAACAAATTTGAATGGTAAGTAGATAAAAGTAAATTTACTGCGTAAAAAATATCATATGTTGCTAAATTCTGGTTACATTTAAAAGCTTAGGAAATTTGCTTTCCAGCAACATATAACTTTAAATAGTTTAGACTAAGTGGTATATGATATTTACTGATCAAAAATGAGTACTGTACATCATGTCAGTTCAAAACCCCCAAAATTTTTTGACCCACCTTTACTAAATTATAATTTTTACAAAAACTACACCCTATAAAACGATAAAACAAATTGCAACTATTTCATTACTAAAGTCGTCATTTTGTATCAAGTTTCCAAGGAGACGAGAAGCGAAATACCTTACAAGCTTAAAAGCTAGCAGAAGTTTGGCTTCTCTAAATCAAAGTTTGCTGTATCCCCCTTGTTTCTCAACACATGGGAAGGGTGTAAACAAGCGGCAGTTTCATTGTCAGTGACAGCATATTCTATTTAAACTTGATATTTTCTGAATCTTGAAGAAATTCCCTGTTCAAAAATACTTAATGTTACATGGTTTAGGCCAACCTCTAGCAGATAATGACTGATCATATTTTAGGTACTGAATTTAACTACCAAAATTTGGTACCGGTTGGTACCGGTCAAAAAAAAGGTCATGTGCTTCAAAAAATTGTAAATTGTAGAAAACCTAGGCTTTTAGGTAAGTTTTGAGTGATGTACCTTGAAAGCTTATTTCCTTAGCATCATCTTGCGACCATTTCTAAAAAAATTGGTAGAAAATTAAATCTGTAGTGATCTTTGAGGTGAGGGTACCTCTTTAATTTTGAAGACAACTACCCCTCCAGTTGGGGGTTCATTTGCATAAAATTTGCATATTCAAAAAAAATGTTTTCTTTTCTATTTGAAATCCTCAAGAAATGTAGATTTCAACGATATATCACACTCAATGTAGAAGTAAACAGCTGAGTAATGATTTACAAACAAACTTGAGGTACATAATTATGATTAATTATGATTGATTATGACAGTTTTTCGCGCTGCCACCTTACGGACATTTTTTTTTGCTATTTTCGCGGGAGCAAAAGAGTTAAACCTTTTGTTTTGCCTTTTTCTTTCGATTGCGTAGCACACTATTTATATTGCCTCACTGGTGCTTTCGTTTATTATTAGTCCTGATGAAGAACAGCTGTATAGCTGTTCGAAACGTTGACGGATATTAAAGTTTTTTGCATGCTCGATAAGAACTTGTATCAACTTAAATAAACGTTACATTACCAGAAGAGCTAAATAAAATGAATTTATCAAAAATACCTGGTAGCCAGAATAACAGTATAAACAGCTTGAATAACTTGTTTTTAGTTTTAATGGATTTAATTACCGGTATACCAAAAGCTAACCAAGGTTTAGTTTTAATTTTCATCTGCTGTCTTGATAGCCTTTTTTAAGGAACATGTTTATCAATTTTGTTTTTTATTATTCTAACTAGCTTATCTAATGCCTCATTAGGATTGTCCTGTGGATTTATCAATGAGTTATGCAAATTGGCACTAATATCTTCATATAAGCTTTCAAAATGAAAAAGCTTGGTATCTCTGGAAAATCTAGGCTTTACATTACTTTTATCCACTTTACATTTAACAATGCAAAAAGTTGGGAGATGGTCCGAAATATCTAATTTTATGATTCCAGTTGTGCAATTCAAATTTGTGACATACTTATTTGTAAATATATGATCTAGTATTGTTGCACTATTTCTGGAGTATCATGTCGGTTTATTTACTGGAAAACAGAAGCCATTAGCATATAAAGAGTTTAGGTATTCATCAACATAAGCTTTTTTTACAGCACCAAGTAAATCAATATTATAATCGCCACATAGATAGCAGTTAGTGTTCATTTGATTTAAGAGTGTTAGGGATTTAGAAAAGCACTCATTAAATTTTTTAACATTGTTGTGAGGATGTCTGTAGATCACTCCAATTAAAGTATTTTTTTCACCTTTAGTTATAGCTGAACTTTTTTTTATTTTTACAAACGAGCTTTCACAGTCAGGCAGATCTAAATTTAGCTGCTTTTCGATGTTGAACTTCAGGTCTTTTCTCATATAAAAACCTACTCCACCAGCTTGAGATTATGAGTCTACATGAATAAATTCATAATGATCAAGGGTTGTCCAATGTTTATTCTTATTATTTAATTTTGTTTCTGTTATAGCTATTACTTCAGGTAATACAACCATCTCAGCTAAGAAATTTTCAATTTGATATTTATTTTTTGGAAGGGACCTTGTATTAAAAGGGATTATGACTAGGTTATTTTCATTTTTTTCTTTCATCAATTTATTAAATTTATTTACACTAATACAGTGATTGCTTGACAAAAAAATTATCAATGCTATCTGTCATTTTGTCAGTTATTTTGTTCAACAATGGTATCTGGTGAAGAAATAGTTCCTCAAAGTTTTTATTATCTAATTCATGAAAGGGCAATATACTTCGCATACAACCTGTACAAGTATAATTGTCTACATTAAGGTCATCTAAACATGTCAGATGGGCATAACTCACATTACATTTTTTACACCTTACTACGTATTCAAATTCTAAGCATATTTTACCACAAAAATCACACACACACATAAATTGCAGTTACAGAAACACGAAATATGTACACAATGAAATAACTGTAACAGTTAGTAGCCTACTAACTGCTAGCGTAAATCAAGCTTTTTGCAGCTAGCAGATCAGAAAACTTCGATTACCTTAATAGTAACTCGATTCAAAAGTAAACCAACTTGTCAGTCTTATCATTTTACCAGTTATCCAATAACTGAGTTTTTATTTGGCAGTGGGTATTTTGCCGTCGACGGCAATTTACCCTCAGAGACTATTTTGCCGTGAGCTGTTTGTGATTGGTCAATCTCAATGACGTACTAAACATGTGGCTTTTGGTCGTCTCTGATTGGTCAATTTCAAAAACCAAAAAAAAATTTTGCAACCCCAGGTCTTTATCCCCCACCCTGCACACTCCCTTGCAGTGTACACTGCCCCGTACATTTACATACCAGGCCTGCCCCTTCAGTGTACACTGCCTTTCTTTTAAAGCCCTGGCCACCTGAGATTTGAACTCGCAACCTTGGTATCTCAAGACCAGCGCTCTATCCACTACACCACAGAGTCACTGATGCGATAATTGCAAATTTGGCTATATAAACACACGTGAATGATCACGGCAAAATAGATTCCAAGGGCAAATTTCCGTCGACGGCGAAATAGCCACTGCCTTTTTATTTCAACTACTTCAATGTCTTCTACATTTGGTGATTTTAAATGAATTTTTTTGTTGTTGTTATTACTATGAATATAATAAATCTCACCGTCTAGTGTCCAGTATGATGATATTACACCAGATTTTCTCAACTCTTTTAGTTGTCTGAGACAATATTTACAGGTTTTTGTAAGTGATTCTGTGATAAGATACTCTGAACCTTTTAGTTTCTTCTTGTTTTTGTATACAAGGCTTTTGATATTGTGCCTTGCAAACTTGATAATAATCGGTCCACCAGCACCACCCAATCTGTGACATCTATCGATATCACAGTTCAAAATTGTTATGTTCAACTTGTCTTTGATAAATGTTTTAATAATGTCATTGTAGCGTGTCGCGCCTCGCACTTCATCGAGCTGCCATGCCAAACATCTTTTTGTCTTTTTTTACATTTTTTTTATTAGTTTGCTTTCGGCGGTTTAGCACCTTGCTCCCGCCGATGTGTGTGTGTGATTCTAGTTCTTTACTGTTAGAGCTGCGTTTGCTAGTTTGCAACTTCGTGCGTCCCCAGTTTGACACCCAGCTCACGCACCTTTGCTGTTTTACCCTATGATTTTACTGTAATATTAACTGACGAAGTACATACCGTCAGGTTTGTAGCCGCTCGGCTATCTCCGTTTAAAGTACATCGTGCTCCTATAGTTCGCACGCCTGGCGATGTAACCTCACGCCAGGAATCTAGCCTGCATGGCTTTCCGGCAACCTAGCCGTGATATTGCAACGCGTATTGTTTATTGTTATTGTATGCGTCTAAAATCACACACATTTATTTTTCTTTTTTTATTAGGGCTAGATTGTGTTTATTTTTATCTTCTCTTGGTAGCTCGGTGATCGGCTTGCCTTTCCCGCCATTAGGTTGTTTATCCGTTATTTTTTGTTAATGTGACGTGTGCAGTGTCCTGTTTATATAGACGTGTGCAGCGACCTAATTCCTGGTGTCGCTTGCAGATTTTGTTACCGGCCATGTGGTCGGAGATACTGTGCTCTCTTTCTTCGTCGATCGCCGTGGCGGACGGACGTGTTCTGGTTGTCTGTCATGTTTCTCGTTCGTTGTTGATCGTCGTGGCAGAAGGACGTGATTTTTGATTATCTGCCACAGCTTGCGCGAATCGATGGAATAAAATATTGCTGTAGTGCTTTCTTCCTTGTGACTGCCATAGTTCCCAGCAATTGGGATTCAGTCAGCACGTTATTGCTCCAAGGAACTTATTTCCTACATTGTTCCTACAATGTTCCTACAATGTAGGAAATAAGTTCCTTGGAGCAATAACGTGCTGACTGAATCCCAATTGCTGGGAACTATGGCAGTCACAAGGAAGAAAGCACTACAGCAATATTTTATTCCATCGATTCGCGCAAGCTGTGGCAGATAATCAAAAATCACGTCCTTCTGCCACGACGATCAACAACGAACGAGAAACATGACAGACAACCAGAACACGTCCGTCCGCCACGGCGATCGACGAAGAAAGAGAGCACAGTATCTCCGACCACATGGCCGGTAACAAAATCTGCAAGCGACACTAGGAATTAGGTCGCTGCACACGTCTATATAAACAGGACACTGCACACGTCACATTAACAAAAAATAACGGATAAACAACCTAATGGCGGGAAAGGCAAGCCGATCACCGAGCTACCAAGAGAAGATAAAAATAAACACAATCTAGCCCTAATAAAAAAAGAAAAATAAATGTGTGTGATTTTAGACGCATACAATAACAATAAACAATACGCGTTGCAATATCACGGCTAGGTTGCCGGAAAGCCATGCAGGCTAGATTCCTGGCGTGAGGTTACATCGCCAGGCGTGCGAACTATAGGAGCACGATGTACTTTAAACGGAGATAGCCGAGCGGCTACAAACCTGACGGTATGTACTTCGTCAGTTAATATTACAATAAAATCATAGGGTAAAACAGCAAAGGTGCGTGAGCTGGGCGTCAAACTGGGGACGCACGAAGTTGCAAACTAGCAAACGCAGCTCTAACAGTAAAGAACTAGAATCACACACACACATCGGCGGGAGCAAGGTGCTAAACCGCCGAAAGCAAACTAATAAAAAAAATGTAAAAAAAGACAAAAAGATGTTTGGCATGGCAGCTCAATGAAGTGCGAGGCGCGACACGCTACATCATCGTTGTTGGTAGGTGATTGTGATGGAGGTAATCCATGAATCAGTAAGCAATTACGCCTACTGTACTGTTCTTGTGCTTCCACCTGTTGCCTAAGAAATTGATTTTCATCTTTAAGGCTATTGATTTTCTTCTCTAAACTGTTAAGATTTTTTTGAAAAGCAATAGACACTGCATCTGTTTTAATTTGTCGAAAAGCCTCGTTTTCAGTTATTAATCCACAGATTTTAACTGCAACTTCATCCAGTGCTGTTAGGCTATCGGTACCAGTAGGCCCGGTAGTTATAAATAGGCATAGTAGGCATAGTACAGGCATAGTAGGCATAGTACAGTCATAGTAGGCATAGTACAGGCATAGTAGGCACAGTACAGGCATAGTACAGGCATAGTAGGAATAGTACAGGCATAGTAGGTATAGTAGGCATAGTACAGGCATAGTAGGAGAGGTGTGTGATCGAAAACCAGTCATATCAATGTGACAGAGCCTTTTAATTTTTTATATGTTGCAGGTTTTTGTACAATTTCCGTTAATGAGTTGTAAGCATACATTGGCGAAGCCATTTCAGAGGATTTATTGGAATATGCAAAGATTTTGTTAGTTTCTGACGTTTCCTATTAACTTCAGCAATTAAAATATCAAAATTGTTATACATTGCAGTGATGCTTTTTAGTGACGAAGAAAATTTATCCACAGCTTTTGTACTTTGTTTATTTGAATGAGCTTAAGCTAAGCGCTTTGCAAAAAAGTCCATTTATCAAGTCTCTTTCTGGGCTTTGACCAGAATATTTTCGACTTGCAAACGAAGGTGAGCAAACCCCCTACAATATGCTGTACTTGACTGTCACTCGATATGCCCTAGTCCGGTTTTTTTTAAGTGTAGTGTGGGAGTTTGCCAGGGAGGCCACGGCTCCATAGTCATCCTCTAATAAAAAAACTTAGAAAAAGGCATTCTAAAATAGTTGACCTTCGAAAACAAGAAAGCCTTTAAGTTGATACCGAGAGAAAATATGCGATATTGACCAAAAATCAACAAGTTGGGTGTAATGGGGACGATCACCTAAGGTTTCTATATTGGTGTTGTTGTTGAGTGGTTCCCACAGCACGTCTGACTTCAGAGAATCGAGTATATTTTCCAATAAACACAACGTCGAAAACACGAATAATGACTTGCAATGAATCTTTAATGTCTTTTAATGCTAATGCCTCTTTTTATGTACTTATTTACTTGGTCACTCTGCCATGCGTCTAGCCATTTGGTTTAGTTACCGAGTATTATTTCATTATAACAAGAGAGCGACCATTTATTTATGATATGTAGATATGTGTATTATTTTTATGACAAGTTTTAGGTCAACAAATGATTTACAATAACAAGCGCGCCAACAGAGAGAGAATGTTTATGGGTCATCCGCAATGTTTGATTTCAGCAAAACATCGACAATTCAGTTTGTATCTCGTAGGGTCGCCATAATTACTCCTCGCGGAAAAAATGGCATTGCTGACGACGGAAAGATTGGTAGCTCCTTTGATGAGCTCGTTATCATGCATTTCTGCATATTGGGTGTATGTGTCATTGTTATTGCTTGATTGTTTGTTTCCGCTTTGTCTTGCATTGC
Organism: Trididemnum clinides; assembly: GCA_963675345.1. Taxonomy (NCBI): domain Eukaryota; kingdom Metazoa; phylum Chordata; class Ascidiacea; order Aplousobranchia; family Didemnidae; genus Trididemnum; species Trididemnum clinides. The sequence goes on along the minus strand of OY776305.1, from coordinate 3,449,046 downwards.
GTGGGTCTTGTTGAAGTTTTCAGTGGTCTCTGGGGGCAGCGATTGTTTGTTTGTTGGCGCTGCGTGAATACAAAATGCGATGCTTTGCTGTTGTCATGGCATTTTTCATGCTTTATTCATGATATATAGGTGTATCTATTCTTTTATGGCAAGTTTTGGTCAACAAATGATTTAGAATAATGATGTACAATAACAAACGTGCGAACAGAGCGAGAATGTTTATGAGTCTCCCACAATCTTTGATTTCAGCAAAAACATCGTTGACCCAAATTTTGTATCTCGTAGGGTCTCTATAATCTGCAAGCAAAACGACGGTAATTAAGCTATGGTTTGTAATAGCGTTATTCCTTAATTAATGAATAAGTGACATACCTGGTGTAACAAGGGATACATGAGCAGTGCCAGAAATAATTAGTAATTCCAACAATGTCTTAAGACTACACACATTTATAAAATCCACTAAAAACACTCCGATACATGTCTGGTTTTTATGGTCTTTTTGACAGTAGTAAAATCTTTGCCTTCCGTGTTAGCTTGCTTAACGTAGCGTGACTGAGTGCAAAAAATCACATTCCGTTTCCTTCCTGCTTCCCTTAAACTAGGGTGATGAAGCATAACATCGTTCACAGCATTAGTTACATCTGCATTATCAAATTGACATTTTAGGCCTTTGCTTTTTTCAAAGTTGGCAATATCACTAAAAGATGTAAAAATATGATTAGTGGGACCTGCAACACAGTGTTGCAAAGATCCCTAAACATCTGTTTTATAGGTCCCGCAAGCAGCCGTTTTCATTTCATTGCTTAGTCAACTACTTAAGCATTTAATGTAAAGTTCAAATTTTGTTCTATAAGTTTAGTAATAGGCTGACTCCAACAACTAAAAATTATCATCACATCGTACTATGCCTACTTTGCCTGTACTATGCCTGTACGATGCCTACTATGCCTGTACAATGCCTACTATGCCTATTTATAACTACCCCCAGTAGGCCTACTGCTTGAAGCAGCACAAGTAGGCCATCCAGAGGAGCTACCAGTATCAGTAGTATTGAGATGATTACCAGCATCTGTTCTTTCTGTGTTGGAAGAATCATTTTCATCGTGTAGTGTAACATAACTTGGTTTTGTTGTAGATTCTTTAGTGCTATATGGCTACTTTGAATTTACTTTGAAGTTCCCACAATTATTTCCCATATTTAGACTAATGATTGTTGCAGTATCCAGTAGTAGTTTTCAGTAATTTTGAAGATATGATGATTGCTAGTTATTGTTATTAGGCCTAATTGATAAAACTACAGTAGCCTACCCTAATACTCCATTACCTTATTCAAATAGAGTTGCAACCATTTTAATTAAATTGTTGTGAGTTCGTTATTGTTGTTCGGTTTTATTCCTCAGTTGTCCTGGGTTCGTTAGTTTACTATACAGTATTATTCCTCACTCGGTATGACAGTCAATAAAATATATTAACGGAAAATGAGCCATGAGGGCAAAGCAAGTAAAGCAGCAGTAACTTGATTCAAAGCATGAGCAAAGCGGATGATTGACCAGCAATAATCATCATAAGCAATGCGAACATATATAAATGCGAACACGAATCACGTGACACGATAAAGCACTGGGAGTTTTGATAAAGTTGATGGGAAAGCAATGCGATTTCCTATACCAAATGTTAACGTTGATATTTAACACTAGGTATGGGAAATACTGATGGTGAGATTAAAAATGAAGCCAAATTAAATTAAAAGCAAATATGCACGCAATCACTACATATCTCCACCCCAGATTTTTGAAAATGGTGGGTCGACAGACGCAGCAATTTCAGAAATCTACCACAAAAGAAAAAAAGTTAATCATCAAGGGTGGTAAAATCTGTGGTGAAAGACGAGACAAATTGAAGCGAGTAAACACAAAAAGTCCAAAGGGTGAGAACAAAAGAAATAGGCAAAAAAGGAAAGTAAGCGCAAGGGTAACGCAAAGTGATGAGTGGAAGAAGTTGAAGTATAAGAGTAAATGTTATTAAAAATTCATCCATGACTATGAGCAATCAATCACCTCTCCTTTCAAAGACTTTCCCGAAAATGCGAAATTGTGGACGCGATATGGGATTGGGGGAGCGGACGAGCGTGCGTTAATTGCCGGCGTGAGTTGCCGGACTCGCGACGAAATAAAAACACATGAAACAAAATACAAAAACTGCCGGTTTGACAACCCGGGCTTGGACTCACGCTGGAGCGACGTGCCGACATAGTTGGTCGGGCTTGGCGAATGTAAAAGCATACGATAAATAAAAAACAATGAAAAAGAATACGCGACGCTCATTAGTGAGAAAGGGGCGGGTTCGTCCAATCCCATTGTCTGACAATTTCCTGCATCTCAAGCAAAGTCTCTGAAGCAAGAAAGGGCGGCGCGCAAAAGAGACCGATGAAGGAAAAACAACATTCAACCCATAGTATCAAGTAATACTCTCACAAAACAGAACACAATATTTTGAAAAACGTTGAAGATATGGTAATGATGGAAAACTGAGGAACACAACAAGGGAAGGGTGAGTCAAAACTAGCGTTAACTTGGATGCAGTTTCACGTCATGCCCAGGACGATGAAGGTAAAACCAAACTTAATTCTCTAGCAATCTGTAACAATCAGGGAGTCTCATCACACTGAAAATAACTAGTTTAAAAACTATTCTGAAGAATAACAAACAACAGGTACTTAACGTAAAGTCATGTAACGATCACATGATTGTCTTCTTGAAATTTGACGATCGGTAATTTCTTGCTTCCTTCTTGCTGGTTTCTTTCTTCTCTCTTCCTTCTTAATATCACACGGGGAACCAATGTCGCGATTCCAATGGCGTGACTCATTCGGGGCACCAATGTTGTGAGTTCGTTATTGCTATACCGTATTATTTTTCACTCGATATAGAGTTATTCCTTTTTTATTGCTGGTAACTATCAATAGCATTCAAATAGCAGTATTTAACAAACAGAATTATAGTGGAATAATTTAAGCATGGCGATACGAACATATATATGCACACGGATCACGTGACACGATAAAGCACTGGGAGTTTTGATAAAGTTGATGGGAAAGCAATGCGATTTCCTATACCAAATGTTAACGTTGATATTTAACACTAGGTATGGGAAATACTGATGGTGAGATTAAAAATGAAGCCAAATTAAATTAAAAGCAAATATGCACGCAATCACTACAAAATCATCCAGTAGCAAACCTTGGGCACCAGTGGCATCTGAAAAAGAAGCAGCAACAGGACTATCTGTAGGTCTAATATTACATGAACTAGACAAGTATTGCTAATTGTACTCATCTTGGCATTTTGATACTTCTGCCAACTGTGCTAAGGTCGTTGTTCAAAGTATCAAAATGTCAGAGATATTGTTCAAAAACAATCGTTAACCACTATTTTCAAAATCCTTACACATGCATTTCCACCTTATTCAAACTTTTCACCACAAAATCAAGATTGTTTGATGGCAGGGGTTCTGACACGGTGCCCTGCTCTTTCATTAAAATTGTTTGCCAATCTTTTCCTGATATTGTATATGTGTCAGGGCACTTTGTAGATCTTGACATTATACTTAGAATTGACCCTGTAACTACACCTGGTTTCCTGGAGGTCTGGTGGTTTAACCCACTCTTCAGCGCCAACAATAAATTCACTGGTTGTATGCTCATGATCACCAACAGTTTTCATTCCAGTGCTTCTTTCCAAAAATGGATAGTGCCATTTGTAAGAAATTAGTTTGCATGAGGGAATTATTCTTAGATTACAGTATAATTTGCAATCACAACATTTGAATATCCTCAAAGTATAATCAAGTAAATTTTGTAGTTCTAATTTGTTGTCTACAGCAGTGTTTCCCAAATTGTGTGCCGTGGAAGATTTGCAGGTGTGTCATGGGTTTTTTTAAAAATACTTAAAATTTATTCAACTTCTCAACCAGAATTGAGTAAATGCTGCCATTAACTAATGATAGGGTTGTCATACGTCAGGAAAATTATGAACATGTCCGGAATTCAGGAGGTCAGTCTGGAATTTGCTCAAGTGTCTGGAATTTTGCTCAATTGTCTGGTAACAAAAGATTTGCAATGCTGCACGAAGCACAAGTGGTAGCAAGACAGGTGATAATCTTTTTTTTGAGAACATCTTTATTTGGGGTTACACAGCACGAGCTCCAACAATTCCAATCGTTAGCATTGTATCAAAAGCAACCAATTTAAAACTTGCCAGCAAAGGATAGCAACTTTTTTACAAAAGTTAGAGTAAATGGTTGTGTCTGCAATTTTGCCTCATAAAATGTGGTAACCCTACTAGTGGTTGATAACGTTGGAGATCATGTTATGTTCCCCAAAAAAGTGGTGATCTCCAAAAAAAAGTCATCACCTTTCTCACTGTCACCTGTAATGCTACTTGTGATCAATATGAATAAATTTATGTGGCTGTTTTGCTGCAAAGTTTGTTTAGTTTTTTTACTGTGCCAGCAGACAAAAAAGTTTGGGGAACACTGGTCTACAGCATTTTACCAGTAAACATTTATGATAGGTTGAATTTGGTGACACATTAGACATGTGACTTTTGGTTGTGATTGGTAAACTTCTTCAACACAATAAACACATGACTTGACAAAAATTTTGCCCTCAGTGTACTCTACTTCTTGGTTTTACATACCTATCCCTCCCCCACTCTACACTGTCTGCATAGAGTTGAATCTGTAACCATCACGTTAGCAGACAGCAGTCTTATGCACAATTTTTCAGCAACTCTACATGCATTACATCAAATGTGCTTATGTAAAAGCCTACTTAACGTGTGTAGAGCAACAGCAGGCATATGACTAGTCTGAGTTAGAATGAGTGCACTCTGTGTGGCGACTAGTCACTTCTATCACGACAGCCACTGTACCTAGATTGCATTCCAAATATAAAGCCAAGCCAAATGCTGTTGGTGATTTTCTGTTTGTGGTTTGCAATAGAAGTTTCTTAGGTTGGCTCACATGTATGATGAAATAGATTCCAAGAGTAAAATTCTGTTGAAGGCAATGTAGCCACTTTCATTATTTAAATGAATTCAATTTTTCAATTTACTACTGATATAGCAATTATAAAACACTTAGTGCTAGTGTGCTAACCTGTATTACTCAAACAAAAGTCTGTCTCGAAATTGAATGAATTATGTGATTATTCAAAAGTGATTATGGAACACAGAAGTTGGTGACAAGTTTTATCATTTTGTCTGGCCTATTTTATTCTGGAATGAAAATCTAAACTCCATGTGTAATAATGGTGTGTGGTCAGTCAAACCTTTTTGTCCTATTTTGTGCTTACAGACATTTCATCCAGAAAGCAAAAGCTGGCAATAAGTTCAATTGGAGCCTCTATATTTAGGGTTGGGGTTAGAGATAGAGTTAGTTAGAGTTATAGGTTTAAGAACTTAAAAACAATGGCATCAGCTAGTTAATGAATGTGGCCTGTAGGGTTGGAGTAAGGGTTAGGTATGATGTTATAATTAGGATAACATTTAGGGTTAGGGCTAGTCTGTGAAATTTCTATGTTTTTGCTAGATAAAATGATCAGCAGTTATTATTTAGCTGTGAAAAATGTCCACTGTTTGAAATTGATGATATTTAAAGACACACTCACACAGTGACGTTTGAGTTCTGTAGTGGACATAAAATCAAGATATTTTGTTGACATGCCATTTGCTGTGCTAAAAACCTACATTACAAATGAAATTGCCCATAGTATAGCAAGTGAGTAGTACATTTTAAAACAGTGAATTTTAGTGGCAGCTCATGCTTCTACAGTCTAGCCCAGTGGTTCTCAATCTTGTCTGCTTGTAAAAATTCCTGTTGCTGCAAACTTTCTTGTTTGCATTGCAAGCAAGTTAGACCCTTCCTATATGTTGTGGATATTTTCATAGAGATGGTGAATAAGCTTTTTTGGTTTCATTGCTTCTATGCTTAAGACAGTGTAGCGGTTTCGAACCCGGTTTTTATGTTTACAGTGTTTTTGATCTGAGTTGTCTTGTATCACCTTATCTTTTCAGTGCTTTTGGTTGATTTCTTTGTTTGCGCAGTTTAGTTAATTAGGACACATTTTAAGTTTCTAATTTTGCTTTAAGCATCTTTTGGAATTTTTTAAATCATTTGACTTTTCTTTTACGTTATTCAGTTCAATTCGATACAATTCAGTTCAGTTCAGTTGGTTCCGTTTTGTTTAGTTTCATTTAGTTTGGTATGTTCTGTTCAATTTGTTAATAAATGGATCCATTCTTTTGTTAAACCATTTGGTCAATAAGAAGCTGCAGCAAAGATCAACAGTTTTATGTGCAATCGCCAGTTAACCAAACTGGTGGTCGCTACAATAGTGTAACACAAAACATTTGATATTAGTCATGTTATTCTAGTTGATGCAAAACTCCCTTTAAGACAATATTTATTGTACATTCATTGCTTAGCTATTACTAGTGTTACAATCAGCCTAGAAATACATGTGCAATTAAAAACCAATGCTTTTGCTGTGAACTTGTCATTCTCATACCAAATTCAGCATAAAGACCTTTTTTAGAGGTAACTTTTTCACTTCCAAATTGACTTATTGTTAGGGTTCTGACCGATATTTTTTTGGAGGTCCATTATTTTAAGTGCTGTTCTTCTAAAACCCAATCCATTTTGAATCTAATAATTATGTTTTTTTAGCAATAAGGTCAATTTGATTTTTTTGGTCAGGATCCTTAAAAATATGCATGAAATATCAACCCTGGGTATAACCCTATTAGTAGAAAAAGTTAATGAAATTTTGATGTTAACAATTGTTATTTTATTTATCATTTAAAAACAGCGTATGCTCAATATGTCATACTTCAATTGTGGCAACTTGTGTGATGACAACATTGTTAGAAATAACTCAGATATATTTTCAACAATAAAGGCAGAGTATTTGAAAGGATAATTGCCTAATATTGAAATGATGATGAATCAATCAATTTCTTACAACAAAAAACAAACTCAAAAATTAAATAATGCTTTGTGGTCCCCATGAAACTTCCTCACCACCTCCAGGGGTCTGTAAACTCCAGTTTGCAAACAATTGCTCTACTGCAATTAAAAATGAAATGCATCAGTATTTAATTATTGATGGGTCTTTTAAGTTTTAATAGATTTGATGCACTTCTCTTAAAACAAAAACATGCTAATAACCAGTAATGGGCAAGTTAGTGAGTTACAATTGCACAGCAAAAAACGTAACTGAATGACAGTTTCAGTTACAAATTTTTAAAAGTATGGTAACTAGTTACATTTAGCAGTTGCAGCTACTTTCAATTGCCAAAATTTTCAATGCAAGAGTGACTTGTTTTCTATACAAAGCAGCAACAACCAAACCGCCAATTAATAATGTTTAATTTGCTTAGCAAAATTTTAGAATTCCTGGTGCAATAGCATCCCCCTTCAATATGCTAAAGCTATCTGTGTTCAAACCACAAAAAAGTGGAAGCCAGCAAATGCAAAAAAACTTTGAATGGCCATACTTTTACAATAGCACTTTAATCTTGTGGTGATATATAGAATTTTGAATATTTGCATTGATCTTTCCAAATGTGGAGTTTCTGATAAAGTGCTATGCTTCATGTTAATGGCAAAAATGCATTACCTTGAAAATCGATCTCAAAGGGTAGTCAGTAAAAATCATGACAAAGGGGATTCCAACCCATGCTTACACCAATGAGTGATGTAAATTGGTAGTAGTTTGCAGCAGCCCTGTGCTGATGGACAGAGTTAAAATCACTCCACTATTCTAGCATAGTGTTAAACTGTTGATGCAAGCACGTTGAACATTGGCATATGTTAACAGATCAACCAATATGTTTGTACTGCCTTTGTGTCAGTCTCACATCTGCTCATCAACACGACTGGGGTTAGAATAATATATCAGTTTTTGATTGAATGAGTGAGACCAATTTAAACCATACTTTGGCAGTGAAGAAGCAAATATGCCACACTCTCATCTATACACTTACTCTAAAACAAATAAAGGTTTCACTTTTGTAGTTACTGACTTGAATGTAATTCATTACTGTATAGTATCTGACAGTTCAAGTTAATTGGTCAAGGTAAAAGGGTCCGAAATTCCCAATTAGTTGAAGGCACCCAGTGAAATAAAGTTATTTGACCAAAAACATCAACTGTTTTTATTATTTCATGACAAAATAATAAAATATCCATTTTTGCTGTGAAGCAGCCAACAGAAAGTAAATTAACTTGTAACTTTTGCAGTGCCTGGTTACAAATTTCTTTACTTCTGCAAAAAAGTAACTAGTGACTGCCCATCACTGCAAGAAACTCTAAACTCTTTGCAATTATTTTCTGACTTTGCTATCATCAAATTTTGCCTTCAGACCCTGACTCCTTCAACTTGACATTTTCAACTCCTTACTCAGCCTTCCATTCCTTAACACCCATTCACCTCACCCACACCTTGTTCTTTGAGTAGTTACAGACCCCATATGCATAAAGCTAATTCTTTTATAATTTGTATTCTGCATTAATTAGTACACATCCTTTCTTATCACAGGATTATCCATTAACACTTTTGATGAAGTGATGTGAGAGTTATTGATGGAGAACAAAAACTTAACCCATGGGCCATGGTGATAGTGTAAGTCTATCAAATTCTGTTTAGTCTGTCACCGCCATCAGCATCAGTAAAATTTGTCTGTGTGTGGGATTCGAACCCATGATTTGCACCAGCTACTAAAGAATGTAAACTCAGGCTTTTGGTATAGTAGAATTTGCTTTATAAACACAGGGATAATAAATCCAACTGCATATTAGTCTCCAGCCACAGACCTATTGCTTTACCTAATGTAATTTCAAAGTATTTTGACCAATACATATTATTTATGACCAGTAATTTTTTGTTGAGTGTGGATAACCAATTTGGCTTTAAGCCTGCGCATAGTACTGACATGTGCCTCCTTTTATGAAAACAAGCCATTTTGCAATACCATACTTATGAAAGTCCACTGTTTGTTGCCTTTTGGATGCCTTGAAAGCATTTGATAAAGTTAATTATTACATTTTGTTTAAAAAACCTACAGAATGCAATGTTCCTGAGATTTTTGTAAAACTCTTAGCTAACTGGTATTTCAGTCAACATCTCTGTGTAAGGTGGGGTACTGCTGTTTTTTACTGTCTCAAATGAAGTGAGATAAGGTAGCATTTTGATTGTTTTTCTATTTGCTGTCTGTATGAACCAACTCTCACAGACCCTTAACAAACTTAACATTGATTGCTTTATTGGTCAACATTGTCTAAACAATATTTTGTATGCTGATGACATATGCTGTATTGCGCCTTGCTGCAAGGCCTTCAAAAGCTGCTAGATGTGTGCTATGAATACGCACAAAGCCATGATATCTCTTAACTGCTCTAAAACCAAAATTATGATGTTTAAAACTAAATTTCTAAAACTGAATTTTGTGCCCAAAAACAATTAGTTAACTGTGTAATTGATTTTTTAGAAAAGGTGAAATATTTAGGTTTTCTTTTGGCATGTGATTTGCGAGATGATATTAACATATATCGACAGCTTTGCTATATCTATGGTACAGCGAATAGACTTCCTAGTAAATTTTTCAACTGTACCAAAAACGTAAAAAATTATTTGTTTTGCACGTTTATGTATAGTTTCTATGGCAGTAGTATTTGGTCGTCTTATCGACAATCTACCTTTCACCGTCTCTGGGTAAGCTGTAATAATGCTTACAGGATGTTATCTAACTTGTGTTGTCAAGTAAGTATATCTTTGACTCTTGTGCAAAACAATATATGTACTTTTCAAGCATTGATTTGAAAATACGTTGCTTGCTTTACAATTTGATATGCAAATTTTTGTAATATCTGGATTTCCTCACTGGTAAATTGTGATGATTTCTTAACCAGTTTTATAACAACTTTCTCCTCTTTCATGATCGTTTTAGGCCTTTGCCTTCTCGGGGATTTTAAACATCTCTGTAACTCTGTGTTTATACTCTGCGTTTGTTTGTTTATTGTTTATGCTCTGCATTCGTTTGCTCTCGTTGTGCTATTGTAGTGTGATTTATGCTGGACTAATGTTGACATTGCTGTAAGTTAACGGGTCTGTTAAATAAATAAATTAAATCCAATTTCCTTTAGGATGGAATGTTTTGATTGATGAGTAGCTGGTAGTAACTCCAAAGTTTGCTCTAAATTTTGTAGTACAATGATTTTTGAAGAAAAACGTCGATGTAATGACAATCTGTTCAAAATCTAATTTGTTGATTTTTAAATGTACACACAATTGCCACACAAACAATTAACTTTGGTGGGCTGCAAGATCGTTTTTCAAACATGTATTTTAAGCCAGTGCAACAAACTGTTATGTTGTACAATTACATTATTTAATGAAAAGGTCAAGACGACAAAGCAGTGGCTAAAAAGCTAAAATTGTTGAACAGCCATAGAACTTTGTCTTTAGTTATATACACTGCAGTACCCATTTTTATTGTAGTGGTTAATACTTCCACTTCTTATAAATTCAAAATCGCCCAGGAGCAGATTGGGCTAATTGAGTAAATTCTACTGTGTTGATACTTTTTTGCCCAGAACCCTGTCTTAACCACTCTCAGCCACCTAAGCATACTGCTCAGCTGTGTGAATTTTTCTAGGTCAGCACTGTGACCTTATGGTTTATGTCTATGAAACTGGATTCATTTTGCCCGCTAGTAGTATTGCAGTATTGCTAAATTCTATCCTACTTTAATTCAGTAACATCTTGAAGCTGTGCCATCTTTTGGCTTGTTTTACACTGGTATAACTGATGTCAAGTATCATGCGAACTGAATGTAACCAGCTGTAGTATACTGGAAAAATGTAATAATGTGTTATAGTAGTGGATGACATAATTCGTGTAAAATGAACTATCCAATTTAGTGTATGTATGCGTTTTTAAGTCAGATTTTTGGTACAATAAGGTCTTCACTAAACTACTGTTGCATCTTAAATGTAAAAGAGTAAAGCAGATAACAAAAATTATGTTTTGCATCAGAAATTGGCTGTAATATGTATGCCAACGTAAGTGAATAAGAAATATTTTTTGTATCTTTTTGTTCAAACATGCACTTTCAATGCAAAGCAAAGTTCAACCACATAACTTGTAACCGTGCTCATTTTATGATTTTGGCTACTCTAAATTCAAGATGTAATTTGAGTTTAAATAGCATTTTGGTGTCAAAAATAGAATAAACTTGTACTTGCTTGAATATGCGAGTATCCAATTTTCACAAAAAACTTGCTTAAACACGTACCGTTTAGACAAATTGATTGCGCATTGTACTATAAATCTGGCCTGGCTACATACGGCCTGCAAGAATCTTTGCTGTGGCCCACTGGGCTCTCAACCCAAATTGTCCTGACAAAAAGTGATGTAAAGCTTTTGAAAAAGTTGATCTTCAAAACAGGATGTTTTCATATTGGTTCAGAATTAACATATGGCAAAAACGTTTTCCATGTCGGTGCCAAGACCAAAACAGGTAAACTAATCTCTTTTCCAAATGAGGTAAATCCGTCCATCTCTGCTAAAGAGACAACGCCGGATAAAAACTGAATAACTACTACTACTACTGCAAGGCTGATCAAAACAAAGCTTTTTCTGTTGATTTTGAGATGAAAGTGGGCAAAACAGTGTTTTTGAAAAGTTAATCTTTACAAGAAAAGATCTTCATGTGATTTTCTAGGCCATCATGGGCAAAATAACGTCTTCATGTTTGTGTTGAGGCAAAAATGGGTAAAATGATCTCTTTAACTTAGTTGATCAAAATAAAATCTTCACAGTTTTTGGGACCAAAGGTTTGAGAATCTTGGTATGTGATCCTCGATAAACATATTTACTTTATGTGGTACTAATACTATTTTGAGTTGAGCATGTCATAGATTCACAAGCAAAGTTTCTTGTGACAAAATTTCATTTTTATTAATTGACTTCAAAAAAGAACATAAATAGCAAAACACACCCCTATTAACACGTTTTCTTGTATATAATGATCTAAATTATTTGTGATGAATGCCATTATTCAAAAATGGTCAATTGACTGAGGATTACTCTGAAATCAGTTTAAAACTTTTGCATGGACTACTTGAATTACAAAAATCGGAAGCTATTAAGCATTTTGTAATTCGTCAAACTGAAATCTGATTTTTATCTTTGTTACTTTATTGAAGTAACCAAGTGTGATGAAGTGCTTTCTCATAATTTTAAGGGTGCGAGTTTAGTCCCTGATTGGTCTCTATGTTGTTGTGCTTTTGGAAAAGCCATTTTACTGCTAATTTTTTGATTTGGTTGCAAGCTTGGCTTGAAGTTCACTGTGTCAGCAGTGTTGGCAACTCAAAGTGGGTTTAAACACAAGTTGCTTGATGCATAACCCCGAAGGTTTTCCTGTAACTGTATGATAAAAGTATAATAATGAGCCACCCTGTAAAATCAAAAAAATGCTGATGTGAATCAGAAGTTCGAAGATGGAAATCAGGAAAGGACACGATTTAGTCTTGTGTAACAGACCTAATAGTTTTCCTGTATCAGGGCTTTCCAAACTTTTTAAGCCACATGCTCCTACTTGTGAATCTTTGTTTTTCAAACCTCAATCTTCATCAATTTTTCCAGCCAACAATTGCAGAAAGATAATACAAGAAACATGGCAAGAAGTCATTTTATTGTTAATTAGCTTGTTTGCTTGTTTGAAGAACATTTAATAAAACTGAGCGTTAATATGCTCAGTTCATTTTTTCATATTTTTTATCCTCTCGATATGGACAACTGGCTATGCTTCACATTCCAACTCGTAGTGATTGTTGTTGCTTACTTCATTCAACATTTTCTTTCGCGTTGAGGTATGTATAGCAGATTTCTTTCTTTATAAATTTAAACTTTATCCTACATTGTATGCTTGCCTTATTTAAAGCTCATCGTACAGAGAAATGAATTTCTCATCACGCTTGTAACAACAATGTTTGAAGTAACCGTTTGTTAGGTATTTCTTTACTGACTACAGAAAAACGAAAACACAGCAACTCTACACTACACAATCGATCACTATGACGTCACAGAGAGATGCCACCATGTCACAATTTAAAAAAATAGCATTTCATCCGTTTTTGTTTTGAATTAAAACAGCACAGTATAGAGTATATACTTAACCATCTACGTGTATGGCATTTTAAAATTGTTTTGTGTTTTCACGATCGCTCAGTACAATTATCACAGAATTACAATGGTCCACTAATCCCTGGTTGAGAAATCCTGCTCGTAATTGCTTAAGATTACTCAATCTAAAGTAATTTTTTATTCGATTGTTTAGGCGATACATTGAAAATTTTTTTCGATCTTTTTCCATTAAATTGCGAGTTTTTACGAGAGTAGACGTTAGAAAAAAAGCATACTTCGTTTGCAAGATTGAAAGCAATGATTTTGTTCTTGACAAAAATAATTCAAAACATGATTTGCAATTTAAAAAAAAAATGCATAATCTGGTATAATATAAGAGGATATGTGGCGAATCAGTGTGTTTGAGAGCAAGAATTAAAGCAGTCCGGTGAAAATGACGTTTGTAACTGCGAATTTCAGATGTTCGAGTAAACGTTAATTATTTTTACAGATGAGTGATATTTGTGTTGCCTGTGTCTGTTGTCGAAAGTTTAGAGTTTATTTTGCAATTCAGGTAGCGCTGATGTTACTGAAATGTAAGAAAACTGTTGTCATGGACAGTGCGTTTAGGTCTATATTTGATTCCAGTTTGAAAAAAGTGCAAAAAAGCAAGTTTGACTACCAGAGTGTATTCTGTAGTCGTTCCTAGTTTTGTATCGTTTGAGTAACACACAGTAAATAAATAACTATTTTCTACAAACCGAAAGTTGGTAGTCGATCAATTATTTTCTACTCGATTGGCAACAACATAGCTAAATTTGATTCTATTGTCAACACTCATTAGCCAAAGAATCAAATCGAGCTATTTCAATTTCTGACATTGCAGTTCCTTAATCAAACTCTTTGAGTTAACTGTTTTTTTAAGGCTGTTATTTTTTTTAACTTTTAACTTTGATCTGCTGTGTTGTATACCCCTTTTAATATGTTGGTATTTGACTCAAAAACTGAGGTATTACCCTATGGTTAGGCAGAACTGTTTGATATTGTTACTAGTTTTTTCGTATTTTGTGTTCACAGGTTGTAATTGTTGATCCAGTAATTGTTACACTGTCCTTCAGTGAATGTGATAGTAAAAATGGAGTTTTTTTGGCAAAGTTAATCGTCGAAGAACTTCGTTTGATTCGATTGACATAAAAAGAAAATGCCAAAGCTTGCTTGTGATATGAAGATTCGCTTAACGCGTCAGGACAACATTGAACAGTTAGAAAACATAGAAAAGAAGGGCAAATGTGTGACTTTACCAATGTTATATTTAATGGAATCTCTTGGTGATTTTATTGATGGCTCTCGTGCGTTTGGTGATGGCTTTGCTATAGAAGATGCAAACAGAAATGATTGTGCTCTGAAAAAAAACGAAAAAGTTTTAACTTGTTTTAATGCGAAGTCGAGTCCAGTAAACTACGTTTTTAATACTGATGGTGTGGCGTTGAATGACAGTGTTACTACCGCTACGTGTAGGAAAAATGACGATGGTGGTGTAAATGGTAAAATCAGTGATTTGGTTGAGAACAAATCAGAGCTAACAACTTTTGCTTCTACTTGTACAACACTTGAGCCAAGCTCTTTACTTTCATCAGATTTGAGCAGTGTCATCGAATATAGTCCGTGCAATGGTGCATATTCTTATGTTCAAAGTAATGATAAAATATCTGAAAATGCTATGTCAAATCCGTTGGAAAATCATAAAGTTTTTGAAATTGGCAATAATAAGAATAAAGCAGTGAAAGACTGTCCAACAATGAGGTCGAATGCAAATAGTAGGCTTGATGTAACTAAGATAAAACGAGGAAAAACTCTCGAAAAAGCTAATATTTTAAAAAGACCTAGAAAGCATTTGCGAGTGTACACATGCCAATTTTGCAATAAAATCTTTAAAACATTATCTAATTTTGCTTGCCATCTCCAAACCCATACAAGTGAAAGACTTTACCAATGTGATATATGTTTAAAACGATTCAGACATGATTCAGCATTGAAAAAGCACATCAGAGTCCATACAAGTAAAAGACCGTATGAATGTGATATATGCTCAAAACGATTCAATAGAAATTCAGCATTGAAAAAGCACATCAGCATCCATACAGGTGAAAGACCTTACGAGTGTGATAGATCTTCAAAACAATTCAATAAAAATTCATCATTGAAAAACCACATCAGAATACATACTGGTGAAAGACCTTACGAGTGTGGTGTATGTTCAAAACGATTTAAAGTACTTTCAACGTTAAAAAATCACATCAGAATCCATACTGGTGAAAGACTTTACGAGTGTGATATATGTTCAAAACGATTTGTACGAGATTCAGCGTTAAAACGGCACATGAGAATTCATACTGGTGAAAGACCTTACGAGTGTGATATATGTTCAAAACGATTTGTACGAGATTCATCGTTAAAACGGCACATGAGAATTCATACTGGTGAAAGACCTTACGAGTGTGATATATGTTCAAAACGATTTAATCTAACTTCATTGTTAAAAAATCACATGAGAATTCATACTGGTGAAAGACCTTACGAATGTGATATATGTTCAAAGCGATTTATACAAGATTCAGCGTTAAAAAAGCACATCAGAGTCCATACTGGTGAAAAACCATACGAGTGTGATATATGTTCAAAACGATTTAAAGTAGCTTCATCGTTAAAAAGTCACATCAGAATCCATACAGATGAAAGACCTTATCAATGTGATATATGTTCAAAACGATTTAAACAACATTCATCCTTATATTATCACGTCAGAATCCACACTGGTGAAAGACCTTATGAGTGTAATATATGTTTAAAACAATTTATACAAGATTCATCATTAAAAAAGCATATCAGAATCCATACTGGTGAAAGACCTTTTCAATGTGATGTATGTTCAAAACAGTTCAATGAAACTTCAGCATTGAAAATTCATTTCAGAATCCATACAGGTGAAAGCCCTTATGAGTGTGATATATGTTCAAAACGATTTAAACGAACTTCAGCGTTAAAACGGCACATCAGAATTCATACTGGTGAAAGACCTTATAAATGTGATGTATGTTCAAAACGATTTAAAGAAAATTCAGCGTTAAAAAATCACATCAGAATCCATACTGGTGAAAGACCTTATAAGTGTGATATATGTTTAAAACAATTTAAACAAAATTCAACGTTAAAAAATCACATCAGAGTTCATACTGATGAAAGGCCTTATAAATGTTGTACATGTTCAAAACGATTTAAACGAAGTTCAACATTGCAGCAGCACATCAGAATCCATACAGGTTAGAGACCTTACATATGTAATGTATGTTCAAAACGATATAAACAAGAATCGGCATTAAGACAACGCATCAAAATGCATACAAATGAAAAACTTTACATTTATGTTACGTGTTCCAATTACTTTAAGCATTATTCTTCCTTGAAACGGCACATCAAAATGCATTCATACAAGACTACGAGCGTGATATCATGTATGTTCAAAAAGATGTTTTGTTTCGATATTGAATGTGTATTACAGAATTCATTTAGAAGAAAGGTCGTTTAAGTGAGAGTCATGTTTGAAAGAACTAACTACTATGCCTTTGCGTAAATATGTGTGTGTTGATATTTGTATGCACATTACAATACCAAAAGACTTTAAAAAATGGTATTCACTGCTTCCCTGCTTGACGCTCGTTATTTCGGGGAGGTTGTGGAGAACAAGCCGGCAAGTTCGCTTGTTGTGTCCTTGGGCAAGGCACATCCCGGCCTTTATGTGGAAGACAGGTGGCCCAGTTTTCCCTCCGAATAGAGGGTTGGTGGCAGGAAGAGCATGCGACCGTAAAGCAAATGCCATGTAATAAAAAATGCAGATATTTGCTGTGGCGACCCCTAATCGGGAATAAGCCGAATGACAAAGAAGAATTAGAAGAACGCGATTGGGTGCATTTTTCTCTTTGAAAATTAAATGTGCTTGCATTTTCAATGAAATAAAACTACTCTAATTCATTGGTTTAATAATTGTTGTTTTTTAATAATAATATACCAATGCGTTCGTCAAAAAGTGCGGCACTGGGCGAGCTTCCGTTAACGCAATGCGGCCCGCGAGCCAAAACAATTGCCCACCCCTGGTCTACAGCTTTCCTATTTTGAAAAAAAATTACGTTGTAGGCGAATTGTCTTCATCATGTTTAGAAGTGCCGTTTGATTCAATAAAGGGGTATAGGCCTATTATCCTGTCTGGTTTTCCTGTGTGATCAAGATATTTTCTGGATTACAAACTGGCATCTCCCGAGTTTTATCTTTCAAATTAAGGTTTGAGAAGTAAGAAAACATAATCTTAATATTTGTTGCTGCCGACATCTAGGTCTTACATTAACCTCAGATTGGTGCTTATTAATGGCTAAGATTAACAAAACAACTGGTGGTCGTCACAGAACTTGTTAAACAAGTTGTAGCAATAACTACGATGATGTAGAGCTCGTACCGGCGCGATGGTGTAGTGGTGAGAGCGTTCGCATTGCAGTCGGTAGGCCTGGGGTTCATTCCTTAAGTCGAGTCATACCAAAAGACTTTTAAAAATGGTATTCACAGCTTCCTTGCTTGGCGCTCAGAATAAAAAAGGATAGTCTGAAGAACAAGCCCGCAAGCTTGCTTGTGTCCTTGGGCAAGGCACTTAACGTGACGCCTCCACCTTTGTGTGGAAGACAGGTGGCCCACCCGTACTTCACCGGATTGCAATTGTGAAGTTGCTCACCCAGCATGTCGTAAAAAGACTACTCTTGGGTACCCACCAGTGGCAGTCCGCCTTGTTGGTGGTGGGGCTACCAGTCACTCAAGAGTGGTTCGAAATGGGCTGCCATCTTTCTCCTAGCCTCATTTCAATTAGATTGACGGCATGCCGTACCTCCATCCCGAGGAAGAGGATGGGTAACCACAAACAAACAAACATGATGTAGAGCTCACTGCCACTAATCAGCATTATTGCTGGGGAAGATATAAATATTACAGATTTCAATAAAAACATAGGCGTAGGAAGTGGGGGGGGCCCTGCTTATCAAAATGCACTGATTTCGCGACAAAACTGGGCAATTTTTTATTTTTCGGGCAGTTTGAGTAAGTGCTTTTATATTTTCTAATCATTTTACTTTCAATCATTACTAAGTACAATTTCAACCATTGTGCTGCAACTTTAGGCCCTTGTAATGCACCATACTATTACCTAAAATTTGTGACTGTATATGTTTTTGAGCAAATCATAGGTAATGTCTTTGGGTGTCGTTCTATGAATCAAATTCCCTTTTTCTTTGTTGCTTACTGCACCAGTCATCTAGTAAGTTATACCTTTTTAGCTTAAGTTTGTGATTTTTGGGCATCATACAAGAGCATTTATGATTACTTTACTGCTGGTACTGGCAGGCTATCTGCTAAATCATTTCATAATAAACATTTTTGATGCTTTTGTGACAATTCAAATCTTTGCTAAATTTTGGGCAATTACCATTGCTATACTGCAGGTTTCTAGCAGATTAAACTAATTGAATCAAAAGAGATCTTTTTGATTTTGTAACTATTTGGGCAATTTAGATAATTTCTGGCAATTGAACTTTTACCTTAATTTAAATGGCATTTAGTACCAGTAGATTATTAGCTTAAGCCAGGGATGTGAAGCGGTTATTTTTCAAACGCTTCCGCTTCCACACCTATCGCTTCCGCTTCCACAAACAAAAAGTGAGAAAACGACCGTTGACAATTTTTAAAAACTTTTGTGAGTCTGTATCCTGTCTTCTTCTACACTTTATCATTTTGAGGAGACAAAAACCTTCATACATTGCTATCACTTTACCTACTTCGCTTGAGCTTATTGTTCCAAACTACTCTGTGTTTCTCTTATTTAGATATTAAAACTAGTACCGTATTGCATGTAGACCAGTGATTTTCAATCTTTTTGTCATCGCGGAACCCCTTATGTACTTTCGCGTTTGTCACGTAACCCCCCACTAACAAAGTTTAGAAATCACGAATTGCTTGCAAGAAAATCAAATATTTCGTTACTACAATTCAAAAAATAATTAAACACTTCAACAAATAGACAGTTGTTACAAGTTCCTTCACTACTTACAACTATTTTTACAACAGTTAACCTAATGCTTCTCAGATCTAAACCGTATGACCACATGTTACAGCTCTCGACAATAACCTGTCGTCACAAGAACAAATTACACCGTATAGCGCTGATTTGTTCTCTCTATCCTCAACTAACTCTGACTTTGATTTAACTTTAACTCTAATCATCATTTCAGACTTTCTGTCCGTCCCCAAACACGTGTTGACCCCGATCTTTTTGGATAGTGAAGTGCGAAATTTCTGTCGTATATATAGTATATACATGTAAAGCAAGCAAAATTGAACTGCACCAATCAACAGCCGCCTCAACGTGGTGGTGCGGTCCCCAATCCTGTTTGGGTTGGGTTGAAATGGCTGTTGGCCTTTCCGAGGGTCCCAGTTACCTCGGGCACTCCTCATACAAAGCATTTTTTTGCCGTGCAGCCCTCTGAACTACCGTAGAAGGGTAGCACGCAGCCTCTTTAAGAACAGAACATAATACTTAATATTCACAGAAATAATACTTCAAGACTTCAAGCTCCTTTGCTCGATTATCACAGAACTAATCACTTTAATATTACAATCGCAAAACAGCCAAAAACTAATTCCTCAAATAACCGTTCAATACTTGTCACGTTAATAGAATCCACAATAAATTCCCACAATCCGCAATAAACAACAGGCCTTTTTTTCTTCTCTTTCCACTACAATAACTCCCTACTACTACAACCACTCTTACTGAATCATAAAAATCTCGTCACATTATATGTAACTCGAAAAAATAATCCAGAAAACGCTAGAGCAACATCACGTGAAAAAAGCACCGCTAATAAGTTATGTTACCGGCAAACAAAAGTCCTCGAATAAACTAGATTTACTAGATCACTCTGGAACTTATTGTAAGTGATAAACGATTGTGACATAGGAAAGGGCGTGTGTGTAGCAAATCTAAATGCAAAAGTCTTCTTTTCGATCAGCAGCCGAGCGAACAAAACAATACGGTAGAACAAAAGCTATAGAATTACGGCAACTATACATAAATGAAAACCATTCTTACAAGGCAAATTTTGTTATTCGTGACAGTACAATTGATCATTGCATCCGAGTAACTGTCATAAGGGGAATCATGACGTCTTAACTAGATTTAGCTCGGATATTGATAACTTTTACTATGCGGATAACAAATATAGCGGTATAGTTTTAATTTAGCTAACGGATAATAAACGCTAATTGTCCGACAATCGATTTGACGAAATTTGCGTAATGAATTGATTGTAAAATCACGACACAGTTTCTTTATAAATGTACACACACACTTACCGTAAGAGCGTATATGATAAAACCACACCTTTTTAACATTTACTGCTTCTGGAACGTATTTCTTATGAAGCGTAAAGAATCGATTTTGAAGTCGTGTAAATGGAAATGAAGTTTAGTAGTAAAGAGCTCACATGCAGTAAATACTTTTTCTGCTTCAACAGAAGCGGGTGGATAGTAAAAAAAGCTTCATCGAGAGTTTAAAAAAGGCTATTTCCCAGAAGCTTCAAAAACTCTACATTCTTTTTGGATCATTCTGCTGTTTTGGTCTGCAGTAGTGGAAAAACAAGTAGCTGAAATTCATGCTTACCTATTAGCTTGGTTTAGTTTTTCCTTGAGAGATTTACGTGCTCTATCCTTAAATACTTCAGTAGCAGCGAGTAATACCAATTGGCTGTCTTTTCCACGGCCAGGCTCTTGCTACTCCAAGCAACCTTTGCATTAGTGTCTCTGCAAGACCGCATATCTTGGTCTTGTTTCCATATTCGCCAAATGTGTAAGGGTTGATCTCCGTCAGAAAAATGGGATCATGCAAATATTCAAGTAGGTGAACAAGACATGTGTTTCTTTTTTCTTCGATTTTTACCTCAACACGAAACTTTAGAGACGCCGAGTACGTAAGAGTAGAATAAGAAAGAGTTTTAAGCTCAAAATTGTGAGTCCGCTTGACTGACAGAAGTGTGACGTCCTTTCTGAAAAGTCCATCTACAGCATGTTTAACAGATTCATGGACATCAACCAAATTTTTGAGAATTTTAATTTCCCCGTCTGTAATGGTAATAGAAGCTCAATCTCAACAAAAGCCA
This sequence comes from Trididemnum clinides, assembly GCA_963675345.1. Classification (NCBI taxonomy): domain Eukaryota; kingdom Metazoa; phylum Chordata; class Ascidiacea; order Aplousobranchia; family Didemnidae; genus Trididemnum; species Trididemnum clinides. Next base: position 3,427,611 of record OY776305.1, on the reverse strand, counting down.
TTGCGATACTTTCTTTTTATTTCAGGCAGGGGCCAAAACACCACCCCCTTGAACTTTTCAAATATTCAATATACTGTAGTCAATAGTCGGTTGCTGGTTGTTTGGTACTTGCTCTGCCAACAGCAAGTCATCTGTATACCTCCTCGTGGTGTGACTAGAAGTAGTTCGGCTGACTAAACACAGAGGCGGCTAAAGAAAGGACCAGGCCAGCCTACTTCAGTACTTTGGCCAAGCCTACTACGATGAAGAAGAAAAATAAGTCTCTAGATTCTAGCAATCAGAAGCTCACGTCCGGTAGTTGGGGTCTCACAATGCAGAACCCCCTCGATCGTCAGTCTGCAATTGCAGTGAATGCAAAAACTTTTGGAAACAAAATTTAGCGTATTGCCACATGGAATATTCGCCCATTGTATCAGAAAGGCAAATTGGACAACGTTATGCTGGAAATGAACAGAATGAGTATTAGCTGTTTAGACCTCTGTGAAGTGAAATAGACTGGCAATGGACAATTTAAACAAGATGAGAAAACAATCATATAATCTAGTGGATGTGGACACAGTAATGGTGTTTCACTGATAATGGACAAAATGCCAACCAAATCTACCCTGTCCTACTTACCCAAATCAGATCGTCTACTTTAAGTCAAATTAAAAGCAAATCCATTCATTATAAACCTGATTGTTGCATATGCACCTACAGCAGAAGCAAATGAACCTGTGCTTGAAGTGTTTTTTGAATCCCTAGATGATCTTTACAAAAATATTTCTTATTTGCCATATTTATCTTCCATTCACGAGAAAGCCATGTATCGCTATGTTTTGGACGAAACGTCCGCACTCGCTTGGGAGTTGCCTTTTTCGAGCTGTCTGGGTCACCTGTCTTCCACATAAAGATGGGGCCGTTCAGTTAGGTGCCTTGCCCAAGGACACAACAAGCGAACTTGCCGGCTTGTTCTCCACAATCTCCCATAAATGCTGAGCGTCAAGCAGGGAAGTTATAGATACCATTTTTAAAGTCTTTTGGCATGATTCGACAAAGGGAATGAACCCCAGGTCTACCGAATGCGAAGCGGACGCTTTAACCACTACGTCATTGCGTCGGTTATAAATCACAAGAAATAAATATATTATAGGGGCGACTTTATTGCAAAAGTTGGTTCTGGAAAACATGAAAAAACTGTTGGACCTCATTGAGTGGGTACACGCAATGGACGTGGAGAAAGATTGGTGGATTCATGTGAAGAAAAAAAGTTGGTTGTAATGAGCACATGGTTTGAAACACCCCAAACGTAGATACACATGGATCAGTCGTGGTGATTGTACAAGAAACCACATCGATTATATTATGATTAATGAAAGATATTGGACTTACATTTTCAATGCAAGAGCTTATCCAGGTGCTGATGCAAATAGTGATCACAATCCAGTGATTGCAAATATTAAGATATATTTGAAGGTCAAAAAATGCTCAAAACGGAAACCAACATTCTCGCTGGATGCTCTACATAATTTTGAAATTGGAGCAAAATTTACAAAACATGTTCTGGAGAAAAGCTCCCTGGCTCAAAGGAAGCAGGATCCCTAGAGTCAGTGCACAAACATAAAAACAAGTATACCCATGGCAGCAAACAAAGCAATTCCTAAAAAATTAAAGAAAATTAAACAACCTTATTGGATAACGGATCTAATAAAACAACTTATGGAAAAAAGAAGGAAGTACAAAACAGATCTTGATCGATACCAAGAAATACAAAGAAATGTAAGAAATTTGTAAGGCCGCTAAAAACAAGTGGTTGGAAGATAAATGCCAGGAGATAGAACAACATAAAAACAACAATATCAAAAGAATATTCAAGATCATTCGAGAAATAACGAAAAAAGGGTCTATGCCTGCTTTAAAATGCATTCGTTCAGAAGATGGTACAATCTTGTGGGAAGCTGTAGAAATAAAATTGAGATCTGAAGAAAACATAAACAAGCTGTTCAATGATGATAGAAAAGAGACAGAGGAGACTACAATGATATGGGTATCTAGCCCATCAATTCTAAGAGAAGAAGCAACATGGGTATTGCGAACCTCAAAAATTGGAAAAGCAGCAGGTGCTGATGAAATAAATTTAGAAATGACTTTAGCTCTAAGAGAAGAAGGTGTTGATTTACTCTGGGAGCTTTTCAACAGCATATGTGAAACTGGACACTTACCTGATGAGATGCTAAAATCCATGTTCATTGCCATCCCAAAGAAGCCTAATACTATGGACTGTGGGAGTTACACAACAATTAGTTTAATGTCTCACACTTTGAAGCTCTTTCTCAAAATTATACTTCAGTGTGTTAGAAGAAAACTGATACCACAAATTTCAGATTATCAGCCTGGTTTTATGCCAAACCGAGGAACGAAAAATGCTATTTTTACGCTAAGAATGCTGTGCGAACGAGCAATTGAACATCAACAAAATGTTTTTCTATGTTACATTGATTACCATAAGGCATTTGACAAAGTACGGCACAACCTATTACTTAACATGTTAAAACAAATTAGGATTGATGATAAAGACTACCGCATTATTCATAATTTATACTTTGAATAGAAAGCTGCCATCAAACTTACTGAAGATCTTTCTCAATGGATTGACATCAGAAGAGGTGTGCGACAGAGCTGTGTGATGAGCCCAGATCTGTTTAATCTTTGTAGCGAATTTATTTTGCGGGAGCTTGAGGAAATTGAAGAGGAAATACAGATAAATGGTTACTTCATTAACAACATTCGATTCGCTGATGACACAGTCCTGGTTGCATCAGCAGAAGCGAAGCTACAATTACCACTAAATAAGGTGCTGACTTCAAGTGGAAAATCTGGGTTAAGGCTGAATGCGAAAAAAACGAAAGTATTGGTGGTTTCAAAGCAATCACCGGAATTAAAAATCAACATCATGACTAGCAACGTTAAAATTGAACAAGTTCAACATTTCAGTGACCTAGGTTCATGGATTACACCAGATGCCATGTACGAAAAAGAAATCAAACGTTGCATTACTCTAGCAAAAGCAAGTTTTAATAACATGAAAAACATTTTCAGGGATCATAAATTAACAATTTCTTTAAAAACAAGACTTTTTAAGTGCTTTGTATAGCTGTGAAACATGGACATTGACAACCAAAACTAAACAAGCAATTGAAGCAGAAGAAATGTGGTTCTACTGCAGAATTTTAAGTATCCCTTGGAAAGCACATGAAACAAACGAGAAGGTTCTCCAGAAGATGAATCAACAACGGAATTTGCTTTGATGTATAAAAAAAAGACAGCTGGAATTTGTTGGACACGTAACTCGCTAAGAAAAAATAGAGAACCTTGCACTAAGTGGAGACTTCCAGGAAAATGTAAAAGGAGGTCACAACAATATATATTCACAAAAAAACTTTAACAAAATTTTCAATCACCGAACTGAATTATGGGAAACTGCACGAAACCGTACTTTATGGCAATCCATCGTGGTACCTCGAGGGCTGAAACCACCATGACACAGAAAGAAGAAGAAGTCAATAGTCATATAAAGTTTGTGGTTGGTGTCGCCGATTCAATGGTCTAGGTGTTTGAACAGTGGTATCAGTATCTAAATCTGCTCTGGAATTGTTATTAGGTTTGTTTGCCAGATCTCTTGACAACGCCTCAGAATCAGAAGTGTTTTCTTCTTGAGATGAGTTTGCCGTATAACGAGGTTGAAGTTGTTCGAGATATCTTCTTTCAACATGGATCAAAGTGAGCTAAAACAAAATCACTGGAAAGCATCTCTTTTAAAGTGCCAAAACTAGCTTTCTGTTCATGATTCTGTTGCCAGTTAACTTCTTTCCTGGTTAACTTGTGGAGCGGTTCAGTGATCGTTGATTTTAAAATTGGACAAAACCCCAAAATGAGCCTAGACTGGAAACGTGTTTAGGTGGTGACAATTCTAGTACTGCATCCACTTTTGTGCTTTTAGAAATGCCAGATTGAGACAATTGATGCCCCATGTGCATTATTAACAGTGTTAAACATACTTCACTTGGCATTGTAGGCTGTCTTTTTTGCAACTTTAGCAGCATCCTCAGTGTGAATTGCAATTTGAATAGCTTTTGCAAATGTCAGATTCTGACGTTGTTTTTGGAAAACAGCTTTTAGAACTGCTTCATTTTTAACCAAACAGATGATTCGAGTGCATATTGCTTTACCTTAAGGATCTTTTATAGTAAAAAAATCACATGTAATAGCATCCAGGAAGATTCTGGCTGCTAGTTCTTTAAAGGATTACCCAAGTTTTTTAAAGGATTACACAAGTTTTTCTTTATCAGTTTACCTATTCAAATAGAATAGAAAGCTGAACACAATATGAGTGATTAGCACTTTATAATCGCAAAACTATGTGATAGACTACCTTGCAACACATCAGCTTTTTACAAAATCAGATCATTAAGGTTTAGCCTGTACAGTTTACACGCAGGGATGTGGATGCAGAAGCGCAAGCTGGAAGCGGTCCTTTTTTTGTGGAAGCGGAAGTGCGAAAAATCTTCCGCTTTCACATAGATTATTTGACTTGAAGAGTAACTAGGCGAAAAATTTTTGTCCGTTTCCTGGTGTGGATTAAAAGGTGAAGTTGCACCATAAGTCTGACTGAACCTGCGATATCAGTAGCGCGAGAGAACGAGAAAAACTAGCATCACATTTTATATCGATTACGGGTTAGAAAAAGATAGTTTTGACAATGAAACGTAGCCAATAAAATAATAATTTGATTAAAGTCAACTGACCTTGGTTAGGAGATTGAAATCGTTGAGAAGCAAATTACTGACGACAAAAACATTTTCATTATTTTACGTCAGTGCTTTTCAATAGGGGTTCCACAAAACGTTTCGTTGTGTTCCGAGAGTTTAAAGGGTTCCGTGAAGGGACCGCGAAAGTTTTTTGTTTATCAATAGCATTTATTTCTTATTTCAGTATATTGATTTCTGATATGTAGTGGTGTTCCGTGCATATAAATATAGTCCGTGCATAATCAGAAGGATTAGACTTTACATTCAACACGAGTTCAAATATCTAAGAAAATCAAACACAGAGTAGTTCGGAAAAATAAGTTAAGCGAAGTAGGTAAAGTAAGAGCAATATATGGATAGGTTTCTGTCTCCTCAAAATGATAAAGTGTTGAAGATGGCAGACTCCAGACCCAAAAAATTTGTTTAAAGTTTTTGAAAATCGCTGTGAAAATAAAATGCAGTCTTTAATTTACCTCAACAGAGCAAAGGCTTACCAAAGTGTGACGATGCTGGTGTTACGTGAACTGACAAAATAACAACATAGAAAGGAGAAAATCCTGAATTATGAACAAGCAATAGGGGCAGTTTACAATTCAACTGACATAGATCAAAACGCCTAATTGACATTCGTGTTTTTATGTGAATTTAATGCTATGAGTCATATTAATGAGACGCAGTTCTAATGGGAAACAACTTAACACAACCAAAGGGGGTCGATATCACTTTAAGTTTATTTATTATAAACAAGATGAAATTGTACCTGGAAAACTACGGATGGATACTGCATTCTCCTATGACTACAGTCAGCTCGTACTCGGAAAACAAATCATTTAAGCCATTTTTTTCAATTGTGAGAAACTACCCAAAATCCTTATAAATAACTGCCCCGAGTTCTACTACGGCAGATTGAAGAAGCCATTGGTTAAAAAGCCATGCTGCAGTATCCATCAGCATTGATAAAGCATTAAGCACGGTAGCTTTATTGAATGCTGCTTTGTACGAATGTGTAGATATAGAAATAGTAATATGATTCTTTGCATTTGTAGAAGTAAGATAAGCCGAATTTAACATCATATTTACTATCTCGCACTTAGCCCTCCCTCTGTTTGTCTTATGGCCCATGAAACACGTGTTGTATTTGAAACCTGCGATAAATAAATGAATTGCTCGCTTATTGTTGGGCCATCAATTACCGGGAGATGAGAAGAGTGAAGTTAAAATTCATATCCAGACTTGTTCACATGGGATCACTTCTGCTCGTCAAGGCACTTGGAGGGATCGAAGGTTACAGCTGAAATTTTTTACCCTTTACGGTCATAAGGCGTCTATAGGTCGCCCAAACAAATTTCGTCGTTGTGGTCGGAAGGAGCCTATAAGGCACCATTATTAAATGCGTTTTTATGACTGGTTTGATCGACAAATGGAGTTGTCATAAGACACTCGCAGTTCACCAGAGTAAAATGCCGTCACATTCGTGTGACAAGCTGTTGAACAATAATGTCACAGAGATGTTGGCGCAAAAATGCAGGCAATTTTGTAGAGATGTCAGTTTTGAGCTTTCAAGTCAGCAACAGCACATGCGATAAAGCAATTGCTTGGTATCGCATGCAGAAGTGAAAGTTGGTGCGATAAATATAGTGTTTCAAGAAGGTGTATGTGACCTAGTGGTTCTCTAAAGGGTAATTTCAGGGCCGTGGTGTAGGGAGGTAAGGGGATGAAATCATTCTGGGGTCTATGCTTATTTAGGTGCGCATTGAACTGCATAGTATAGCTTGTAGAAGTGAAAGTTGTGAAATTTTGATACAATAAAGTGATTGTAACTCTGTAATGCGTGAAGGGGTGGTTTCAAGGCAACAGCAAAGAGGGCGAGAGGGGAATTTTGATTTGTTTTGACTGAAATTTTTCAAATATATAAGAAAAGAACAAAAATACAACACAATTAACAAATTTTGTTAAGGTTTCCAACATTCAGGGTTTTATTTACATGCACCACTTTTTACAAATTTTTAGGTTGACGGGCCAGTTGCTTAGGTAAAATAATGCTGATCATTTTCATACCAAAATTGTCAAAATTGGTTAAAATTTAGTCACTTAAACAAGCATTTAGTAACAACTACTGCCTTTAGCAAGTAAAACTTTGTCAAAATGAGTTGATATATAAAGATCAGCGATGGCAACAATGGGAAATTTATTGCGACCGCAAAGAGCTAAATTAGATGGATTCGTCGCAGTTTTGCCTTTTTGCCCGATCTTTTACAGTTTTGTATTTTATTATAGCTATTACCAAACTCTAATTTAAATATATATTAGGTAATCATTTGTATTCAAAATCGATAGATTTTAAATTGAGTTAATGCTTTGTACGTTTTTTTTCACGTGAGCGTATTGATTACAGTTAATTGCATTAAAATAATAATTATATTATCCATTGTAATTAAAATCCGTTGATTTATATAACATTATCATGTCCCAAAACAGATGTAATGTTGTATATGAACATTTTTTGAAGAAGGCAATAACTTTCGATGCAGAGTTATGCTAGATCAATGCCACACCTGCAATTCAGTTACCCAAAACTAAAACAGGGAAGCATGTCGGCTAACCTGAAGAGACACCTAAAGCGTCATCATCGACAGGCATTTGACAGAGTTGAGGAAAAAGACTCTGTAGTTAACAAAAAAACAAAATTGCAGAAAGATAAAAGGCAAAGTAGTATGACAAGTTTTTTTAAAACAAGTAATCGAAAAGCTACTGCATCCATCACTAAAGAAGATTTTATAAAGGGAATATTGAAAATGATTGTTTACAACGGAGTTCCTCTGACATTTTTTCAGGACGATGGATTTCAATTGCTAAATGGCAACTTCGCAAAAAAATTGGAAATTCAACTGGGACATTAAGCCATTCGTAGCATGGTACTCAAAAAATTCGAGGAAGAAAAATCAAAGATTAAGGAATCACTTTCTGGAGCTTTGGTTTCTATCAAATTTGACTGGAGTCACTAGATTTCGATCACATTTCCTGGGTGTTTCAGTGCAATACTACAATGAAAAACACGGCCTTAGTCAATACTGTAGCCAATTACACAAGTTCTCATTTGAAGGAAATATTGTTGGACACTTTGAAGCAGTTCAACATTAGCAAGCAACAAGTATTAGCTTGCGTTGTTGACAATGCGTCAAATATAACTCGGACTGTGCAACCACTTAATAAAGAGGAAGGAGATGAAGACGATGATGAAGAGATTAAAGATATACAAGATTCATTATTAATCGACCATACTATAGACCACATGAGATGTGCTGAGCACACCCTGCAGTTAGGAATTCGTGACGTGTTAAAAAAAAAGGCAAGCGGAAAAGTTTTTAACGAAATTGCGAAAACTTGCTCAACACCTACGTTCACCACACACCGATCGAATTCTAAAGCATTGTGCTAACAAGGGAATGCTGATTGACATGCCGACCCGTTGGGGAGTACTTTCCTCATGCTTCAACGATTAGTGAATTTGAAATGTTTTGATCAGAATCTTGGCTCACATGAATCATACTTTACCGAAAGTGAATGGGCTGAAGTCACGATGATGGTCGAAGTACTACAAATACCTCACGCAGCAACAATTTATTTTCAAAAACAAGATCTCACTCCGGGAGAATGCTTGCTTCATTGGAGAGAAGTCATGTTTAAATTGGAGAAGCTGGATAACAATTTGGCTTTTGCTCTTGCCACCGCCGTGCAATCACGCCAAGAGGTTTTATTGCAGAAAGAGGCTTTCTTGGAGCTGTTTGGGTAAGTAATGTTTTGTTGGTGGTACAGAACTTTATAATAGCTTTGAAAAAAGCTGTTTGAGCCATAAGCTTTTTGTGACGCTCTCATCAGTGGCGGTATCGCGTCAAAAGGGAAGATCTAGAGTGAATAAGTATGTTATATGTGAATAATTTGGACGTTACGCAATAAAGACAAGCCAATGATAGCGCTAGTATTGCAAAGCGCGCCAAAGAAAGATTTCGCAATTGCGAAAGTTAGATAAGGCGCAGCAGGAGGCCAAATGCCACGATTATCAAAAGAGTTTGAGAGTGTAAACAAACCCTTTCTGTCTGCATAACACCGGGCGTCGGGTCTTGATATAAGTAGCCTCTAAAAGATTAAGATGGAAAGAGCTGCGCGCTGTGGCGAGGATTGAAAACTGAGGATTGAAAATTGAGGATTGAAGTAGTGTTTGTTGACTTAGTTGTTGTGACGACCTATCAATATTTTTTGTTCATATTATGTTCAACTCAATACTGGTATGCGTTTGTGCAATTGATTTTATTTGAGTTGAGAATAATAACTAATGTATTAGTTATATTAGTATTGACTGACTTATACAACCGTGATATTATCATTTTATTTTATTTCTTGATAGGTTGATGCTCGATCGAGAATCCTCTTGAGCAACTACGTGCAAAGAGCACTCTTCAGTCAATTTTCTTGCGCATTCAAAGCACTTCAAGCAAAAGAGAAAGTGCTGATGCAGAAACTGACTCAAGTGGAAACGAAACAGCATCAGTATCTGACTTTGATGAGTATTTGAACTCTTTACATTCAACAGCGGCTGCTGAGGCATCAGCTACGGCGTCTGCAAAATCTGATCTTACTGCATTTGCTGAAGCGCTTGTTGATGTAGAGCGGCTCGGAAGATTGAAACTGCCAAATGTTTGGGACATTATTTCCAAATATCCCTCTATTGTACAACCAGTATCGCAAATCATTAGCTGTTTACCCTGCACGCAGGTATCCGTTGAACGTATGTTCTCCCACTTAAAGCTTGTACTTCGTGAAAACAGAGTCCGAATGGGCAATGAATTAACTGATATCATTGTGTTTATGCGGACAAATAAATCTGTGCAAAGTTGAAATTATTTTACCTTTGCTGTCTTTTTGATTGTTTGCTTTTATTTTTCCTTTTTTTCGTCGTTTTCGCCACTTTTATATCTTTGGTTACACTTTTTGATTGTAGTAAATGACAAATTTTGTACTGCTAAGGTCAACGGTCGTTTTCTCGTTTTTTGTTAGTGGAAGCGGTTGAAAAATAACCGCTTCCACATCCCTGTTTACATAACAAAAGTGTTGCCATGCATAAAATCAATCAAAGTTTTAAGAAAGACAATATTCGCCAGTTGTTTCAACCTTCGCAAGATTTGCAGCATTTTCATCAACTTCTTCTATCTTTTCTATTAACGAAAATTCCGATTCCAACTAGTTTTATGTTATTTCATTTTTTGTTCTAGTCATTTAAAGAGATTTTGCTTTGCATACAAGAAATCAGTAACTCTAAGTGATAACCACATGAAAAACAGTGCTGATGGACGTAACTAATCAATCTTTCAAAACTCTTCATCACACTAGCTCTATCTGTCGTAGCTGCAACAATATTTTTCATCTTGAGGCCAAACTCGTGCAATCTTTTTTTCATCAAATCCTCTACTCTTGTAGCTGGCATGGAATCTTTTGTTATTACCATTCCTAAATCAACATGATCTGAATCGTTAAAGTTTAAGTTTAGCAGGTTTAAGGTCATGTATTTTTTGCTTTTTGTGCTTATACGCTCATATAAAGCAATGGAACAGAATTTTCCAGTGTCCTTTGAAACTTTTATCATTTCTTTGTACTGCTTTTCAGTATTTGGAAAAATATCACAATAATATGCATCTGACATTTTGCACCGTTTGTGGTAGCTTGTATCCTCTTGGTATAAATGGTTGTCTTAGTTGCTTGCTGGTAGCGATTGTGTAAAAAAATATTCAGTCCACAGCTGCTAGCTCAGCAACAACTTTTTTCAGTGATTATTTAGTTGGTTCAAAAAAGTTGTCAATCATGCTTGTACCTGCGGAACTTCTGACTGATTTAACAGAGTTAGAAACTCACTGTTTTGCTTTCTTTCATCGACAAGATTTTTATGTTTCAGATGCAAGTAGTTTCTCATAGCTCCCTTGGATCCATTTTTTCAAGAAATCTTGCTTTCACAAGTTTCACATTTTGCTCTCTCGCCATTTCTCAATCGGAAGAAATAATAGCCCCACACCGGGTTCTTACTTTAAAAAGTTTAAATTCCATTTCAATTTCTCTGAAATTTAGTCAGTTCAAAATATACTTGTATATGTATTCGACTTCAAATCTTATCCACTGAATCTTTTAACAGTTTACACTGCACAAACGTCACCTTACAATGCGAATGCACTCTTCTGTTAAAATAATTATTGCATGTGCTTTGCGTTTTTGTGACGTGATAGTAAAGTTTACTCTGCACTTTACGACAGGTTGAGAATATAGGAAAAAGAAGTGTGAGCAAAGGTTTAATTACCCTCAAGAGGAAGTCAGTTGTCACTTCAATTTTTGAAAATTAACTGCGGGGTTTAGTAAAACTTAGGCCGTCCGTATCTGGAAACAAAGAATATCAAGATTTACTATACAAGAGTAAAACGCAATCGTAACGTTACTTTTTTTATTCAGATAATCGACAAATTTTATATTTGGATATTGCAGAGCAAAAAGCGTTTAGTCAATCGGCTAATTGTTTTACGGATAATCCAACCCTGGAACACAAAAAAGCAAAATAGGCTAAACAATCTCTGTGCAATAATGTATGCCTAAAGATGCTTTTGTAGCCTATAGCCTATGCATGGGACAGAATTATTAAATTGTTTTTAGACCACCATATTTTGCTGAATATCAACAAAACCAAGTACTGTTTAGTGACGATAAATAAATCATCGAAATTAGAAGCGATCAGCTTCGTCCTGGCTCAGGTGAAAATTATTTTCTAAAAAATGATGATCTCAAGTGGAACTTTTCAAAGCGCAGTTGCTCAATTTTTTTTGTAAATAAATTGATTCCTATGCACCATTGTGACTACCTTCGTTTAAAACCGGTGACTAGATTCAGTGTTGGATTACTTTACGCTGCCGCATTTTACTTGGCAGAGTAGGTTAAGCACCATCTATGGCTGCAATAGTCGCGCCTCCACACACCGCAATGTGTCTTGAAGAAAGTTGTGTCTTTGAAAAAAGAATTTTGCAGCAATTTCCTTTGCTTGTAGTTGAAATACACAATGCGAACAGTAGTGGGAACTCAGGTAGAAAGCAGCCTCGTTACAACCCACAATAGGTTTTCCCGTCATGGAAGAATAAAATACATGAAACACTCCTTGCAATAAAAGGTGTTCAAAATTTTTACGCGTGAAGAACAACTATCATTGCACTTAGTTCACAAACGCTCGTGTAGCAGAAACTTGAGATTTTCCAGAAAAATCAATTGTTTCGGGAGAGGCCTCTTGCAAGGCTTGTTCGACTGTGAGCTATTGCTAACCACCATACCTTTCAAACGAGGGCGCCAATCCTTTCGAAGTAGCGCTGAAGGTCAAGCAGCAGGACAGCTAGCTGTCGCAAATGATATGCTCCAATAATGTGGAGCTGTAGCAACTTCGCCATTTTTTTAACAATAAATCTGCAACGGTATTTGTCCCCTGCTCTAGATCGTATCAATTATCTTTTATATTACAATCAAAATAGTAATAATTAAACTTCATGATAGTTTTATCTTTCAGTTATTGAATATCTGAAGCTAGTTTTAGTCAGAGTGCATATTTTTTTACAGCTCCAATCTGCTAGCATCATTAACCTTGTAGCTTATAATCTATCGACAGCTCATATTTGATCAATTATAGACTATTAGCCGGCATGACCAACCATTAGTTATGTGAGGTTAAAAATATAGCTTCAGCCGCCGGCGCTGACTTTAATCTAATCCCTTTTGTTTGAGCAATTATCATTAGTTGGTGTAAAGAAGGACCAAAGTCACTTCCCCATAATGGTGATCATCATCGTCGTTAATCAGGACTAATCCTACTCAGTGGTGGATTGAGTGTAAGGCAGCTGCCTCGATTCCCCTTTTTAAGAAATGAAATGCTACCCTTTCCAGATGTAAATGCAAAGATCTTATTTTCTGCCAGTTTCTCTCAAACAAAGCATACAGATGTCTTTGGTGCCCATTTTCTGCAATAGACAAAATACAATATTATCGAAACAAACAAAAGCAGCCAAAAAGCATCAATATAACGCAAAAATGTTGCAACAGAAGTTACTGATTGTTTGTGACAATATGTCTTCCAATACCCAATCACTTACAATTTGATGACGAAAGAATTTGCCAAAATTCTAACCAAATAACAATCTTAATCATGACTGTAATACATAGAATTTAGGTGACAAAGAATAAACTCAAACAGATATACAGTCGCTTTACATCTACTGTACAAGCTGATGTTATTTACTGACTGCAATAAAACACATTAAAACTAGAGTAACTAAAAAAAGCAAATTGAAGGAAGTATAGTATAAGTATATATTCTTAAAAACAGCAAGCAATCTAAACAATTCGCGTGTTAAACACAAATTCATGATTTTTAGTCAGGAAAACAGGAAGACGCCGAGGCTCGATTAACAGCAATCGAAAGATTGCAAGTTGGGACCTTTGATGACAAACAAAAAAAGATGGTAGTTATGTCCATAATTTCGATGTAAAAATCTTTGATCTCCAAAAGTAGGTCAAAACTCCAATTAGGACAAAAATAAGTTGTTTTAGCTCTTCGAAATAATGGTTATTTCCAAAAAAAGTTTATCACCGCAACTTAAATTATAAATAGGTTTATTGCTTCGTAGACAAAATGATCTTCAAAACAAAAAATAAGGACCTTCATTGAAAAATCGGGCAGTTTAAGATCCTTATGATTTTTTGCATCAGGCCCCCGAAATCCTTAATTCAGCACTGGTCTAACTTACTACCAACTTATCCTTTCACAAACTTTTCTCCGTTCTTTCTAAGTCGACTTCGAGCGTGGGGGCCAACATTGTAACTATTTTGAGGAATACAAAAATAAATTTGCCTATTTGGTGGCTTGTTTCATGACTTCATGTTCCCTTTTTGTAATTTTATTTGTGATATCAAGTTTCATGGCTGCGCTTGTTTACCTTGGCATTGGCATAGCGAGGAAAGAGGTCATGCTTCCCTCAAAAGTTTCAAACAAAGCTGAGAAACAGACACCTAGAAAAATAGCTTTGCTCTTCCCCCACTTGCTTGAAGCGATGTTATTGCCTCAAACATGAGATTTCATTACATTTAAGTTGTATATGCCACCATTGTCGATTTTCTACTTTTAAATCAAGACTGGTCTTATTTGTAAACAGATAATCTGTTTACAAATATGCATTTATCCGATTTGAAACTAGCTCAGTTCAAATGTAATTGACTGAACGCCAAACTGCTCTTTACTTCGACTTGTCTTCAATTAAAACTGGTTTCATTCACTGCAAGAGTATAGGATTTACAGAGTTTGAACCTTTTTATTGATGATGCATGGCACCACAAAATATTTAGTTACAATGATACCCATGATGATTGATGCGTTAACAGAAATAACCTATTGTGTGGTAGTCTTATTAATAGCGTTTGTGACTTCCAAGTCCCTGGCTGCACTTATGTTTCCTTGTTCCAGCATCAACCCTGCCAGGGAAGACGAAGGGGGTGTATGCCCAAAAACCTTCATAGCTGGGCCCCATGTGGGACTCACTTGCGGTAAATATATAGGGACCACTTGGTTTTGTCCATAAGTGAAAGATAGGACCCAACTGGGTGTCCAGTTCATATTATTGGGCAACACACCTAAACTTTATGTGGAGCATCACTGAATTGCCCAGTTAAATCTGACTTGAAACTTTTTGGCTACCCACTTGGTTTAGTTCATGGGTCTCTTTCTTTTTCTTGCGTATGAGCTACGGCTCAATGTGCAGTCTTTTGTTATTCTGGGCCATTACGACGAGTAAACTGCTTTCAGCCTTTACCACCTGTTTGCCACATAAAGATGGAGGTATCCCGTTAAGTGTCTTGTAACAGGACACAACAAGCAAGCTTGCCGGTTTGTTCTTCACACACTATCCTTTTTGTGGTGAGCGCCAAGCAGGGATGCTTGTGAATACCATCTATCAAAGTCTTTTAGTATGACTCGACTTGAGAAATGATCCCCAGGTCTACCAACTGCGAAGCGGCCGCTCTAACCATTACGCCATATCTCATAGGCAAGAAGAAGTCCATGGGTAAAAGATGGGTAACAATTGGGTTGCCCAGCTGGGTAGCCCACCTATATTTTACTTAGCCACCTAAAATTTTCCTCAGATGCACATGTGGAACCCAGCTGATTTTTATTAATGGGTAAAAATAGAACCCAGCTGGGCTTCCTAGTTCGCAAAATTGGGCATCCCACTAAAAATTTAAGACCTGTTGGGAATGCCCCCTAAACATTATGCGAGTCTCAACTAAAAATTTTTGTTTGGCCAGTTTAACATGTTGGAGTACACCCATTCAATCATGAGCCATTTTGTCTTTAATCTTATTGATGCCGGGTTTTTTTGCTTTTTATGTCCCAGGCGGGGAGAATCGATTGGACCCTAGCACTCTGGCAGCTAATGACTTTTAAACCACTCACAATAACGATTCCTTATTTGCTCAGCTAAATGCAGAATGCATTCTTTAATCCAATTGTATACGTTTCATAGTGATTAAATTAATAGCGTTCAAGTTATTTCAAATTAAATGCCCAGCATTAATTTTTAGATTTTTGACTGTATTAAAATAAAAAACAGCCAGCGAATTTTTCTTTTTTCGTGATGCTTACTCGTCGACGTTGCGGTTTTGCGATTGCCTAAGCGCAATTTATCAATGTCAGCTACCAGGTAGAAAGTTCAACATCTCATCATCAATTTGCCATTTTGCCTTTTACCAGGAATTTACCAGTCGTGATGTTTGTTCAACATTTCTTACTTTGGACTATTTTTCATATGCCAAGTGCCTACTCTCTAGATTTTTGTAATTTGAATTGACTGTTTGTAAATGTGAAACAGGGTCAGTCCCGTAGCACTCCAACTTCGGGCCCCCCCCCCCAAAGTAAGCGCAAGAGCCCCTGCGCACAGGTCATATCACTTTAGAGGTGTAAAATTGAAAAGCTGCATTAAGAAAATACACCACAATTTGTACATAAGTAAACAGGCTAATGTCAGAATAAAGCATGCTGATACCGAAGGTGCAAGTCATAAAAAATTCGGCACCGATGCCAGAGTTCAGTAGGACATTTATGCAGACACTGCGAAACGAAAGCAATGACACTGAAAAACATGAAAAAGTTATAAAAACACAGTATCATTGAAATAGTCTGGAGCGAACCTTTTTTGTTCGCAAATGCTGTTATGACATTGTCATAATCAAGAGATCGGGCGCAGTCATTTTCGATTGACAACATGGCTAATGAAGATAGTCTACTGTCTATAATAGACGTTCTATTAAAAGTTTTGATCAGTTTCAATTTGCTGAAACTTCTTTCAGCGCTGGTAACAGTCACGGGGCAAGTTAGTAAGATTCGAAGTGCGATGTACACATTCGGATACAATTCAAATAAATGAGTCTTTAGAAGATAGTTCAGAAAGTCTTGAGCCGTATTGAGATTGCGTTTTTTTTGTAAAATTAAAACAAACCGCTGTAGCTCAGCGCTCATTTCATCAGAATCAATGTCACCGAACTTTTTTTGGAACTCTTTACAGCAAGTAAGAAGAGCATTTTCTTGTTGCACAAGCAAAAGTTTGTCTCGTGTGTACAAAAACGAAAAGGCGGAAGAAACCTCACGTAACAAATTAAAGCGCTCCTTTATTGACATAATAGCCTGGTCTACTAATGGATAGAAAAAGTTGCTTTTAAATTTCAGTTCAGGAGTAGCTCGTTGTTCCTCTTCACCTTGGTAATCAAACAATCTTCTTTTCTTTCCACTTCTTGACGGAGGAAAAGAAGGATCAATATCCAATTCCTGTGCTATTTCAACAGCAGATGTTGCGGCACTGTCATAACCCGTTGTGCGATAGTTTTGCAAAAACTTTTCAGTTGCCTGGATTTCCGTTTCCATTGTATGAAGGGAGACTCCATACGATTGAAGAATCTTGCTTGCTTTATTGACTTGGAATAGGATATCATACCAAATAAACACCGACAAAAGAAAACTCCATTTTGATAAATGAGCTATCAACGATTTTGTTTCTGAGGCAGCTCTTCCATCTTTTCTTTCTATGGAAATGGCTTCCAAGTCTTTCAGTGCCAGCAACACCTCTTTTAAATTGTATCGAAGAGGTTTGATGCATTTAATTCTGCTTTCCCAACGAGTATCAGATTGTGACTTTATGGACAGCTCCACATGTTTCTTCAAAATTTCCCAACGCTGAGCAGAGGAAGAAAACAGCACATACAACCTTGTAAGTACTCCAAAAAATGTCAATGCTTCCGTCGATGAATTAGCACTGTCAACAACAACTAAGTTAAGGGTATGGTTTGCACAGGGCACGTAAACAGCTTTGGGATTGATGTCTAGCATTCTTGCTTGGACCCCAGAATGTTTTCCTTTCATGTTAGCACCATTATCATATGACTGACCTCGACAATCAGACAATTCGAGTTGCAGTTCGGTCGCTTTTTCTAAGAAAGCGTCCAACAAGCCTTTCCCAGTACTGTCACTTATTCTCAAGTAGCCAAAAAATGTTTCTTTAACAACAGCAGCTTCTTCATTACATAGTACATAACGGAGAATGACAGACATTTGTTCATGATGTAACATATCTGGAGTGCAGTCCAAAATTATAGAAAAATATTTTGCCAATTTCAATTGCTGTAAATTTTCTTTTTCAACTTCTGTCGCTAGCAATTCAATTAGTTCATTTTGTATGGTAGGACTCAAATAGTGATCTTTAGTGTTTTTATTCTTGATTCTGTCTTGAAGCTCTTTTAGGATCGGATCTCTTCTTGCCAAAAGCTCAAATATACCCAGAAAATTTCCATTGTGAGGAGATCCTAAGACTTCTTCAGATCCTCTAAAAGCAAGATTCCTTTCCGATAGAAACAAGGCAATGTCGATAAGTCTCTCTAAAACATTTCTCCAAAAACGTCTTTCATTGAAAAAAATATTCATCTCGCGTTTGTCGATAGTGGATGAATTTCTTATCCCTTCAGCTAGCAACATCCATTGATTGCAGCATTCTTGGTGGAAAATGCCGTTTTCATGGTCTTTCAGTTTTTTCGAAAAACCCTCCCATGTATTTATACCACTACAAAAGGGGCTTAGTGTTTTTCCAAATAGCTTACAACAAAAGCAAAAAACTTGATCTGATTCCCCAGAATAAACTAGCCACGACCGTGAAACACTTTCACCATTAGGTAACACACGTTTATAATGGTTGGAGGAAAAACGTCGCCTTAGAGTTGTGTTATTATATAGAAAATTCATTATTAGTTCATGTGGTCCACGCTTTACTATATCACATCGTTGAGCATCAGAAATACTTTCAGGCCATTTACATGGGTCATCAGGGATAGGGGTAAATTGAGATTCAGTTATTTTTGATATTGAAGGTTGCGTATTGGCAGGTAAATCACAACTTACATTTTCTGGAAATTCACAATCACTTTGATGCTGATCGTCATAGTCTTCTTTTTCTTGTACACTATAGTTTTCTTCATCCCTCTCGGTACTAGTGCCAGGTCTACTCTGCTCAGTAATCTTGAAAAATCTGTCATCTTGGGCAATTTCGCTACAGCATCTCGAGCAGTGGCTGCTTCTTTTCTCTTTTGAGCACCACTTTTTGAACGTTTCATTCTATACAATGTCAATAAAATACTTTATCTGCACTCTGCAGTGTATATATATTGTCCCGGTATTTATAGCCAAACAGAATTCCAGACCATTCTATGATTTGCATAACAACGGCATTGTTACGTCAATCGAATATTCAAGATTCTACCAGAAAATCAATCGAAATATTCTAGATTCTGCGAGATAAAATGACGTAGCATTCACTTACGATGTCACAAGCCAATTTCTTCCTACAGTTTAAATCGGTTGTAAAGAAGTCTGCTGAACTGAAAATAGTCACGTAGCCAAAAAGCAATTTCAGACTAACTTGGGCCCCCAAAGTTGGCCTGGGCCCCCCCCAATTGGGGGGTTTGGGGGGTGGCTGCTACGTCTCTGAACAGGGTGTGAAATAGCATATCAACTACAAAAATTTCTTAGCTTTTTGAAATTATTACTCTTTTCATTTAGACAAAAAATGCAAGCTATGCTTGTTCATCACGGATAAATATTTTTATTGATCAAGACATAAATCCCATTCAAATTAGGGAATGCTCACGAATCATATGACTCCTTTTTATTCTTTCCTCTCCTTTTATGCGACACAATACGTCATTTTTGTAAGCCCCCTCCATCCTTGTGTGCAGACTTGGATAATTAGAATTATTTTAGCATGTTCAAATTAGATTAAACTTGGAATTAGAGCATTAATGCTTTTCTCAAATTAGAGCAGAATAAAATTAGAGCATTTTTGATTACCACAAAGCAAAGTAGAATAAGAATTAGAGCTTTCTAGTTTTTCTGAAATTAGTTTGAAATTTTAATTACCAAGCCAATTTCGATGCCATTTGAACTTTTTTGCAAAACTATTTTGTATTTGCGACAATTCTAAGACTTTTTATATTTTTGCCACCAGATTATTGTAAAGACCTTTTTTCTTTTTGGAGATCACCTACATGTAATTTCGATTTTGATTTTCGGCCAAACATTTCACAAATGCAGGTGATCCCTTACTAAAAAAGGTCTTGTCATTTTTCAGATTCGACTCTTCAGTCAGGAACTATTCTAAAATTAGATTAGAATTGGAAATTGGGATTTCTTCAAATTACACTAGAGCAGTTTTCTTCAATCTTTTTTACGAAATTGCCCCCTATGAAAAAATGTACATTCGAATCGCCCTCCCCATAAATAGACGATTACTTTTGTTTGAACGTTTTTCTCCCGAAATATACACAGAAAGTTTTTTTACAAAAATACTGTACACACAAGGAAAAGCAAAGGAAATTTATTAAAATACAACATTACGTTAAAATTAATGTGATCCTTGCGGCTGGTGTTGCTCTGCAAGATTAGCAAAAGTTAGGTTCAAGATAGTCAGCTTAATTTGAATTGAGTTATCCCAGTCATATTCATGTTGAGTCTGTTGCTATATTTATTTCGCATGTACAGCACTTCACTAAAGTCTTGTTCAGCAATATATGTGGTTGGGAAGGCCAATATAAACAACTTTACTTTCTCCCACAGTTCTGGAAATTGGTTATTTCACTTGATCCGGAAACCTGCCCATCCATGTGCCCTTAACGTTGCTTGTGCTTCTTCGTTACTTTGCAGATCTATCAGCATTTCCTGCATTGTGGAATCGCATTCATTGATGTTACTAGCGAAAGGTTTCACCGACCATGGAAAAACTTCCAAGTCAAGCAGATCTTTAAAGCGAACTTTTATGTCTTTCTTCACAGCTTTCAGGTGTTAAACGTAAATAAGCAAATGATTGTCAGTGACAATATGTGACATTTTAAACTGCCGAGAGACGATAAAGTGATAAAAAACTCTCTTACTCAAAGTTTGCTAGTAAAGCTCCAGCTTGTTGATTAGGCGACATGTTATAGTTTTGCTTTGAACTAAAGCAATATTTTTACCTTGAAGTTGGCTTGTAGCTGTATTAATTTTTTCAAAAAAGTCTGCTCGATTACTGATATCTTGATAGCAAGCAATTACATCTTTGGTAAAATCAGAAACTCCACCAAGGAACTTCACTACACTCTTTTTAAGTTCTCAACATCTTGCCAAAGATTCGCCTTTTGATAATCAACGAATTTCTGTATGGATAGGGAGACGCTTGAACTCTTCATTGTTTGCCTCGGACAGCTGTCGAAATAATCGGTCGTTTTTGGCGTTGGCTTTTATCTTGTTCATTGCTTTGACAGCAACTCCCAAAGATTCTTGCAGATGTGGATGAAGACGCTTGGCTACCAAATGCTGACGGTGAAGCACGCAGTGCACAGTAAACACATTGTTTTTTTTTTTAGTGGAGAAAAAACCCACGATTCCTGCCTACCATGGCTGGAGCGCCATCAGTAGCGCTTGCTATTATGTTTGTAAAGGGGATGGATTTGTTTTGCAAGTAGTCAGACAAAGTCTGAAATATTGTTTGACTTTAAGTGTTCGTTTCTAAACACCTGCAAAATAAAAGCTTCTCCATAATATTTCCATTAGCTATGTAACGGACGTTAGCCATTAATAAAGCGTTATTATCTGATGTGGTGGTTTCATCGAATTTTAAGCTCAAAGAAGTGTTTTGTAATATTTCACAGAGTTGATCTTCAATATTCTACCCATTTTGTCGATTCGTCTTTTTGCTGTTGTATCACTCAGTGGAAGAGTTGGCAGTACAGGTGTGGGGTCTCTTTCCATTACAGTGAAAATAATTTCTTTCGTAACAGCTACTACCAAACTTTCTCCAACATTAAACGGCAAACAGCTTTTCGCGATCAAGGAAGCATCCTTGTACGAGGCTATTAATTCTTTGACATTTTGGTGTTGTTAGCAAAGACCGTGCTTATGGAACTTTGATTTTGACGCTCTTATAAAGCTTGAAAAAACGTAATAAGTTTGTCTGCTTCATCAGGATGAAGGGACTCATGTTATCAACCTCCTCGTGGTGAGTCCCGGTAACTGCTTAGCAGGCTAATGATAACGAAGAGAAGACAACGAAGAAAGATAAGGCAAATTCTTTCTCAGTATGGGCTATCTGATACCTCTCCCGAGCACGTGCCCTTGTCAGGGCAGACTCCATTTGTCGTAAGGAGTGGCATCAGGTTGCTCCAGCTGAATGTTGAAGGTATCACAAAGGCCAAAATCTCCATCATCAAACATCTGGCCGATACCCATGATGCTACTGCCATCCTCCTACAAGAGAGGCATGCAGATGACACCATCCGCTTAAAGATCGCTGGTTATGACCTGGCTGCCCACACCAACAGCACCACCCACGGAACTGCTACTTTTGTGCGTAGTTCTGCCAGTTGGACATACATGGATTCCTGCAGAAAAGATGACGATCTAGAATGAATTATTGTGAAAATCGAAGGAGTGTCTGTCATGAATGTGTATAAACCGCCAAACACACGTCTTCAGGAAAGCTCCATACCTTGCCTGGAGGCTCCGGTTATGTATGTTGGTGACTTTAATTCACATAGTGTTAATTGGGGGTATAATTCAACTAATAGTGACGGCCAAGTTTTAGAGAACTGGGCTTCTACATCCAATGCCCGCTTGATCTTTGACCCCAAGCAACCGGACAGCTTTAGGTCTCCACGATGGGGTATCACAACTAATCCGGACCTGGCTTTTGTCAATCTGGAGGGCCCCTTACCTTGCCGACTTGTGCTGGACCCCTTTCCGCGCTCACAACACCGCCTGTCGCTCATCTCCCCTATAAACCCTGTCCAACCAACACAAACTATTCCACTAAAAAGATGGAACTTTCGTAAGGCGAACTGGCCGCTCTTCAAAAACATTCTGGACCAAGAAACTGACAATCTACCTCACCCTGAAACATGCAATGTCAACGAAGCGTACAATATGATGTGCAAAGTTATGCAAAACTCTGCCAAGCAAAGCATACCACGTGGACGAAGAAAATCTTACATTTCGACTTGGGATCAGGAAAGTCAAAAGAAGTATAATGAGTTTGTTAATGCGCAGAGTCCCACAGAAGCTGATTGCAAAGCAAGCGACCTTATAGACCATCTTAACCAAAATCGCAGACAACGTTGGGAAGAGGCTGTTGAAAGCATTGATTTCTCCCACTCCAGCCGCTTGGCTTGGCAAACATTCAACAGACTCACCGGACGCTCCAACAGACCAAAAAAATGTCCTGTTTCCCCCAACGCCATTGCACACCAATTGCTCTGTAATGGTCGCTACAAGAATGTGGATAAAGAAACAACTCGAGCAGTGAAACAAGAAATCAAACAGCTTTGGTCAACTCCCACAAGCAATACGGAGCTATCATCCCCATTCACCACACGCGAGCTAGAAACTGCAATTGGCCAGGTAAAATGCGGGAAAGCAATGGGCCCAGATAAAATCCCTCCTGAATTCTTGAAACATAGTGGTGGTAACTTCCGGAATTGGCTGAGAAGATTCTTTTCTCTGTGCCTTCAACGACTTGTCATTCCTAAGATCTGGAGAAAAGCTTCAGTAGTAGCAATCCTCAAACCAAAAAAACCTGTTGACGATCCAAAAAGTTACAGACCGATCTCCCTTTTATGTGTCCCTTTCAAGGTTCTTGAACGACTTCTGCTTACACGGCTGGAACCTATCGTAGAGCCGGCCCTGCCAGCAACACAAGCAGGTTTTCGATCCGGTCGCTCTACAGTTGATCAAATCGTTCATCTGACTGATGATATTGAAAATGGGTTTGAAGAACGTAAAAAAGCTGGCCTCGTATTGGTTGATTTGACCGCTGCCTATGACACAGTATGGCATAGCGGCCTCACTTTAAAAATGCTTCATGTGATCCCTGACCGTCATATGGTTCGTTTCCTGTGTGAGCTGCTCTCCAATAGACGCTTTACACTCCAGACAAGTCCTTTGAAAAATGGCGTTCCACAGGGTTACACTCTTTCACCCCTGCTGTTCAACATCTACATCAGCGACTTGCCTCACACCCAGTCCCAACAGTATGGATATGCTGATGACCTGGCCCTACTATATGTAGACAAAGACCGGAAGAAAATAGAGAAAACGCTGGAGTCAGATATGATGAACATCTCTACCTACTTGGATAAATGGAGACTGAAACTCAGCACAGCAAAGACTACAACAACCGCCTTCCATCTCAACAATAGGGAAGCTAACAGACATCTAAAGATCTTTGTCAGGGGATCACTGCTGCCACACCAGAGCCATCCCACATATCTGGGAGTCAAACTTGACCGGCAACTCACTTATCGGCAACACTTGGAAGGCCTACGGTCCAAAGTTTCTGCTAGAAATAGTCTGATTAGATGCTTGGCAGGAACCTCATGGGGTGCTAAAACATCGACACTCCGCATTAGCGCTTTGGCGGTAGCATACAGTGCAGCAGAATACGCAGTTCCCGCTTGGTGTCGAAGCAAGCATACAAGGAAATTGGACGTTGCCCTTAATGATACAATGCGCATCATTACTGGATGCCTCCAACCCACTCCAAAGGAAAGTCTCCCAGTGCTGGCAGGTATACCTCCACCTAACCTGCGCAGAGTGGAGCTTACCTCCAAGTTCGTTAACAAAGTTGTTGCTTCTGAACACCATCCTCTGCACTCCCGCATTCCCTCTACCCCAGGAAATTTTCTACCCAGGCAACGGCTCCTCTCCCGACAACCTTTCACCCGTCATGCAGCGCTATTACATGGTATACCACAGTTCAACATCATGGAATCCTGGATGAACATCTGGAGCTCTGCGCGTTCCCGCCTTGTCGAATTTGGTTTGTCACCTGCAAACAAACTCCCCCCAGGGTCAGATCTCTCCCGCAAGGAGTGATCTACCCTGAATTGTCTTCGAACAGGAGTCGGACGTTTCAACTACTGCTTATCTAAGTGGGGTTTAAGATCATCATCTAGTTGCAGTTGTGGTCCAATTGACCAAACTGCGGACCACGTCATAGTCTGTCCCTTAAACCCAGCTCCAAGTGGCAAAAGGGGCCTCATGCAATTAGATGAACCAACCCGAAGATGGCTGAAAGAACTCCCTTCGTTTTAAATCTTCGTACGAACGACGACGATCAGGATGAAGTCTGGTGAAGTGGTCTTTCAAACTTGACGGCTTTATTGCCTCATTTGTAAGAATTTTTTTGCACAATAGACACATTGGGAGCTGAATGTTGTATGGACATGGCACAAACCAAACTTGATATAATCTACAAGACAACCACAGCACTTTCTTTTGGCACTAGAAGCTATTACTTTCTACAATAAAATTTCTATACAAAATTTAGAAAAGAAACTGAAAGTAGCCTACAGCAGATATAGCAATATAATGACAGTCTTAAATTTTCAGGAACTATGATTATTTTCCTGTGCTGTTTTAGATTCTGTTTTTCCTTGTACTACACAAACAGTCTGCACTCTGCAGTTAAAATCTTTAAACAATTTTGCAATCAACTATCATTTCACTCGTTATTCGGTCAAAATGTTTTTTTCGCTTGAATCTCATTCATTTCATTAGTATTTGCGTTCGTGATTAGGGCGTTTGCACTACTACAGTACTTACTCCATGCGTTCTGCGATACTGTGATGTGAACACTTCAATAAAATAAACAAAGAATGATGCCCTGCTTTGCCATAAATCTTTCCTTTTATATGGAGCAGGCTTTTAGCACTTGCATCATTTCATGTGAGTGCATGAGCAGGCGCAGAATGCCAAAACTGTTTGAAGAGAGTGAAGAAGACCAATAAGAAAAATAATAATGAAGTCAGCGAAAGCGTTTTTAACATATCAGTTTTTTACTTAAATTTAAATTTATATAAATATTTATAAATCAATTTATAACATTATTCGTGATTGTGAAATCGCTCCCCTAAGATATTAAATGATCAAAATTGCCCCCCGGGGGTGATATTGCCCCCGTTGATAAACCGTGCTCTAGAATAAGAGACTTTTAGTGTTTTTCAAATTAGATTAGAATTAGTGACTTTTTGCTGTAATTCATCAAATTAGCCAGCTCGAATTAATTAGTTGTCTAAGTCTGCATGTGTGACGAGTTGCATAAAAAAAGTACTCCAGCAAACTTAGTTTTAGATTTGCTACAAAAACCTGTAACATCAACCGATTGTAAACTTTGATTCTTTTTAACAGCAAGTTTGTCCTACAACGATAGGTCTATGTAGCCTATCTTTTATCTCTCCCACCAAAATAACACCAATACGGCAGTTTTGTTTTCCTATGGAGGTGTCATATGATATTTAAACGATCTTTCCAGTTTTATATTCAACCAGGAGTAATTATAATGTCACCAATTTGAGCTTTATCATCGTATCTTGTGCTTTGAGGCGTTAGTGAATCTAAAGCTATTAATTAAAACATCACTGGCAATTAACAGAATACATTACAAACGTGAAACAAAATAGGCTACTTCTGGACTAGCTGGGGTAGCCTATTGCAGTCATACACCATGCTGTTTCTGCTTATATTTTTCGTCCAATATGAAAATGTGGGAACACCAGAGGTGGGCAGTGCCAAGCACAATTGTACCGCGGTACTTTTTACTGCATTTTACCTGGTACTTTGATCGGTACCTTTTTAGCATATTGATCTCTCTACCCTGCATCTGCTCAAGATTAAATCCGTATTTAAATTGCCTTGAATCGTTGATGCATGTCTTGTCTACTTCACAACGCTCAACATCGCTCGTTAAATGCAAGTCACGACACAGCGCGCCGATTTGGGAAAAAATGGCGGCATTGCGTATCATCCAACATCGATGAAGATTCACTTGAAAGAAAAAAAGAGCATGTTGAGTAGCAAACGTTTAAAAGGGCACATACTTATAAAGTGTTGGCCAAAGAGCTTGAAACTATAAATTAAGTTTTTGAAATTAAAAACAAAATTGTAAACACAACTACAGATAATAGCTCCGACTTTGTCAAGGCATTTAATGTTTATAGAGAGACGGCTGAAACTGTTGAAGAAGAAAGCTCTGATGAAGATAGATCAAGTTGTTCCGGCGGTAATATTGATGAAGACATGATAAAACCAGTACAACTGCTAACCATTCATGAAGGATATAATGATGAGGGAGGTGTTGAAGTATTCTTGCCAAAACATATGCGTTGTGCATCACGCACTCTTAATCTTGTGGCGACTACTGATGTTGGCAAGACTCTGAACAAATGTACTATTTACAAAATGTTTTATCGGTCGGCATTTGCAGAGGCCCAAGAGATATGGAATAAACAATCCAGGAGCAGCAAGGCGTCGGATTACATAAAGCATCACATTTGTTTTTTGTTTCAAGTTCCAATTGTAACCAAATGGAATTCTGTATAAGATGCAGATGGACGATTGATCGCTGTTTTTGACAATCGGGATAATTTAAAAGCTTTTTACCGAGCTTGTACTATTTTGACCTAGCCGCTCTTCACTAGCAATGATGTTGCATTTCTCAAAGAATATCACCAGGCAATGCGCCCTATCTGCACAGCTTTGGATAAGCTGCAATGAGAAGAATATGCGTACACGAGAATTCTTTGGCCCACACTCTTCAGAACTGCAAAAAAAATGTGTAAACTTCAAGCGAACAATAATATTGCAGTTTTCTTGCCGTTAGTAACGGTTTTGATTGAATCTGTGCAGGAAAGATTTGATAAGGTATTGAGTAATACTAAATATCAATTGGCCATGGTATTGCACCCGCATTTTCTACCCTCGTTGATGTCGGATGCAGATAACCAATTTTATCAATTGACTTCTAAATCCACTCTCGAAAAAATGAAGACCAAGATGATCGGCATGGTTGAAATTTTGCTAAATGAGGAAGACCTGCGTGCTACCAGCAGCAGCCACGAAACAGAAGAGGCTGCCAAGCAAGATAAATTTTTTGTTTAAACAATCAAAAGACGGAAAACACCGCAGCTAAACTCATGAAAGGATTTCTTGACGCTCGTCCTCAGAGACAAGTCAATGCTTCATGCTTTACGCATGAATCATTGAGACGAATTTTTACAAAAATGAACACTGCCGTATCCTCAAGTGCTGCATTTGAAAGAGTGTTTTGGACTGAAAAAGATATTCTAAAACCCAAAAGATTGGGGTTAAGTGATATCTATTTTTAAATGCTCTAATTTTTAACACTAGAACCGCCGAAGCGGTCAAAATGACCGTTTCACATTTTCAAAATATGGTATTTGCACTTCTACTTATCGGATCGTATTGAAACTTCTTGACTTTTCCAAAGTAATGCTTTTGTCTAATCTGTAGAAATTAGAAGTTAATACATTAATCCGTTTATTCGCTAGAGTCCAGTTTACCTTGAACAGCCAAAAGCGGTCAATTTGACTGTCAATGGAAAATCATTACATTGCTCTTTTGTGACTGTAGCAAGGCGAGAAAACGTGTCAGTATCACTGTGGGATACCTTCTAATTTGCAAAACTGTCTGTAGTTTTGTCCTTTTGGTATCCAACGGTATCACAGGTCACACTTTAGATTAGCTAACAACAACAAAGAGAAGTCGCTCAAAACCAATGACAAAAAAGGCACTAACTACCAGTGAAAATGACTGAAGCAAACCAGTTGAAGACACAGTATCAATAGCCATTACGTGTTGTTTACATCTGCATCTATTCCAGTTTATAGCAAGCTTCAAAGATTATGCCAGGTCAGCGACCACAAAGGATTAGCAGAGCGCAAGCTTTAGCTTTGCTAACTTCAATAGCAGAAGAAGACTCAGGAGAAAGTGATGCTTCTGATTGGGAAGAAGATCAACATCACGCTAATGACTGGGAGCTATCAACCACTGATGAGGAGTTGAGTAGTAAAAATGAGAATGAAGATGTTCCAGATCCTTCTCCAAGCAATGCTTCTCTTTCTGCAGCGTCTCACAACGGTCAGTCTTCAGCTAGTTTGATTCCAACCGTGGAAACAGTAGTAGAAGAGACAGAAAAAGATGGAACTAAATGGTCGTTTATAAGTTTGGGTTCTGAAAGCAGAGGAAGAAGAGCTGCATGTAATGTGCTCACTGAAGAAGCGGGTTTATCCAGGCGAAGCCGGCAACTGTCAGACTCACCTTTAGGTGCCTTTTTGTTACTCATGGACAGTCATATGATTTCTCTTGTACAAAACTGTACAAATGTAGAAGCTCGAAGAGTGCTTAGCAATAAAGAATAGGACCAGAAAGTGACCGAGGTCCGGTTGACTTTCGACTTCAAGTAATAAAAACTAGCTGCACATTTGACGCTGCTTTTGACTTTTTATCTGCTCCTGTATTAAAGTAAAACAATTAGAAATTTAACTTGTCGAACTTTCGTCAGTCACTCCCGACGAAGAAAAACTGATTTTAGTTTTTCGAAACGTTGAGTTTTTGTGAATTTTATGTAGATTTTAAATCTAAATAAAGATCATTTTAACTTTCGATTACACCAGAAGAGCTATGTTGAGAAGTTAAACTTAGGAAATATTCCACAGTTCTTTTTCTCCTTAAAAAAATTTAATTTTGTGATCCACAATCAGCTTATTGCGTTTTGGATTTGTATTTGCTGATAAAATTCGGTATTTAATTAATTACTAACAGCCTACTCGTAAAGCAACGGAAATCAAAATTTATAAAACTCCTAAATTAAATTTTGTTGTCTGTCACCCCTGTGTCCCCTAATCTGACATTGTTGCATATTTTCCATCCAATAAAAATAGCAAATGCGCTCGTTGCTCTTTCACCAACTAATCTCTAATTTTAACTGCTAAAAACATTATAAATCATTATGAAAAACGTAAACTATATTATCACGCCGCCAAATTTATTTTCTGGCTTTGCAGTTGGAAACATTTCTTTTTTACGTAGCTGCATTTGTCAAGTATCAAAATTACAAAATATTTTCTTGCATTACTTTATTGATAGATTATGGCTTGGCGTCAAGAAGGTATTACTTGTTTGACTAAAAGTTACAAAATAGCTGTGTATCTGAAAAGACTTTGATGGTTTTGACTTGTCAAATTATGGTTTGATATTCACCGATCCGATGGCGTAGTGGTTAGAGCATCCGCTTCGCAGTCGGTAGACTTTGGATTTAATCCCCTTGTCGAGTCATTCCAAATGACTTTAAAAAATGGTATCCACAGCTTCCCTGCTTGGCGCTCGGCATTTAGGGGAGGTTGTGGAGAACAAGCCGGCAAGTTCGCTTGTTGTGTCCTTGGGCAAGGCACTTAACTGAACGGCCCCATCTTTATGTGGAAGACAGGTGACCCAGACAGCTCGAAAAAGGCAACTCCCAAGCGAGTGCGGACGTCCCGTCCAAAACATAACGATACAATTTGCTTTCTCGTGAATGGAAGAAAAATATGGCAAACAAAACAAAAAAAAAAGAAGGTTTTAAGAAGAAAGATTTTTGAGGAACAGTAGAGCTTTACGGTCATTGCGTCCCTTCAAAAAAATTCTTTGGTTAACGCAACACGTCACGGCTTTGCATGTGCACTCTTTTTCCTTTTTTTTTCTTTATTTGCCTGAGTAGCTTTCGAAATTGCTGTTTATTTCAAAACTACGATAAATGTCTTTGTCAGTTTATGACCAATCAAAAGCCAGATAAATTTTAGGAAAAGTCAAAAAAATTCAGACATTTGTTTTAAGCGGTCGCTAAGTTACAACAGTTTTAATTTGCCTTGAGTCGAATCGACTCTTCCCCCCAGTCTTAATAGGTTTAAAAGGACCTGCTAGTTTAACCAACACATTGAAGTTTTTTTAGCTTTAGCAAAAACCGCTCTAACTTTCTTTCGCTAGATTGAAAATAAGTTGTAATCCTTTCCTTTATTTTGAGAAGTTAAATGTCATCACGTAGAAGAAACGCGATGATTACAATTACTTTTTGCTCGCTTGATCCTGTTTTCCTCACGGTTTGTTTGTTTGTGGTTACCCCTTCTCTTCCTCGGGATGGAGGTATGGTATGAACGGCAATTCAGGTTCATGCCGTCAACCTAATTGAAATTGGGCTATAGGAAAGATGGCAGCCCATTTCGAACCAGTCATGAGTGACTGGTAGCCCCACCACCAACAAGGCGGACTGCCACTGGTGGGGACCGAAAAGTCCTCTTTTACGACATGATGGGTTTGCAACTTCACAATTGTAATCCGGTGAAGTATGGGTAGGCCAACTGTTTGAGCAAATTATAACAACCATGTCTTTTTTGTTACCTTTATAACTGTCTGACTACCAGTGCATTTGATAAAGCTATCAAAATAGCTTTTACAAAAGGTCACATTAAATTTTAAAAGTTTGCCTGAAATTCTTCATTCCCCTTACAAAATGTAAAATCAACATCAATTTGGAATAAAAATTGCACAACCAAACTTTTGGAATCAGTGATCCTCCCAAAAAAGTTCTTTATGCTTGTTTCAGTATCAAATAAATGATTCTCTGCTGCTTTAGTGTAAATGTAATTGAAGTAAATGCAACAAACAATTTTTCCTTTTTAACATGATAACCGTAGTTCATAACTAACAGTGTTATTACGTGGTCCACAAAACTTAATTTGCTAAACGTGACCCTTCTACTGTTAAGTTGTTTTGGCCTGGCCTATATGCAACCCTGCAAGCCAGTGGGTGCTAAGTTATGACTCAAGCCTGACAGGAAGTTGAGATAAATGAGCATGTTTGTGTTTTATGTCGACTGATGCTGTGGGGCTTGGAATTTGGCAGTTTATTTCCTGATGTCATGCTCTGGTTTTCAGACTACTCTTCTAGCACCAGAGTTTCTGTAGTCTATGGTCCATTGGTCTGCTGGTTTTAAGACTTGTTTCAAGCTCTAATAATGTTTTGATTCGTGACAAATTATAGTATTCATCTTGCCTTATTATATTTACAAAAAATTAGGACTAGGTTTGGAGTTTGTTGACATCTAAGAGCATTGAAAACATGTACTATTTAGTAGCACCCATGTTTGTCTGCATTTCTTCAGGAAAACAAGACTACAATCTGGTTTTGCAACACCTGAAGATGTGTACGTCCACAATGTGATGCAATACACTAATTAGTGAAATGTAAACAACATCATCCAGAGTTAACCTTGTCTAGTTGATAAGCAGCATGCTTTTTTAGTCAAAGAGAGTGTTTTGCGGAACAATTCTACACAAAGTCACTTGCAAAGAATAAATTAAGCAGCCAAATTGATTAGACTGTTTATAAATAGATAAAGTTAGGCTTAACTAAAATACAAAATTATACTAATTATAAGGCGATCATTACAACTGCACATACCAGTACCACCAACAAAACTATAGCACATACAGTGACCTGTGTAATCAAAAACAACAATGCTCTCATGTCAAATAGTAGGCCTATTCCCTGCATGTACAGCAGCATGTCTAACCTAATGCAATAAGCCACTTAGTTAGTTGTAAAAACACTAACTTCAATTTTCAAAAATATGTTCTAATTAACCCTGCCTCGCTCGGTGGTACAACTATACTACTGTACTGGTACTTAACTAGTTACAGACATGCAGAAGCAAAATTCTGCTTCAGTTCTTGCGTTGCCACGGATTATGATTTTACGAACGTTACGTTTATTTAAATTAGGGGAATACCGCATTCTACTTCGGATAAAATTATGGTGTTTTAGACTCTACCGGTGAACTTTAGCAGCTCAAACAGAGTTTCCAATCATATAAAGAGGACGCTAAAATCATATGTTTATATATCAAATTGACTTCAATGATTGAAGATGTTTATATTGAAAGCACTTTTCAAAAATATTATTTAGAAAACAATTTTTTTAACTTTTGCTGAATAAAATTTTTTAAAAATTTGTTTCCACAAAAATATCATAAAAAATATTTCGTATTTTAAAAATTTTTTCTCAAACTCTTGGGGGTGCTTCAGCTCCGCAGCTCTTTATCACGAGCCACCACTGGTACATACTTTAAATCAACTAAAGCGCAATGCTTAAAATGTGAGAAAACATTTACAAGGGCATACGATTTGAAAAGACATAAATGTAAACTGGATCAAGAAACTGGAGGTTTATATTCCTGTAGAAATTAAACAAGTCATTCACAAAATCAGTATTTTTTGCAAGCTTCTCAAATAAAACTAGCAAAGACGGTATAACAATAGTCAAAACATGATTCTGTACACATTTGCATTTTTGATATTACAACTCTTTAGATAAGCTTTCCAAAACTTGTACATCTTTCTCAGTTACGGTTGCCACCAAAGAAGTGTGACTCGACTGAACGTCATCAAAAGAATAACATTAGCTAGATTGCTTATTGAATTTGTAGATATGTTAAACATAGTTTTCATACGTTCTAGTAAATCAGTTTCAACTTTTAAAACTTACCAGTTACGGTTTGCTGCTGGTAGAAAGTCATACTGTAATCAAGGAAATCTGACTGAACAGTACAATCGCGTTATAAACGTTTGGTTTTATCGACCGGAAACCGTCTCTTACTATGAAACAAAGCAATTTAAGACTTTATGAAATTAAGCTAAGCACTTTTAAAGATCGTACTTCTTACTTTTCTCGCTCTTTAAGATAAAACATCAGAACACAAAAAGTTGTGTATGGCTTTAAAATTAAAAAACTCAGCATCTTTCATTATCAGTGGTCCGCTTGGAGTAAGAAAAACAAAATGGATTCTACGTTTGGTGGATAATATTGATAAAATCTGTCCTGAAATTAAACAGATTTTTTATTGTTATGAAGTCTGGCAGGGTATTTTTAATGAGTATTCAGATAAAATTAGATTTCGTCAAGGTCTCCTTGTTCTTGACGATTTCAAAGAGTTTGAAAATTGCTTACTCATCTTAGACGACATGATGTTTATGGAAAACAGCCTTCTGTCCAAAATATTTACAATTTACTTTCATAGCGTCCTTTTTACAAATCAAAATCTCTTTTATAGAAGATTTAGGAGACCTAGTTTAATGCCTAATAATACAGGGTGGGCCAAAAGTAGGTTTACAGTTATTTAGCAAAGATGTTATAGGACCTGTTTCTTTTTTATGGAAGTGTGAATGAAGAGAACTATTTGGAAATGCTCCGTGAAGTGGTAGTGCCACAACTCCATACCAAACATAACTTTTATGAACTCTTTTTTCAGCAAGATGGGGCACCTCCACATTATGCGTTAAGAGTAAGAGATTATTTTAACGAAGTCTTTCCACAGCGTTGGTTTGGAAGAAGAGGTAGCATTGAATAGCCACCACGCTCACCTGACCTGACACCGATGGGTATTTTTTTGGGGGTGTTGTAAAGAACAAGGTGTATGAGAAGAACCCCAAAACAGTTAATGAATTAAAAGATTACATTCAGGACGCATTCAAAGACATTGATGAAGATCGCAATTCGTGCCGCACTGTGTGTCAGAGTGTTTTGGACAGGTGTCAAAAATGTTACAATGTTGGTATAGGACATTTTGTGCAGTTTCTGTGTAAGATATAACTAGCATTCTTGAAATTTAAAAGTATCTACATGAAATCAATAAACCTACTTTTAGACCCAAACCCTACTTTTTATAACTGTAAATCTACATGTACTTTTGGCCCACCCTGCATAAATGCACCCGGTATTTTCCAAACTTTATTACAATTTCTTTACCAAGTATTGACTCGCAAATGTTAATCATAAACAAAATCTAAACTTACCACCCCTTATTTTCAAAAACTTTTCATAAACTTTAAAATCTTTAGCTAAATAAACATCATACTTGTGTTTGTGTGGCTGCTTACATATTTATGGAACAAACCTTATTTTTTATATACATCAAATATTTAAAATTTCATCTAAGCATTGTCAGAAACACTAAATTCATGATTTCTAACACGGATATACTTAACTCTTTCGCTCCCGCGATCATCGATTGATAATCTCGTGTTTTCAGTGTTTCCCTCAAATTTTGTTAAATTGAGTTACAAAATTAGTTTACTAAAAAACCGATTTGTGACTTTATTTTTCATCCGATTTTCATAAAATTTTCAAAAGATCACGCTTATTTCCTCACACATCGGAAGATGCATAATTTGTGCCCTAATTCTTGGATTTTTATACCCAAAAACGGTTAAAATGACCAACAACCCAGTTGCAGACGACAAAATCGGCCAAATTCTCAGCACGTGCCAACTACACTAAAATCAAATTGAGATTACATCTTTACCACATAACCAAACCCTTTATCATTAACACAGTCTGAAAACTACTCTTTTGGGGCATCATTTGACAAAATTTCAAGCGATAATAATAAATTTTACGTTTTTGAATTTCCAAATTTTTTAGGGGTCTCAAAACCCCCCCAAACAAACTTGAATGGTAAGTAGATAAAAGCAAATTTAGTGCGTAAAAAATATGGTATGTTGCTAAATACCGGTCTCATTTAAAAGCTTAGGAAATTTTCTTTCCAGCATTATATAACTTTAAATAGTTTAGACTAAGTGGTATATGATATTTACTGATCAAAAATGAGTACTGTACATCATGTCAGTTCAAAACCCCCGAAAATTTTTTGACTTACCTTCACTAAATTATAACGTTTAGAAAAACTACACCCTATAAAAAGATAAAATAAATTGCAAATGTTTCACTACTAAAGTCGTCATTTTGTATCAAGTTTCCAAGGAGACAAGAGGCGAAATACAAGTTTAAAAGCTAGCAGAAATTTGCCTTCTCTAAATCAAAGTTTGCTGTATCCCCCTTGTTTCTCAAGAAATGGGAAGGGTGTAAACAAGTGGCTGTTTCATTGTCAGTGACAGCATATTCTATTTAAACTTGATATTTTCTGAATCTTGAAGAAATTCCCTGTTCAAAAATACATAATGTTACATGGTTTAGGCTAACCTCTAGCAGATAATAACTGATCATATTTTAGGTACCGAATTTAACTACCAAAATTTGGTACTGGTCGGTACCGGTCAAAAAAAAGGTCATTTGCCTCAGAAAATTGCAAATTGTAGAAAACCTAGGCTTTTGGGTAAGTTTTGAGTGATGTACCTTGAAAGCTTATTTCCTTAGCATGATCTTGCGACCATTTCTAAAAAAATTGGTTGAAAATTAAATCTGTAGTGATCTTTGAGGTGAGGGTACTACTTTAAATTCGAAGACAACTCAGCCCCAGTTGGGGGGTTCATTTGCATAAAATTTGCATATTCAAAAAAAAATTTTTTTTTTTTAGTTGAAATCCTCAAGAAATGTAGATTTCAACGATATATCACACTTAATGTAGAAGTAGACAGCTGAGTAATGATTTACAAACAAACTTGAGGTACATAATTATGATTAATTATGATTGATTATGACAGTTTTTCGCGCTGCCACCTTATGGACATTTTTTTCGCTTTTCACGCGGGAGCAAAAGAGTTAACTTTAAACATATACAGTTTTGATTTGTTTGACTAATCAAGTCAATCCCGTTCGATATTAGTTTTATTATATTTCACTAAGTAATGAACTTGCAATGTGTTCATCTTGATAAGCCTTTACGCAACAAATTTATTGCAAATTCGTTTAGGATAATTCCTTAAAGTTCTGTACAGTACCGGTACTGTATAATTCATTCTTTTCTGTTAAAGCTTCTAATTGTAACATCATTCGAATTTGATTACGTGTAGAAATCTTTGTAAACGTTCTTACAAGTTCCTACCACTAAGCACAACTTTAATCAAAGTACCAAATATTTTCAGAAATGCACTTACCATCGCGTTTAAATTTCGAACTCGGTTATACAAAGTTTATCAAAAACTAAAAAATTTTACGTTTCTCACCAAACGTCCAAATTACATCTTCTAATTTTTATTATACGACAAAAAGTTAAACTTAAGATTTACCGACAACAAATATTTTTAATTTCCTCCTAATTTCTTTTCACTATGACCATCAAACTTACAACGGTTAACATCAGCACGCTTAATTTCAAAACAAAACTTTATAAACTTACAATCTGCTTACATCCATTAATTAAAAATTTTTTAGTAATTACTTTTGAATAACTTTTAAATACAATAAAGCTTATGATTAAGTCGTGCATTAAAATTTTCGTCTTCTTAACCAAAAATCAAGCTTATACCGTTTTGGAACAAGCTTACACAAACTTATGACCATGAAAAATTCTGTTGCAAACACCGATTTTGAAAACTATTAAAATATAATGCGTGCTTAATATAACAATAAAATTAGGAAAAGGAGCACAAAAAGTCGTGAACATCTTATGTGCAGAAAACACATAAACGTTTGGTAACTTTTCATACAAGAACCTGATAGGTATAGCCGGTTTGGTCGGCTGAACCGACTCTCTCAATCCCGACGTTACTGACGGGCTCTCTTTGGGTGATGCCGTCATATATGCTGCCTGTTATGATATTTATGTCATTTATGTCTATACTCTACATCACTGTTATAAAATCCCAAGTTTAAGAAAAAATTAACATAAAACCATAACCAAAACAATTTGTAAAACTGAATATAGAGAGAACAATACCCGCTTTTGTCGCTAGGCCGGAAACAAGACCAATAAGGCAGCCAAATTGGGAACTTAATACCACAAATATAAATAGGAAAGCAGCAGCATCAATTGGCAAAATAGGCGTAACATCAAATAGTTTTTTTCTTTAATTGTGAAAGCAACCACCATTTTGTCGCTACAATCAGTTTTGATTATGTACAATCCCTGCTTCCTCACAAGTATTAACGATAATAATTTGTGGCAGGATTCTTTGTGAGCATTGCAATTTCGTGTACAAGAATTGTGAAAGTGCATAAAATTCATTAACTTTTTGCTACTGCTCACACAAGAGCCGGATGGGTGAACCCGGCCTGGCCGGTTGAATCGAAATACTAAACCCGGACATTACTAATGGAAGGCCTCTGCTGGGCGACGTCGGCAAAGCCGGCTAGTATTACAATAAAACTGTGTCCTGGTTTTACAATCAATTCATTAAGCAAATTTCGTGAAATCGATTGTCTGACAATTATTATCTGGTTAACTAAAATAAAAATATACCGCTATATTTGTTATCCGCATATTAAAAGTTATTAATATCCAAGCTAACTCTACTCGTGATGTTATCATTTCCCGTATGACACTTACTCGGGTGCAATGATCAATTGTATCAAGCTCCATGTTTGTAAGTTCTGGAGTTTTATAAGGAGTTGAAGCAGACGTACAGAGAGAACTCTACTTTGTATTAACATGTTAAGTTTGAGATCATCATAATGCTGCAAAACCCTTACGACACTTACCCCAGGATGGTGATTAAGCATGCCCAGTTTGATGTTTTCATTCCCAGTAGTTTTAAAAAAGTAAACAAACAGAAAAATCATCACTTTAAAGTATGGATTACATGTTTGTCCTTTTCAGCAAATGAATTGAATTGGTTTGATACTTTCCGCTACGGCGATTTTCTTCGTCTTACGATTGGCAAAAAATATTCAGTAATGAACATTAGCAGCCGTTATCAACGCTGCTGGTGTTGAGTTCGCTTTAACGCCGCTATAGTCGTCGTGATCAAGCGGCAACAATAGCGGACGTTACATTTTTTGTAGAATGGCGCTAGCGGAAGCTGCGCTAATTTTTTCAAAAGCAGTTGCCGCTAGCCCTGAGCCCAAAATAATAATATCATTGCCTCAAAAGTGCAAAGCCTTTCAATAATTACAAACTACCAGGGTACATATTACGACAACAAATCTGAAAGGGCCTTTGCGGAGAAGCCACGAAAACACAGTAGCAGTGAAAAGCTATAAACAACCTTTTTAAAGAGGAAGACGAGTCCCAAAGCAACGCAATTGATACGTTGCTCTTCGATGAGAAATTCAACACCACCATTATTATCAGTGCAGCCGTGGAACGCCTGTTTTTACTAGGAAAGAATGTGCTGCGGCTGAGAATGTCCATTTTCCAAATTTGACCCGGATCCAAATTAAAGAATAATAGGAACTTACCGAACTTTTGCAATCTACACATACTAATTTTAACTGACTGCAGTGGCTCGTATGCATGCGCGTCCCCTTCAGAAAATTGTAGAACGTGATCGTTGGCTGCCATGATTGTAATAGAAACGACAAAATTCTGCGCTGTGGATGGTTTCACAAATTGTCATAAAACTTAGTAAGTCGTTTAAAAAAACTTATTACATTTTATATGTCATTTTGAAACTTTTAAGCTTGAAATTCAAGGCATTAAACTCAAGACATACTGTTAAATATTTTTTGCTGTAACCTTCTGTTGAGTGTATGAAATTTGTTATGCCTAATGGTTCATTTTTCTGACGCTGTAGTCAACGTGTAGTATCAGTAAAATCCTCGCATTTTTGTCCAGTCAAATACAAACGCGCCTGCATGCGAAGTAATAGAAAACGGCGCCAGAATTTGTTTAGTTGAGTATTAAATTGGTGTTATTGAGTTTTGTGTCACATAACTAATTAGTCAACATATTGATCTTTATATTGATCTTTGTAGAGTAAGACAACTGATAAGTAATTGCGATAAATATATACAATTGTTAAGTGTTGTCTTACTCAAAAGTTCAAGTGGTCATTTGTTCGATTCTTGTCTGGAAAATAGTTCTGGTATGTGACAGTTGTTTTTGTAACTGCTTTGCAGTTAAGTGATTGTGTTTTTTTTTATTTTTAAAAACGGACGTATAAGGAAAAGCACACAACACCAAATTCATCTTTTCAATCATTTGGTTTGTAATTTTGTGAAATTAAACCGAAATATCAATTTTCGGTCATTAAATTTATTTCTCACGTTTTTGGAATTGTTTAACGCCGTTGAAGTCTATAAGTCCTAAATAAGGATTTTACATTTGTTGACAGAATTTGCTTAGCCTTTACTGAGGAGAGACTTGGCGAAAATTAATCAACACATACCGTAGATTTAGAAACAGCCCAAATCAATAAAACTAAAAATGTTGAAAACGAGCTAGAGTACAAATCGGCGCGATGGTGCAGTGGTTTGAGCGTCCATATTGTAGTCGGTAGACCTGGGGTTCATTCCCTAAGTCGAGTCATACCAAAAGACTTTAAAAAATGGTATTCACAGCTTCCCTGCTTGGTGCTCAGCATAAAAAAGGAATAGTGTGGAGAACAAGCCGGCAAGCTTGCTTGTTGTGTCCTTGGGCAAGGGACTTAACGGGACGCCTCCACCTTTATGTGGCAGACAGGTGGCCCCACCCGTGCTTCACATTGTGAAGTTGCTAACCCAGCATGTCAGAAGACTCTTGGGTACCCACCAGTGGTAGTCCGCCTTGTTGGTGGTGGGGCTACCAGTCACTCAAGACTGGTTCGAAACGGGCTGCCATCTTCCCCTAGCCTAATATCAATTAGGTTGACGGCATGAAACTTAATTACCGTTCATGCCGTACCTCCATCCCAAGGAAGAGGAGGGGTAAACACACATACACACACACACACAGATAAAGTACATATTGTAATTTCTTTGACGTTATAAAAGAGAATCTTCTGAAATCATTCAATGGAGTAGCTGGCTGGTAAATCTTGGAGACTTGGGGGGCGTTTGTAGAATCTTGCTACAAGCTCCTGAATTCCTAAATTTTCCACTGTCAGCCATAATGATGTGGAGACGCTTGTTTTTTTAAATCGCTGGGTTTTAATAAATGTTTGTTTTTGTGATGTCTTGCGACACTTACTGCTTATTTTTTAGTGCTATCTATTTTCTGAGCTGCACTGAGAAAAATATTTCTTTAGATGGCAACATTTTCAAAGAGATTCGAGCTTGCGATCACTGCTTTCAGCCGCCTAGCTAATAGAAAAGAATAGCGTAAGCGTTCATCGCGCTAAAGTTGTAGCGCCGATACAATGATTGCAAACTAGGAACAGCACTGTTAGTTTACGACTAGCAGGTGTCGACCACTGAAAACACATATTGCACTTGGTGGATCTTATAAAGTAAGAAAAGGTATTGTTGTTTTTGAATTTCGATCAAAGAACGCCCTAAAAATTTTGGCGTTGTTATTGAGGTCGATAATATTTACATCTTCTCCAACAATAGTGTTGATTGGTGGCAGTGAGCTCGACCTCATTGCAGTTATTGTTAAACATATATACAAGTTTTGTGATGACAATCAGTTGTTTTGTTAATCTTAGCCAGGGTTTCGAGATGGTCTTTTAGTTTTTTGAGTTGCATTAATGTACTGTCATGCTCATAGTCCGTGGGCTAACTAGGCCCACCGTGCACCCCCCCCACAAATAAATGAAACTGTGTTTTTCTGGTAGTTTTTTATGTGCTTTTTAATATTAGATATGTAACACTGAATAAACTCTTACGCACTACCGGTTTTGAGCCACTTTATTTGTCGTATCGACAAAATTATTTTTTCCGATTTTCGGGGGGGCAAGAAAAACATAAATGGCAATATTTTTGTATTGAAATATCACAAATACACAAGCGACCACTCAAAATGTTGGTACTGGAGAGCTCTACAATGTAAGTTTTGATTTATGCAAATTCGATTAAAAGTGTGTCAACAAGGGCCATTGTGTAACCACCAGTTGCAACCACCGTTGAAAAGCTTGGCACGCGGTTTCGGTTTATGACAGTTAAACATACAATGGAGTGTGATTACATTAAAGTAAAATCTTCACTGTAATGCTTTGTGTTGAAATTTATCAAGCTTGTTAATTTTCGTTTTTCTACTTTTTGCTTGGCAACCATTCCACGTGCTATTTTGTTTTTCTTTGTCTCGTCTTAATCGAAATGGTATTTAGCAGGCTAATGCAGTTGTAAACGATTGCCAGATTCAGTTAAGTTTGCAGTGATTGAAAGTCATTTTGAGTGATTTTGTTAGATTTTGGACGACTAACTGAGTTTTTCTAGATGAACAAGATTAAAGTGTAAAGGTAATTCAACACCGTAAATATTGCTTCTGAACGTCCTGAACATTTGCAACAAATTACTGAAGTTATATTTGAAGCTTACCAAGGACTTTGTGAGATTAGTTTTTGAATAATTCTGTTCTCAAGTTTACCTTACGCATTTCTGAGCTACTAGCGCATTGTTTTTAGTTTCAGATTTTGCTACTTGCTTTTGCTTCACTGAAAGTTCCACGTCACCGATCCGTTTATTGAGTGTTTTCCGAATAAAATTTAATGACATCTGAAGTGTTACGATTTAAATTTTGACGATTTGACGTTTCTGAATCTAATGCTTTACTTCCCCATCTGAAGTTTGAGGTAAGACTTTCCGTAGAGCCGCATAATAAGCCTTGTTATCAACCAGAAAGATTTGCTAAAAATTTGAAGTTATCTAATACTTCGGCTTTATTCGAAAGCTTATTTGAAGTCCTATTATTTTGAGGGCATGAAAGATTTTATGAAGTTATGAGTTACAACAGAGTTTCTCTTTTTCAGCTAATCAAAGATGCCAAAGAGAAAGACAAGGCCAGAGAGCAACGGTGCCAGCAAACGCCCTCCAAGCAATTGCATTATCCACGTCAAAACATCCAACCTCTGCGATTTTGTTCGTCTGTCAGATCTTGAGGACCCTCAGGAAAGATTTCAAAAGATTTGTGAAATACGGGATAAACGTTTAAAGGAACCACTTGGTTCTTCTAGAAGAATGCAAGGTGTCTGTGAACAGATTCCGCCAGAGTTTGGTGATAATGATGGCTATCATAGGAGCTGCTATCAGCGGTTCACGATGAACATAAGTCGTCTCAAAGTAACTTCTAAGCCTAGAAAAAAACAAAAAGAGAGGATGCCAAGACGAGGTTCTATTGAGGGTAAAGACAAAACTCTCTTTCAACCAAATTGCATATTTTGCAAACGTTATGGTCGAATTGGGGTCAAAAAACAAAATGTATGGACATCAGAAGGTTTGACGAACTTTGAACGTGAAGGTGGTCCCACAATTATCAAAATAGCGAAAAAAAAAGGCGATGAAGAACTTTTAACTCGCATTCGTGGTGAAGATCTTTTTGCAAGGGAGGCGAAATATCATATCACTTGCCGAATGAGGTACTCTGTTCCGACAAAATGACAATATTCTGTCCAAGCAGCATCAAAGTGAAATGAAGGAAGTCCATGCTGTTTGTTTTGCTAAACTTTGTGAAGTGATTGACAAAGAAATAATTATCGGTAAAAAGGTCATGAAAATGACAGATCTCCGTAGTTTGTATTGTACATATCTGTCAGAAACACCATTTGCAAACCCTAATTACAGATCTGAGAAGATCAAATCAATATTAAATAGCCACGAGGTCTACAGCAACAAACTCTGTTTTGTTAGCCTTGGTAAAATCCAGGGTCAATATCAGTCAGATCTTGTTTTTAGTAACGAAACTGATATTTCAGAAGCTGTTAAGCATGGGTATCTATTGGGATGTTCAGATAAGATTCAGGATGTAGCCATCCTTCTGCACAAAATGATTAAAAATGCATTTGAAAAAGCGGAAAAATTACCTTGGCCACCAACTGCATCATGCCTAACAACTGAAAACCCTACCCCAAACAATTTGCAACGCTTCTTGCGCATTCTCATTAGTGGGAAAGCTGAGAGATCAGAATCAGAAAAAATAGAACTTCTCGTTTCATCCATCGGTCAGGACCTGTGTCGGGCAGCAACTAAAGGCCAGTGGAAACTACCAAAACACATTCTGGTTTGCATGACTTTACGCCACCTTTTCCGGAGTGCCAAGCTGAGCGTATTAATGAACAAATTAGGTCATTCAGAGAGTTACTCGTTTTCATTAGAACTTGAAACCGCACTTGCAGAGGCTCTTGAAGAGACTCATGCTATACTAACACCCCAAATAATACGAAATCCTCATTGCCCATCATTATTTCACAGCGACTTCGATAATTTTGATCAGTTTGTCAATGACCTTTCTGGTGCAGGTTCGATTCATACCTGCCACGGGATAATGTTACAAAATATTCCCTGCGAGCCTACTGCTGATGAGGACAAGACAGATAGCCAGGCAGAAAATCTGCTATCTCTTCCAAGGACAAGGGCACGCTCTCTGAAATCCTTGACAAATGATACCCTACCTCCATGCTATATGAATAAGAGGGACAGCCCAAAAATGACGATTTCTGACCTAACATTGGTAGAATGTGAAGATGCTCTGTCAAAGTCGATGTTGAAGTATCTCCTGTGGTGTATCTGCCGATTGCATAGCAGCACTGTATCTCAGCGTGTACCTGGGTGGGCGGGCTTCGTATCTGAGACCGGTCAAGTTCCGAAGCGCCTTACCACAAAAGATTATTATCCAATCATTAATCACCCTATAACAGACTACTCCACTGTACAAGAGTGCCTTAGAGTATCAAAAAATGCATCGCGAGAGGTCGGTCAGAAGTACGCCGTCACAACATTTGACTTAAGCGTGTGCATGAAGGC
This sequence comes from Trididemnum clinides, assembly GCA_963675345.1. Lineage (NCBI taxonomy): Eukaryota > Metazoa > Chordata > Ascidiacea > Aplousobranchia > Didemnidae > Trididemnum > Trididemnum clinides. Next base: position 3,383,811 of record OY776305.1, on the reverse strand, counting down.
TTACCCTATTATTTGGAAGAATCCAGAATTCTATGATGATCACATTGTAATGATAGGATCCTTTCACTTGATCTGTGCATACCTAAAAATGATTGGTAAAAAAATGAATGAGTCCGGATTAGCTGATGTGCTGTTGGAAGCGGGGGTTATGTCTGTTGGTTCCATGAATGGTGTGATGTCCGGCAAAAACTACAGTCGTGCAATAAATTGCCACAAAGTTATGGCTGAAAGCCTGGAAAGACTGCTTCTTGACAGATATTTGGAAACTAGATCTTTAAAAGGCCTACCAGGTGATTTGCTACAAGCAATATATCACATCATTAACGAGAGAAGTTCAGAAAACTTGGATGCTGTAATGCAAAACAAAGTACTTGCTAATTTTCTTGAAGATTATTCCTTATTCAGGCAACAGATCCGTGGTGGAAGCCTTGGTAAAACTGCCCAATTTTGGCTGACGTACATGAATCATGTTTCGTTGGTCCTTTCCTTACAGCATGCTGTGAAGATCAATGATTACTACTTGTATGGTGCTTGTTTGAGTAAAATGGTGGATCTATTTTTTAGCTTTGATGGTCAAAATTATGCCAGATATCTCTGCTACTTCTCGTTGTTTTTGGTCAACATTGAAGAAACTCACCCGGGCGCCACCGAGTTACTCAAATTAGGTGCAATAAGTGTGGCAAGGTCATTCATACCAGCGAACAGGTGTGCAGTGGACAAAACCATTGAAGAAACATTTATGCGACATGCCAAATCTCAAGCAGGCCCAGGCGGGCGGGGTGCGGGCATTTCAAGTCTCCTGAATAACTATGAAGCTTATCGTCGTTGGGCACGTACAGCTCATGAAAGATCGAGATATGTTGAAGTAATGCTTCAGATGGCAAATATGTCCGATGGTGGTAGTGGCAGAAAACACCGTGATACTCGGCCATCGCAAGTAAAAAAAAGTGAAAAAGCAGCATTTGCTACAGTGGAAGCAATTCAGAATTTCATGGACCCATTCCGAGTAGAGGTGGATGATAAACTTTACTGCATTTCATCTGGTGCTGCAGTACCATTAAACATAGAATCAGACATCATGAACGTTGAATTGTCTGGCACTGCTGCAAAGGAAGCTTTCATTTCTGATAGGTTGCGAAAGAATGAGCAGTTTTTTGAGCCAATCAAAAGGCTGAACCAAAAAACATTTGCAGATATAGGGAAGGCATCAGTTGTGAAGACATCAAGTAATCGTGAAGTTCAGTACAAGCAGCAAGCAAATGTTGCATTTCAATTGTTAGTGCTTTCACAAGAACAATCAGAAAAGATTGATATGAGAGAACTGATGAAATATCCACTCATGCCAGTACCCTCATCAATTGGTACTCCCGACGGCTACCTTTTGAAGACAGATAAAAGCAAAGGCTTTACTTATCTCACAAAAGAATTAGATGATTTTATCATGCCATCAGACGCCAAAACCTTGAATGTTGAAGATGGGAATGCAATTTTCTACTGCATGAAAGAAGTGCCAGCAACATTTAAACAGATATGCGAAAAAATATACGATGTCAGTATCGTGGGAAAGTCTGATCTCCTATTTAGCACTGACATGTACAAGGAAAATTCTATCAAGAGCTTGGAAAGGACAAGCCGCGGAAGTGGTCAAAAACGCATAATTAAAGGCGAAAGTACAAAACGACCTGAAAACTGGAAGTCATTTCTTAGCAATGACTCTAATAAACAGCAGCTTGTGAGATTGCTTCTAAAGGTGTGGAGCAGTGGTGATTTCGGGATGAAACTTCAAAACAAAAAGGTTATATTTGCATGTGAAGAGAAGGCCTACTTACTTAAAGACAACGGAGCATCAGTGATGATGACAGAGATTCCCAAGTTGGAGTCTGATCAAGAGGAAACAGACACAAGGGTTGTTCTATATTGCTTTTATGCAGCCGATGAAGTATATGACTATGTTCTAGTCAGAAGCCCAGATAGTGATATTTTCTTCATTCTCCTTTATTATGCATCAAAAATAAACATCACTCTCCTGTTTGACACAGGTTCCAGATGCAAGAGAAGGTTGTTAAATATCTCCCAACTGGCACATGAGTTCACGCCTCTTTACTGCGATGCTCTGCTGGGTCTGCATGCTTTTTCAAGGTGTGACACGACCAGTGCTTTTAAAGGTATTGGAAAGGTGAAGCCGATAAAACTTCTTCAAAAGAAACCACGTTATCAGATCGTTTTCCAGAACCTCGGAAAGTCATGGGATGTGTCGGAAGATCTTTTTCTTCAACTGGAAGAATTCACGTGTTCCATGTATAAGCCCAGAGGTCGCCATTTAAATGTTGATGATCTTCGCTATGAAATGGTTTTGAAGAAATGCTGTGGCAAAGAAAATCAACTGAATCCAAACAAGAGCACCAAATGGTCATCCCTTCCACCCCCTAGATCCTGCTTAAGAGAACACATAAAAAGAGTGAACTACCAGGTGGCAATTTGGAAACGAGCCCATATTCCCAAACCAGTTGTTCCATTGCCAACTGAGGACAATGGATGGACTATAGTAAACGAAGTCATTGAGCCAAAGTGGTGTGATGGGGATATACTCCCAACTCGTCTCGCTGACATTTTGGACAAAGCAATTGAGACGGAGAATGAGTATAGACTGAGTGATGGGAGCACAAACAAAATATCTAGTGATGACGAAAGTAATGAAGAACCTGATTCTGAAACAGACAATGACAGTGACTAAAAATGAAATCAAAGCACAGAAAAATTTACATAACAAGAGGAAATGAAATCGATTAATAGGAGTTAATAGGTATAACTTCAGCATTTCCTTGAATAAACCAAAACTTACATTGTAGAGCTCTCCAGTACCAACATTTTGAGTGGTCGCTTGTGTATTTGTGATATTTCAATACAAAAATATTGCCATTTATGTTTTTCTTGCCCCCCCGAAAATCGGAAAAAAAATTTTGTCGATACGACAAATAAAGTGGCTCAAAACCGGTAGTGCGTTAGAGTTTATTCAGTGTTAACATATCTAATATTAAAAAGCACATAAAAAACTACCAGAAAAACACAGTTTCATTTATTTGTGGGGGGGGGTGCACGGTGGGCCTAGTTAGCCCACGGACTATCAGTTCATCCCATGCCAATTGTTTTTCACATTCTATGTTAAATCACAGCATGATTTATACATGGTTTTCGATTTATCCTGAGATGATGCTGCTGACCAAAAAATGTCAACACATGCAATTTTAGCAGCTACTTTAATTTTATGCAAACCAAGTTAGAGCAGTGGCACATAATCCTAACACGGCCCTCAGATAATTATGTGACATGCCACGTTTTGGCCCACGGGCCGCAAGAATTCGTCTCGGGGACCGCGAGTTTGACAGCCCTGCTATAAGGGGTGCAAGAACATGTTAAAATACTTCAGGAGTGCGAGGACATGCTAAGATATTTTAGAGGTGCGAGAAAAAATTAAAATACTACAGGGGTGTGGGCCATTACAAAGGTTGAGAACCACTGATCTTAGCCATTTATATGCGATTACCAACCAATCAGAGTTTAATGTAAGACCTAGATGTCCGCAGCAACAAATATCTTTACTTCTCGAACCTTAATTTGAAAGATGAGACTCGGGAAATGCCAAAGTTAGCAGCCCAACAAATATCTTCATCACACTGGAAAACCAGACAATAGGCCTACAACACTTCTTAATTGAATCAAACGGCACATCTAAACATGTTGATGACAATTCGCTTACAACATCAATTTTTTATCCTTTGTATGTAAATATAGAAACTCCGCTGTAGGCCAATAGCTGAATCATGTCTAATGTTCGACACTTCTCTTGTTCACTCTCTCAAGAGGATGGCAGTCTAAGCATGTAGTAGCATCGGCTTTCTCGATGAAAATTAGCGGAGCTCTTACGTGATTACAAGTCCTGGCAAGATTAGAAAAAAGTTGCTTACAAACAATTTCAACATTTATCATTAATTTTGTAAATTATAACGTTTGCTGCTACCTCTGCAAGTGCTATCATGACAGAATCGACTCGTTGTCAACACAGAGCGCACTCATTTGAATCACATACACGATGAATGTGCTACAGCCTCTACCATATACAGTGGCTTGTCTACAATCAAATAAATGATCACCATATCAGCACCGACCATTATTTTACATGTAACCTACTACCGAAATGGAAAAAACGATAAAACTTGTAAAATGGTAAGCCATTTGTAGCCTAAGGCTATTTCACATTTGAATTCTTCAAATCGTAACTTTGTTGTGAGGTACATAATGACTTGGGTTTAGGAATTGCAATGTTAGAAATCAAACTTTGATCTGATTTCTCTTTAATCAAACCAGAAAATATACTACATAAATTGCTATCATTTTTCCAACAGCCTTGCGTAACATTATTACACTGAGCAAAGGCTACGAGTAGGGTCATTTTTTTTGACCTAAAAAATATATTTTTGACTTTATTTTAGCAAAGTTTTGACTTTATTTTGACCTAACTGCCTTTGCCTATTATTTATGTCTTGTTGCACCTTTTTGATTAAAAATGCTTTATAATCTGCAATTTACATAAGTTTTTAAAGAAGAAGGTAGCCTATTTCAAACATTTTCTCAATCACTCAGTCTTGAAGCTAATGCAACAAAGCGACGCATGACGTCAAAAACTAGGATAACGAGCCATTGTGTGTACCGGTATCAATTGGTGTGTAATACAAAAAATGCGTTGTCATCGCAACTCTACTGTACATTAACAGTCTGTCTATGATGTTTTTAACGAAAACCACACAGTATAATTACCAGGACTTTTTATTGCAATACAGCGTCATATATTTTTTTACGTTCTTAACATCAAAATTTCCGTCTTTTCTCAGTAATTTACTGAGCATAGAAAACGACCTCTCACCAGCAGCAGAGGTTGGCTGGGCTTTTTGCAATAGTGCGTAGCTTGTTGGGTCAATTGTCAAGTTGGTACAGTTTGTTATTGTTTCTAAATCAGAGTTGGATAGTCGTTTTTTAATGTAATTTTTAATTGCACACGGATCATAATCGAGTTGCATATTCTTCAGCAGTCCGTATGCTTCTGTTATCGTGCAGGCACTTCCTTCTAAGAACTCTACGTTGGCTGCTAGAGTCCGGTATTGATTTATTTTAACCAAGTCCGGCAACAAGTTTTCCACATTGATAGCGTCTTTTGCTCTGCCGACTAAGAGGCCTGCACTTGTCCAATTGTTGACAATAGTACGAACAGCGAGAAGGTTCTCACTGTAATATAAGGCAGCTCTAAGCCAAGTTGCCCATCTTCTAATTACAGGGTCAGGAGGAGATGGCAGACCAGCATCATGAAAATCTTTCTTGCGATCTTTGTTTTTGATTGTTGCTATTACTTCATCAATATTTTTAAAATGAGCACGCACACGCATAGCGCAGTTATGAAGTAAGTGCGCAACGCAGATGACATGCATCAAAGAAGGGTATAATTCTTGAAATGTCTTTCCAGCCAGACATCTACCGAGCAGCATCAGTCAAGAACAATGAAAAATTCTCGCGTTTTATTTAAAGTTGTCGCAATATGTCATCCACAGTGTGCAGAATAATACTGCTATTAACATTGCTACCGCTGTCAAGTGGATGGCAATCAACGAGGAATGTCTGATTTGGGGCATCTAAGCTGCCCACAGACACACTAATATGCTTCTGTTTAGCAATCTCTGCTTAATCTACATTTAAAAAAATTTTTTGTCACAAAGTAATTCTTGAATTTGTTCTTTTTGAGATGCTAATTTAGCAACACCTGCCCGGGCTGCAGTCTTCGAAGGCAATACTTTTCAAATTGCAGCAAACAGAGACTTTAAAGAAGGATGGTTCAGTTTATGAAGTGGGATATCTGCATCTAGGAATGAATAGACAACCTGTTCCTTGAAGTTTACTTGATCGAGTTGTATGAAGGTTTGCTTACTTTGGGATTTGCTCTTCGTCTCCAATTTTCTTTGGTGTTGCTTACTTTTTTATTACCTTTCCACAAAAAACTTTTTGTCGCATTTGACTAACACGTCGCAAAGTTTGCATCGCAAGTCGCGGGCAGGAGTTGCCAAAAACTCATCCGGATATTCATGGCAAATTTGCCTAACTTTCGCTGTTTAGGCATCTTTGCTTTGCAAGCTACGACTTAAAAAGACCACGTGTAAAGAGCGCAATGGTTTTTATAGGAATAGATTAATTGTCTAACAATTATGTGTTTATGCATCAACAATGACGATTTCATGCAAAACATGTGCCATTTCCTTCTCAATTATTGCACGCATTTTTACCATCGCAACTATTTGAGAAGTTTAAAATCAAATAAAACTGCGCATAAAATTTTAATAGCAGCACAAAAATTCAAAAAAATATAGATTTGTTTGTTTTTGTAAGCAAATTTTTGATGAAGGCAATTGTGAGAAGTTTTGACTTTATGCAAAATTTTGACTTATAAAATCTACCAAAACAGACTTCTGAACACCTGAAACGAACGTGAGTACAGGTTTGATCATGTAACAAGGTCCTGAAAAAATTTTGACTTTGTTGGGCCATAGCTATGAGTTTTAGCGTTTTTAACGTTTGTCCAAGTAGAAGCCTTAAACGGTTTTAAGAAAATGTACTTTAATTGGTCTTCAGCAATAACGTAACAACAAACTTCCAGTGGTCGTTTTCATTACCAAGGTGGTTACGGTGTAAAGGGATCTAGTCAAAGACTTTGACCTACCGAAAACTGAGCAATTATAGCTGAAGATCACCAGCGACCGTCTCTACATTTTTTAGATAATTAAACATAGGCAATCATTTAGCTTTATCTTCATAGGCAATTATCAACAAACTTCCAGGTTTGGTTATTTTCCACCTTTGTCTTCACATAAACTCACATCAAATAATCAATAATTCGACGACTTTCCTTCAGTATGGATTTTCAAATAGCTTTTTAACATCATTGTTTAAGCATTTATTAAATTTGTAAGGCTTTTCCTTAGTATGATTTTGCTGATGCTCTTTCAAACTTGCAGATTGTTGAAACTCTTTTAAACATCCACTTCAGTCCACCTAATATAGGTCACAAGTGTGACGGTCTAAAGCTCTACGCTATGCTTCATTTAAAGCCTCTAGCTACTTATCGGTCACCAACTGCACTGAAAAGACCTGATAGGTCGAAACAGTGTCACTGTTTGCAGTTCTTTTAAACAAGATTCTCATTTAAACGACCGGTCTCCTAAATGGGTTCTGTAATGCACATTTAACATCGAAACAAAACATCTTTTTAACACATATGATACCACATTTATAAGGTCTTTGAAAGAAGTAGCACTTTGCCTATTATTTGCTGATAAACACTTCAATAATAATGCAATGCTATCGTGTAGCTGTTTAATCTAGTTTAGAAGTTCAGCTGAGAAACTGTGCACATAAATATCAATACACACAGATTTACGCAAAGGCATAGTAGTTAGTTGTTTCAAACACTTAAACGACCTTACTCCTAAATGGGTTCTGTAATGCGCATTCAACATCGAAACAAAACACCTTTTTGAACATACATGATATCATGCTCTAAAAGTCTTGTATCAATGCATTTTGATGTGCCGTTTCAATGATGAATAATGTTTGAATTGTTTTGAACATATATCACACTCGTAAGGTCTTTCACCAGTATGGATTCTGATGTGATCTTTCAACGCTGAATCTTGTTTAAATCGTTTTGAACATATATCACACTTGTAAGGTCTTTCACCAGTATGGACTCTGATGTGATTTTTTAACGATGAAGCTCGGTTAAATCGTTTTGAACATATATAACACTCGTAAGGTCTTTCACCAGTATGGATTCTGATGTGATCTTTTAACGTTGAATTGTCTTTAAATCGTTTTGAACAATTATGACACCCGTAAGGTCTTTCACCAGTATGGATTCTGATGTGATTTTTTAACGCTGAATCTTGTGTAAATCGTTTTAAACATATATCACACTCGTAAGGTCTTTCACCAGTATGGATTCTGATGTGCTTTTTTAACGCTGAATCTTGTTTAAATCGTTTTGAACATATATCACACTCGTAAGGTCTTTCACCAGTATGGATTCTGATGTGATTTTTTAACGCTGAATCTTGTGCAAATCGTTTTGAACATATATCACACTCGTAAGGTCTTTCACCAGTATGGACTCTGATGTGATCTCTTAACGATAAATTTTGTTTAAATCGTTTTGAACATATATCACACTCGTAAGGTCTTTCACCAGTATGGATTCTAATGTGATTTTTTAACGTTGAATCTTGTGCAAATCGTTTAGAACATATATGACACTCGTAAGGTCTTTCACCAGTATGGATTCTGATGTGATTTTTTAACGATGAATCTTGTTTAAATCGTTTAGAACATATATCACACTGGTAAGGTCTATCACCAGTATGGATTCTGATGTGCTTTTTTAACGCTGAATCTCGCACAAATCGTTTTGAACATATATGACACTCGTAAGGTCTTTCACCAGTATGGACTCTAATGTGATTTTTTAACGATGAATCTCGTACAAATCGTTTAGAACATATATCACACTCGTAAGGTCTTTCACCAGAATGGATTCTGATGTGATTTTTTAACGATGAACCTTGTTTAAATCGTTTTGAACATATATCGCACCCGTAAAGTCTTTCACCAGTATGGATTCTGATGTGCTTTTTTAACGATGAATTTTCATTAAATCGTTTAGAACATATATCACACTCGTAAGGTCTTTCACCAGTATGGATTCTGATGTGATTTTTTAACGATGAATTTCGTTTAAATCGTTTTGAACATATATGACACTCGTAAGGTCTTTCACCAGTATGGACTCTGATGTGATTTTTTAACGATGAATCTTGTGTAAATCGTTTAGAACATATATCACATTCGTAAGGTCTTTCACCACTATGGATTCTGATGTGCTTTTTCAATGCTGAATTGTGTCTGAATTGTTTTGAACATATATCACACTCGTAAGGTCTTTCACTTGTATGGGTTCGAAGATGGCAAACAAAATCAGAGGATGTTTTAAAAGTTTTACTGCAAAATTGGCATCTGTACACTTCCAAATGCTTTCTAGGTCTTTTTAAAATATTAGCTTTCTCCATAGTTTTTCCTCGTTTTATCTCATCTTCATCAACTCTAGTATTTGCAATCGATCTCATTGTTAGACTATCTTTCACTGTCTTATTCTTATTGTCGCCAATTTCAAAAACTTCATGCTTTTCCAACGGATTTAAAATAGCATTTTCAGATATTTTATTATCACTATGATCATAAGAATTAGCACCATCGCACGAACTAAATTTCATGACACAGCTCAATTCTGATGAAAGTAAAGAGCTTGGCTCAAGTGTTGTACAAGTAGAAGCGAAAATAGTTAGCTCTGATTTGTTCTCAACCAAATCACTGATTTTACCATTTACACCACCATCATCATTTTTCCTACAAGTAATGGTTGAAACACCGTCATTCAAAGCCACACCATCAGTATTAAGAACGTAGTTTACTGAACTAGACTTTGCATTGCAATCAGTTGAAACTTTTTCATTTTTTTTCAAAGCACAATCATTTCTGTTTGCATTTTCTATAGTAAAGCCATCACCAAATGAACGAGAGCCATTAATAAAATCACTATGAGATTTTTTTAAATATGACATTGTGTCACATATTTGCCATTCTTAATAGAAGTTTTCTGACTGTCCAGTGTTGTCCTGATGCGTTATGCGAATCTTTATATCACAAGCAAGCTTTGGCATTTCTCTTTTTATGTCAATGGAATCAAACAAAGTTCTACGATGATAAACTTTGCCAGAAAAACTCCACTTTTACTATCACATTCACTGAAGGACAGTTTAACAATTAGTGATCATTAATTATAACCTGTAAACACGCAACACAAAAAAAGCTTGTAACAATATCAAACAGTGCTGCCTAACCATAGAGTAACAGCTCAGTTTTTAAGTCAACTATAAAACATATTACAAGGGGTACAAAAAACATACATATTTACATACACTGTACACGACAATGATTTTTTCACACATGCATAACATCCGCGCTCCCTGAAATTCATAATAAACTAAATTTTTGTTAGCTGACATAGGCAACGCAAATATTACTCATATGTGAAAACAATTAACGTTTGCTCGAACATTTGATATTCGCAGCTACAAACCACGTCATTTTCACCAGATTGCTGTAATTCTTGCCCTCAAACACACTGATTCGCCACAATTTCTCTTATATCAAGCCAGATTTCTCGATCGCATTTAAAAAAAAAAATTGCAACTTATGTTTCAAATTAGTTTTGTCAAGGACAAAATCATTCATTGCTTTCAATCTTGGAAATAAGGTATGCTTTTTTTCTAACGTCTATTTTCGTAAAAACTACCTATCTCTTAAAAAATCGAATGGAAATTTACTCTTGATTGAGTAAACTGGAGCAATTATGAGCAGAATATCTCAATCTGGAATTAGTGGACCATTGCAATTCTGTGACAATTGTAGTGAGCGATCGTGAGAATACAACAAACATTTAAAAAGTCATGCATTTAGATGGTTAAGTATGTACTTTATACTGTGCTGTTGTAAATTCAAAACAAAGACAGATAAAATGCTATTTTTTAATTGTGACATCACAACGTACTTCATACATTGTTGTCACAAACGTGCTGAGAAACTCATTTCCCTGTACGACGTGCTTTAATAAGGCAACCATACAATGTAGGAAAAGGTTTAAATTTGTGAAGAATCAAATCTGCCATTCCAGGGGTGGACAAACTAGAACCCGCCAGAACATTTTGTGTAGCCCACCAACAATTGTAGAAACTTCCATATATCTAATTTAATATGACAATAGTGGCCACACTTGTCATACTTAAGAGCAAAAACGATAGAAACCATCATTGAAAGAGCCACTATGCAATTCTTGGTTTGAATCGATGCATTTTCCGTCTAAATAGACCATCATTTTCAAAACCCGTAATTAGGGCAGTGACCCTTGGCCAACTCTTGAAAGGTCAATGCAGCACTCAGGTTAAAACATTTTCCCACCACTGTGCCACACATACGTTAACGCGAAAGAAAATGTTGAACGAGGTAAACAACAGCGATCACGAGACAGAATATGAATCATAGCTTGTTGTCCATATCGAGAGGACAAAAAATATAAAAAAATGAACGGAGCAAATTAACGCTCAGCTTTATTGAACGTTCATCTAAGAAGCACACAAGCTAATTTATAATAAATCATGACTTCTTGCCATGTTTCTTTTATTATCTTTCTGCATTTGTTGGCTGGAAAAATTGATGAAACTTGAGGTTTGAAAAACAAAGATTCACAAATGAGTGCAGGTGGCTCCAAAAGTTTAGAAAGCTCTGATACAAGAGAACTATGAGACCTGTTACAAAAGACTAAATTGCGTCCTTTCCTGATTTCCATCTTGGAATTAGGAAAACTTTTGATTTACATCAGCATGTTTTTAATTTTACAGCTGGAATATTATTTCTTATACTTTTATCTTACAGTTACAGGAAAACCTTTGGAGTGATGCAACAAACAACTTGTGTTTAAACCCACTTTAGAGTTGCCAACACTGCTGACACATTGAATTTCAAGACATGCCAACAACCAATCCAAAACATTGGCAGTAAAATGGCTTTTATAAAAGCACAACAACACAAGAGCCCCATTAGGTACTGAACTCACACCGTAAAGATTATGAGTAAGCACTTTATCACTCTTTGTCACTTCAATAAAGCAGCCAAGATAAAAGTCAGATTTCAGTTTGGCAAATTACAAAATGCTTACTAGCTTCCAGGTTTTGTAATTCAAGTAGTTCATGCAAAAGCCATAAACTGATTTCAGGGTAATTCTCAGTCAATTGATCATTTTTGGTGAATTAATGGCATGCACCCCAAATAATAGATCTTTATAAATAAGAAAACATGTAGTCGGTCGATTTGACAGTAGAGAGCTCAATGATTGAATCAGAGCAATAAAATATAATGAGATAAAATGAAATTTATTCAAGTTAAAAACACCTCTACAGTCCGTTTCGCCTGAGGCGGCTCGTCTGGAGGTAGTTCTAAAACACAACAGTGGCATAAGATGAAATCCAAAATTTATAAATGAAAAAAATAAAAAATAAAAATTAGAAATTAAATAGAAGGCTCAAAACTGAATGGAAGGTAAGAGCTCTACAGATCTGCTTTACTCAAGTGCTGCTTACTATAACTGGCGGGTAGATGATGTTGTTGTTGTTGCATGTGCTGGCATTAGTAAGGCGGGAAGTCATTGAAGCATGAAAAAGGTTAGAGGCAAAGGGTGTAGACAAAACAATGGCAAGAGTTAAAAAATAGAATATAAATATAATAAAAAAATAAAAACACAATAAAGGTAAAAACAGTGAACAAATGAGAAACCAAAAATAAAGGTAAAAACAGTGCACAAATGAGAAACCATGATGGATTCTCATTTGTTCACTGTTTTTACCTTCATTCTGTTTTCATTTTTTTTATTATATTTTTTAACTCTTGCCATTGTTTTGTCTACACTCTTTACCTTTAACCTTTTTCACACTTCAATGACTTCCCGCCTTACTAATGCCAGCGGGCGCAACAACAACAACATTATCTACCCGCCAGTTATAGTAAGCAGCGCTGGAGTAAGGCAGATCTGTAGAGCTTACCTTCCCTTCAGTTTCAAGCCTTCTATTTAATTTCTAATTTTTATTTTTTATTTTTTTCATTTATAAATTTTGGATTTCATCTTATGCCAGTGCTGTTTTAGAATACCTCCAGACAAGCCGCCTCAGGCGAAACAGACTGTAGAGGTGTTTTTAACTTGAATATCATTTCATTTTATAAATAAGAAAACATGTCCATTAGGGAGTGTTTTGCTATTTATGTTCTTTTTGAAGTTGATTAGAAAAGATGAAATTTTGTCTCAAGAAACTTTGTTTTGAATCTATAACATGCCTGCTCCAACTCGAAATAATAAAAAAACGACATTAAGTAAACACGTTTATCAGGGATCACATATCAAGGTTCTCAAACTTTTGGTCCCAAAAAAAATGAAGAGTTTATTGTAATCAGCTTTATTGAAGAAATCACTTTACTCATTTTCGTCTCAACATAAATATGAAGAAGTTATTTTGCCTGCGATGGCCTGGTAAAACACATAAACCTCTTTTCTTGTGAAGATTAACTTTTTTACAAACACTGTTTTGCCCACTTTCATCTCAAAATCAACACGAAAAACTACGTTTTGATCAGCCTCGTAAAAGAGATCACTTTGCCTATTTTGGTTTTAGAAGCAGCAAGAAAAAAACTTTTTTCACCATATGTTGCTTCTGAAACAACATGTTAACATTATTTTTTGAAGATCAACTTTTTCAAAGGCTTTACATCACTTCTTGACTTGACAATTAGTTTCTTTCTTTAATGTTTTTTTGCAGGTCAACTTGGGCTGAGAGCCTAGTGGGCCACAACAAAGATTCTTGCAGGCCATATGTAGCCAGGCCAGATTTACTGTACAATCGATTTGTTTAAATGGTTCATGTTTAAGCAAATTTTTTGTGAAAGTTGGATACTATCACATTCAAGCAGGTACAAGTCTACACTATTTTTGACACCAAAATGCTATTCAAACTTGTATTATAATTTAAATATAAAAATGCAAAAAAGATGTAGTGAGCACGGTTGCATGTTATATGGTTGCACTTTGTTTGTACTGAAAGTGCATCTTTGAACAGAAAGATACAAAGAAAACATTTCTCTTTTACTTACGTGTTAGCATAAATCTTACAGCTGATTTCCAATGCAAAACAGAATATTTGTTCTGTGCTTTACTCTTTTACATTTAAGATGCACCAGTAGTTTAGTGAAGAACTTATTCCACCAAATATTTGACTTAAAAGTGCATACATACAGTAAATTGGATAGTTCATTTCACATAGGTTACATCATCCACTATTATAACACATTATTACATTTTACCAGTATGCTACATTTGGTTACATCCAGTTTGCATGACACTTAACATCAGTTGTACCTGCAAAAACCAAGCCAAAAGATGACAATGAGTTTCAAGATGCTAAGAATTGAAGTAGGACAGAATTAAGCAATACTGTAACACTACTAGTAGGCAAAATGGATCCAGTTCCATAAATCACCAGGCATAAGATCACAGTGCTCACATACAAAAATTCGCACAGCTGAGCAGTATGCTTAGGTGGCTGAAAGTGGTGAAGGCAGGGTTCTGAGCAAAAAAGTATCAACAAAGTAGAATTTACTCAGTAAGTTCAATTTGGTCCAAGGCAATTTTGAATTTATAAGATGTAATTATTGACAACTACATTAAAAATGAGTACTGCAGTGTATATAACAAAGGACAAAGTTCTATGGCTGTTCAACAATTTTAGCTTTTCAGCTACTGCTTTGTCGTTTTGACCTTTTCATTAAATAATGTAATTGTACAACATGGAAGTTTGTTGCACTGGCTTAAAATACATGGTTAAAAAACAATCTCGCAGTACACCAAACTTAATTGTTTGTGTGGACATTATGCAACAAAATATTGATAACACTACAAACTGTAAATCAAATTTGTTGATTTAAAGATTGACAAATCAGATTGTGATTGCATCGACTTTTTTTTCAAAAATTATCATAAAACAAAAGTTAAAGCAAACTTTGGATTTATTACCAGCTACTTTTCAATCAAAAAATTCTAGTGCAAAAAAAAATTGAATCTAATATGCTGTTGAATTTATTATCCGCGCATTCATAAAACAAATTCTACACTATCAATAGCTTGAGCTCACATTCTTTAGTAGCTGGTGCAGATCATGGGTTCGAATCTCACACACAACCAAATTTTTTTGATGCCGGTGGTGGTGACACACTGAACAAATTTGATAAACTCACACTATTATCATAGGTTAAATTTTTGTTCTCTACCATTAACTCTCCCATCACTTTATTAAAAATGTTAATAGATAATAATAAGAAAGGATGTGAACTGATTAGTGCAAACTATAAATTATAGAAGCAATTAGTTTATACATATGGGTTCTGTAACTACTCAAAAAACAAGGGCTGGGAAGTAAGGAGTGGGTGAGGTAAATGGATGGCATGGAATTGAGTCAGGAGTTGAAAATGTGAAGTTAGAAGAGTTTGCGTCTGAAGTAAAAAATGTGATCATAGCAAAGTCAGAAAACAATTGCAAAGAGTTTGTAGTTACTAATAGTGATGAGCAATAACTAGTTACTTTTTTAATAACTGTAACTTAGTGACTTTTTTGCAGAAGAAACAAAATTTGTAACTACTTATAAATTAGGCACTGTAAAAGTTACAAGTTACATTTACTTTCTGTTTGCTGCTTCACAGCAAAAAATAGATATTTCACTATTTTGTCATGAAATAATAAAACACAGTTGATGTTTTTGGTAAAATAATTTTATTTCACTGCATGCCTTTGACTAATTGGGAATTCTGAACCCTTTGACCTTGACCAATTTACTTTAAAATGTCAGAAAATATCTAGGAATGAATTACAAAGTCAAAGACAGCAGGTAGCAAGTATGAAAGTGAAACCTTTACTGATTTAGAGTAAGTCTATAATACCTGACAGGGAAGAGGGCATATTTGCTCCCTCACTGCCAAAGTAGGGTGAAAGTTGGTCTCACTCATTTAATCAAAAGCTGATATGTTGTTCTAATCCCAGTCGAGTTGGCAAGCACATGGGAGAATGACACAAAAACAGTACAAACACATTGGTTAACATATGCCAATCTTCAACCTGCATAACAGTTCAACGCTATGCTACAGTAGTAAACTGATTCTATTCCTGTCCATCAGCGTAGGGCTGCTGCAAACTACTACTAATGTGCATCACTAGTTGGTGCAGGCATGGGTTGGAATTCCATTTCTCATAATTTTTACCATTCCTTAAAATCGATTTTCAAGGCCATGCATTTTTGCTATTACCATAAACCATATACTTCTGGCAGAAACTGCACATCATGAGAAGATCAATTAGAGTATTCAAAAATCCATATAACCTCACCAACAATATTGTTATTGTAAAAGGCAAACCACTAAAAGCATTTTTACGTTTGCTGGCTTCCACATCTTGTTGGTCAGAACACAGATAGCTTTTGCATATTGAAGGGGGACATTAATTGCACTAGGAACTCTTTAAGTTTTTGCTAAGTAAATTAAGCTACATTTTCTATTGGCAGTTTGGCTGTCACTGCTCCACTTAAAAAAAGGTCACTCTTGCATTGAAAGTAGCTGCAACTACTAACTATAACTAGTTAACATACTTTTTACAACTTGTAACTGCAACTGTGGCTGAGTTTCCTTTAAGTTAAAAATAGGCAGTGGCTATTTTGCCGTCGACGGCAATTTACCCTCAGAGACTATTTTGCCGTGAGTTGCTTGTGATTGGTCAATCTTAATGACGTACTAAACATGTGACTTTTGGTCGTCTCTGATTGGTCAATTTTAAAAACCAAAAAAAAAAATTTTGCACCCCCAGGTCTCTATCCCCCACCCTGCACACTCCCTTACAGTGTACACTGCCCCATACATTTACATACCGGGCCTGCCCCTTCAGTGTACACTGCCTTTCTTTTCAAGCCCTGGCCAGCTGAGATTCGAACCCGATACCTTGGTATCTCAAGACCAGCGCTCTATCCACTACACCACAGAGTCACTGGTTCGATAATAGCAAATTTGGCTATATAAACACACGTGAATGATCACGGCAAAATAGATTCCAAGGGCAAATTGCCGTCGACGGCGAAATAGCCACTGCCTTAAAAATAACATTCTAAGTTGAGTTAAATTTGTTTTAAAAGCAATCATAAAACTGGAAGCAGTAGGGCTAGGCTAACTTGAAAATGAAAATAACCTAAGTTAATTACTAATCAACTGATTTAGTAAGAAAGAAGAGTGATAAATTCAGCTCTAAAGAGATATTATTTGAGAAATGTTATCAAGATTATGAACATGAACTTGTTAGTTGAATTTGAGAATTAACAAGCTGAAACTTCTGCAAAATTATTGTACATAGAAATACAAAAAAGATCAATACAGCAATGCAAGAAAACTGGCTTACTTTTTCAGCCATTTTTGTCTTTATTACATCATAATCAATTCGCTACTGAGAAAAACAACCTATTGATAAAAACTTAAGTCTGATGAAATAAACTTGATTGATTGATTGATGTAAAATATTTAAATACATGAATTTATAAAATCTAAATGAACATTTGTGCAAATCAACACTCACAGATACATAAACAAAGGTTTGAATGTGCACGCTCACTAACACGTGGCTGCAAAGTTGACATTTGTGCAAGTGTAATCAGTTGTCTCTGTTCCATTGCAATGCAAGAGTGGACACTGCAAGAATAATATAGTCTTTTTGATTCCGTAGTTAATTAATCATTGTATGCTATAAAATATTTTGATATATTTATTGGTCCTTTTAGGATTAAAATCATTTTATACGTTTATAAAGAAAATGTCTATGAAATATTGTTATTTTGTCATCCTTTGAAAGACCATACCAGAAGAAAAACATATATTGCAAAGTGGACAAATTTTTAAAAACTGAAAGTTTAAAATGAAAAAATTGCTGTGGAGTATGCACAGATGTTCCAAAACCGATAACTGGCAAAAATATTGGTTTTAAATCATTGTTTCAAGCTGCTAAATGTGATTATACAACCTTTACTCACAGTCTTATTCATTGGAAGCCCCTCGCAGCAAAAAAATTAGCACCAGAGCTTAACAATGAGCTTTAGGATGCCATTAAGATTATATATTTCATTAAGAGCAATGACCTTCATAGCCACTTATTTTCAAATCTTTGTAAAGATATGGATTTTTGGCGCGAAATGTGTGACGTCATATGCAAACTTTCTATTGAAAAACCTAATTTCAACCAAATTGCTTAAATTGGTGGTCGCCCTATACTTTTCCAGCATAATATACAGCTTTTGGTCATTCCCTTTTTAGCACGAAATGTGTGACGTCATATGCAACCTTCCTATTGTACTTTGTAAGCCTGGATATTCTCACATCCTTATTCCTACCAATCAAACAATTAGTTGAGATTAGGTTTTTCAGTTGGCTAGTTTAAACTTAGTACTGTGTGCCAATTTGAAATAATTGCCCCTAAGAAAAGTGACATCAAAATACCATTTGCTTCTCAGTTAAAAATAACTCTATATCAATTAGATACTCGTCGGTACATTAGCAAAAACAACCATTATCTGATTATTACTACCAGTACCGTAAGCTTCCGGCAAGCTTGCCTATGTTTATGGGCAAGGCACTTAACCCTATTCGGACCAAGCGGGGCAATAATTGCCCGAGCAATTTCCTCTTAAGTACAGTTTTGTCCCCAATGACCCTACAAT
Source organism: Trididemnum clinides (assembly GCA_963675345.1). Lineage (NCBI taxonomy): Eukaryota > Metazoa > Chordata > Ascidiacea > Aplousobranchia > Didemnidae > Trididemnum > Trididemnum clinides. Next base: position 3,365,323 of record OY776305.1, on the reverse strand, counting down.
ATCAAGAGTTCATGACTTTTCCTAAAAATTATTCAATTTATGGACAGTGACACTGTTTCGACCTATCAGGTCTCTTCAGTGCAGTTGGTGACCGACAAGAAGCTAGAGGCTTTTAATAAAGCATAGCTTAGACCGTCACACTTGTGGGACCAAATACTAGATCCACTTGGTGGATGGTCTGTCAGTACTCTGCGAAGCCGTATCACTCGTGAATGAGTGGCGGTTGTCGCAGGTGCACTAAGTCTAGCAACTGCTAGAACAATAGTGCTGTCACAGCCTAGTGGTCACAAGGTCTTACATGTATAGTAATGCAAGAGGCTAGCAATGCACTTAGTAAAACTGCAGACAGTGACACTGTTTTGACCTATCAGGTCTCTTCAGTGCAGTTGGTGACCGACAAGAAGCTAGAGGCTTTTAATAAAGCATAGCTTAGACCGTCACACTTGTGGGACCAAATACTAGATCCACTTGGTGGATGGTCTGTCAGTACTCTGCGAAGCCGTATCACTCGTGAATGAGTGGCGGTTGTCCCGCAAGTGTGGCGGTCTAAGCTATGCTTTATTAAGAGCCTCTAGCTTCTTGTCGGTCACCAACTGCACTGAAGAGACCTGATAGGTCAAAACAGTGTCACTGTCTGCAGTTTTGCTATGTGCATCGCTAGCCTCTTGCATTACTATACATGTAAGACCTTGTGACCACTAAGCTGTGACAGCACTATTGTTCTAGCAGTTGCTAGACTTAGTGCACCTGCGACAACCGCCACTCATTCACGAGTGATACGGCTTCGCAGAGTACTGACAGACCATCCACCAAGTGGATCTAGTATTTGGTCCCACAAGTGTGACGGTCTAAGCTATGCTTTATTAAAAGCCTCTAGCTTCTTGTCGGTCACCAACTGCACTGAAGAGACCTGATAGGTCAAAACAGTGTCACTGTCTGCAGTTTTGCTATGTGCATCGCTAGCCTCTTGCATTACTATACATGTAAGACCTTGTGACCACTAAGCTGTGACAGCACTATTGTTCTAGCAGTTGCTAGACTTAGTGCACCTGCGACAACCGCCACTCATTCACGAGTGATACGGCTTCGCAGAGTACTGACAGACCATCCACCAAGTGGATCTAGTATTTGGTCCCACAAGTGTGACGGTCTAAGCTATGCTTTATTAAAAGCCTCTAGCTTCTTGTCGGTCACCAACTGCACTGAAGAGACCTGATAGGTCGAAACAGTGTCACTGTCTGCAGTTTTGCTATGTGCATCGCTAGCCTCTTGCATTACTATTCAATTTATATTTGACAAAATTTGAGTTGACTGTTGGTTGTAGATCGAAAGTTATTAGCAAATTTATACACATGACTGCTAAAATATGCAGACATATAGCTGAAAGATAAAAAAGATAGTAACCTCATTCTGCACTTGTCGTAGCAGCCTGAGAGCGAAGCGGACAAGTCGTAAACAAGAGCTAACCAAAGTTCAAGAAAAACTAAGACTTACTTAGAATCAATTGCCATATATAGTATGTACATTCCCTAGAGAAAGTAACTTATTGTCTGGCTGTGACTTGAGAAAATAGAGTAAACGCGTTTTTTGCAAACAGACAACGCATTTGTTCTTGAATCGTATCATCATCGTATCATCACAAGCAAAGTGACCGTTGATGAGTGATGAGCAATATCACTTTTCCATCGCATTGCTAACTTTTAGAGTAAATCTTTGTCATACATAATTGTAATTCCATAACACGTGTTGTTACGGGACTGTTTCTACCGTGCAGCTAGACAGATATAAAAGTATGTTTTTTTTTGTAGTTTTCAGGAGAAACGTCACCCAGTAACAAATTGTCAAATATTCGGAAAATCGTTCTGTGCGATGCTTCAATAAATAAATGCCCGCGTGTAAATATACACAGTAACAAACACAATAATGAGAAAAAAGCCTGTTCGGTCATTTGAAAGCATAACAAAAGTTTTCAAATTGTGACCTACATTGGTGGCTCCATATAATTTTCCCGGACTTAATTGAGCAATAATATTCAAAGTGTCAAAATCAGCAGAGAATATTTTTTACAAAGCTTTCTCTAGATCACAGAAATGCTAGTACGCAATTTTGGCTTAATTATCACAAAAGCTTCTTCACAATTATCCTAATTCTGGTTTCACGAAACCATAATCTACCCAAAAAAACTAAAACAAAGTCAGTGGTATGTTTAGTGTAAACTGTGTAATAAATAATGATCACACAATTCAGCCACTACGCTATATTTCGAAGTGTAATGTTGCTTAAATTTTTTGCTGCAACAAGTTTGCCATGCTGTAGGATAGGTTTGCAGTTACGCTTTCAGTCAAAGCAGAGATTTTGCAAGTAAAATTATTGCTAAAATGTTTTATGAGAAAAGAATAAAATTTAGAAAGAAGCATAAATCGCAAGTTCACGAGCAATTTCTAATGTTTCATAGATATTTAGAATTGACGTTTTGTCAAATGAAATAAAATTTTGCGATAAATAGCCAACGCAGCTCAAGTTCATCAAACCCCTGACATCTTTCGCCCAAATTAAACTTCAACGTGTAATCAGAATTAAAAATAATAGATGATTTATCGGCACAACAAAAAACAAATATTATTGCATTTGTATTTTGAAACTAGATTACAAATTATACTGATTGTTAAGAAATTCATGTTTCCAATATTCATACGAAAATAGCCTAAAATCTTTGGCAACCCCTAAGAGCCAATTGTAATGAAGGCAGACAGCTGCAAACATTGTTTGCTTGTTCATGAAAAGTAGTGATTTGGATAATTTTATGCAGATGTCAAGTCATTTTTTCAAACATTTTGTTGGGTTGACAAGGTTCATTGTTTTAGTAACAAAACTCTCGATCGTCGTTCTCGCAAATTTATTTGTTCAAAATATGTTTACTGTTCATTCAAAATATGTTTACAGACGCATTTTCTGTTGTTTCTAAAGTTACAAATCGGTAATTTCGGCAGCGACATGCAACTGAAATCTTATCTATTTATTTGTACACTATTCTCCGGAATGTCTTGTCAGCATTTGCCCTTGAACAACAACACTATTTTGCTTTGATTTGTTACTCTCATGTTTTTGTGCTCATTTGTCAAATAGACATTGCACTACGCAACTTATCATCCGGAATGTCTTGTCAGCATTTGCCCTTGAACAACAACACTGCACTCCTTTGATTTGTTACTGTCGTGTTTTTATGCTCATTTGTCAAGTAGACATTTCACTATGCAACAGGGTTATTCATTGCGTAAATTTCCAACAAATTTCTTTTTAGTTTATCACTCTTGTTTTTGCATCATCCTTTGTTCTGTAATTAGTATGTTTTTATGCATCTACGCATTTATGACGTAGAAAACTGCCCCACCATTACATCATCACTTGTGTTCTTTGCTTTTGACGTTTGATAGCGAATGATATATAAATATCTCACTTCACTCTTCATAGACGCATTGTCGAACAATTGAGTTGAGAAAGCCAAGATCTATGTCAAACGTCAACTGTTATCAATTGTAAACTAAATGACTGTAAAGGTATTTGACTTTATTAACGCAAGTTATGTGATGTGATGGTAACAACGTTGCTGAGATTAGCGTCAAAACTCATCGCAGCAGAGGTGATCTCCAAAAAAAAATGATTCATTGCCTCCCAATGCTGAGGATGGCCAGTCCGCAGTCGGAGTTGATTTACAAAGGAAAATATGGTCATTGCGCCTCCCATTCATGGGTGCTGATCCGTATGGCGGTTCATATGCACCACTATTACTCAACCTCATTCGACTTGCAAACCCATTTTTAAAGTAACGCAAAAGTCTGTCGCCCACCCGACTTACGTACTGTGGCCCAGCGGTTGAGATCCAATGTTTTAGAGCTACATTATATTTTTGTCGTGTTACACAGTAAACTTCTGGCCGTTATCAAGAATTACTTTTTGATAAATGCCGCTTTACTAAGTACTAGTCTACAAATTCAAAGACAAAATTTTATGTAGCTGAAGCAATTGAACATTTAGCTTAATAATTATTAGGGTGACAAAAATGATCAAATTCTTAAGTTATCACCATTTTCTTATCTACAAGGGAGAGTCATAAAGTTCTTAGACAAATGCCGTAATTTCAAAATGCGCAAAGTTTTACTTGTTCAAACATGTCTTTATGGTTTTCCCAATTACCTGCAAACGTTTCGTCGTTCTATCTAACGGCAATATTAAGATAAATGGTATCTCAAAAGAGCTAATAATTTTTGCTAGCAATAACCAAAAAACGTCAAGGAGAAAGCTGCACAGTCAAATTTTGTTTCATCACGACAAGGCTCTTGCACATTCTTCTGGGGCTGTCAGGGCCCTGTTACAATAATTTCAAAAGGAAAACACTTCCACACCCCCATATAGTCCAGATTTATCTCCCCCTGACTTTTTTGGTTTCCAAACTAAAGGAACACCCTAAAGGCACCAGTTTAATTTTTTAGATGAAGCAAAAAAGCAAGTAATTTTATTGTGTCAGAGACATTCGCCAGAATTCTACAAGGAAGGAATTTACAAGTGGAAGCATAGATTGCAAAAGTGTATGGACAATAATGGAGCTTGTATAGAAAAATAAGTGTAATCAGTTGCAAAATAAAAATTTTATAGCATATGTGTGAGAAATTTTTGACTCACCCTCGTACTTGTATTGATGACTGCCTATAACTCATAAACATATTTCCTTAATTTAGACTATCACACGTGACTACAAAATATTAAAAAACTCATTTCATTTGGCAAATAAAAAACTGTTGCTTTTATAAAGTTGTGCGTAACACACTAACAAACTCTGTTTTTTAAATTTTGAGACAGATAAAAATTACAAGTTTGATGCCAAGATAAAGTAACTGCATCACCATGAACAATTCTACTCGTTTTAATGCTGCAGAAGCTGAAGATTTAATATTTGAACTATCTGAATCAGAAGATTTTGATGAAGTGCTAAGTTCTGAATCGGAAAGTGATGACGACTATTTCGCCACTCCTTCCATTCCAGCAGTTGCTGAAGTTGATGCCCAGTTTGAAAACGAAGCACAAAGCTGTGAAAATGACTCCAATCAATCCTCATGCAAAAAAGACCTAGATGATGCCGTCAACGATCGCGAAAATGCTTTGGATGCAAATTTCTTGCAAAGCTTATCGCCATCTCCACCTCCATCATCTTCTATTAATATCATTACCAGCCTTGAAGCTGCACTAAATGAAAATAATTACGATTTGTTGGACTTAAATCCAAAAGAAAAAAAAGTGTACGAAGCGAGTACTGCAGGTAAAGGAAAAACTGGAGGCAAAAACATCAAATGGTCCAATACACCTCCCACTTCATCTGGCCGGCAAAGTGCGGCTAATGTTGTAAGTGGAGATATTGGGGTTGTAAATGCCCAAAGAGGCATTTCTGAGCCAAGAGATGCGTGGGAAATTTTTTTTACGCCTGACATGCTTTCACACATTATTCACAACACGAACAAAAAAATCGAAAATCTGCGTGCAAAATTATTTCTGAGAGGCCGAGATATTACGTCTGTTTCATACACCAAGAACACTTGCTCTTCAGAAATTTTAGCATTTATTGGTATTTTGTACCTTCGAGGTCTGCTTGGTTTAAACAATCATGATGTAGCTATTCTTTTTAACCATCTTACTGGAAATTCTGTGTTCGGGGCTACAATGAGTAAAAACAAGTTCAAATTTTTATTTTCCAATATTTCCTTTGATGATTTTGAAACAAGAACTCAGAGATGGGTTTGTGATAGATTTACTGCCATTAGAGATGTTTTCGAATCATGAATCTGGCAAATTGATTTTAAATTCTTATGTTGTGAACACCAAAAGTTCTGGAAAAAGAAACGTACTGCTGCTATCCACAATGCATCCAATTTTAGGAACAGTCAAGGACAATTTACGATTGAAACCAGCAATCTATAAGCTTTATGACTACACTAAAGGAGGCACAGATATTATTGATCAACGAATGAATTTTTATTCCAGCAAGGCTAAATCTCGTCGTTGGACTATGAATGCTTTTGCCTATGTACTGGACACTTGCCCAGTGAACGCTTTCACAGTCATCGCACTAAATCAGTCTATTGAACCACGCAATACAAATTCATTCGATTTTGGGATAACTTTGGTTTTACAATTAGTACGCCCATTTGTTGCGCTACGTTCAAAATGGTGCTTGTCGAAAGGCATTCAAGATAAAATCCAAATCACCCTTAGTGAACCCAGAGAAGAATCTTACGATTCATCGCAGTTATGTGCATTTCCAGTGCAGTCTACCAAGCAACGCAGGTGTGAAGTTTGCGCAGCTTGAGCCACTGGCCGTGAGAGGGATAACATGGGACGTGTTTTTAGCCAATGCCAAAGATGTGGTAAAGCTGTATGCAAACGTCATTACTTCAGATTTTGCAGCGCCTGTCAGTAACTGGTTGGTGTTACGCTTTTTGTTCTATGGTGTGCTCATACTGCAGTGTTTTTTGAGATGCTTTTCTATTATGTGTCCCAGTAAAGAGCTCTATGTGTTTTTTAAACTTACGCAGCATAAAGTTTGTAGCTAATTTGTAAAAGTTAAAGTTTCCTCCGTCAAACATGTAGAAATACAAGGTTTTCGTGTACATATGACTATATGCAAGTCATTTCTTATTCTAAACTTTATTATAAAGTATAACAACGTCTTTGGCTTGAAACCCACACGCGCAGTGGTCTTGCCGACAATTATATTTGCTCACTGTCGACAAATCAGTGGGGACAAATTCGGGCTGATAACTGGAAGTAAAGCCTTTTGTCTCAAATTTGTAGTTATATCGCTGCTTGTTCTGGATTATTGCACTGGCACTTCGCGGCCTTTAGCCATGGCATTCGACTAATATATAAGTCAGCTACAACTTTTGTATGTTCATTAGAAGTGTTCACAGCACCTGTAACTTTTTTAGCATTATTTGCTATTCGCATTGACAAAAAAGCAACAGTAGTTCCTATCAATATGTCTGCAATTGAATGTTTATTTGGTTGAGGGGATTGCAATTGCAAAAGTGTACACAAAAGTTTAATTCCTGCAACAAAGTCATATATAAAGCAGTTACTATAGTTTACTCATAATTTCCGTAGTGAAAAAAGTTAGTATTCGTCTAATCATCAAACAAAGTAAATTATTTTGTCTCCAACCTCAATCTTGTTTTACTTTGTTGTATTTGTTAAATAAAAACAAACGTTATACCGAAGGATTATCCTCGCATCAACTTAGTGCAGCCAACCATATTATTACGCAAAGCCTGTGTGACACACATCGTAATAGAAGCTGTGAAATCTATGCCATACTCATCGTAATATAGAAACGCTTTCATAAACTATATCTCAATGATATCAGCCAGGAGGGAGAGGGAAATGTAGGCAGGCGAACAATAACTCGCAAGGAATTTTGAAATAGCTGAGCACAGCAGTTTCATGAACTGTTGACTTCAAATAATCGAGGGAATTTTCGCGCTTTTTGTGGTGTTATGTAAATTGCGTCAAATCCGTTTCTTGACAACAAAACGCTTTGTGTGAAAAAGACATTAAAATTAGTTCTAAAAAAATGATATTGCCCGGGTCGAAATTTAAACTTTCGTAGTTGTTATACCAGCAAATAATGTTACCGATGCCTACTAAAATGTTATCAATTGTTTAGTGGCGATCTATTCTTGGACTTCATAGGTTATAAGAGTTCGCCGACATTACGTGATCAGCCAAGCGCAACTGGCCTAAAGTAGTCAATTTGTCTTGCTGTCAGGAGTGGAGAAGTGAATGAGAAATATTTGTTTTTTTTAAATGAGAACTAACGGCAACTATCAAAATTTGACTTGCCTTCAGATTAATTGTTTTCTCTTCTAAAAGCAATAATTTCAGAAACACGTTAAACACAAATACAAAATAAAATAAAATCTTCTTCCATATGCCGGTTCAATCGTTTTTCTACGTGGTGTAGTTCAAAAGATATAATGCTTTAAACTTTCGGGGCAAAAACTACCCCACGTTGGACTTAGCACGACGGAAATCTATTGGGCCAAATAGGGTTAAGGGCATGCCTCCATCTTTATGTGACAAACAAGTGCTGGGGTCAAGCACTCTATCCGTCGTTGTGTACCAGTCTGACGAAAGACATGCAAACAGAGCATGAGATCATACGCATGAATAAATGAATCGGTACTGTAAGTTTTAAAATTACCCTTGTTTTAGCAGGCAAGGCAATAGCCCAAAAAAATTGTTTATGGAGTAGTTCAGGTCACAAAATTATATTTAATATATCAATACGACTAGTCTGCAATCACTATTAATAAAATTTTCAAAGAAGTACTGATTTTATTTATCAATATCTATTCCAACATGTGACAAACAGTACGGTACAGAAGTCTGCCCTGTCATTTAGGTTACAGTATAATTTAACTTTACAGCTTTTCAGTATGCTTATGCAACTAAATATACTGTATAAGTTACACATTGCAATTAACTTAAACTCAGCATTCCCAAACATGCTGATTAATCGAATATGAAACCCTCCCAGAAGCTAGCTACAAATAATTCTGCGTGTTTAGCCCAATCTTTAGCAATAACAAGCAAACCTTAGCACCTCTTATGTTACTTTGACTTCAGATTCCTGCCATAACATCAGTAAAACAACATATTTAACAACTGTCACGTTAATCCATTTGATTTGCGAAAAGCGATGTCACTCCTATTCATATCAATGCAAAAATACTGAAAGTGGTCAGCCGCTTTTTTCAAAAGTGCAGTTTGATGATGTTTGATCACGTGCGTGCAACTTCCTCTTGGCGGTTTTATAGCGAGGTAGAGAGGTGGCAGTGATGAATATGGATTTGGAAGAAGGTGCAGAGTTTATCAACTTTTAAATCAAAAAATTACTTAACATCACATTGCATTATTTCGGAATGAAATTTTGAGCCCTCAATCTAACAGTTTTAATTTTACAACGCCAAGCTGCCATTTTGTCAGTTACTTAACTGAATTCAATATTCCAAGAAAATTATTTAAGCCTGCGGCTGTTGGGCTTGTTAGATGGATTAGACTCCAAACTAAAGTTACGGAGCCGGCACTGAAGTGAAAAGCAACTTATCTTTAGGAAAGCGTATTCAACAAAATTGCTTGAGCAGCAGACAGTGCTTCTGACTTAAAATGGCATAATCATGAGTTCGAATCTACATTGGATTCTTAAATTTTTGTAAAGTTTATTTTGAACTATTGCAAAGATGCAATGCAGCAATTTTTTGTCATTTTTTTATTCTCGAAGCACGGGTGTACACGGTAATGCGGATGGCTCTTGGTATACAAAATGATTTGGGAGTGCTCACTGAACATTAAATGTTGGGCAGTGGCTACAGTCCCGGAACTGGTATTTTAACTTCCAACAATTAAATGCTGGAAAAAAATGATACTAATTATTGCAACACTTAACGTTTAGTGTGCACTTTTTATGTACAACCCCCCTCCCAGCAGTGTACACTGTACACTTCTGTTATGTGATTTAAAAGAAAAAACAGAATAAGATTACCGTATTGCATTGTTTCGAAAAACCAATCTAAACTGGACAAAAAAATAATCCAACCCAAATTCTAACTTCTGATCACGGAGATTGATAGCAGTGACATTATCCACTAGTCCAGAGGTGAGTAAAGTGCGGCCTGCCAACACTTGCAGAAACTTCCATATATCTAATTTAATACAATAGGGATAGTCACACTTGCCGTACTAAAGAGCCAAAAACGTTAGAAGCCATCGTTAAAAGAGCCGCTACGCAATTCTTAGTTTGAATTTGTGCCTTTTCCGTCCAAATAAACGGTGATGACCTATTTTTGAACATCATCATTTTTAAAGCCGCATAATACGACATCGCAAGAAGTTGTCGCAAAAGTTTAAGCTAATGCAAGCTCTTGTATTGTTTATAGCTGTTGCAAAATTTTAAGCACTGGCCCTCGGCCACTCTTGAATGGTCAATGCGGCCGTCGGCCAACTTTTGAATGATTAAAGCGGCCCTACAACTAAAAAGTTTGCCCACCCCTGCACTAGTCCATTCCTCCACTGCAAGATTCGTTCAAATATAATTTCTAAACGTAAGCCACTTTGCCGGCACTTTAGGGTTGAATAATAAAAAACCAGCACCAGTTTCTAGTCACTACTTGAATGTTGCAATATTCGATTGGAAGGTTTTGCCCACATGATCAAACGATAACAAAATGTGCTTTCGAAAAAGTTGGCTGACCAGTTTCAGCGTTTTTGCATTAAATTGAATGGGAAGGATATTGCTTTTTGGAAATTAAATCGATAAATTAGACAGGTGTTAAATGAACGTTAAATATCTTGTTTTATTGATGTTATGGAATGGTTCACCCGAATTTACGCGGTAGCTCGGCCAACCGGTCAAGAATCGCTGCTCTACACTTATAAGCCACGACTAATATTTGACAATTCGCGTAGATGTGGGTTCGAATCCCACTCTTAGAGTTGTTTTTAACATGCTGACAGTTATAATAAAGATCTGGACATAAATCCAATATTTTTTCTTTAAATACATTAATGTGATGTGGTTTGACTGTGATCACCTCCAAAAATTCAAGGTATGTTGTTAGACAGGCAAGTTCAATATCAGCTTGTAGCTTAGGCAACAGAAAACTGTGTAACGTGAATGAAATTGATATTACAAAAACCGAAGATGCATTGAAGTAAAACTACGCTAATTTTTTAAATTTAATTTCACATTGTTGTGGCCCAGTTTTTATAAAGATTTTGCACAATCTTGCTTAACCTAGATATTCTTATTTTCTAGATTCTTTAAAAGAAAACCTTGCAACATAAAGCTCCAATGAACTAGATATGAATAAAGAATTGTCAAAGTGGTCTATTGGGGATAGAGACCACGGAGAAACAGGATCAAGCGAGCAAAAATAATTGTAATCATCGCGTTTCTTCTGCGTAATTTCAAATTAAGGACAAGGCGCTTGCAATTTATTTTCGATGCACCAACAGAAACTTTCAGCGGTTTTTTTAAGGCTAAAAAAAATTTCGATGTGTTGGTCAAACTAGCAGGTTCTTTTATTGATAAAATGGCTCATGATTGAATTGGTGTACTCCGACATTTTAAACTGGGCAAACAAAAATTTTCTGTTGAGTCTCACATAAGGTTTAGGGGGCATTCCCAACGGGTCATAAAATTTTAGTGGGATGCCCAATTATGTGAACTAGGAAGCCCAGCTGGGATATATTTTTACCCATTGCTAAAAGCAGCTGGGTCCCACAGGTGCAGCTAAGGAAAACTTCACGTCAAATATAGGTGGGCTACCCAACTGGGCAATCCAATTGTTACTTATCTTTTACCCATGGACTTCTTCTTGCACATGAGCTATGGCTTAGTGGTTAAAGTGTCCACTTCGCAGTTGGTAGACCTGGGGTTCATTTCTCAAGTCGAGTCATACCAAAAGACTTTTAAAAATGCTATTCATAGCTTCCCTGTTTGGCGCTCAGCATAAAAAAGGAATAGTGGGAAAAACAAGCCGGCAAGCTTGCTTATTGTGTTCTTGGGCAAAGCACTTAACGGGACGCCTCCACCTTTATGTGGCAAACAAGTGGCCTACCCGTACTTCACCGGGTTACAATTGCGGAGTTTCTCATCCAGCATGTCGTAACAGGTAAATCTTGGGTACCCACCAGTGGCAGTCTGCCTTGTTGGTGGTGGGGCTATCAGTCACTCATGACTGGTTCGAAATGGGCTGCCATCTCCCTAAAGTGTCCACTTCGCAGTTGGTAGACCTGGGGTTCATTTCTCAAGTCGAGTCATACCAAAAGACTTTTAAAAATGCTATTCATAGCTTCCCTGTTTGTCGCTTAGCACAAAAGTGATAGTGTGAAAAAACAAACCGGCAAGCTTGCTTTTGTGTCTTGTTACAAGGCACTTTCCGCCAATAGCCTTGTAGTTTTTCACAGCGATTTGACTTCATACAGCGTAGTCTCTTGAGAATGTGACGCAAAGACTTCATAAGCAATTTCCGCATGATTGATTGATATTGTGGTAAATTAAGTGATCTCGTGTTGTTTTGTTAGGAGTTTAAGTATTTTGAAGCTTCAAATTAGACTCCTACAGCGAACCGAACAATTAGCCCCTACTGACAAGTAGTAGACGTTATAACCGGGTTTCCTACGGACTACTTCTAAAAGCCTTCCTTTGTTGTATTGTCTTTCTTTGGTCTTTGCCCGGTGGTTAAATAAGGCCACATGTTTGACTCATATATATACAACAAGTGCATCTGCTCGTATATACCGTACATAGTGACCACGTGTATTTTGGCTATTCTTGTCAAAACGTCAACGTGGAGAAACGAGTAGTAAATTTTCGTTTCGATCTGCTTATGCTTCGGATTTCTGTTTGGGCCTGAGTGTTGGTCCCTCTGCTTGATTGTTATTAAGGCTGTGTGGTAGCCTTTATCGCCGTGAATTTTCGTTCTGCGCATGCTTGGAGGAGCTGCGCATATTTGTAAATAAAACACTGCAAGAAAGCTTCAACCATTTCCTGTTTTTTGTTTGACGAAGCAGAAAGGATCCGTAGAGCTAATATTACTAGCTCTACAAAGCAGCTCTACTAGTTCAAAGAGTTGAAACCTGGTGCTGCTGCACCAGGCACCTAACAGGATGTCTCTACGTTTATGTGGCAAACAGGCTGTGAGAGACAAGCAGTCTACCAGTCGTGGAGGCCCAAAATGACGAAAGACTGCACGTTGAGTATTAGCTCATACGCGAGAAAAAGAGAGAGACCTATGGACTAAAGCAAATGGATATCACGTGGGTAGCCAAAAGATTTTAAGTCAAATTTAACTGCACAACCCAGTTAGGCTCCACATAAAGTTTAGGTGTGTTGCCCAATAATATGAACTGGGCACCCAGTCAAGTCCTATCTTGTACCCATGGACAAAACCAAGTGGGCCCTATATTTTAACTCCAAATGTGCTCCACTTGGGACCCAGCTACCAACCCAGCTAGCATGCCACAAATATTTTTGATGGGATTTAAATGGGTTTGCTGGGATAGGTGGGCAAGTGGAATTTGTATGGGCAAACCATATGGGACCTACATAGAAGCCCATCCTTTTTTGTTAAAAAGAAATTTTTTTTATAAACCTAAAATACATATATTTTTGAAATGCACAAGTAATTCAATTCTAAATTGTTGCATTTAATCTAGTTTGAACTATTATGAAATTTTGTGACTGGTGCAAGTTTTTATATGGGCTTCTTATATCAAAATTGTATGGGTTAACCACCTCGATTTGCAACTTGATTAATTGATCGACGGCTCAACATTTTGCTCCCGCGGTTGTGTGTAATTCTAGCTTTTTACTGTACCAGCTTCGTTTTGCTATTTTGCAACTTCGTGCGACCTTAGTTCGATGCTCAGCCAGTGTACCGTTGCTGCTATATCCGTCCATTAGACAATGTTACTATAACCTTGCTTATTTTACTGAAGAAGTAATCTACCGTCAGGTTTGTAGCTGCTCGGCTATATCTGCTTGAAGAATATCTTGCGCCTATATTTCGCACGCCTGGCGAGGTAAAATCTCATGCCAGGAATCTTAGCCTTACGGTATTCGGGCAATCTAGCCGTGTACTGATATCTATTATATCACACACGATATTTGGTTTAACCAATTTTTCCTGTAATTGTTGGCGACTGGAGTGATTGTCCACGCTGGCTTATTAGCGCGATGTTCCCTACCTAGACCAGTCAATTATTACAGCAGCGTGAAATTTCAAAGATTATTTTTAACCACCATTTGCGGTGTGACAGAATTGATCTGGATTAATATTGCACTGTTTTTTTGGTGTTTTATTATTGCATGTGTCTAAAATCACACATATGTTTTTCTTTTTTTGATAGGGATAGATAATATTCATTTTTTCTCATGGTAGCTGGTTGATTGGCTTGCCTTTCCCGCCGTCATTCGTTGTAATTGCATTGACAGTGTACTGCGCCACAATTACTTTTGTAAGAGATATTTTTATTGCCAGCTCACAGTGTTGTAATTGAGTATGCTTGTTGGTTCTGTAGCTTCATATTTTTTGTTTAAATCAGTGGTGAAATATGTGTAGCTCGATCAATAGTTTGCCATGTTATTACATCGTAGTAATACTTTAAACTAGCAAAATCAACATTTTTGTTAAATATTGCAGTATGTCTGTCAAGTCACTGTGAAAATATAATCTATCCTTCAGCAGAAATACTGAAAGTTTTAGCCCCTCATCCTTGATACGGTACGTAGTAGTATTCATGCGTAATTGTTTTTTGTTGCCTTGTGTGTGGTAAAAACTCTTTGGGTGTGGTTGCATAGGTAACTCTTATTTTTATATAGGTATTGGATATATTAAGTAAGAGTATTATGATGAATTTTGCCATAGTTGAATTCTTTGCAACATAACAATGCCAGAGCTACCGTTGCAATTGTGGCTATTGAGTGGTTAAGTTGAGGGGAAGATGAAGTGTGGTGGCCACCTGTTCACAGCAGTAAAGCTTCGGCCATGGCCAAAAGTAACGTGCCCGTGGGAAGAAATTGGAAAAAAATAATGGTCAGAATATTGGGTAAAGCATGTATGTTATTTCATTTCTATACATACAAGCTTGCACTTATTTTATTGGTAAAAAAACAGCAAAATATACTGATACAGTAGCAAAAAAACTATTGATACAGTAATAGCCTATATAGCAGGGCTACTCAACTGGCGGACTGCGGTCCGAATCCGGACCTTTCGAGTATTGAAAGTGGACCTCAAGCTCCAGAATGAGTAAAAGTAGATGCAGCCACGGGTTGCGAAAAAGCCCATGCCCATTTTAGCAAACTTTGTTGACTTTTTCTCAGTACCAAGTTATTTTCAAACAAAATAGCAAAAATTTTTCAAGCTTTCCGTGCAACCACAAATTCTTAACATTGACTAACAGCACCCTTAAAAGGACTAACGAACGACATGATCAGCATGAAAAACAGGAGAAAACCTATTTTCCAGTTCTGAAAGTCTGTTATCCATACTTCTCTCGTCAACTAAATTTGCCCCTGCAATTAAAATGATCAAGTGAGGTAAAGCTTAAAGCCCAGACAATATCCGGCCAGATATATTCTAAAGCACTGCGGCGCCAAATGTGTTACATGGCTTCAAAAATTCTACACGGCCTGCGTGACCTACCTAACAATGCCTGCAATATGGCGACTGACCATAGTTTTTTCGAAACCAAAACCTGGTAAAACAGCTGATTGTTTGTTTGTGGTTACCCCTTCTTCTTCCTCGGGATGGAGATACAGTACGAACGACATTTCAGGTCATGCCGTCAGCCTAATAGAATTTAGGCTAGGGGGGAGATGGCAGCCCATTTCGAACCAGTCATGAGTGACTGATAGCCCCACCACCAACAAGGCAGACTGCCACTGGTGGGTACCCAAGATTCACCTGTTACGACATGCTGGATGAGAAACTCCGCAATTGTAACCCGGTGAAGTACGGGTAGGCCACTTGTTTGCCACATAAAGGTGGAGGCGTCCCGTTAAGTGCTTTGCCCAAGAACACAATAAGCAAGCTTGCCGGCTTGTTTTTCCCACTATTCCTTTTTTATGCTGAGCGCCAAACAGGGAAGCTGTCAATACCATTTTTAAAAATCTTATGGTATGACTCGACTTGGGGAATGAACCCCAGGTCTACCGACTGCGATGCAAACGCTCTAACCACTAAGCCATCGCGCCGGTTAAAAAAACAAAACAGCTGATAGCTGAAAGAGCTTGCAGTTCATATTGCTGCTGAGAGTTTCTTCCAAGCTTTTCCAGCGGCTACTCTTGAGGCGTCTAGAACCTGTTTTTGGCCCCCAACTTCCTGACAAACAAGCTGGCTTCACGCATGGTCCATACATAACCGATCAAGTGTTAAACTAACCAATGACGTTGAGCTCCGCTACGAAGAAAATAAATAGATATTGTATTGAAAAAATCTTAATACCGCATACTGCAGCCTACTGTATGGTACCAGAGCCAAACACCCCACCACCGCCTTTGATTTGCTGTTACTTCTATAAATCAGGTTTTGAGAGCTGGCTGAAAGAAATGCACTTTTTTCATAAAATTGGCATTTTAGAGTACAATAAGCTCATTTTATTTTTCATTTTGATGATTTCTGTAGAGTTTGTAGACTAAGAGAAAATCCAAGCATTTTTCTGTATTTTCTGGTAATGACAATCTCATTTTTATCAATCCAAGTCAAAAATTCTCTCGGACCGCTGGAAATAGTGAATTTGTCCAACTGGACCTTCGTTAAAATTAGTTGAGTAGCTCTGCTATATGGTATGTAATGAAACGTGATGTTTAACTAACAAATTTTCAGCCGTTTTTGCAATCTGCTTATTGTTGACAGACAGTTGACAAGAAGACCTCCGCATATTATCCCTGTTGCGTATAATCATTCTGGCTTTACCGGTCATTGCTTTCATATGATATAATGTAAAAATCGATTTATTTGATCTTGTGCAAACGATTTTATTGCTTAATTCTGAAGTATAAACAAATTTTAAGGTGCTAAGATCTATGTACGTAGCATCCTCTCTTGAAGCCACATAAAACAGAAATTAACATGTGCTAATGATGTACCGCATTGGTGTTGATGTTAAGTGCATTTTGCAACCAATGTGACTACTAATGTTTTGTAGCCTTTAACCTTTGCTTAAAACTAATCTTAATGAAGATCATTTTGTCGAATCAAAACAAAATTTTTTAACTCCCAAACAAAAAAGTGCATGTTACATGCATCAAAATAAGAAAAAATATTTCATGGAATAAGAAAATAGGGCTACCAAATAAATAAACAAGAAATTTTAGCCATGTTTTTGTTGTTTTCTTGTTTTTATTACATGTTGGTAGGTTGTGAAAGTTGTGTAGGCGGCGGAAAAAAGGATAGTTGTTAAAATTTTTTCCCTACGCATTGCTGTCTCGTAATCCACTAACCTAGAAATGAACTGGCGATCAGAAATGCGTCAGCCGGAAACAGGGTATTCAAGCTTAGGTGCGAATATCGCTTTGCAATTGCAAAAGTTACTGGCAGTCTAGATTTGGAAAAACCAAATCGTGTCAAATGCTGCTTTTGTAAAAACTCATGAAAAGTAAACATCAGCGGATGTTACATTCGCATGTAGCAACGATATATCAGCACAAAAATTGGCATCAGTACATCTGTAAAGTTTACTGAACGAAAAAGCATTCGGAACGAATAGAACAAGTTGTAACGGTAAATACAAAATAATGCTAAAAGCTTAAAATTTTTAGAACCGTTATTTCCGAGACGGGTGTCGAGCAATCAGAGTCGAAGGAATGCGATAGCCTTGGTAGGTTGGATGTTAATAAACAAATTTCTTTCTTGGATTTGCATGATATTGTAATAGACCCCTATTTAAGTAGCTTTCTGTCAGCGCCTTTTTGTGACCATACCCTTCCCCAACCTGCGGTTTCTGAACTGAAGGGTGTGAAAGGATTCTAAGAGGGCGTAAGGGCATGGTACCCTAGCCCTCCCTTGAATAAGTGAGAAAATAGGAGAAATAGGCGCTCTGAAGGAACTGATCTCCAAAAACAGGGTCTTCCCACGAGCAAATGTGGGACAACCGGAAATGTGATCTTCCTACAAAAAAAGGTGATGGTTGTTGTTAAATATTTTTTGTTGTAACCTTCTGTTGAGTTTGTGAAATTTGTTGTGCCTAATGGTTCATTTTTTGACGCAGTAGTCAACACGTAGTATCGGTAAAATCCTCGCTTTTTTGTTCAGTCAAATCAACGCGCCTGCATGCAAAGTAATAGAAAACGGCTCTAGAGTTTGTTTAGTTAAGTATCAAAATGTTATTATTGAGTTTTGTGTCACATACGTAATTAGTCAACACATTAATCTTTATATTGATCTTTGTAGAGTAAGACAACTGATAAGTAATTGAGATAAGTAAATACAATTGAAAAGTGTTGTCTTACTCAGAAATTCAAGTGGTCATTTGTTCGATTCTTGTCTCGAAAATAGTTCTGGTACGTGACAGTTGTTCTTTTGTAATTGTGTTGCAGTTAAGTGATTGCAGTTTTTATTTTTAGAAACGGACGTTAAAGGACGTTTAAGGACATATAAGGAAAAGCACAAAACCCCAAATTCATCATTCAATCAATCGTTTTATAACTTGTGGAATTACACCGAATTATCAATTTTCCATCATTAAATTTATTTCTCACGTTTTGGAATTGTATAACTCCGTTGAAGCCTATCAGTATGAGACAGGGATACTACATTTGTTGATAGGATTTGCCTAAGCTTTTTCTGAGGAGAGACTAGGCGGAAATTAATCAACAGTTGTCACAATTTTGGATGGCGCAAGTTTTCTCTAAGGCATAAAAATCCCTTTGCTTGGTGATGCAAATTTTAAGTGATGCAAATTTGTTCTAGCTAAGGCATAAGAACCCCTGTTCCTGGTTATGCAAATTTTAAGTCGTGTCTGTAAACCCAATACAAAAAAACGTGGGCTTAACCCTAAATGGTGTGTTAAAACATTGTCTAAAAACCAGTTGCTTATTGTTTAAAGCCTGAATGCAAAGTTATTTTTTATTTAGTAGCAGAAGGCTTTTACTAATTATATAAAGATAAAAACTTTTTTGAGATCAACTTTTCTGATTTTGAGCATAATTTTAGTTTGAATTAAGATTTTACTTTCAAAAATGAAAAAAATTGTTTCAAAGACCCAACTTATTGCGATTTTTTTACCATTGTTGTAAAGGTGATGACTTTTTTTGTTGGTGATCCATTAAAAAACCGTTTATTTGTTTAAGTGACTTAAGAATGCGCGAATCCGCTACTTCATTTGAAATATACACGGCCGTCGTTTCACTTCTGATCAAAACGTAAAACTATTTATTGTGGCTCTCTTCCAAATAAATTTTTTGAAAGTCCGGTTAAAGCTATTTATTTTCTTGACAATCTTTAGGATAAAGCTTTTTAAAACTCCTTAAAAATAGTTTAGTAGAGACAATTTAGCCTTAGTTAATGGCGTCTAGGCCTATAAAAATTGCAATTTTTTTTGCAGATTCCCTTCAATTAAAACACATGCTTATGAAGCTAACTGAGATCGCTTTCAACAATCAAGAGCGACTTAAAGTATTGACATCACTGATGCAAAACGTTGCAACAACGCCAAACGCAAAAGCAACTTTTAGTGAAAAGTCGGTGACGTTGAATTTGCCGCAAAAAGATCTGAAAAGTTTGCCAGAGCTGGAATCTTCGATAGAAGAAGTTGATGTTCGAGATAATTTGGTAAGTGACGTTTCAAAATACTTCTAGTTATCGACTGAGTTTTACATACAAATACGAATTCAATATTTTAATTCAGTGAATTAAACCAGTGTGGAGGTGGGTAGTTTCTATTTTTTAAAAATGATTGGTGCAATGACAATTTCACAGTGCATTTAAAATGTAATGGTTTATATTAAGAGAAATATCGTGACAACAAATTTACAAAACCTGCACAATAGCTGAGTAATTAAATCAGCAAAATAAGTCACAAATGGCGTTGCATTTTGTTGCAAAATAATTTATTTTATTTGGGATTTTGGTCAAATGACCGAAACCAAAACTTTGGTAAGTTTTTAGGTTTATTATTTTCACACTCCCAAGAGAGTGAAAAATAAAAGCTTTGCTTTATTATGAAAACTGGTTGCATACAGTTCTTTTGTATATTGGAATTTTATATTTACTGATGGTCTATTACTGCTGAATAAACGAAGTATTAATTATTATGCTTTGTTGTAGACTTCTTTTCTGCAAAACGTAGGCGGCAGAAATTTGCTAGAATTCTGCCGCCGCGCTTTTCCGGAAGTGATACACGACGATGTGGCGTTCCAGTGTAATTTGACTGGCAGAAATGGGAAAAGAGGCGCTACAAAATACAAATGCTTTTGATGTTTTTTGTCGTAAGTACTTCACATAATCTATAATTGTATGCATAGTATAATCTCAAATATTACTACTAATGATAATTACTCTAGCCACGTATGCTCAGTAATTTTTTATCTGCTATTAAACGTTTTCTTAATTATAACCCATCTTTAGAAACCACAGATATCCGTTTAATGCTGTTCGTAATTTGCCAGGTATCGTTTTCCAATAAAATATCGCGCCATTATAATGCGGCTCATTTAATGTAGATGGTTTCTTCTAAACAATTTGAGTCTCGATGATACGGATTTTATTGAATAAATAGTTGGACATGACGGTGACATGCGCTTACAATTGCTAGCTAAATTAGAATATAGGCATCATTTTGAAAAAGACAAACCGTTCCAAGGAGGCATTGCATATGGCTTTGGCAGGCCCTAAAATGAAGCGAATAACTGTTATAAAATCATTTTCTTTGCAGGCGCTGCCCAGCAAAATCCAGCAACTTCTAATTCAACAATAAAGGATATAGAAGTTGCTGTTAACAAGTGGTTGCTAGGTGAAAGAAATCGGGGTGGTCGACGATCCTTGCGACAGAAGAAGAAGCTTCTTCAAGAGGAATAAACTTGAATAGTGAGTGGAAATTGTTGTTCATCTTCTATATTTGTTAGGTTATTAGTAGATGTAAATTTTTCAGATCTTTGTGATTCTTGTATCTTTATCTGTTATAGCTTAAGACAGCGTATTGTCAAATTTGGTAACCGGTTGGACGGGTCAAATCGTACTTTAAGAGCGGTTCTAAATTATAGGAAGTCCCATCTTATGGCTATTTTATCTTAAGCTGTGAGCGAAAACTTTTGTGAATAAGCAGTTGCCCTATTGAAGATTAGTGTCAAGTCGGTGTTGGTGTCCATTTGTGTTGCAATATTGTGGATAGCTCAGATGAGACCTACCTTTTTTGGACGGACAAGTTGATATCGGGCCCACATAGTTGTCTACCTTAAAAGACAGTAGGCAACCATTGTAAGATTAATCTTACATTCTCACAGAAAAGCCCTGTTTAATAATGGTCTGTGAATATGGGACCTACATAAAAACAAGATAGGCAGCCCATACAATATGGTGGGTTGCCCATATAGAGCCGATGTTTTCTGGACGGACAAGTTGATATTGGGCCCAGTTGGGCAAACCGTGTGGGCCCCACATAGCTGCCCACCTGAAAAATACATGGGTTCCACATTTCAATGCTAGCTGGGAAGGTTTATCAAGCATACTTCCCCTTCATCTTCCCTGGCAGGGCCGATGCTGGGACAAGGAAACATAAGTGCAGCCAGGGATTTGGAAGTCACAAACGCTATTAATAAGACTACCACACAATAGGTTGTTTCTCTTAACGCATCATTCGTTATGGCTATCATTGTAACTAAATATTTTGTAGTGCCCCACATCATGAACGAATTATCATCATCATCATCATCATCATCATCATGAACATCATCATCATGAACATCATCATCATGAACGATCATCATGGGTATCATCGTAACTAAATATTTTGTGGTGCCATGCATCATCAATATAAGGATTCAAACTCTATAAATCCTTTACTCTTGCAGTGAATGAAACCACTTTTGATTGAAGACAGGTCGGGGTAAGGGACAGTTTTGCGTTCAGTCAATTACATTTGAACTGAGCTAGTTTCAAATCAGATAAATGCATATGTGTAAACAAATTATCTGTTTATAAATACAAGTAGAAAATCGATAGTAGTCGCATATCCAACTTAAATGTAATGATATCTCACGTTTGAGGCAATAACATCGCTTCAAGCAATTGGGGGAAGAGCAAGCAATTTTTCTGGGTCTCTGTTTCTCAGTTTTGTTTGAAACTTTTCGGAAAAACAGAACTTCTTTTCTCGCTATGCCAATGCCATTGTAAACAGGCGCAGCCATGAAACTTGATATCACAAATAAAATTACAAAAAGGGAACATGAAGTCATGAAAGAGTCCTACTACCAAATAGGCAAGTTTATTTTTGTATTCCTCAAAATAGTCACAATCTTGGCCCCCACGCCCGAAGTCAACTTAGAAAGAACGGAGAAAAGTTTGTGAAAGGATAAGTTGGTAGTAAGTTAGACCAGTGCTGAATTAAGGATTTCGGGGACCTGATGCAAAAAATTATGAGGACCCCCAAACTGCCCATTTTTTCAATGGAAATCCTTATTTATTTTTCTTCGAGATCACTTTGTCTACGAAGCAATGAACCTATCTATAGTTCAAGTTGCGGTGATAACCTTTCTTTAGAGATTGCCATTATTTCAAAGAGCTGAAACTGCTTATCTTTATCCAAATTGGGGTCCAGACCTATTTTTGGAGATTAAAGATTTTAACATCGAAATTACGGACATGCCTGGTGTAACTGCCATCTTTTTTTTGTTTATCATCAAAGGTCCCAACTTACAATCTTTCGATTGCTGTTAATCAAGCCTCGGCGTCTTTCTGTTTGCCTGACTAAAATTCATGAGTTTGTAGATGTAAAGCGACTATAAGTCTGAGTTTATTCTTAAAATTTATTACCTAAATTCTATGTATTACAGTCATGATTAAAATTGTCATTTGGCTAGAATTTTGGCAAATTGCTTTTTGTGTTATATTGATGCTTTTTGGCTTTTGTTTGTTTCGATAATATTGTATTTTGTTTATTACAGAAAACGCGCACCTAAAAAATCTGTATGTTTTGTTTGAGAGAAACTGGCAGAAAATAAGATCTTTGCATTTACATCTGGAAAGGGTAGCATTTCATTTCTTAAAAAAGGGGAATCGAGGCAGCTGCCTTACACTGAGTCTATTACTGAGTAGGATTAGTACTGATTAAAGACTATGATGAGCACCATTATGGGGAAGTAACTTTGGTCCTCGTTTACACCAACTAATGATAATTTCTCAAACAAAAGGGATTAGATTAAAGTCAGCGCCGGCGGCTGAAGCTATATTTTTAACCTCACATAACTGATGGTTGGTCATGCCGACTAATATTCTATAATTGATCAAATATGAGCCGTCGATAGATTATAAGCTACAAGCTTAATAATGCTAGCAGATTGGAACTGTAAAAAAATATGCGCACTGACTAAAGCTAGCTTCAGATATTCAATGACTGAAAGATAAAAATATCATGAAGTCTGATCATAACTATTTTAATTGTAATATAAAAGATAATTAATACGATCTCAAGCAGGGGACAAATACCGTTGCGGTTTTATTGTTAAAAAAATGGCGAAGTTGCTACAGCTCCACATTATTGGAGCATATCATTTGCGACAGCTAGCTGTTCTGCTGCTTGACCTTCAGCGCCACTTTGAAAAGATTGGCGCCCTTGTTTGAAAGGTGTGGTGGTTAGCAATAGCTCACAGTCAAACAAGCCTTGCAATAGGCCTCTCCCGAAACAATTGATCTTTCTGGAAAATCTCAAGTTTCTGCTACACGAGCGTTTGTGAACTGAGTGCGATGTTAGTTGTTCTTTACGCATAAATATTTTGAACACCTTTTATTGCAAGGAGTGTTTCACATATTTTATTCTTCCATGACGGGAAAATCTATTGTGAGTTATAACGAGGCTGCTTTCTAACCGAGTTCCCATTACTGATGGCACAGTGTATTTCAACTACAAGCAAAGGAAATTGCTGCAAAATTCTTTTCTCAAAGACACAACGTTCTTCAAGACACATCACGGTGTGTGAAGGTGCGACTATTGCAGCCATAGATGGTGCTTAACCTACTCTACCAAGTAAAATGCGGCTGCGTAAAGTAATCCAACACTGGATCTAGTCACCGGTTTCAAACGAAGGTAGTCACAATAGTGCATAAGAAACAAGCTAAAAAGAAAAATCGAGTAGCTGCGCTTTGAAAAGTTCCACTTGAGATCATCATTTTTTAGAAAACAATTTTCACCTGAGCCAGGACGAAGCTGATCGCTTCTAATTTCGATGATTTATTTGTCGTCACTAAGCAGGACTTGGTTTTGTTGATATTTAGCAAAATATGGTGGTCCAAAAATAATTTAAAAATTCTGTGCTATGCATAGGCTATAGGCTACAAAAGCATCTTCAGGCATACATTGTTGCAGAGAGATTGTTTCTGCTGCTTTTGTGTGATCTAGGATGGGATTATCCGTAAAACAATTAACCATTTAATCAAGCGCCTTTTGCTCTCCGATATTCGGATATAATTCTGCCGATTAACTGAATAAAAAAAGCTAACTTATTATTTCGTTTTACACTTCTGCCTCTTCGTGTCAAAGTGACCTAAGCGACATTTTTATCAATTTTCAATTAATATCCTTTCATGGTAGCACATAACCCTAGCTATCTTTTTGAGAATTGACAGCACTTAGTTATATATCCATTCCTCAACACATGCTTGTGTTATTTTAACCTGTGTGCATTGTTATATAATTTGTGTCAAAACAACCCATCCGCCATACAAAATTAACTTACACTCAATCAAAATGAAATCAAGCAAAATTGTAGAAGTAACAATAAGTTTAAGCTATTGTAATTTATGGTTTCTTTGAAGTAATTTAATAAAATAGCGTATTTTTCAGAAATTTGAAGTTCCTTTTCCATTTCAAAATGTCTGACCATCTTCCTAAACGTACAAAAACTGCAGCTAAAAGAAAGTAAGTTTCACATTCATCTAAGCTGTGAAATCATGTCTTACATTTATAATGAAAGCTATTATAAGTCATATCCATTTTCGCCTATCCACCATATAAAATCAATTTATAGGCTGATCAAAATCAAACAAAAGGAATAATCTAAACGTTTTGAATTTTTTTAGATATAAATATATGCCTACACAGCATAGGCTTAGCCTCCATCAATGTATTATCGAGTATATGCTACGTAATCCCATTTTAGAATTGTATCTCATGACTTTATTAAATGTGACAATGATTAATTGACCGCGATTAATCGCATAGCGTCTACACAAAATATTTTCACAATACATATAGGGTAGGTAAACAGTTATGAGTATACGCCTACGGTAATACATTACTTTTACCGAAGCTGTTCATGTAGTCTATAAGCCTAGTTACTGTACCTATATAGCAACAAAAATGATAACTCGTTTGAATTTGCGCACCATCAAAATATGAAAAATTTAAGCATGATTTAACAGATTCGAACATTCGACCGGTGGCATGATACCCAAATGCAGTAACCCCTATACTGCTCGACATTTGTTAATATGGCAATTTCCATAGTTAATATAGCTATTAAAGTATTACTTGAATATAAAAAAGTAATAGGTTGACTCTGAAAAATCAATCATGTTACCAAATTATCGATAGATAACGATGAGCATTCTCTTTCAGGCGATTGACAATCGAAGATGCAGCGGCAATGGTGGTGGAGAGTGACAATGATTTAACTACTGACCCGGAAAATGAGACTAATGATATTAGTGACCCGGAGAATGAAGCAATCATCAAAGATTGTAGTGGGGATAGTGTAATTGTTACAGATAATCAGGAACTTGAGAATAGTGTGCTGCTTCACCAAAATATGAAGGAGAATAAAGAAAGCATTTTGTCAAAAGGACAGAGTAGAAAGCAAAGAGAAGAGAACAAGAAACGGAGAGAGCATGGAATGGAGTATACGAACAGGAATGGTGAGAAGAAAAATGACAAAAACTTACAACCGGTCACAGGTAAAGATAATTGCTGTGTTTGAATGTCCGAAGCTCAGCGTGAAATGATATTTGATCAATTTTATGCGTTAAGTGCAAATGAGCAGGATCAATTTATATCAGGATGCATGATTGAAATGGGAATAAAAAGAAGAAGGATAGAAATAACAAAAAATGCAAAGCGCAATTACAGCAGAAAATATTTTCTTTCAACAGGTTCAGGTCGTCATAGCGTTTGTCGATCTTTCTTTCTCCGTACGCTATCAATAAGCGATTCCAGAATTTGTACAATACCAAGAAAATGCAGAGAAAGTGATAGCAGTATTACCAGAACCGATCAACGAGGACGCCATCCAAGCGTTAGACGTACTTCTGACGAAGAAAGACAGAAAATCCGAGATCACATTGAAAGATTTCCTATGTAACAAAGTCACTATAGCAGAGAAAGAGCGGACAAACTCTTTCTTTCCCCAGAATTGAACATCAACAGAATGTACTCTATGTATGTGGACAAAACTCGTAAAAAAGGAGAACAACCTCAAAAGAAGTGGCTGTATTATGAAGTATTCAAAGAATATTCATATCTGTCATTTGCAAAGCTGAAATCAGATACTTGCAATAAATGTGATAAGTTTAAAGCTTCCGGTGACAGTCAATCTGAAGAATATTTACAGCATTTGAACGAAGCTGAATCCGTCTACAAGCAAAAAAGAAAAAGACAAACAGCGCTATATTAATGAAAATAAATTCAGAATGATAAGTTACGATCTTCAAAAGTGTCTTCCGACTCCAAAATTGAGCTGCTCAGAGAGTTCCTACAAAAGACAGCTATGGGTTTATAACCTAACGATCTATGACTACAAAACAGGTCCGCTTTGTTGCTACATGTGGTCAGAAGACGTTGCATAAAGGGGTGGAAACGAGGTCGCATCCTGTTTGTATGACTTCATTCGCACAAAATTGAGAAGCAATCCAGAGATCGAAGAGTTTAAATTGTACTCTGATTCTTGTGCTGGTCAGATATCTGACAGAAAAAATATCATTTAAGTAAGATAACACATACGTTTGTGGTACCTGGCCATTCACATATGAAATGCGATTCCGTACATGTCATTATAGAAAATGCGAAAAAGAGAGTCGAAGTCTTTGTGCCAAACGACTGCTTTAATCTTTCTGGAATGGCCAAATCCTCATCACCTCACCTCAGCGTTATATCAATCAATCAATCAAGACAATGTCTACAAATGGGATAAAGTATCAGAAGAAATGATGAAGTTACCGAAAGCTGGCGAATTCAGATTTTGGAGCATCAGAAATTACTCAATCGAAATCGAAGATCTTAATGTAATGCTATATAACTACAACATGCATGATCAATATGAGAAAGTGTGCCTTAATGGAAGAAAAACCAAAAGCGCTGATGAAATTATTCTTCAACCGGTAAGCTCATAACTTTCATAGACACATGATTACTTAAATAATAATTCATATTATTTTCAGTGCTTTTCAAAGCCACTTTCAATATCGGATAAAAAGAAGGCCGACCTGATCAGCTTGTTACCTCACATTCCAACCATGTACTACTCATTTTTATGAAGGATTGAACTCATCGGCCTCAACAGAAGATAAGCTGTGAAAGCAGACATAAACGCTTTGTTACTGGTTAATCCCTAATGCATCATAGATCATGTATTTATCAATCGATTTTCTCATAGATATTTGATTAAATTCGATTTTTTAATCTGTGTCATTTTAACCTAACCGACAACTTTACTAACGATAATCGTGTCAAACCAACCTAAATCTAAAATATACATGTCTAAGTTACAACAGCCCCATACACGTGACTTACTAAAAGATGTTAACCTCATGATCTGTCCAACAAAATAACTGTTTTATTTCAATAATTAAATGATAGAAAGTTTTCATCGCCTCCTGTAAAAAATGATTTTGTCGCTTTGGTCATTTCGACACGAAAGCGCAAACTTGCAGAGTTAATCTGGATATACTTTGTTTCCAGATACGGGCGACCTAAGTTCTGCTAAACCCAGCAGTTAATTTGCAGAAATTGAAGTGGCAACTGACTTCCTCTAATCAAACTTTTGCTTACACTTGTCATATATTCTCAACCAGTCGTAAAGTGCAAGAGTAAACTTTGCTGTTACGTCATGTCGCGTTCCAATAGAATTTACGTTCTACTTCAATCTTAGTTTACTTCTTAAAATTAAGGCGACGTATAGTATCGCTCGAATAATTAAGTCTGGTTGCAACTTAATAGCTAGGAAAAGATTGGTTTCCACTAAGATACTTTAACCCATGCACTTCTCGATCAAGAACAGAACTAATATATTCACAAACCACTTTAAAACTTCGAATTCCTTCACTTATCAAATATAGAAACTAAAGCACTTTAATATATAAATATCAAAGACTAACCAAAACTAAAACTACCAAAATAATCGCTTGATTCCTGTCACAACAATCACCACAGAACAACGCCTTTTTGCTACACTCTACTATCTCTCTCTGTCACTCTCTCTCTGAACTACACTCTGAATGAAAAATCTCGTCGCCTTATATATACGACTAGAAAATAATCTAGAAATTGCTAGAATATCACGTGACACAGGAAATACATTGTTAATAAATTACGTAATCGGTAATAATAAAAAAGAAAAATCTTCGAGAAGAAACAAGAATCACTAGTAAACACTGGAATTAGTCACGTACTCAAACCATTGTGACGTAACAAGAGGCTGTGAGTCACAAATCCATTAATAAATGCAAAAGAAAAAAGTTCAGCAAGTTTAGGGCTTTAGACAATTCAGATTTACAAGCAAAGCGTTCACTGCAAAATAAAACAACAGATCGCAATAACTATACATATGTAAAAACTATTCCTTAACGCAAATTTACTTATTCGTGACACGTCACAAAATACGCAAAGCACATGTAATAATCATTTTGATAGAAGAATGCATTCGCATTGTAAGGTGATGTTTGTGCAGTGTATACTGTAAAAAGATTCAGTGGATAAGTTTTGAATTCGAGTATATATACGAGTATATTTTGAACTGACTAAATTTCAGAGCAATTGAAATGGAATTTAAACGTTTTTAAAGTGAGAACCCTGTGTGAGGTTATTATTTCTCCCGGTCAAGAAATGGCGAGAGAGTAAAATATGAAACTTGTAAAATCAGGATTTCTTGTAAAGATAGATCTACAGGAGCTGAGAAACTATTTGCATCTGAAACATAGGAATCTTGTCGATGAAAGAAAGCAAAACATGAGTTTCTTCCTCGGCTAAAACAGTCAGAAGTTCCGCAGGTACAAGCATGATTGACAACTTTTTTAAACCAATCAAATAATCACTGAAAAAAGTTGTTGCTGAGCTAGCAGCTGTGGACTGAATATTTTTTAACACAATCGTTACCAGCAAGCAACTGAGACAAGCATTTATAGCAAAAAGATACAAGCTACGAAAATCGGGAAAAATGTCAGAAGTATATCATGATATTTTCTCCAAATACTGAAAAGCGATACAAAAATTGTTAGAAATAACATATATCGAATTTTATCAGCAAATACAAATTCAAAACGCAAGAAGCCAGACGTCAATCAAAAAAATTAATTTTTTTAAGGAAAGGGACCTGTGGAACATTTCCTAAGTTTGTGATTAACCTCAAAATTTTTTCTGTTGATTGCGTGTCAAAAGCGATGTGTTTCTATTCTACCCACTTCCCAAAGCAAATGAAGACCTTTTTTCTTTCCGTGGTCTTTTATCCACCTTCATAAAGACGCCACTGGTAAAAGCACAGCATTTGAAATTGTGTGGTGTTCTCTTATTTGAAAATAAAAATAAAAACAATGTACAGTCTGGCTCTATGGAAGTGAAAGGGGCGTCGAAACTGCTATCGAAATATTGAAAGTTGAGTGATTGTTACGTTGCCTGTTGCATTGCCAAGCAGAATCGCATTTGCATTAAAGCTTGCGTCAACTGCCACATCATTATATGGGTGACTGCTGACTCAAATATCGTCTTGTCCTTTCCAATCTTCTCAACTACGTTCATCTTACGTTCGATAAGTTAAATTTCTTATTGTTTTACTTCAACATAGGAACAACTAAGAAGTCAAAAGCAGCGTCGAATGTGCATGGCTGCGTAGCTTAGAAACAAGCAACTCGTTTTTATTACTTGATGAGCAAATACGAACTTAGAATATCGATAATTTTTAATTGATGTTATTACATCGGCAATGCAGCCGCTAGATTTTAGTTCTATGTTTGAAATGTTCAAATTGCTTTTTTCCACTAAAACTTAGATTTTCTGTCCGGTATATAAGATTATAATGATTTTATAATATGTAACGATCTATACATAATTTTCTTTTATTAGACATAAAAAAATTGCAAATAAAAGTCATATAAAATCGCCCATGCCAATGTAACACATAAAGAAGTGCTACGTAAAATTTTGAATGAAGTATGTGACAAAGAAAACGATGATTTTGAAGACATAGCTTCCTTAGCTTTTGATGACGAAATAGATGTTGTGCTATCAAAATCTTTTAATTTTGATAATCTTGACGACGTAAACGGAGCAAACTAAAGCGTCACAGGTAGTCAGGACAATGCAAGTAATACTGCTGAAACTACACAGCGACGTCAGCTTACCCGCGATAAATTAATTTATGATCTGGAAAGTGCTCTTGATGAACAAAATTACATCCCACTAAGTTTGCCAACTACTGAAAAACGTTTTTAGTTATCTGAAAAACCGAAAGCCTCCAAATAATTTGGGGGTACAAATAAAATGGTCAAATGTTTAATTTAGCCGCTGTCGTCAGACACAGTTAAATATTATCAAAGATAAGACCGGCGTTCGAGAAGAAATGAAAAACAAAAAATCTCCTTTGCAAGCTTGGATGCTTTTTTTCACAAAAACAGTGCAAGACATAATCGTTATAGAAACTAATCGAAAAATAGAAGAAACAATAGGGCAACTTTAGAATATGCTTGAAGCAGATAGTAGCAGCAGATATGGATATATACGACTGACCAATCCTTCGGAAGTATTGGCACTGATTGGAATGATATACATGCGAGGCTTACTGGGACAAGCACATCAAAGCACTAATGCGATGTTCCATGAAATATTTGGCAATCCAGTTTTTAGTGCAACTATGCCCAGGGACAGATTTAAATTTTTGATTGCTCACATATCGTTTGATGACCATACAATGCATCCTACTCATTGGTAACACAATAGATTTGCAGCTTTTTTAAAGAGGTTAACAAAAACTGTGGGAAATTTCTAGTTCCTGATGATTATTTGTCGCTGGATGAAACTCTTTATCCAACGAGAACGCAAATCACTTTCAAACAATTTAATCCAAACGAACCAGCCAAGTTTGGATTGTTGTATAAACCAATAAACGCTTGCTGCTATCCATTTACCTTTTCAACTGCTGTGTATCCTGGTAGGCCGAAAGCAGAGCGGACATCTTTCTACACTCCTGGGACGTCACAAACAGTAAAATACCTGATTCTAAATTTGGAATGCCACACAAATTTAGTTGGAAAAAACATATTATATGACAGATTGTATACTTCAACACCAATGGTGCAGTGACTGCTTGACCGCGGAATAACTTCTGTAGGAACATCACAATCAAATCGAAAAGGAATTCCAGCTGAAATTAAAGAAATCAAAGACCGAGAAACAAACTCATACGAGATTTATTGGGAAAAGGATACCGGCATATTAAATCTGCACTTGTATGTGGTAAAAATCAAAAGTTCAGGAAAGCGAAATGTTTTATTATTGTCAACAGGAAAATCAAAATTAACAACGTCACTGGGTTAAGTCGTATATTGTTATTTTGCTTTATAATAGCTTTGTTGAGCTACCGGGATCAAACCAAACATTTGGGGAAAAGGAAGAACTCTTTTAACGTCTCAGGGCACGTCAAGCAGGGAGAAAAGAACATGCTACACAATGTGTAGCCAGCAAGGACTTGAAAAAGGAAATCGAAAGAAAACAGTGTCACTGTGTAAAATCGCGCCACACGATAGGCATATTTGCTATTTTGCTTTAGAATAGTTTAATATCAGAAATGTGTTCGCTACTTTCAAACTACGGGAAACGCAAGACTCCCTTGGGCTATTGTCAGCTGTAACCTTCGATCCCTCCAAGCGCCTTGACGAACCGAAATGATGCTATCTGAATAAGTCCGGATACGAATTTTAACTTCACTCTTCTCGTCTTCCGGTGATTGATGGCCCAACATAATCAAGCAAATCGTTTATTTATCGCAGATTTGAAATAAAACACACTTTTTATGGGCTACAAGAACAATTAGACGGGAGCGTTTAGCACTAGATAGTGATTATTGTGTTAAATCCAGGTTGTCTTAGTTCTACAAATACAAAAAATCATATTGGTATTTTTTTATCTACTACACATTCGTACAGAGCAGCATTCAATAAACGTACTTTACCTGATGCTTTATTAAAGCTGATGTATACTGCAGCATGGCTTTGTAAGCAATGCTTTCTTTAATCTGCCGCAGTAGAAATCGGGGCCGTTATTTATAATGATCTTTGGGTAATTTCTCCAAATCGGAGAAAGTGGCATAAATATTTTGTTTTCTGAGTACGAACCAGTAGTTATGATAGGAGAAAGCAGCATCCATGACTTGTTTTTTAGGTACAATTCGATCTTGTTCATAATAAATAAACTAAAAGTGATATCAACCCCCTTCCGTATTGTTAAGTTGTTTTCCACTAGAACTGCGGACTCGCTAATATGACTAATAACATTACAGCAACCTAAAAACACGAATGTCGATTCGGCCTTTAGATATATGTCAGTTATAAATGAATTGTAAACTGGCCCTATTTTCTTGCTCATAATTTAGGATTTTCTCCTTTCTATGATGCTATTTGTCAGTTCACGTAACGTCACCAATGAACAAAACACATAGGTCTAACGCATAGTCAGGATCTTGAAACGAAATAATTTAATAACCGGCGCGATGGCGTAGTGGTTGGAGCGTCCGCTTCATAGTCGGTAGACCTGGGGTTCATTCCCTAAGTCGAGTCATACCATAAGACTTTACAAAATGGTATTCACAGCTACCCTGCTTGGCGCTCAGCATAAAAAGGGATTAGTGTGGAGAACAAGCCGGCAAGCTTGCTTGTTGTGTCCTCGGGCAAGGGACTTAACGAGGCGCCACCACCTTTATGTGGCAAACAAGTGGCCTACCCACACTTCACCGGATTACAATTGTGGAGTTGCTCACCCAGCATGTTGTAAAAGGTGACTCTTGGGTAACCAGCAGTGGCAGTCCGCCTTGTAGGTGGTGGGGCTACCAGTCACTCATGACTAATTCGAAAAGGGCTGCTATCTTTCCCCTAGCCTAATTTCAATTAGGTTGATGCCATGAACCGGAACTGTCGTTCGTGCTGTACCTCCATCCCGGGGAAGAGAAGGGGTAATCACAACAACAACAACAGATACTTTACTAGGAAAAGGAGCACAAAAATTGTGAAAATCTTATGTGTGGAAAACACATAAATTTTTCTCTTCACACAAAAGCCTGATAGGTGAAACCGGCTTGGCCGGCTGAACCGACACTCTCAATCCCGACGTTACTGACGGGGGCGCTTCGGGTGACGCCTTTGTATGAATTATAAAGGAAGGATTTTTTCTTATGCTGATATGCTGCTTGTTAAGGTATTTATGTCTATAATCTACCGCAGAGGTTGTCAAACTTTTTAGTCGAAGAGCAGCATTGACTATTCAAGAGTTGGCCAAGGGCAGTATTGACCATTCAAATGTGGTCGAGGGCAGTGCTTAAAATTTTGCAATAGCTGTATACAATGCAGAGCTTGCAATAGCTTGAAATCTTGGGATAACCTCTTGCAATGTCGTTTTACATGGCTTTAAAAACGATTGTGTCCAAAGCAGGGAGGTGATAGCAGTTATTTTTCAACCGCTTCCGCTTCCACACCTATCGCTTCCGCTTCCACCAACCAAAAATGAAAAAACGACTGTTGACAATTTTTTTAACTTTTGTGGGTCTGTAGCCTGCCTTCTCCTACACTTCATCATTTTGAGAAGACAAAAACCTTCATTTATTGCTATTACTTTACCTACTTCGCTTGAGCTTGTTGTTTCGAACTACTCTGTGTTTGTTTTTCTTAGATATCAGAACTCGTGTTGAATGTAGAAGAGTGTTTTTCAATCTTTTTGTCATCGCGGAACCCCTAATGTACTTTTGCGCTTGTCACGGAACTCCCACTAACAAAAATTTAGAAATCACAAATTGCTTGCAAAAAAATCAAATATTTTGTTACTACAATTCAAAAAATAATTAAACACTTCACCAAATAGACAGTTGTTACAAGTTCCTTCACTACTTACAACTACTTTTACAACAGTTAAGATAATGCTTCTCAGATCTAAACCGCACGATCACATATTACAGCTCTCGACAATAACCTGTTGTCACAACAGCAGATTACACCGTATAGCGTTGATTTTCCCTCTCTGTTCTCATCTAACTCTGACTTTTGATGTTAACTTTAACTCTAATCATCATTACGAACCTTCTGTCCGTCCCCAAAACACGTATTGACTCCGATCTTCTTGAATAGTGAAGTGCGAAATTTCTGTCGTATATATAGTATGTACATGTAAAGCGGGCAAAATTGAACTGCACCACTCAGCAGCCGCCTCAACGTGGTGGTGCGGTACCCGACCCCGTTTGAATTGGGTTGAAATGGCTGTTGGCCTTTCCGAGGGTCCCAGTTACCCCGGGCACTTCCCTCACAAACCTTTTTTTCGCCGTGTAGCCCCTTGAACAACCGCAGAAGGGTAGCACGCAGCCTCTTTAAATTTGGCCTGTCTTCTCTCTTCTCCTGCCTTTCTCTTTCCCGTCTTCTCATTCTGTCTGCTTGTCCTGATGAGCGGCAACGTTCATTCTAACCCTTGCCCTGTCTTTTCTTGTTCAGTGTGCCCTGGAAATGTGACCTGGCGGGGTAGGTCAGTACAATGCTGCACATGCTCTAATTGGGTTCATTTAAAGTGTTCGCTACTATCCTTTTCTAGATTCAGAACTCTTGGCAGCTCTCACTTATGGAGCTGCCCTCCCTGCTTTTTTGGAGATTCTACACCTATCAGCACTGTGGCTTCCTCCTCGGACTCCTCCAGCTGGTATAACCCCACTGCTCAATCTGGCCCCCTCTCTGATAATGCAGCACTCGCACCGCACCCTCGCTTTCAAACCTCTTATCCTTTTTCCGCCCACTTCGTATTTTCTCCCTCTGCACCCTCACCACCGCCTCATGCTCCTGGCTGTTTCTCTTTACCTCCTGCTTCCTCTTCCCCTCCCTGACTCCCTCAGGGTTTTTCAATGGAATGTTGGAAGTCTCCAAGCCAGGAGCACTGAATTGCTACACTTTATTTCGTTTCATCCCGTTGACCTTATTTGTATCCATGAATCTAACCTAATTCATCTTCCTTTTTTCAGATCCCTGGATTCTCTTCTCTGCGATCCGATGGCACCCACTTCCGACCTGGTATTTTTTCTACTGATGTCGCAGACGCCAGCGGCGGAGTCATCATTTTCGTCAGGCAGTGCTTATTCTTTTCTGAGCTTTCTACCTCCTCTCTTTCTTCGCTTGGCCCCTACTCTGATTATGTAGAGATCAACATCTCTCTAAACGACTCCTCCTCACTCTCATTTCTTAATGTTTGTGCTCCCCCTATTCGTTCTTCTACGAAGGATAGCAGAACCAATTTCTTTTCTTTCTCCATTCTTCTCTTCTATGTGGAAGCGTAAGCGGTGCATTTTTCGCGCTTCCGCTTCCGCCGTTTCCACTTCCACATCCCTGGTCCAAAAAAAAGGTTTCTATTTTGATGGAAAATGCGTCAATTCAAACTAAGAAGTGAATAGCGGCTCTTTTAACGGTGGCTCGTAATGTTTTGGCTCTTTAGTTCGGCTAGTGCAGCCACTCTTGTCATATTAATATAGATATATGGAAGTTTCTACAAATGTTGGCGGGCCACACAATTTGCTCTGGCGGGCCGTAGTTTGCCCACTCCTGCTTTACAGCAATGTAATAAAACCTCAAGTTTACGAAAAAATTAACATAAAACTATAACCATAACAATTGGTAAAACTGAATATAGAGAGAACAATACCCGCTTTTGTCGTTATGTGGGAAACAAGACTAATAGCGCACCCACATTAGGGACTTAATACCACAAATATAAATAGGAAAGGGGCAGCACCAATTGGAAAAATAGGCTTACCATTAATTTTTTTTTTCTTTAATTGTGAAAGCAACCACCATTTCGCCGCTACAATCAGTTTTGATTATATACAAACCGTGCTCCCACACAAGTATTAGCAATAATTTGTGGCAAAATTCTTTATGAGCATTGCCAGTCATGATTAAAAGAATGCCTATGATGATCACAAATTCGTGTACAAGAATTGTGAAAGTGCATAAAATTCATTAACTTTTTGCTACTACTCACACCAGGGGCGAAGCCAAAGGGGGCCACTGTGCCATGACCCCCTTTTGGTCCGAGATAGAATTATGCATAAAACAAACAATTGCCTAAACATTTTCTGATAGCGTCGGGCCAAATGCCTGAGATTAACACAAGAGTTTCAAATCTCTTAGAGTTTTATTGATATAAAGTAGAAATCACACGAGCAAGTTCTTTTGCCGCAAGGATCTTGCAGCAATAACTTATCGTTGTCAGATGAGATGCGCAAGAAGTCTTGTGCAACATTGAGAGCAATATTGCATAATAACAAGTAGCCTAGCTTTCTACGACTAAAAGCGAGTTTTGTGCTTTCTGGAAAAGTTTTAGAAACATTGCCTAGAAGAAAGCATGTCTCCATTTTTCCCACAAGTTATTTACCAAACTATCTTGATGAGCCTAGGTTTATAGTTGATGATCTAAATTTTCTAATTTTAGTCGAAATGCTTTGGACTGTAGTCTGTGGAGGAAACAAAACCATTCATTTTCTAAGTAGAAATTCGACATTCTCTCTGGAATTTTTTTTAAAAGACTACTATATAAGGACCGTAATAAAAAGTTTGATGAGTGTACAAAAGCAGCAGAGACGCTACTATCAGAGATAGCACAAGTTGCGGTAACATTTTCCGGCTTGCAACGTACGCGAAAGTCAAGCATGCGTAAGCACCATTAAAGACATATTGGTATTTTTTTCTAATTCTGAAAAACGTTTTTTGCTACTGCATGCTCAAGTAAATCGCAAATGTCCTGATTCGAAGGTATACGCGTTTGAAGCGTCATTGTTCCGCAAAGTGGATTGAGGACCATGATGCTGTCTTTGTTTTTAGGAGTTTTATCCGGTGGTTATTGGTTATCTTGATCGCCTGTTAGAATCAAGAAATAGAGAAGTTCTTGGAAAGGCTATGTTTTATGTGAAAGCGACAACAACACCTGGGTTTTTGGTTTGCCTAAAAGTTGTCAATGCTACACTGAAACTTACCAAACCAGTTGCAAAAAAGCTACCGGGCAGCAAGAAACCATTTGGATTGCATTAGATGTTGCGAGTATTACCAGTTACAAAGATGTGATACAGGCTTTTAAGGATAATAAAATAATATTTGTTGGACTATTCAGACAGGCCGGGGAATTCATACCCATGCATCGAATTGTGCATCGGCAAGCCAATAGAGCAAATCTACTAGCTGTTTCACCATTGCAGTTATACTGGCATTCTGTCTTTTTGCCTTTTATTGACACAGTGCTTGTGCAACTCAGCGAAAGATTTTGCTCTCATTTGGTTGATTGCATAAAACTCCAATGTTTCATTAAATCTGTTTGTGTAAAGCATTTGCTTCGACTCCATCAGAAATGCTGTGAACTTCTATCTTCCTTTTCTGGATGACAACATTGACGCTCTGGAGGTTGAATTTGTGCAATGGCGTTTATATTGGCTGCGCCACAAAGATGATTCTTTACCCTACAACGCTTTAGGCGCGTTGCTGTCTGCTATAGAAATAAATACGTATTCATCTCTGAAGGTTCTTCTTTAAATATTGACAATTCGTCCGGTTACTACAACAACAAATGGGTGCTCGTTTAGTGTTCTGAAATATTTGAAACCTATTTGCGGTTCATAATAAAAGAAAACCGTTTGAATGGATTTGCATTGCTGCTTGTTTACCGTGACCTCAACATTAATTTTAAACGTGTGATTGATAAACTTTCACGTAAAAATCGTAGGCTGAATTTCAATTAAGTTAAATTTTGACACACAGCACCAGTAAAACTTTTCGGTTCGCCATTCACCGCTACCAATAAGTTTGTATCAGTAAATGCGCTGCGTGCAATTGCGTAAGTGCAAAATTTTTTTGGGTGTAAAATTGCGTTAAACTTTTTTAAGTTCTGTTTAAAAACCGCACACACCCCTCATCTCCTGGGGAGAAGAAACCTCGATATCCCTATTGCGACTAGATTCTGAGGGTTTTAACTCTGTACCGAGTTGTGTTGTTCAAAAAACTTTGGCCTCTCTCTTGAAGAAATCCTGGCTGCGCCACTGGTTTACACAAAAGCTTGATGGGTGAACGGGCGCAGCCGGTTGAACCGAAATACTAAACCTCGTTTGAACCAAAATACTAAACATTATACAAAAGGAAGGCCCCTGCCGAGCTTGCCGGCTGATTAAGTTATAAATGTAATAAAGATCAACTGCCGACGAGGATAAGCAACAAAGAAATAATGGAATTGCTGAAAGCACGGATGAAACAACAAAGGGTTCAAATAGAACAATAGCAAACACAAATGGAACAGCAAAAGTTTCAGGTTGAGCAACAAAATGAACAAGGTAGGCAACAAATTCAAGTTTTTTTTGGAAGAACTCAAAATTTTGGTAATTGTCAGGTGCCAACACCAAATCAAGAAGCAGCCTCTCCAAATTGCATTTGCTGTGCAGTTTTAATCTATTTGACTCAACTTCCGAGTTGAGGTCTGATTACCATTCAAGGCTCTTAACTTTTATTGGGGCACATTCTGTTCCAGAAAACAAGGTTGCCCAGGTTTTTCTCACAAACCAGTCGACGATTGTGTACAAGTTGTTGCAGAATCTGGCAGCACGACAACAGCCAACTGTGGAAATAATACACTTCCAATGGGAACTATTGTTACCTTTATGTCAAAAGAGTACACCCCAAATTATTTGTTATACGCGAGAGATATACGTTT
Source organism: Trididemnum clinides (assembly GCA_963675345.1). Taxonomy (NCBI): domain Eukaryota; kingdom Metazoa; phylum Chordata; class Ascidiacea; order Aplousobranchia; family Didemnidae; genus Trididemnum; species Trididemnum clinides. The sequence continues at coordinate 3,326,368 of OY776305.1, read as the reverse complement.
TGGAGTGACATGCAATGTAAACCGAGTAAATCAATTCAAGAAGTAGTAGCCATAATCCGCCAGGATGCTATCACCTGTGATTTTTTGATCATAAAAAATTGTCAAGATGAGGCAATGTGCACTCGATTCATCTGTTCGGCAAATAATGAAGCAGTTCTAAAAGCTGTTTTCAAAGAAGAAGGTCAGGATCTGACATTTGCAAAAGCTATTGAAATTTTTTTTCAGACTGAAGATGCTGCTAAAGTTGCAAAAGAGACAGCCTACAATGCCAAGCCAAGCTTGTTTAACATTGCCAATGCTGTTGTAGCGATAGACGGTGGTTGTAGGTCGTTGGTTGTAATGCGTAACCGCAGGAGCAGATTGATGAGGAGCTCTGACGGCTGACACTGTGGCTGTCTACCACGTCTACTTATTTGCTTGTTCTTGAACTGCACCTCGCTTACACAATATAGAACTCTATTAACACAATCACTTTATCGGTGAGAAAGTCAAACGATTGAAAAGTTGACCGACTGAAGAAGTCCATCGACTGAAGAAATCTATCGACTCAACAAGGAAAAAGGCAGAGTATTTAGCTTATATGAATTCGTAGCGGTGACATCATAATGGTCAACCGCTATATTCTCGAATCTCGCAAGTTTAAACAATCACGCAGAAATGCCAACATTGATCAATAGCTCAAGATTAGGGTTGCCATACCTCCGGAGAATTCCGGACATGTCCGGAATTCAGGTGATCTGTCTGGAATTTGCTCAAGCGTCCCAAATTTTAGCAAAATGTGCTAAATTTTGCTCAAATACCCGGAATGTTTGGGTTTAAGCAACAGAAAAGACAGTAAATGATAAATTTGATGTGACACAAGCAGCGAGACAGGTGTTGACCTTTTTTTTGGAGAAAACTTTTGTTTTTACCAAAAGTTACTTCTGTGCCAACCCAAACGTGCCAGTACTTTCAGGAGTGGACAGTTGTGTCCGGAATTTTGCCTCATTAAAAATAGTAACCCCACTTTACACCCAATAATGGCCAAAGTTTTAACGCAAATGCCACTGGTCCTCCTTGTGGGCGATGTGGAAAGAAAGGTCACACTGGCAAAAATGGTATTTCAAAGAAGCAATTTACCATTACTGTAATCAAAAACGTCACCCACAAACTGTATGTTTCGAAAGGAAGAGATTCTTCAGTAGAAAGTATTTTTGTTCCCAATACCTTACAAATTATTAAAAGTACTGTCAGCATTCCTCGATTGGAATGCAAAGTAAAAGTTGAAAATAAACACTTCATATTTGAAGTTGACCCGGGGGCAAGTGATAATTTTAATAGTGAAAGTTAGTGGTTATCCCTTGGAAGGCGTGACCTTCAACCAGTTAGTGAAAGTTTTCTGTCTGCATTTGGGCATGATCTTCCAGTATTTGAAATCTACACAGCCAATTCGATGAAGCTGTTGGGACAAAGAAAATTGGTTGACAAAGGTGAGCAACTCCAATTTACTGTGACTACAATTCCTCATTTGAATTTATTTGGCACAGACAGTATTGCTACATCGGAGAATTCTTTTGATTCTATGACAAACAAAAACTTATGTAATAATATGAAAGAAACGGTTCATCATGTATCTAATCGTGTTAAGCATAACACAACATTGCAATCAGCTTGTGAACAAATGTGTCAGGACTTTCCAGATGCCTTTAAGCCAGATCTCGGTTGTCTTAGAGATTTTGAGCTTGATATTAGATTTAAAAATGACACTAAGACCATTTTTTGCTAGCCACGACCAGTACCCTATGTATTGCAAAACGAGCTGGTACAAGCTTATGAAGCTGGTATTAAAAAGGAGTGTCGAAGATGACGCACTTTAATGACTACGGGACTCCAGTAGTGCCTGTTCAAAAAAACTAAACTACCAGGTCAAAAGAGTGCAGGTGTTCGCATCTGTCTAGACTACTCAGTCACTGTTAACTCACAGCTGTGACTCACCGACAACCCCTTTCTTTACCTGAAGATTTGATGCACAAATTGGTGGGGGTTACGGTATCCCTAAAATTGACCTAGTGGATGCATACAATCAAATACCCTTGAGTAAAAAAAGTCAAAAGAAATTGGCTTTGAGTACACATAAAGGTGTTCTTTTACAAATGAAACTTCCGTTCGGTATTAGTTCAGCCCCTGGCTGTTTTCATCATGTTCCAATTGACAAACGATTTGAAAGGTGTTGCTGTGTATTTGGACGATATTCTTGTGAGTGGAGCCACGGCAGAAGATCATCTACAAAAACTTTGGGCTCTGCTACAACGATTACAGGACAAACGCTTACTATGCCGCCTAGAAAAATGTATTTTTACACAACCCAGCGTTGGAGTACCTTGAGCATCAATAGGAAGGTTGCACGCACGTGATCAAACATCATCAAAATGCGCATTTGGAAAAAGTGGCTGACCAGTGTCAGTGTTTTTGCATTGAATTGAATAGGAGTGATAGCGCTTTTTGCAAATCAAATCGAAAAACGTGACAGTTGTTGAATGAACGTTAAATATGTTGTTTTACTGATGTTATGTCATGAATCTAAAGTCAAAGTAAGATAAGAGGTGCTAAGGTATGCTTGTTATTGCTAATAGTCGGGATAATTTTATGGGCTAAACATGCAGGCATATTTGTAGCCAGCTTTTGTGATGGTTTCATATTCGGTTAATCAGCGTGTTTGGGAATGCTAAATTTAAGTTAATTGTAATGATCATCTGCTATGTTCACAGAGGTAAGGGTTTCAAATAGATCTCGTTTACTATAAACTCTTTGAGTGGTATACTGCATCTTTGATACGAATGGGATCCCCATACCAAAGTGATAGCATGCGCCACACGTGTGATGTGTGCGAAGGAATTTGTAATAGAATGATACTAAATTTTTCATATTATTGCAAATATTGGATTTTGGTTTTGGTCATGACGGGACAGGCCCTGCTGATGAGTCCAAAAGGACGAAACGCGTCCAGGGATGGTCTCGTCAAATTGTGGGAGGGGGCTTTTTATTATTTGCAATACTATTACACTGTGAAATAACCACTTCATTCGTGTGAACATGCATATAAAGTGCGTAGATTACATTTGTAACTCAATAAATCAATTAAAAACTTACGGTACCGATTCATTTATTCATGCGTATGAACTCATGCTCTGATTGCATGTTTATCGTCAGACTAGGCCACCACGACGGGTAGAGTGCTTGACCCCACCACCTGTTTGCCACATAAAGATGGAGGCATATCGTTAAATGCCTTGCCCATGGACACAACAAGCAAGCTTGCTAGCAAGCTCACGGTACCGTTAGTAATAATCAGACAATGGTTGTTTTTGCTAATGTACCGACGAGTATCTAATTGGTATAGAACGAATTATAGGAGCTGGTAGCATCAGTTGAAAGGGCCGATGGCGGAGTGGCATAAACCGCATGAAGCTATTCATGTGACCGTCGGTTCAATACCTGAGTCCACCTGACGAGTTCTAATAGGAACGAAACCGGTCGTGGAAGTGGTATTTTATTCAGCTGATTGCAGTTAGCCTATATGCCTTAACATCCATTAATTAAAAGTAATAATTGGTATAGAGTTATTTTTCACTGACGAGAAAATGGTATGTAAGATATACTTGCTGGTTCACCGTCGGGCCAGGTCGAGGTTCGAACCAGCTCTCACAATCTCTTAGCCCTATCAGCAACGCGCTTGCATCTATCAATTTGTTCCGAGATTTTTCCTGCGCTTCTGCTACTGTAGATTTGCCAAACAGACGATCAGGGGGAGTTTGATATATATTGTGGATGATTCGTATATTGCGGAAATTTCTAGGATGTAACGACCAATTAATAGACTCAATGCGAATGACATCGCAAGCGATTACCAATATTTTGGGCTGCGCAGTTACCCAGATTTATTAACACTTCATTACTAATTTTCCTACTAAGGCTTGTCTAAACCATCTACAAATGAAAGTGGAGTGAGAGGTCGAGAATTGACAATGCCTTTAACCTCCACAAATAGGGTAGCAAGACCTTCTTCACTAAAGGTTATTTCCGTGGATATCGAACCCAAAACTTTACAAACAGAGCGGATTAATCGCTCCCAGGAACCTCCAAAACGGATTGCAAGTGGTGCATTAAAATGCCACTCTATCTCCTTCTGCAACAAGAAACTGGATACATGGCGCTGATTCCATTGCCGAATGGCCTCATTTATGACTTTATTTCCGCCTACGAAATTAGTGCCATCATCGGAATGTAGATGGCCAATTGAGCCTCTTCTTGCTATGAATCGTCGCAAGGCAGAAATAAAGGAGTCACAGGAGAGAGAATGCAAGACGTCAAGATGAACTGCTCTGGTCGTCATGCAAGAAAAGATCCAACCATATCTTTTTACACGGCTTCTGCCTTGCTTATCAAACAAGGGACCAAAACAATCAACCCCAGTGTGGAAAAATGGAGGCTTATCAATTTGCATTCGAGCATCCGGTATATCCACCATGATCTGTTGACTGGCATGTGCGGACTGGCGTTTGCATATGGTGCATTTCTCAAGTACTCGTCTAATAGCAGAACTCCCCCCTTGAAGCCAATAGCGCTGCTGCAGAAGGCAAAACGTGTGCAACAATCCTCCATGTCCTGCTTGTTCGTGGAAGAATCCGATTACTAATCGGGTAAAGGCTGAATTGGCTGGAAGAAGAGCCGGGTGACGGGATTCATACTCTATTGGGGCATGCATGAGTCACCCTCCAACACGTAATACGTCCTCCACTATGCACGGATTTAGTCTTTTAATCGACTTGGGGCAAATTGAAGATGTCAGGGTGCGTTCTTGCCGTATTTTGTCAAGCAATTGCGGAAAATGTTTGCGCTGAGTGTACTTCAACACGGCTAACTCGGCCCGCTTTAGTTCCAGAACGGTGATTGTTTTCTTAATTTCTTCCCTGGCTCTTTTGCGCTGACGACTCTTCAAAAACTCGCTATACTTACGTAACCACGCTACGACTCGCTTCAATCTATACAAAGTTGAAAAACCCGACACAAACTTATCGGTGGGAGTATATTCTAAAGGGTCTTCGTGGGTAGAGGGTAATGCAGATATCTGTTTCCACTCCTTCTCAAACATAGGAAATTCATTAGGTAAATCAGTTAACCCTTCCAATCGAATAGGCCAGCACTCCATAGGTTCCTTTAAAAGTTGTGGTCCTGTAAGCCATTTTGACGAAGTCAAAAATTTCTCAGCTTGCACTCCTCTAGAGGCTTCATCTGCCGGATTGAACTCTGTGGGAACATATCTCCAACTACTAATGTTGCTATTTCTTTCAATCTCCGCTAAACGATTGGCAACAAATACTGGAAACCGACGATGGCTGTTGTATATACTCTGTAACACAGCTGTGGAATCCAACCAAAAGAATGTCCTAGTAATTTTCAACAAAAGTTACATTTTCAGCAAAAGGTCTTGGCGCAAAGCTGCAATGGCAGCAAGAAGCTCCATTCGAGGAATAGTTGTCGATGGAAGTGGAGCTAAGTAAGACTTCCCCATTACGAACGCGCAATGTATCTTCGACTTTCCATGAACTATACGAAGATAAGACGCTGTATGCTCGACTCGAGGCATCTCCAAAGTGATGCAGCTGATACTCAAGGCTAGCCCCTTTGGTGTCAGGAGGCTTGAAGCACCGCGGTACCTTTAATTCAGACAAATGCTGCAAAGAGAAAAGCCAGCGTTTCCATCGCTCAACCTCAGTGTCCGAAAGATTGTCGTCTCAATCGTAATTTTTCAACTCCCGTAGCAATATTTTCACTTCAATTAGAACCGGTGCTACAAATCTCAGAGGATCAAACAATGAGTGCGACATAGATGAAATTCCTCTCTTGGTACATAGTTTCTCAGGGATGTTTACCTTTATCTGAAACTGATCTTAACTAACATTCCAACATACTCCTAATACTCGTTCTTCGATATTACCTTTTTAACCTTAAAGAACTCTGAGCAGATGAACAATCTTCTTCTGGATCAAAATGTAACACTTCTTCCTCATTGGAGAGCCACTTGGTCAAGTGAAAGCCACAAGACGATAGTACACGACGCATTGCCTCCACCATGACTGCACCTTCCTCCACCGAATCGACAGAAAGGAGACAGTCGTCGACGTAAATTGCCTTATCAATGGCAGTCTTTGTCGCTTCTGAGCAGCTACCGTCAAACAAATTAGCTGATTGTTTGAGACAGAAGGAAGTGCAACTGGGTGAGGAAGTCGCACCAAACAAATGTATCGTCATTCTAAGCGTTTCCGGGTCTCTAGACAAATCTCCATTAGGCCACCAAAGAAATTGCAAAAAACTTCGATCAACGGGGTCTACTCTAACTTGGTGAAACATTTTTTCAATATCCGAGACCACGGCAATTAGTCCAATCCGATATCTTGTCAAAACTCCAACCAGACTGTTGAGCAAATCGGGTCCCTGCATCAGTGCTTCGTTCAAGGATTACCCCTAAGTGTTTTGCTGCGCAGTCGAATACAATACGTAACTTGTTGGGTTTGTTACTGTGAATCACAGGGTGGTGTGGCAAGAACCAGAAATATCCAGGCTTGGCATGCTTCTCCTCAACTCTTCCAGCAAAACCTCGCTTGATATAATCTTGCATTACTGCTGTGTATGCCGCTTGCAATTCAGCATCCTTTTTCAGTGGCCTTTTCAACGAATCTAGTCTCTTATGAACCATGAAACGGTTATCAAGTAGGCGTGTATTCTCGTGCCTCCACGGCAATGGTAATTGGAAATGCCCGTCGACTACTTTCAGAGACTGCCTGATGATTTCCAAACCTTTCCTGTCCTCTCTTGTACAACTGTTTGGAAGACCACAAGGAACAGCATATTCGTGTGGAGCCAGATCTAGATCTAAAGGCATTTCTACGTTTTCTAATACTACAACGTTCATACAAGGGGAACTGTATGTATCTTGTTTTGTTTTGGATCGAGCTAAAGAAGGACCAAACAAAACCCAACCCAAAGGTGTTTTGATAACATCTGGCGAGCCTGCAGGGCCAAATCTCGCATTCAGTGGACGGAATAAGTAATGTGCATCCAATCCTATAAGCAAACCCATTGTTTTTTCCGGTAGGTTAGTGGAACTAATACCACGCAAGTGTTTCAGATGACCAATTTGATCGATTGTCGGAGCTGGTTTTGCCTAGAGTGGGATTTTCTCGATAGTCAGGATGTTGCGAAGCTTCACAAAGACCTCAGATTCCAAATCTATTCCACGTATTTCAAAGGATACCAGTTTACTTGCAGTATCAACAAACTGCGAATCAGATGTCAACGTACATATTGAAACCGACGTCTTCATTCCCTTTACGCCGAGTTCTCGCGCTAATTTCTTTGCGCAAAATGTACGCTGAGAAACGTTATCCAACAGAGCGTACGTCCATACCTCTTTATTTCCATTGCATGCTATTATTGAAACCGTCATAAAGAAGGGTCTTCCCGTAGGGCTTTCGAATGATGTCGCTCCGCACACCGCGCCGTTCGCTGCTTCCTCTCTTGATTTATCAGATTTAGATTCAACGAACTTGTGCAAAGGCGATCGATCGGAACAGCCTTGGACCTCACACTTAAAAGATGATGAGCATTCCTGCAATAAATGTCCTTCTTCCAAACACTTAAAGCATCTTCGGGTACGCATCAAAAATGCCACTTGTTTGTAACAGCCCATTCCCTTGAATTTCACGCACTTGGACAAGTGGTGCGAACGACTGCACAAGGGGCACTTGATATCACCGTCGTCACGAGACTGTTCGGGAGCAATTGCAGTGCCAAATACTACATTCCTTCTGGAAACTGAAGATTGACTCGATAAGGCTAACGTCAAAGTGACAATTCTAATTGCTATGCAATGTACATCAGAACCAACTAACAACCTTCGACAACACAAGCATGTTTGGGGCAATTTTGCGCCTGTGCGACACAGTCCAATCAAAGAAAAACTCAGTTGAATTACAGCGTTGAACAACAAAAACTCGATCATGGGCCGTCGGCCCTGGTTCTACTCCAAATCGGGACGACGGAATGCAGCACACAAAATAACAATATTTTACAATAATTATTGCATGTGCTTTGCGTTTTTGTGACGTGATGGTAAAGTTTACTCTGGACTTCACGACAGGTTGAGAATATAAGAAAAAGAAGTGTGAGCAAAGGTTTAATTACCCTCAAGAGGAAGTCAGTATCACTTCAATTTTTGAAAATTAACTGCGGGGTTTAGTAAAACTTAGACCGCCCGTATCTGGAAACAAAGAATATCAAGATTTACTATACAAGAGTAAAACGCAATCGTAACGTTGCTTTTTTTATTCAGATAATCGACAAATTTATATTTGGATATTGTAGAGCAAAAGGCGCTTAATCAATCGGCCAATTGTTTTACGGATAATCCAACACTGGAACACAAAAAAGCAAAAAAAAAACAATCTCTCTGCAGTAATATATACCTAAAGATGCTTTTGTAGCCTATAGCCTATGCATGGCATAGAATTTTTAAATTATTTTTATACCTCACATTTTTGCTAAATATCAACAAAACCAAGTCCTGCTTAGTGACGACAAATAAATCATCGAATTTAGAAGCGATCAGCTTCGTCCTGGCTCAGGTGAAAATTGTTTTCTAAAAAATGATGATCTCAAGTGGAACTTTTCAAAGCGCAGCTACTCGATTTTCCTTTTTAGCTTGTTTCTTATGCACTATTGTGACTACCTTCGTTTGAAACCGGTGACTAGATCCAGTGTTGGATTACTTTACGCAGCCGCATTTTACTTGGTAGAGTAGGTTAAGCACCATCTATGGCTGCAATAGTCGCACCTTCACACACCGTGATGTGTCTTGAAGAACGTTGTGTCTTTGAGAAAAGAATTTTGCAGCAATTTCCTTTGCTTGTAGTTGAAATACACTGTGCCATCAGTAATGGGAACTCGGTTAGAAAGCAGCCTCGTTACAAACCACAATAGGTTTTCCCGTCATGGAAGAATAAAATATGTGAAACACTCCTTGCAATAAAAGGTTTTCAAAATATTTACGCGTGAAGAACAACTATCATTGCACTTAGTTCACAAATGCTCGTGTAGCAGAAACTTGAGATTTTCCAGAAAAATCAATTGTTTCGGGAAAGCCCTATTGCAAGGCTTGTTCGACTGTGAGCTATTGCTAAAAACCATACCTTTCAAACAAGGGGCCAATCTTTTCAAAGTGGCGCTGAAGGTCAAGCAGCAGGACAGCTAGCTGTCACAAATGATATGCTCCAATAATATGGAGCTGTAGCAACTTCGCCATTTCTTTAACAATAAAATCGCAACGGTATTTGTCCCCTGCTTGAGATCGTATTAATTATCTTTTATATTACAATCAAAATAGTTATGATCAGACTTCATGATATTTTTATCTTTCAGTCATTGAATATCTGAAGCTAGTTTTAGTCAGTGCGCATATTTTTTTTACAGTTCCAATCTGCTAGCATTATTAAGCTTGTAGCTTATAATCTATCGACAGCTCATACTTGATCAATTATGGACTATTAGCCGGCATGACCAACCATCAGTTATGTGAAGTTAAAAATATAGCTTCAGCCGCCGGCGCTGACTTTAACCCATTTGTGCCTGGCGTCCTATATGTAGGACGCCTACTTAATTTAGGATTGCTCTTCGTATATTATATTTTTGAATATAGCTGAAGTTGGACTACGTTTATGAGCAAATTTGACAGATATGACAGTAGTATTTTTAAAAATTGCTTTATCAGGTGAGACGTGACGCCATTTTGAAATCGTCTGATTTCGCTTTTTTGAAAATGTTGAGAGTGCATATAGAGTTGAGCCAATAACTACGCATTTCCAAAGAAGTACTGAAAAATTTGTCAAGTGTATTTATTTATTAGTAATTCTTCTGTTTTATGGTGAATCTTAAAATTTTTCTGAACTTATAGTTTCCGAGAAATTTTATTTGAAACATTGGCGTCCTACATATAGGTCGCTAGGCACACGTGATAGCAAAATGTGCGCCGCTGCGAGTATGTTCAAGTAGAGTTTGCAAGTCGCTATTCCCACGCACTAGAAACCATAATCTCCAGCAGCGATCCCACGCTATTGTATTTACTAAAACAATCAAATAGATAATTAAATTTTTAAATAGATAAATAAGACTTGCAAATACGTGCTTTCAAGTCTTCTAATCAAATCCTTTCATCTGATTCTGCTATTGAACTCCTTTTTCTTTTAAATCCCACCTGCGCTCAGCATCAAAAAGTTTATCAGTATTGCCAAAGATAACACCGCTTTTCATCTTTCCGCCATAGAAGCCATCAATCTAACCCTGATCATTAACGCCTACTCGCTAATCAGCTCTTCTATATAATATAAATCTCTCCATATCAAATTTGGTCTTCTTGTTTTCATTTATAGTTTACGTTTTTCTCAATGAGTGTTAGAAATTTGTGACAAAACTTGTTTGATCAGAAAAACTTTAGTCAGAAAAGTCGTAGACAAAGGCAGAATTTTGTTTATAAAAAATAAGTTATGGTGCATGATTGTTTTCGATATTTCGAGTACAAATGTAGGTGACCAAAAGGTAACACTGTACATATTTTTTCTAGATGAAATCTTCACGTTTTTATGGTAAATGTAGAAATAAAACCCCTACATCATTGAGTAGAATATTAGATTTAGCAGAGGAAAATGCTTTGCCCTACCGCAATGAAGATGACCAATTTTCGGTAACTGTACTTCCACCAACAAATGCCACAGATTATATTACAGACGAAGAGTCAGGAGATGAAGATGGAGCAGGAACGATTAACAATTTACCAGGAAGCATGCTTTTAGCTCCAGCTCTAATTGATGATAGCAGTTGTAAAAATGTCGAAAATATTGATGAGCCAGAGGGGCCACCAAACAAACAAAAGAAGCAAACTGACAAGCCAAAACGAGACTGGGTCAAAACAGATCTGAAAAGTGAGTTGCCAGAGTGGACGTCAGATGATGCCAAAATTGAAGAATTACGAAACAAAAACTTGACCCCCAAAGGATATTTTGAACTATTTTTTGATGATGAAGTTTTGAATTTAATCGTAGATGAGACCAATCGGTATGCTTCCCAAAAAAATCGAAACTTGACTGTTGATAAGCATGAAATAAAATGTTTTATTGGCACGTTATTTTTATCTGGATACCTTGCTCCAGCAAGACGAAGACTTTACTGGGAAAATGCTAGCGACACGCACCACGACCTTGTTACCAATGCTATGAGAAGAGACAAATTTGAGGCAATTTTACCAACTTTCATTTAGCTGATAACAACTGCTTAGATGAAGGGGATAAATTTGCAAAACTCAGACCACTAATAAAACTTTTGAATCAAAAGTTCCAACGTCACTCACCAAACGAAGAATTTTACAGTTTTGACGAATCAATGTGTGAATATTACGGGCGCCATGGATGTAAGCAGTTTTTGAGAGGTAAACTGATACGTTTTGGTTTTAAAATTTGGTGTGGAACTACGCCGCTGGGATACTTGATTTGGTTTGATCCGTATCAAGGAAAATCAGCATCATCTCGACCGCTAGATAACGGATTAGGACTTGGAGGAAATCTTGTCAGCCATTTTGCAGATGTTCTAACCGGATGTGGTAGAAAGTTTTTCCACCTATGCTATGATAACTTTTTCAATAGTGTGAAACTCGTTACCATGCTAAAAGACAAATTAGTAAAAGCAACTGGTACAATTCGTGAAAACAGGACTGAAAAATGTCCACTGACCTCAAACGATGCTTTGAAAAAGCAAGGACGTGGAAAGTTTGATTTCAAAACTGACACCAAAAACGACGTCCTCGTTTGCAAATGGAATGACAATAGTGTGGTAAATTTATGCTCAAATGCTGATGGGATCCATCCCATATCTAAAGCCTCTCGATATTCTTCTTCTGAAAAGAAGCGGGTGCAAATTGACCAACCTTTTTTGATCAAGCTCTACAACGAACATATGGGGGTGTCGATAGAATGGATCAAAATGTTTCAAAGTATCGAATTGGTTTGAGAGGTAAAAAGTGGTACTGGTGTCTGATTTCATATATGCTCGATGTTTCCATCAACAACGCCTGGCAATTACAGAAAATTTGCAACAATGAAAATCCAATGGATATGCTTCAATTTCGACGATATATTGTTAGAACGTATTTGTCTCAATATGGCAAGCCGCCTGAAAAAGGAATGCGGGGAAAACCTCAAGATGTTTTATCGGATATTCGTTATGATGGATATAAGCATTGGGTAATACCGCAAAATGGACAAACAAAATGCCGCCACTGTCACATGAAAACTACAACTAGATGTGAAAAATGCGATGTTGGCCTGCACGTAAAATGCTTCAAAGATTATCATAGTCTGTAATGTCTTTTCGGTGATTTTCGTACATAGAGAACTGTTTTGAAAACTCTAAAATGCTCTTACCAATTTCATGTTTAGTAAAAACTTTGTTGTGCTTATTTGGTTACTCATCGAAATCAAGACTTCAATAAAATACGCTGATGGTTGTAACATTATAGCTTCGAGCGAAACAGACAAAGTAAGCAATAAAACCTGATTACACAACACGTACGCGTTACGCTCAGTCGCTCACGCATCTTCCACTTTGCTAACGGATTTGCCTAGCGTCCTACATGTAGGACGGCTTTTATCTCAAAAAGTACGCAAAAAGTTTTAAAAAAATCAATCGGAAAAAATTTTATACATGTTCACTAAGCAATCTTCAAGTTTTTATAAAAATATCTTAAGTATTTCAACCTTCGGCACAAATGGGTTAATCTAATCCCTTTTGTTTGAGCAATTATCATTAGTTGGTGTAAACGAGGACCAAAGTCACTTCCCCATAATGGTGATCATCATAGTCTTTAATCAGTACTAATCCTACTCAGTGGTGGATTGAGTGTAAGGCAGCTGCCTCAATTCCTCTTTTTTAAGAAATGAAATGCTACCCTTTCCAGATGTAAATGCAAAGATCTTATTTTCTGCCAGTTTCTCTCAAACAAAGCATACAGATTTCTTTGGTGCCCATTTTCTGCAATAGACAAAATACAATATCATCAAAACAAACAAAAGCAGCCAAAAAGCATCAATATAACTCAAAAATGTTGCAACAAAAGTTACTGATTGTTTGAGTCAGTATGTCTTCCAATACCCAATCACTTACAATTTGATGAAGAAAGAATTTGCTACAATTTTAACCAAATAACAATTTTAATCATGACTGTAATACATAGAATTTAGGTAACGAAGAATAAACTCAAACAGATACACAGTCGCTTTACATCTACTGTACAAGCTGATGTTATTGACTGACTGCAATAAAACACACTAAAACTAAAGTAACTAAAAACAGCAAGCAATCTGAACAATTCGCGTGTTAAACACAAACTCATGATTTTTAGTCAGGCAAACAGGAAGATGCCGAGGCTCGATTAAGAGCAATCGAAAGGTTGTAAGTTGGGACCTTTGATGATAAACAAAAAAAGATGGCAGTTACATCAGGCATGTCCGTAATTTCGATGTAAAAATCTTTGATCTCCAAAAGTAGGTCTGAACCCCAATTAGGACAAAGATAAGTTGTTTCAGCTCTTCGAAATAATGGTAATTTCCAAAAAAAGTTCTAGCTTTATTGCTTCGTAGACAAAATGATCTTCAAAACAAAAAATAAGGACCTTCATTGAAAAATCGGGCAGTTTGAGGTCGTTATGATGTTTTGCGTGAGGTCTCTGAAATCCTTAATCCACCACTGGTCTAACTTACTACCAACTTATTGTTTCACAAACTTTTCTCCGTTCTTTCTAAGTTGACTATGGACGTGGGCGCCAAGATTGTGACTATTTTGAGGAATACAAAAACAAACTTGCCTATTTGGTGGCTTGTTTCATGACTTCATGTTCCCTTTTTGTAATTTTATTTGTGATATCAAGTTTCATGGCTGCGCTTGTTTACCCTGACATTGGCATAGCGAGGAAAGAGGTCATGCTTCCCTCAAAAGTTTCAAACAAAGCTGAGAAACAGACACCTAGAAAAAAAGCTTTGCTCTTCCCCCAATTGCTTAAAGCAATGTTATTGCCTCAAACATGAGATTTCATTACATTTAAGTTGGCTATGCCACTCTTGTCGATTTTCTACTTTTAAATTCAGACTGGTCTTATTTATAAACAGATAATCTGTTCACAAATATGTATTTATCCGATTTGAAACTAGCTCAGTTCAAATGTAATTGACTGAACACCAAACTGCTCTTTACTCCGACTTGTCTTCAATCAAAACTGGTTTCATTCACTGCAAGAGTATAGGATTTACAGAGTTTGAACTTTTTTATTGACGATGCATGGCACCACAAAATATTTAGTTACAATGATACCCATGATGATTGATGCGCTAATAGAAATAACCTATTGTGTGGTAGTCTTATTAATAGCGTTTGTGACTTCCAAGTCCCTGGCTGCACTTATGTTTCCTTGTCCCAACATCAACCCTGCCAGGGAAGACGAAGGGGGTGTATGCCCAAAAAACCTTGGTAGCTGGGTCCCATGTGGGACTCACTTGCGGTTAAAATATAGGGACCACTTAGTTTTGTCCATAAGTGAAAGATAGGACCCAACTGGGTGTCCAGTTCATATTATTGGGCAACACATCTAAACTTTATGTGGAGCATCACTGAGTTGCCCAGTTAAATCTGACTTGAAACTTTTTGGCTACCCGCCTGGTACTCAATTGGTTTAGTTGATGGGTCTCTTTCTTTTTCTTGCGTATGAGCTAAGGCTCAATGTGTAGTCTTTTGTTATTCTGGGCCATTACGACGAGTAGACTGCTTTCAGCCTTTACCACCTGTTTGCCACATGAAGATGGAGGGATCCCGTTAAGTGTCTTGTAAAAGGACACAACAAGCAAGCTTGCCGGTTTGTTCTTCACACTATCCTTTTTGTGGTGAGCGCCAAGCAGGGATGCTTGTGAATACCATTTATCAAAGTATTTTAGTATGACTCGACTTGAGAAATGAGCCCCAGGTCTACCAACTGCGAAGCGGCCGCTCTAACCATTACGCCATATCTCATAGGCAAGAAGAAGTCAATGAGTAAACGATAGGTAACAATTGGGTTGCCCAGCTGGGTAGCCCACCTATATTTTACGTAAAATTTTCCTTAGCTGCACATGTGGAACCCAGCTGATTTTATTAATGGGTAAAAATAGAACCCTGCTGGCTTCCTAGTTCACAAAATTGGGCATCCCACCAAAAATTTAAGACCTGTTGGAATGGCCCCTAAACCTTATGTGAGTCTTAACTGAAAATTTTTGTTTGCCCAGTTTAACATGTTGGAGTACACCTATTCAATCATGAGCCATTTTGTCTTTAATCTTATTGGGGGCCGGGTTTTTTTGCTTTTTATGTTCCAGGCAGGGGGAATCGATTGGACCCTAGCACTTTGGAAGCCAATGACTTCTAAACCACTCAAAATAACGATTCCTTATTTGCTCAGCTAAATGCAGAATGTATTCTTTAATCCAATTGTGTACGTTTCGTAGTGATTAGATTAATAGCGTTCAAGTTATTGCAAATTAAATGCACAGCATTAGTTTTTAGATTTGTGGCTGTGATTTAGAATAAAAAACATTTGACGAATTTTTCTTTTTTCGTGATGTTTACTCGTCGACGATGTGGTTTTGCGATTGCCTAAGCGCAATTTATCAATGTCAGCTACCAGGTAGAAAGTTCAACATCTCATCATCAATTTGCCATTTCGCCTTTTACCAGGAATTTACCAGCCGTGATGTTTGTACAACATTTCTTACTTTGGACTATTTGCCATATGCCAAATGCCTACTCTCTAGATTTTTGTAATTTGAATTGACTGTTTGTAAATGTGAAACAGGGTGTGAAATAGCATATCAACTACAAAAATTTCTTAGCTATTTAAAATTATTACTCTTTTCATTTAAACAAAAAATGCAAGCTATGCTTGTTCATCACGGATAAATATTTTTATTGATTAAGACATAAATCTCATTCAAATTAAGGAATGCTCACGAATCATATGACTCCTTTTTATTCTTTCTTCTCCCTTTATGCGACGCAATACGTCGTTTTTGTAAGCCCCCTCCATCCTTGTGTGCAGACTTGGATGATTAGAATTATTTTAGCATTTTCAAATTAGATTAAACTTGGAATTAGAGCATTAATGCTTTTCTCAAATTAGAGTAGAATAAAATTAGAGCATTTTTGATTACCACAAAGCAAAGTAGAATAAGAATTAGAGCTTTCCAGATTTTCTGAAATTAGTTTGAAATTTTAATTACCAAGCCAATTTTGATGCCATTTGAACATCTTTGCAAAACTATTTTGTATTTGCGACAATTCTAAGACTTTTTTTATTTTTGCCACCAGATTATTGTAAAGACCTTTATTTCTTTTTGCAGATCGCCTAATTTCGATTTTGATTTTTGGCCAAACATTTCGCAAATGCAGGTGATCCCTAACATAAAAAAAGGTCTTGTCATTTTTCAGATTCGACTCTTCAGTCAGGAACTTTTCTAAAATTAGATTAGAATTGGAATTTGGGATTTTTTTCAAATTACACTACAACAGTGGTCTTCAATCTTTTTTACGAAATTGCCCCCTATAAAAAAATGTACATTCGAATCGCCCCTCCCCATAAATAGACGATTACTTTTGTTTGAACGTTTTTCTCCCGAAATATACGCAGAAAGTTTTTTTACAAAAATACTGTACACACAAGGAAAAGCAAAGAAAATTTATTAAAATACAACATTACGTTAAAATTAATGTGACCCTTGCGGCTGGTGTTGCTCTGCAAGATTAGCAAAAGTTAGGTTCAAGATAGTCAGCTTAATTCGAATTGAGTTATCCCAGTCATATTCATGTCGAATCTGTTGCTATATTTATTTCGCATGTACAGCACTTCACTAGAGTCTTGTTCAGCAATATATGTGGTTGGGAAGGCCAATATAAACAGCTTTACTTTCTCCCACAGTTCTGGAAATTGATTATTTCACTTGATCCGGAAACCTGCCCATCCATGTGCCCTAAACCACGGACTTCTAAATAGTAGCATCTGGACTGGAAACGCGAGAAAAAATCAGCGCGCTGAATAGCAAATTGTTTTTTTTTAGACACTTTCTTTACTTTTTTAGCAACATGACATGGGGCCAGATCTTGCTCAAAAATGCCCCTACCACCTGGAAATGCTGTTTGCATGTAGAGCACCCTCAGAAGAAGATATTTTTGGGATTTTTCAGTTTAATTGGTGTGGGATCACTGTACCCGGTATCAGGAATAATGAACCCAAAAAAGAATATCAATGTAATCCAGCACAAGGTTATGAGAGAAGTGCAAACAGCATTTCCAGGTGGTAGGGGCATTTTTGAGCAAGATCTGACCCCATGTCATGTTGCTAAAAAAGTAAAGAAAGTGTCTAAAAAAAAACAAATAAAGGTTCTAGATTGCCCAGTGAGCTCACCAGACTTGAAACCAGTAGAGAGTTTGGGGGTATAATTATACATTGACTGAGCTTTAAAGATTGCACTGACCTCACCAAGCTGATAAAGGCCGTTTTTTCCGTTTGGTACCATGATGAGAAAACTGCAAAAAGTTGCCAAAACTTAGTCTTCTTCATGCCAAAACGTGTGAAACAAGTTGTAAAAGACGAAGGAGGCCATGTGTCATATTGAGTGTAAATTTTGTTATGCGTTTTGAATAGTAAACCATTTTGATTGAAATTTCAGCTGTTTTCTTGAGTGAGTCAATTAATTTGCACCTACTGTAAGCTCGAGCATTGATATGCCACCACAAAAGGTCTACCTATAAGTAACTAATTTTCCTAAAGAATTTGACAAGGAGGTATGTTAAAGCTGATTTTTTTTGTCACAGCTTCCCGGTTTGACAAGGAAACTGCACTTGCGCTGCCATGCCTGGGCTATGTAGGTACTTACTCAACCGATGTGATTTCAAATATGTGCTTATGGGCAAAATACAGTCAGACAACATAGAAGGAAGATTCAGCTATGTTCGTCAGCTCAGTGGAGCAAATTATTACATCTCCATGAGGCAGCTACATGAAAGCGAGCGGAAGCTGCGCACCATTTCTTTGCTACAGTATTCAAGTACAACACTAACTGAGATCACAGAAGCAGGAAAGGCCTATTCTGGCACCACAAATGGTATTACTTTAGTAGCTGAATCTATTCAGGCTGAATTGCTTTTCAATGTCTTCCCCAACGAAAATGATGCTGCCATAATCTTTTATGTCTGTGGTTATTGCTGCAGATCACTGGTCAAATCCAACAAATGTAATGCTTGCAAGGAAGCAATAGTTAAAAAAGTTGACAAAACTTTGCCAATTATGGATGAAAATGTCCCACCTAAAGCCATTGATTTCTATAATGAGATCAACCGAAGTGGTCTCTGGAAGCCAACTGCAGATATTTTTAACATTGATATCCTCTGCTGGAAAGTATTTGCTGAAATAAGTATGACTGAATTAAAACACAAGTTATTACGTTGCGATCACCAAAGAGATGTTTTTAAAAAGATTGTAAATATTTCTTTTTACGATACATGTGCTATGCTTCCTTGGTCATTTGCTTCAATATGCAGCAATGGACATGACATAATTGATGGTATAGCAATGCGATTTTTCAATTGCATGTGCAAAAATCTCGTCAAAGATCTCAATGAGAGCGAGAGCAGCAGAGCTACTAGGAAAATTAGAAAACTTTGCGGTAAAAGAAATGCAGCTCAATAGATTTTCTGTTCAGTGTCCCCAAAGTTTTTATATGATTGTTTTTGGGTAAAATCTTTTGCTTTTATTTCTGGGTTTAACACTGCTTTTTCATGTCACGTAAATGGGGTTTATATGCATTACTCGAAACATCTTGAAACCTTATCAAATTTTATGTTTAGCTGAAATTTAATTATAAAGTAACATAACTTATGACTGCTTTCAGCATTTTAATGTTGGTATTATATTTTTATGATTGGTAAGGTGATATTTTTTTAATCACTGCAGTATGCAATATGCTATTTCAATTAAGGTAGCTTAATTGATCAAATGGCAGTACTATTTTATTACTGATATGGTGCTACAACGTTTCTGCTGTAAACATTTTGATGCAGGAGTTACCGGTAATTGAAATGCAAACTGTTTTCTAGTTCTTAGTGATAAAGTAATGTCGATATTCAATTTCAAGGTTACTAAATTAATGTGTTATCAATTTGGTATTGATAGTATTACTATTATCATTCATACATGTTTAATTATTGGTGTTAGATTTTTATGCTTGCTAATGTGCTTACAAGGCCACTTGTTTCGTAAATTATTAATCGTCCCTTGTGATGTCAGTATTTTGTTTCAAGGTTACTAAATTTATATTTTGTTTAAGAAAAATTATTGTCCATACAATATTGTTATTACTTTTCTTGAACATTTCATTGTTGTTGTTACATTTTCGTGATTGGCAAATATGCTTACAAAGTCGTTACGATTTGAAAATTACCAATCGTTTTTCACTTAAATTTATTCTTAATTTTAAGGACATACTTTTATTAAACATTATTGTTACTGCAGTATTGGTATATTTATGATTGTGACAATGTTGCTTTTGGTATTAAATTTTCGTTATTGGCTAATACTCGCCATAAATTGCTTTGCTGCGTGAATTTCTAGTCGTTTACCTTGCATCAAAATTGTATGATATTCCACATTACATGACATTTATTATGTCTTCCCCATATTGATTTATTATTTATTAATATTAGTAAAAGCATTTTATGCATTATGTTTTCTCGCATTTTGATTTTAATGACATAATAACAACAATAAAGTTCTTATGTCAAAAAGAAGAATTATCGGCAAGAAAGTCAGTTTCAAAATCTTGGCCTCAACTTGTCATAGCCGCCATTTTAGTTTCCAGTCCAGATACTACTATTAAGAAGTCCGTGCCTAAACGTTGCTTGTGCTTCTTCGTTACTTTGCAGATCTATCAGCATTTCCTGCATTGTGGAATCGCATTCATTGATGTAACTAGCGAAAGGTTTCACCGACCATAGAAAAACTTCCAAGTCAAGCAGATCTTTAAAGCAAACTTTTGAATCTTCCTTCACAGCTTTCAGGTGTTAAACGTAAATAAGCAAATGATTGTCAGTGACAATATGTGACATTTTAAACTGCCGAGAGACGATAAAGTGATAAAAATCTCTCTTACTCAAAGTTTGCTAGTAAAGCTCCAGCTTGTTGATTAGGCGACATGTTATAGTTTTGCTTTGAACTAAAGCAATATTTTTACCTTAAAGTTTGCTTGTAGCTGTATTAATTTTTTCAAAAAAATCTGCTAGATTACTGATATCTTGATAGCAAGCAATTACATCTTTGGTAAGATCAGAAACTCCACCAAGGAACTTCACTACACTCTTTTTAAGTTCTCAACATCTTGCCAAAGATTCGCCTTTTGATAATCAACGAATTTCCGTATGGATAGGGAGACGCTTGAACTCTTCATTGTTTGCCTCGCACAGCTGTCGAAATAATCGGTCGTTTTTGGCGTTGGCTTTTATCTTGTTCATTGCTTTGACAGCAACTCCCAAAGATTCTTGCAGATGTGGACAAAGACGCTTGGCTACCAAATGCTGACGGTGAAGCGCGCAGTGCACAGTAAACACATTGTTTTTTTTTCTTTTAGTGGAGAAAAAACCCACGATTCCTGCCTACCATGGCTGGAGCGCCATCAGTAGCGCTTGCTATTATGTTTGTAAAGGGGATGGATTTGTTTTGCAAGTAGTCAGACAAAGTCTGAAATATTGTTTGACTTTAAGTGTTCGTTTCTAAACACCTGCAAAATAAAAGCTTCTCCATAATATTTCCATTAGCTATGTAACGGACGTTAGCCATTAATAAAGCGTTATTGTCTGATGTGGTGGTTTCATCCAATTTTAAGCTCAAAGAAGTGTTTCGTAATATTTCACAGAGTTGATCTTCAATATCCTACCCATTTTGTCGATTCGTCTTTTTGCTGTGGTATCACTCAGTGGAAGAGTTGGCAGTACAGGTGTGGGGTCTCTTTCCATTACAGTGAAAATAATTTCTTTCGTAACAGCTACTACCAAACTTTCTCCAACATTAAACGGCAAACAGCTTTTCGCGATCAAGGAAGCCTCCTTGTACGAGGCTATTAATTCTTTGACATTTTGGTGTTGTTAGCAAAGACCGTGCTTATGGAACTTTGATTTTGACGCTTTTATAAAGCTTGAAAAAACGTAATAAGTTTGTCTGCTTCATCAGAATGAAGCCTGGTGAAGTGGTCTTTCAAACTTGACGGCTTTATTGCCTCATTTGTAAGAATTTTTTTCCTCAATAGACACATTGGAAGCTGAATGTTGTATGGACATGGCACAAGCCAAACTTGATATAATCTACAAGACAACCACAGCACTTTCTTTTGGCACTAGAAGCCATTACTTTTTACAATAAAATTTCTATACGAAATTTAGAAAAGAAACTGAAAGTAGCCTACAGCACATATAGCAATACAATGACAGTCTTAAATTTTCAGAAACTATGATTATTTTCCTGAGCTGTTTCAGATTCTGTTTTTCCTTGTACTACACAAACAGTCTGCACTCTGCAGTTAAAATCTTTAAACAATTTTGCAATCAACTATCATTTCACTCGTTATTCGGTCAAAATGCTTTTTTCGCTTGAATCTCATTCATTTCGTTAGTATTTGCGTTCGTGATTAGGGCGTTTGCACTACTACAGCACTTACTCCATGCGTTCTGCGATACTGTGATGTGAGCACTACAATAAAATAAACAAAGAATGATGCCCTGCTTTGCCATAAATCTTTCCTTTTATATGGAGCAGGCTTTTAGCACTTGCATCATTTCATATGTGTGCATGAGCAGGCGGAGAATGCCAAAACTGTTTGAAGAGAGTGAAGAAGACCAATAAGAAAAATAATAATGAAGTCAGCGAAAGCGTTTTTAACATATCAGTTTTTTACTTAAATTTATATAAATATTTAGAAATCAATTTATAACATTATTCGTGATTGTGAAATCGCTCCCCTAAGATATTAAATCGCCCCCAATTTTAAAAACTGTTAAAATCGTCCCTATGGTGATCAAAATTGCCCCCGGGGGTGATATTGCCCCCGTTGATAAACCGTGCTCTAGAATAAGAGACTTTTAGTGTTTTTCAAATTAGATTAGAATTAGTGACTTTTTGCTGTAATTCATCAAAGTAACCAGCTCGAATTAATTAGTTGTCTAAGTCTGCATGTGTGACGAGTTGCATAAAAAAAGTACTCAAGCAAACTTAGTTTTAGATTTGCTACAAAAACCTGTAACATCAAACGATTGTAAACTTTGATTCTTTTTAATAGCAAGTTTGTCCTACAACGATAGGTCTATGTAGCCTATCTTTTATCTCTCCCACCAAAATAACACCAATACGGCAGCTTTGTTTTCCTATGGAGGTGTCATATGATATTTAAACGATCTTTCCAGTTTTATATTCAACCAGGAGTAATTATAATGTCACCAATTTGAGCTTTATCATCGTATCTTGTGCTTTGAGGCGTTAGTGAATCTAAAGCTATTAATTAAAACATCACTGGCAATTAACAGAATACATTACAAACGTGAAACAAAATAGGCTACTTCTGGACTAGCTGGGGTAGCCTATTGCAGTCATACACCATGCTGTTTCTGCTTATATTTTTCGTCCAATATGAAAATGTGGGAACACCAGAGGTGGGCAGTGCCAAGCACAATTGTACCGCGGTATTTTTTACTGCATTTTACCAGGTACTTTGATCGGTACCTTTTTAGCATATTGATCTCTCTACTCTGCATCTGCTCAAGGTTAAATCCGTATTTAAATTGCCTTGAATCGTTGATGCATGTCTTGTCTTCTTCACAACGCTCAACATCGCTCGTTAAATGCAAGTCACGACACAGCGCGCCGATTTGGGAAAAAATGGCGGCATTGCGTATCATCCAACATCGATGAAGATTCACTTGAAAGAAAAAAAGAGCATGTTGAGTAGCAAACGTTTAAAAGGGCATATACTTATAAAGTGTTGGCCAAAGAGCTTGAAACTATAAATTAAGTTTTTGAAATTAAAAACAAAATTGTAAACACAACTATAGATAATGGCTCCGACTTTGTCAAGGCATTTAATGTTTATAGAGAGACGGCTGAAACTGTTGAAGAAGAAAGCTCTGATGAAGATAGATCAAGTTGTTCCGGCGGTAATATTGATGAAGACATGATAAAACCAGTACAACTGCTAACCATTCATGAAGGATATAATGATGAGGAAGGTGTTGAAGTATTCTTGCCAAAACATATGCGTTGTGCATCACACACTCTTAATCTTGTGGCAACTACTGATGTTGGCAAGACTCTGAACAAATGTACTATTTACAAAATGTTTTATCGGTCGGCGTTTGCAGAGGCCCAAGAGATATGGAATAAACAATCCAGGAGCAGCAAGGCGTCGGATTTCATAAAGCATCACACTTGTTTTCTGTTTCAAGTTCCAATTGTAACCAAATGGTATTCTGTATAAGATGCAGATGGACAATTGATCGCTGTTTTTGACAATCGGGATAATTTAAAAGCTTTTTACCGAGCTTGTACTATTTTGACCTAGCCGCTCTTCACTAGCAATGATGTTGCATTTTTCAAAGAATATCACCAGGCAATGCGCCCTATCTGCACAGCTTTGGATAAGCTGCAATGAGAAGAATATGCGTACACGAGAATTCTTTGGCTCACACTCTTCAGAACTGCAAAAAAATGTGTAAACTTCAAGCGAACAATAATATTGCAGTTTTCTTGCCGTTAGTAACGGTTTTGATTGAATCTGTGCAGGAAAGATTTGATAAGGTATTGAGTAATACTGAATATCAATTGGCCATGGTATTGCACCCGCATTTTCTACCCTCGTTGATGTCGGATGCAGATAACCAATTTTATCAATTGACTTCTAAAAGCACTCTCGAAAAAATGAAGACCAAGATGATCGGCATGGTTGAAATTTTGCTAAATGAGGAAGACCTGCGTGCTACCAGCAGCAGCCACGAAACAGAAGAGGCTGCCAAGCAAGATAAATTTTTTGTTTAAACAATCAAAAGACGGAAAACACCGCAGCTAAACTCATGAAAGGATTTCTTGACGCTCGTCCTCAGAGACAAGTCAATGCTTCATGCTTTACGCATGAATCATTGAGACGAATTTTTACAAAAATGAACACTGCCGTACCCTCAAGTGCTGCAGTTGAAAGAGTGTTTTGGACTGAAAAAGATATTCTAAAACCCAAAAGATTGGGGTTAAGTGATATCTATTTTTAAATGCTCTAATTTTTAAAAGCAAACAAGTAGAATTAGTCGGTTGTGTTATTCTTTCTTTTCTGTATGTAAATAAAAACTGCAAAAGTTTGTAACTTTTTAAAAGTGTGATTCAAAAGACAATTAAAATTATGCAATACAATTAAAAGTGTTGTAAATTGATTCTACAACTTCTTAAAAGTACCGTACCGGTACCACGGTACTTTTTAAAAAAGTACCGAGTACCCATACTGTGAAACTTTTTACAGCCAGTACCGTGTACCGGTACTGCAATACTTTTATTTTGTACCGTGCCTACCACAGGGGAACACTATATAAAATTTACTGATAATAAGCTTATCAACAATACATATACATTTATTATCGACAAAAGCAGCAATACGCCATAAGTTTCAAAAACAACTGAGGCAGTGCAATTTTATCCGTAAGTGTAAGCCTAACAAAGGTTTAGCACGTTGGCTGCCACACTTTCTTTTCGCATTAGGCAAAAGTCTTCTTTCAGATGCCAATGATGTAGGCCTATTTCCTGTATAATTCTAAACAAAGTAAAAATTTGCTTGTGGTTTGATATTTTTAATAAAAAATTATCATTTTGTGGTAATTTGCTGTGGGAATAGCAATTACTCATTGTAGTCATCGTTACTCAAGTGCCACACTAAAAACTACTTCTATTCTATGTGTGCTATATAACTTTATAAAGCATTTGCAATAGAAGTGCCAGTGTATCACCGGTGATACACGAGGCTGCCAACGTGTTAGTCTTGCAAGCAAAATCACAAATTGCTTATTACACAAAGGCTTTGCGCATTTTGGGTACAGGCTCAATTGCTTAGAAATTTTGTTTTTCTTTACTTTTGCTCCTTTTCCTTTAATCTTACTGATACATGCATCGCATCGCCTTTGTTTTTTACTTTGATGAGGAAAAAAACACTTGACGTTTTTACATGTTTGGAAGACATTTTTTCCCCAGTACTATCTCAATTTTGCGAACTACAGAACAATTTATGCCACTTAATTCGTTGTTCTATATGTGGGCGAATTAAAGACATAGCTAGTTTAAATCCGAAATCTACAGATTTTATGTTTTGAGGCTGCCGATCATTGTTC
Organism: Trididemnum clinides; assembly: GCA_963675345.1. Lineage (NCBI taxonomy): Eukaryota > Metazoa > Chordata > Ascidiacea > Aplousobranchia > Didemnidae > Trididemnum > Trididemnum clinides. The sequence continues at coordinate 3,300,808 of OY776305.1, read as the reverse complement.
ATTGCATACATCGTACTAGCGTTCACTCGACATGTGTCTAAAACGTCAGAAAATGCATTTATAGTCCAACGCTTTGATTTCGATTTACAGCTGTAGAACCCCATTCTTTGATCAATAATATCTGTTCCGCCTTTTGAAAAGTCATACAGTTAGTAAACAGCAGGCTTGCTTTTGTTGTCATCTTTTGTAGTTGCAAGATGCGGTGGCAGTGTTGACAATACTAAAACATTTTGCTTTCTTGAACTTTTGATTTTTACCATATACAAGTGCAGATTTAATATGCCGTTATCCTTTTCCCACTAAATTTCGTATGAGTTTGTTTCTCGGTCATTGATTTTTTTAATTTCCGCTGGAATTCCTTTTCGATTTGATTGTAAAGTTCCTACAAAAGTTATTCCGCGGTCAAGGAGCCACTGCGCCAATGGTATTGAAGTGTACAATCTGTCATATGATATGTTTTTACCACTAAATTTGTGTGATATTTCAATTTTTGAATTAGGTATTTTACTGTTTGTAATGTCCCAGAAGTGTAGTAAGTTGTCGGCTCTGGTTTTTGCTTACCAGAATACACAGCAGTTGAAAAGGTAAATGGATAGTGGCAGCGTTTATTGATTTATACAGCATTCTATACTTAGCTTCAGATTAGTTTGTTGCTGTTCAATACACTGCATTTCTACATTCTGATTTGAAGCCTGACTTGAGAGCAGGCCCAGAGACCTTATTTGAATAGGACCAGAAAGCGACCGAGGTCCGGTTGACTTTCGACTTCAAGTAATAAAAACTAGCTGCACATTTGACGCTGCTTTTGACTTTTTATCTGCTCCTGTATTAAAGTAAAACAATTAGAAATTTAACTAGTCGAACTTTCGTCAGTCACTCCTGACGAAGAAAAACTGATTTTAGTTTTTCGAAACGTTGAGTTTTTGTGAATTTTATGTAGATTTTAAATCTAAATAAAGATCATTTTAACTTTCGATTACACCAGAAGAGCTATGTTGAGAAGTTAAACTTAGGAAATATTCCACAGTTCTTTTTCTCCTTAAAAAAATTTAATTTTGTGATCCACAATCAGCTTATTGCGTTTTGGATTTGTATTTGCTGATAAAATTCGGTATTTAATTAATTACTAACAGCCTACTTGTAAAGCAACGGAAATCAAATTTTATAAAACTCCTAAATTAAATTTTGTTGTCTGTCACCCCTGTGTCCCCTAATCTGCCATTGTTGCATATTTTCCATCCAATAAAAATAGCAAATGCGCTCGTTGCTCTTTCACCTACTAATCTCTAATTTTAACTGGTAAAAACATTATAAATCATTATGAAAAACGTAAACTATATTATCACGCCGCCAAATTTATTTTCTGGCTTTGCAGTTGGAAACATTTCTTTTTACGTAGCTGCATTTGTCAAGTATCAAAATTACAAAATATTTTCTTGCATTACTTTATTGATAGATTATGGCTTGGCGTCAAGAAGGTAATATTTGTTTGACTAAAAGTTACAAAATAGCTGTGTATCTGAAAAGACTTTGATGTTTTTGACTTGTCAAATTATGGTTTGATATTCACCGATCCGATGGCGTAGTGGTTAGAGCATCCGCTTCGCAGTCGGTAGACTTTGGATTTAATCCCCTTGTCGAGTCATTCCAAATGACTTTAAAAAATGGTATCCACAGCTTCCCTGCTTGGCGCTCGGCATTTAGAGGAGGTTGTGGAGAACTCTTGTGGAAAACTGTCCTTGGACAAGGCATTTAACTGAACGGCCCCACCTTTATGTGGAAGACAGGTGACCCAGACAGCTCGAAAAAAGCAACTCCCAAGCGAGTGCGGACGTTTCGTCCAAAACATAACGATACAATTTGCTTTCTCGTGAATGGAAGATAAATATGGCAAACAAAACAAAAAAAGAAGGTTTTAAGAAGAAAGATTTTTGAGGAACAGTAGAGCTTTACGGTCATTGCGTCCCTTCAAAAAAATTCTTTGGTTAACGCAACACGTCACGGTTTTGCATATGCGCTTTTTTTCCTTTTTTCTTTATTTGCCTGAGTAGCTTTCGAAATTGCTGTTTATTTCAAAACTACGATAAATGTTTTTGTCAGTTTATGACCAATCAAAAGCCAGATAAATTCTAGGAAAAGTCAAAAAAATTCAGACATTTGTTTTAAGCGGTCGCTAAGCTACAACAGTTTTAATTTGCTTTGAGTCGAATCGACTCTTCCCCCCAGTCTTAATAGGTTTAAAAGGACCTGCTAGTTTAACCAACACATTGAAGTTTTTTTAGCTTTAGCCAGAACCCGCTCTAACTTTCTTTCGCTAGATTGAAAATAAGTTGTAATCCTTTCCTTTATTTTGAGAAGTTAAATGTCATCACGTAGAAGAAACGCGATGATTACAATTACTTTTTGCTCGCTTGATCCTGTTTTCCTCACGGTTTGTTTGTTTGTGGTTACCCCTTCTCTTCCTCGGGATGGAGGTACGGTATGAACGGCAATTCAGGTTCATGCCGTCAACCTAATTGAAATTGGGCTATAGGAAAGATGGCAGCCCATTTCGAACCAGTCATGAGTGACTGGTAGCCCCACCACCAACAAGGCGGACTGCCACTGGTGGGGACCGAAAAGTCCTCTTTTACTACATGATGGGTTTGCAACTTCACAATTGTAATCCGGTGAAGTATGGGTAGGCCACCTGTTTGAGCAAATTATAACAACCATGTATTTTTTGTTACCTTTATAACTGTCTGACTACCAGTGCATTTGATAAAGCTATCAAAATAGCTTTTACAAAAGGTCACATTAAATTTTAAAAGTTTGGCTGAAATTCTTCATTCCCCTTACAAAATGTAAAATCAACATCAATTTGGAATAAAAATTGCACAACCAAGCTTTTGGAATCAGTGATCCTCCCAAAAAAGTTCTTCATGCTTGTTTCAGTATCAAATAAATGATTCTCTGCTGCTTTAGTGTAAATGTAATTGAAGTAAATGCAACAAACAATTTTGCCTTTTTAACATGATAACCGTAGTCCATAACTAACAGTGTTATATATTACGTGGTCCACAAAACTTCATTTGCTAAACGTGACCCTTCTACTGTTAAGTTGTTTTGGCCTGGCCTACATGCAACCCTGCAAGCCAGTGGGTGCTAAGTTATGACTCAAGCCTGACAGGAAGTTGGGATAAATTGGCATGTTTGTGTTTTATGTCGACAGATGCTGTGGGGCTTGGAATTTGGCAGTTTATTCCCTGATGTCATGCTCTGGTTTTCAGACTACTCTTCTAGCACCAGAGTTTCTGTAGTCTATGGTCCATTGGTCTGCTGGTTTTAAGACTTGTTTCAAGCTCTAATAATGTTTTGATTCGTGACAAATTATAGTATTCATCTTGCCTTACTATCTTTACAAAAAATGAGGACTAGGTTTGGAGCTTGTTGACATCTAAGAGCATTGAAAACATGTACTATTTAGCAGCACCCATGTTTGTCTGCATTTCTCCAGGAAAACAAGACTACAATCTGGCTTTGCAACACCTGAAGATGTGTACGTCCACAATGTGATGCAATACACTAATTAGTGAATTGTAAACAACATCATCCAGAGTTAACCTTGTCTAGTTGATAAGCAGCATGCTTTATTAGTCAAAGAGAGTGTTTTGCGGAACAATTCTACACAAAGTCACTCACAAAGAACAAATTAAGCAGCCAAATTGATTAGACTGTTTATAAATAGATAAAGTTAGGCTTAACTAAAATGCAAAATCATACTAATTATAAGGCGATCATTACAACTGCACATACCAGTACCACCAACAAAACTATAGCACATACAGTGACCTGTGTAATCAAAAACAACAATGCTCTCATGTCAAATAGTAGGCCTATTCCCTGCATATAACGGTAGTGAACATATGCAGCAGCATGTCTAACCTAATGCAATAAGCCACTTAGTTAGTTGTAAAAACACTAACTTCAATTCTCAAAAATATGTTCTAATTAACCCTGCCTCCCTCGGTGGTACAACTATACTACTGTACTGGTACTTAACTAGTTACAGACATGCAGAAGCAAAAATCTGCTTCAGTTCTTGCGTCGCCACGGATTATGATTTTACGAACGGAATATAAATCATAATGATTTTAGGAGAATCTCCACACAAGTGAAATTAATAAATGACGATTCCATTAAGAATATCAATAGACTGAAACTTTATAGAGTAAAGTTGTGACTGGAATCAGTCAATATTCCAACTCACACTTTATTTAACAAATCGATTTCACTAAATTAGCATCATCAGTGTTCTTATTCAAATAGAACCAATTTGTTAAATAATCGAGTTGTTAAATATAGTGTGAGTTCGAATATTGACTGATTCCAGTCACAACTTTAGTCTATAAAGTTTCAGTCTGATTTTACGAACGGTACGTTTATTTAAATTAGGGCAATACCGCACTCTACTTCGGATAAAATTATGGTGTTTTAGACTCTACCGGTGAACTTTAGCAGCTCAAACAGAGTTTCCAATCATATAAAGAGGACGCTAAAATCATATGTTTATATATCAAATTGACTTCAATGATTGAAGATGTTTATATTGAAAGCACTGTCAGCGCTAAAAAACCGTTCGAACTGTCAATATTTCCTTTTTTCCTTTTGGCAACCCTGCAACTTGTTTTTCGCTTAGCGTGGTCTATCATTTTGCTTTAAGCAACCGTGTTTTTGTGCTATAACGCGTCATTTTTATCCTAATTAATCGTCTGAAGACTAATAGTTACGGACTAAATTTGCTTGGAGGCCGCTTAATTAGTTGCTAGTAGCCTACTGATATTTTCGGTTTAAAGCCGATTTGCAGAAAGGTAAGGGTAGGCTAGGAATAAAATCTGCTGGTTAAAACTGCACTGGAAATTAGTGTGTGACTATTGCCTGTGTTTCAGCTGAGTGTACAAGGTTTTTTAGTTGGTTGTGTCTGTCTTGTTTGTCCAAATAAACTGCTGTGGATCCGTGAATGGTGAAGGTCACTGATTGCGGCAGGCAAGAAAACAGAAGCCTACTACTTCCCATCGGCACTTTCGAATAGGATCCGCGTTGGCGTATTCACGGGCTGCTGAGCCTTACATGCTAAAAAACCTTTAAATTGGAGTTAAACTGTTCTGTGAAGAAGATATTCCGTGCAGTATTAGTCGACTGTTCTTGTTCAAGAAGATGTTTGATCAAGACACCTCAACAAGTCAACAGCAATTCGACAATGCAGGTACTGTTAGGGATAGTTGCGTGCCTAGCCCTAAAAATGCTGGTGTTAGAGTAAATTCGAATGTGACTATGGCTGAACTAAATGATGCCATGGCAAGTAATGCCTTAGAAAAAAGGGAGAAAATGGGCAATTGCTGACTGCCACGCAGAGCATTGGGGGATTCAAGGCCTCCCTCAACAAATTTAAGGGGATGATTTCCTCCATTCTAGAGGAAGGCAGTGGTAGTAATGTAAAAAATCTGTTGTCATTGCGTGGGTCTTATGAAAAGGCGTATGAAAAATGTACTAGAGCTATAAGGGATTTTAATTCGGTGCTGGAAAATGACAGCCCTAGGTTTTTGGATTATAGTTGTCAGTTAAAGGACATGGAGCAAGACTATCATGGCATGCAGGGTCAGATTGACCAATTTTTGGTAAAGATGGTCGAGGTGGCCTCTTCGACCCATTCGTCGCGCACTTGCAGTAGTGGTAGGGCATTGTCTAGGAACAAAGGGAAACCTGGTGCTAGTGCTTGCCAGTCGAGTGCGGGTAGTTTTGTCGCTGACAAGCAAGTCAATGTTAAATTAAAAGAACTTCAGTTAGAGCAGGTAAAAATGGAGTTGAGGTTGAAGGAAAGGGCTGCCCAGGTGGAAGCTGAACGAGTCGTCCTACGGGCGGAGATGGAGCTTGCAAGGGCACAGATTTGGGCAGGGAGTGAATTACAAGAAGACAACATGTCACAATGTTTGTCTGTGACGGAGGGTCAGTCAATGACTTCTAGGGACAAAGTGTTGCATTTTTTGAATAGAAACGTGGCAACAGAACCCCAGAATAGTGACCTGCAAGTGAACAAGCCCATGTCCATAGATGCAAAAGTGTCGAAGGGGATCCTTAGAGCAAATGCTCCCAAGTGGAATGGTAACTCCGGTACTGCCACAAATGGCTTGTTTAATACCGAGAAAAATTGTGGTTATGATGTTAATGGTGGATTTGTGCACAAGGGCCCAAATGGGCCGGCTCCTCAGGGGACCGGCCCTACTCACACCACTATTGTTGACTTGCAAAGTGGTGAAGAATATTTAAACCAAGGTGCCAGGGCTGGGCCAAATAAGGAGATCCCCAATGGGTCGGCCGACAATGGCGGAAGTCTTTCAGCTGCTAATAGGCTCTTCCAAAACGCAGGGTTGACCAAGACCGCTCCTCCAAGTGGTGCGGGCGGGGAGGAATGCCGAATGTGACAGATGATCTCGCTCGGCTGTTGTTGCGCTGCAAGGAACCATCAGTCGCAATAATGGAAGACCGGTTCGATGGAGACCCTGCTCATTATCAACGGTTTATTCATCAGTTTCAAGATACGGTTTTGGACTACTATGGGAGAACGGATCCAGCATATGCACTCTTACGATTGGCAGCTGCTACTAAGGGGCGCGCCAGAAGAATAGTCGAAGCTTGTCAAGTTAACAAGTCTCCCACCTGGGCATTACAGCAGGCGCTGCAAGATTTAAAGGAGGCATTTGGAGCACCGCAGTTACAGGTAGATGCTCATCTGAGAGCATTGAAAGAGGGGCACTTGATTAAATTTACTGCGGATGGTTTGCAGGACTTTTATGTGAGCCTGCTAAGTTGCCGTAATCTTCTTTGGTCCGTTGGGTTTGAGGAGGAACTGGATACCCCTGCCACCACTGAAGGAATCTTCCATCGCCTGCCCAAGGAATTGCAGAGAAGGTTCGTGCGTTTTGCTGTAGATAAAGGGTATCAAATAAGGCGTATACCTTTTTGTGAAGTACTAAGTTTCATCAAGCTGTGTAGAGATGAAGCAAGTTCCAACTTTGGGCGGCTATATGAGTCCATGAGTACAGGAAGCAGGATTTGCAAAGATCAGGTTGATCAAAGGACAAAGACGAGATTTGGCAGGGCCAATGTATCTTTGGCTAGCCCTGCGGATGCAAACGTGAAACCTCATAGCACTAATATTTGTCAAGTTGATTCTAAGTGCCCCTGCTGCGAAGAAACTAAAAATCATGGCCTATGGAAATGTCAAAAGTTTTTGGGCCTACAAGCGCAGGAGCGCCGGGCGATTGTGAAAGAGGGGCAGTACTGTTTCATTTGCCTTAAGGTGGGCCATCAAGCAAAGGTGTGCCCCAGTAAATTTCGGTGTAAGGAGTGTGGCTTGCCTCATAATACTCTCTTACATGTGACCAAGAACCCAATTGTGGAGGGCAAACGTGAGCCAAGGGAGACCGTGGTAGGATGTGCCACAGCTGCCTGCAAATCTGAGGTCACTACCATGCAAGCCAGTATCAAGCGAAGCGGGAGAATGCTTGCCCGCCCACATACGCGACTAAAGGTGTTGCCTGTTCGAGTAAAAAACGGCAAAACAAGCATGGAAAAAGAGATATTGGCGTTTCTGGATGGAGGAGCAGATTGTCATCTAATCAGGAAGGAACTATTTGAGGAGCTCGGATTGAAAGGTGAGGCAGTCCAGAGCAGAATTGGGCTAGCAAATGGTTCAACAAGTGTTGAGAATACCTTTGCGACAGATCTCTTAATCAGCGGGTTAGATGGTGTTGAATTTTATGAGCTGTCATCTGCAATTGTAACAGAGACATTGGCTGGTGTCAGTGCTAGCGCCCCGTGCCTTGAGGATTTTGATAGAAATCCCCATTTAGTTGACGTTGAAATTCCCATTATTCAGAGAGATCAGGTCGATCTTATTATTGAGCTGAATGCCAGGATTCTGCATGAAATCCATGATAGAAAGGAGGCGGGCCCTGACCTGCTTTGTGCCGGAAAATGCGTGTTAGGCTGGTTCCTGTAGGGCAACGATTGCACAGTTGGCTCGGATGTTTACCAGGAAACTCGGCATGCTTGTTTTGCCACTTCTTCACGCACGGGGTCGAGTATCACAATGGCCGGAATGGAGGATGAACTGCAAGTTGCTATTCCTAAGGAAGATTTGTGCTTGGTATGTCTGGGAGATGGGAGCTGTCAGGATTGTGGAGGCACCGGAAGTCGGTGGAAAAAATCTGACCCTGATTTGCTGGAGAAATCCATAAATGATGAGCGAGCACAGAGAATTTTGGATAGTACTTGTACGCTTGTAGATGGCCACTATCAGGTTGGGCTACTTTGGTCATCTGATGAGTCGAGGGTTCCCGACAATTACGTCATGGCCAAAAACCGGCTCAACATTTTGGGAAAACGTTTGAAAGCAAGCCCTGAGGTTAGGGAGAAGTACCGGGAGAAGGTGCAAGAGATGTTAGACGAGGGGCATGCGGTTGAGGTGCCAGATCCACATGTGGGCGCTGTGCCAGGTAGAACCTTTTATATTGCTCATCACAATGTAGCAAGCAGTAAGAAGTTTCGCATTGTTATGGATTGTGCGGCGACCTATCAAGGGGTTTCATTAAACTCTGTTTTGCTACGGGGCCCTGACAATTTAAACTCCTTGCTAGGTGTACTTTTTCGTTTCCGCCTTTACCCAGTCGCCATAGTGGCTGACATAAAGAGCATGTTTTTTCAAGTAAAATGTAAACCGGAGGATAGAAGCGCGCTAAGGTTTTTGTTTTGGGAAGATGGGGACCCAGACCGAGAGATCAAAGTGTACCAGTCAACGGTTCATTGTTTTGGGTTGACGTGCAGTCCATGTGTGGCTAGCTATGTCTTAGCGAGGACAGCTAGTGACAACAGGGTTGATTTTTCTGAGGCTGCCGTTAATAATGTTGAGTAGTATTTTTGACTATCAATCTATACTATCAAAGAAGTGGATCAGTTGCTGTCTTGTGGAGAGTTTCGACTGATGAAGTTTTCCAGCAATGAGCCTGAAGTGCTAAGGGGAATTGATCCTGAGAGACTGGCACCACATATTGAGCATATCGATCTTCAGGGAGGGGACTTTCCGGAACAGAAGAGCTTGGGAATGATTTGGAGTCCAAAGGAGGGCCTGCTTCGTGTTAAAATATCAGACTGCAGTTACGCTTGGACCCGACGTGGATTCCTTTCCTTCGTGAGTAGTATTTTTGACCCTTTGGGCATACTAGATCCCTTTAAACTTCCCGCGAAGTTGATATTACGGGACCTTTCAGAAAAGGGTTTTGGCTGGGATGACAAAAACATTCCTCTGGAAATTAGGAAAAGGTGGCAGCATTGGGTTAGAAACCTAAATCCGCTGGAGAGTGTGGCATTGCCGCGGTGTCATTTAGATTTGCACAAAGCCAAGATTGTAGAACTGCATGGTTTCTCTGACGCCAGCAAAGTGGGTTATGGCATTGCATTCTACCTGCGCGTACATGATGGAGACAGGTATCGGTTGTCTTACGTCATCGGAAAGTCAAAAGTGCTACCGTCGATTTGTACTACTACTCCAAGGGCTTAGCTGCATGCTGCCTTGGAGCTAGTCGAGTTCTCGCGTACCGTAATGCGAGAACACAAACTGAAATTTCATCGTCTAATCTTTTGGTCCGATTCGCAAACCGTTCTGGGATATTTGAAAAATCCGAGCAAAGTCCTCCCCGTCTTTGAAAGCAACAGAGTAAAAGAGATTCTCGAGAACTCGTCTCCACATCAATGGAAGTGGTAGACACTGCTCGAAATCCGGCTGATGACTTTAGCCGTGGTGTCTCACCATCGAGATCTTCGGCTGCAGAGAGTTGGCTTAATGGTCCAACCTTCTTGTCGGAGGAGGAAGAAGTATGGCCGGCTTCTATTCGAGAGCAAAAATGTGCTGCTATGAGCAAATTTGTGCCTACTGAAGGTAAAGCGCGTGAACTTTTGGCCAGTAAGGCCATTGATGTTAATTATGATGATGCGCATCAGGCATCACATGCTACAGCTATTTCTGTGCTGAACGAACTTTTGTCACACTACAGTGTTCTGCCCCAGCTTTTAAGAGCTGTGTCGTGGTGGCGCCGAATGGTTGTTTTTCTTCGCAATCGTCTTTATCGTAAGCAGGGTAAAGATGTAGTCCCTGTTCATAGTGGGCCTATGTCGGTAGCCGAGTATGCCCAGTCTTTGCAATTTGTTGTTCGAATTGCACAAAATCAGTCGTTCCCAGGTGTTCTCGGGGCGCTAGAAGCGGGAGATTGCCATGAAATTGACGCGGGTAAGCACGGGGTTAAAGCTAAGCAAGCATTAACTCCCCTGCGAAAATATTGTCCTTTTTTATTTGAAAGTGTAATGAGAATAAGTGGTCGTTTACAAAAATCCGAATTTTCTTTTGATTTAAAGCATCCGGTTGTCTTACCCAAGCGCCATCATGTGACCGGGCTTGTCGTGATGGATGCGCACGTTCGATGCGGTCATTTCGCCGCTAATTTCGTGTTGAATGAGCTGTTGGCAAAGTATCATATCGTGGGGGGCAAAGCCACCATTAAGTATTATCTGAAAAAATTGTGCATGGAGTGTCGTAATCGTAGTGCTCGTGTAAGTGTTCAGCAGATGGCGCCGCTGCCTACTGGTCGAGTGACAGTTGGGCGCTTTTCTTTTGAGCACTGTGGGATTGATTACATGTGTGGCCTAAAAGTAAAGCAAGGACGAAATGAGCTAAAGCGGTACGTTTGCATATTTACGTGCCTTTGCATCCGTGCCACACACTTAGAAGTCGCATGTGACTTGTCCACTGAGTCGTTTTTAATGGCTTATCGAAGATTCTTGGCTGTTACTGGAGCAGTGACTAAAGTGTTATACTGTGATAATGGCTCGAATTTCCGCGGAGCGGCTGTTGAACTGAAGCGGGGTCTAGAGCGCTTAAACAAAAAGCGCATCGTATGAGAGTTGGCTCAAAGTGGAGCGGAATTCCGGTTTAACCCACCACTTGCCAGCCATCAAGGTGGCATATATGAAGCTATGATTAGATTAATACGAAAAACTATGACAGCACTGATGGATGATCGAAAGTTAAGAACTTTATCAGACGAAGGCCTTGCAACTCTGCTTCGTGAGGTCCAAAGGATTTTAAACCGTAGACCTTTGACAAAGGCCAGTACTAATCCTGATGATTCAAGGGCCCTATGCCTTCAGGACATCCTGACTGGCGCAGCGGACGATGCCTTTCCACCCGATATTTTTGTCTCTTCTGATGGTTTGAAAGCTTCGTATCGTCTCTCACAGCGTTATGCTGAAGAATTTTGGCGACGCTTTGTCATCGATTATGTTCCGACGTTGAACAAACGCCAGAAATGGTTAGCCCCGCAACGCAACTTGGGGATAAAATTGATAGGGCTTAAGGTGGTTGTGCGGTGTCGCTATCTGCTGAACCCTAGTGCTATTCTGTGTTTTGTTTCAAATTATTTCGTGAGAAATTTTGTTCATGTGATCCCTCAGCGCTTCATTTTGTAAAAAGCTTCTGAAACTAGTTTCTTAACCTTTTGGGTCGGCCGTGTCAGCGCTGAAAAACCGTTCGAACTGTTGATATTTCCTTTTTTCCTTTTGGCAACCCTGCAACTTGTTTTTCGCTTAGCGTGGTCTATCATTTTGTTTTAAGCAACCGTGTTTTTGTGCTATAACGCGTCATTTTTATCCTAATTAATCGCCTGAAGACTAATAGTTACGGACTAAATTTGCTTGGAGGCCGCTTAATTAGTTGCTAGTAGCCTACTGATATTTTCGGTTTAAAGCCGATTTGCAGAAAGGTAAGGGTAGGCTAGGAATAAAATCTGCTGGTTAAAACTGTACTGGAAATTAGTGTGTGACTATTGCCTGTGTTTCAGCTGAGTGTACAAGGTTTTTTAGTTGGTTGTGTCTGTCTTGTTTGTCCAAATAAACTGCTGTGGATCCGTGAATGGTGAAGGTCACTGATTGCGGCAGGCAAGAAAACAGAAGCCTACTACTTCCCATCGGCACTTTCGAATAGGATCCGCGTTGGCGTATTCACGGGCTGCTGAGCCTTACAAGCACTTTTCAAAAATATTTTTTAGAAAACAATTTTTTTAACTTTTGCTGAATAAAATTTTTTTTAAATTTGTTTCCACAAAAATATCAAAAAAAATATTTCGTATTTTAAAAATTTTTTCTCAAACTCTTGGGGGTGCTTCAGCTCCTTATTACGAGCCGCCACTGGTACATACTTTAAATCAACTAAAGCGCAATGCTTAAAATGTAAGAAAACATTTACAAGGGCATACGATTTGAAAAGACATAAATGTAAACTGGATCAAGAAACTGGAGGTTTTTATTCCTGTAGAAATTAAACAAGTCATTCACACAATCAGTATTTTTTGCAAGCTTCTCAAATAAAACTAGCAAAGATGGTATAACAATAGTCAAAACATGATTCTGTACACATTTGCCTTTTTGATATTACAACTCTTTAGATAAGCTTTCCAAAACTTGTACATCTTTCTCAGTTACGGTTGCCACCAAAGAAGTGTGACTCGACTGAACGTCATCAAAAGAATAACATTAGTTAGATTGCTCTTTGAATTTGTAGATATGTTAAACATAGTTTTTATACGTTCTAGTAAATCAGTTTCAACTTTTAAAACTTACCAGTTACGGTTTGCTGCTGGTAGAAAGTCATACTGTAATCAAGGGAAATCTGACTGAACAGTAAAATCGCGTTATAAACGTTTGGTTTTATCGACCGAAAACCGTCTCTTACTATGAAACAAAGCAATTTAAGACTTTATGAAATTAAGCTAAGCACTTTTAAAGATCGTACTTCTTACTTTTCTCGCTCATTAAGATAAAACATCAGAACACAAAAAGTTGTGTATGGCTTTAAAATTAAAAAACTCAGCATCTTTCATTATCAGTGGTCCGCCTGGAGTAAGAAAAACAAAATGGATTCTACGTTTGATGGATAATATTGATAAAATCTGTCCTGAAATTAAACAGATTTTTTATTGTTATGAAGTCTGGCAGGGTATTTTTAATGAGTATTCAGATAAAATTAGATTTCGTCAAGGTCTCCTTGTTCTTGACGATTTCAAAGAGTTTGAAAATTGCTTACTCATCTTAGACGACATGATGTTTATGGAAAACAGCCTTCTGTCCAAAATATTTACAATTTACTTTCATAGCGTCCTTTCTACAAATCAAAATCTCTTTTATAGAGAATTTAGGAGACCTAGTTTAATGCCTAATAATACAGGGTGGGCCAAAAGTAGGTTTACAGTTATTTAGCAAAGATGTTATAGGACTTGTTTCTTTTTTATGGAAGTGTGAATGGAGAGAACTATTTGGAAATGCTCCGTGAAGTGGTAGTGCCACAACTCCATACCAAACATAACTTTTATGAACTCTTTTTTCAGCAAGATGGGGCATTTCCACATTATGCGTTAAGAGTAAGAGATTATTTTAACGAAGTCTTTCCACAGCGTTGGTTTGGAAGAAGAGGTAGCATTGAATAGCCACCACGCTCACCTCTGACACCGATGGATTTCTTTTTTGGGGGTGTTGTAAAGAACAAGGTGTATGAGAAGAACCCCAAAACAGTTAATGAATTAAAAGATTACATTCAGGACGCATTCAAAGACATTGATGAAGATCGCAATTTGTGCCGCACTGTGTGTCAGAGTGTTTTGGACAGGTGTAAACAATGTTACAATGTTGGTGGAGGACATTTTGTGCAGTTTCTGTGTAAGATATAACTAGCATTCTTGAAATTTAAAAGTATCTACATGAAATCAATAAACCTACTTTTAGACTCAAACCCTACTTTTTATAACTGTAAACCTACATGTACTTTTGGCCCACCCTGCATAAACGCACCCGATATTTTCCAAACTTTATTACAATTTCTTTACCAAGTATTGACTCGCAAATGTTAATCATAAACAAAATCTAAACTTACCACCCCTTATTTTCAAAAAACTTTTCATAAACTTTAAAATCTTTAGCTAAATAAACATCATACTTGTGTTTGTGTGGCTGCTTACATATTTATGGAACAAATCTTATTTTTTATATACATCAAATATTTAAAATTTCATCTAAGCATTGTCAGAAACACTAAATTCATGATTTCTAACACGGATATACTTAACTTTAAACATATACAGTTTTGATTTGTTTGACTAATCAAGTCAATCCCGTTCGATATTAGTTTTATTATATTTCACTAGGTAATAAACTTGCAATTTGTTCATCTTGATAAGCCTTTACGCAACAAATTTATTGCAAATTCGTTTAGGATAATTCCTTAAAGTTCTGTACAGTACAGGTACTGCATAATTCATTCTTTTCTGTTAAAGCTTCTAATTGTAACATCATTCGAATTTGATTACGTGTAGAAATCTTTGTAAACGTTCTTACAAGTTCCTACCACTGAGCACAACTTTAATCAAAGTACCAAATATTTTCAGAAATGCACTTACCATCGCGTTTAATTTTCGAACTCGGTTATACAAAGTTTATCAGCAAACTATAAATTTTTACGTTTCTCACCAAACGTCCAAATTACATCTTCTAATTTATATTATACGACAAAAAGCTAAACTTAAGATTTACCGACAACAAATATTTTTAATTTCCTCCTAATTTCTTTTCACTATGACCATCAAACTTGCAACGGTTAACATCAGCACGCTTAATTTCAAAACAAAATTTTATAAACTTACAATCTGCTTACATCCATTAGTTAAAAAGTTTCATGTAACTACTTTTGAATAACTTTTAAATACAATAAAGCTTATGATTAAGTCGTGCATTAAAATTTTCGTCTTCTTAACCAAAAATCAAGCTCATACAGTTTTGAAACAAGCTTACACAAACTTATGACCATGAAAAATTCTGTTGCAAACACCAGTTTTGAAAACTATTAAAATATAATGCGTGCTTAATATAACGAAATTACAAATTTTTTTCAATATTAAGGCGTCAATTATCGCACTGTAACCTTGACTATGCTATTTCTGAGTTTAAAACAAAACGAGTGACCTAACACTTTTCAACTAGTAAGCATTTTTTACGTTATTTTACCCATCAACTTATAAATCAACCATATTTGTTGCATTCAATTCAAATTCGATTTTCACGATAGTTCACTAGTTTTTGATGTTAGATAAAAGCCAATACTTAAAAATATTTAGTGGTTTTTTGTGTCGACACTACGCTTTTTGAGGTGACGTAACAAGATTTATTGAGGCAACACATAAAGACTGCATATGTCACGATTATGTGGATTTTTAGCGCGAGTATTGCGTGAATGATAAAACCCTTTACTGATATTTGTATTTGCAAGGATGGGCCTATCGGTACAAAACACTAATCTTCATTTAAATGTAGGGAGATCTGGATTAGGGACAAAGTTAAATGCAATAAAATCCTAAATTTAAGAAACGATCAAAATTAAACAATAATAGCATCAATCCATAACAGTGGATTAAGAGGAAATGTTTTTGTTTGAAAACAGCTTAATACGCACCTATTGCAATAGTTTGTATCACTTAAAGGAATGGCAGAGCCCCTTTCTATGCTAAGGCCAAATCAAAGCAAACAGCGCAAGCAAAAATCTTAATGTCACGAATATCAATACGAAAGCGGGCGCACCAAATTGTCGAACATGTCTACCACCAAACAGCTCATTTCTTTATGAGTCAAAACGACCACCATTTGGGTTACACCATCAATTTGACTATGTTTCACCCCCGTTACACTTTTAAAAATTAGCAATGGTAGTTTGTGTCATCGTTCTTTGTTTTTGAATACTTCCAGTCTTCATTAATAAACCAACATGACCACCATTACATGTACAGGAGCTATGGCTTATATTCACTAAAACATTTCGTTGTGGCTCTAACAAATGTTTGTACGGCGAAGCTAGCGCAGCTGCATTAATTGATACGTTTTGGATCGGCACCGGTGATAATATGGCCTGCTGGAGTTAAATCGCACCATACCCAGGAGAAACTTTTTCCTATTTGCTTGATAACAGCTTTATAGAGCTACCGGAATTAGGCCTGAAAATTTGGGTAAAGCAGGAACTTATTTAACTTCTATGAACATACCGAAGCAAGGAAAAACAAATATAAATCATAATGCGTAGCCAACAGGTACTTAAGAAAGTTTGAGGGCAAATCAAAATTAACGTCACTGTGTTAAATCGCACCATATGGAAGATATTATTGGTATTTTGCTTTATAATAGCTTTATAGAGCTGCCGGGGTCAAATCAAACATTTGAGGAAAAGCAAGGACACTTTAAACTCCCCGGGGTACGTCAAGCAGAGAGAAAAGAACATGCTACATAATGCGTAGCCAGCGAGGACTTGAAAAAATTTAAGGGAACAATCAAAAGAAAACAGTGTTACTGTGTGAAATCGCACCACACAAAAGAAATTTTTGTCCCTTTGCTTTAGAATAGCTTAATATCAGAAATGCAATCCCTACTTCCAAACAGTGGGAAATGCAAAGCTCCCTTGGATTCGTATCAGCAATGAACAAAGCGCATAGACCTAAGGCATAGCCAGGATCTTGAAATAAGATATTCTATTAGGAAAAGGAGCACAAAAAGTCGTGAACATCTTATGTGCAGAAAACACATAAACGTTTGGTAACTTTTCATACAAGAACCTGATAGGTAAAGCCGGTTTGGTCGGCTGAACCGACACTCTCAATCC
Organism: Trididemnum clinides; assembly: GCA_963675345.1. Classification (NCBI taxonomy): domain Eukaryota; kingdom Metazoa; phylum Chordata; class Ascidiacea; order Aplousobranchia; family Didemnidae; genus Trididemnum; species Trididemnum clinides. The sequence continues at coordinate 3,284,028 of OY776305.1, read as the reverse complement.
CGACGTTACTGACGGGCTCTCTTCGGGTGATGCCGTCATATATGCTGCTTGTTATGATATTTATGTCATTTATGTCTATACTCTACATCATTGTAACAAAATCCCAAGTTTAAGAAAAAATTAACATAAAACCATAACCAAAACAATTTGTAAAACTGAATATAGAGAGAACAATACCCACTTTTGTCGCTAGGCCGAAAACAAGACCAATAAGGCAGCCAAATTGGGAACTTAATACCACAAATATAAATAGGAAAGCAGCAGCATCAATTGGCAAAATAGGCGTAACATCAAATAGTTTTTTTTTTTAATTGCAAAAGCAACCACCATTTTGTCGCTACAATCAGTTTTAATTAATCCCTGCCCCCTCGCAAGTATTAACGATAATAATTTGTGGCAAGATTCTTTGTGAGCATTGCAATTTCGTGTACAAGAATTGTGAAAGTGCATAAAATTCATTAACTTTTTGCTACTGCTCACACAAGAGCCGGATGGGTGAACCCGGCCTGGCCGGTTGAATCGAAATACTAAACCCGGACATTACTAAAGAAAGGCCTCTGCCAGGCGACGTCGGCAAAGCCGGCTAGTATTACAATAAAATTGTGTCCTGGTTTTACAATCAATTCATTAAGCAAATTTCGTGAAATCGATTGTCTGACAATTATTATCTGGTTAACTAAAATAAAAATATACCGCTATATTTGTTATCCGCATATTAAAAGTTATTAATATCCAAGCTAACTCTACTCGTGATGTTATCATTTCCCGTATGACACTTACTCGGGTGCAATGATCAATTGTATCAAGCTCCATGTTTGTAAGTTCTGGAGTTTTATAAGGAGTTGAAGCAGACGTACAGAGAGAACTCTACTTTGTATCAACATGTTAAGTTTGAGATCATCATAACGCTGCAAAACCCCTTACGACACTTACCCCAGGATGGTGATTAAGCATGCCCAGTTTGATGTTTTCATTCCCAGTAGTTTTAAAGAAGTAAACACAGACAGAAAAATCATCACTTTATAGTATGGATTACATGTTTGTCCTTTTCAGTAAATGAATTGAATTGGTTTGACACTTTCCGCTACGGCGGCTTTGTACGAATTATAATTAGTGAAAAATATTCAGTGATGAACATTAGCAGCCGTTATCAACGCTGCTGGTGTTGAGTTCGCTTTAACGCCGCTATAGTCGTCGTGATCAAGCGGCAACAATAGCGGACGTTACATTTTTTTGTAGAATGGCGCTAGCGGAAGCTGCGCTAATTTTTTCAAAAGCAGTTGCCGCTAGCCCTGAGCCCAAAATAATAATATCATTGTCTCAAAAGTGCAAAGCCTTCCAATAATTACAAACTACCAGGGTACATATTACCACAACAAATCTGAAAGGGCCTTTGCGGAGAAGCCACGAAAACACAGTAGCAGTGAAAAGCTATAGACAACCTTTTTAAAGAGGAAGACGAGTCCCAAAGCAACGCAATTGATACGTTGCTCTCCGATGAGAAATTCAACACCACCATTATTATCAGTGCAGCCGTGGAACGCCTGTTTTTACTAGGAAAGAATGTGCTGCGGCTGAGAATGTCCATTTTCCAAATTTGACCCGGATCCAAATTAAAGAATAATAGGAACTTACTGAACTTTTGCAATGTACACATACTAATTTTATCTGACTGCAGTGGCTTGTATGCATGCGCGTCCCCCTCAGAAAATTGTAGAACGTGATCGTCGGCTGCCATGATTGTAATAGAAACGGCAAAATTCTGCGCTGTGGATGGTTTTACAAATTGTCATAAAACTTTGTAAGTCGTTTAAAAAAACTTATTACACTTTATATATCATTTTGAAACTTTTAAGCTTGAAATTCAAGGCATTAAACTCAAGGCATACTGTTAAATATTTTTTGCTGTAACCATCTGTTGAGTGTATGGAATTTGTTATGCCTAATGGTTCATTTTTCTGACGCTGTAGTCAACGCGTAGTATCAGTAAAATCCTCGCATTTTGTCCAGTCAAATACAAACGCGCCTGCATGCGAAGTAATAGAAAACGGCGCCAGAATTTGTTTAGTTGAGTATTAAATTGGTGTTATTGAGTTTTGTGTCACATAACTAATTAGTCAACATATTAATCTTTATATTGATCTTTGTAGAGTAAGAAAACTGATAAGTAATTGCGATAAATATATACAATTGTTAAGTGTTGTCTTACTCAGAAGTTCAAGTGGTCATTTGTTCGATTCTTGTCTGGAAAATAGTTCTGGTATGTGACAGTTGTTTTTGTAACTGCTTTGCAGTTAAGTGATTGTGTTTTTTTTTATTTTTAAAAACGGACGTATAAGGAAAAGCACACAACACCAAATTCATCTTTTCAATCATTTGTTTTGTAATTTTGTGAAATTAAACCGCATTATCAATTTTCGGTCATTAAATTTATTTCTCTCGTTTTTGGAATTGTTTAACGCCGTTGAAGTCTATAAGTCCTAAATAAGGATTTTACATTTGTTGACAGAATTTGCTTAGCCTTTTCTGAGGAGAGACTTGGCGAAAATTAATCAACACATACCGTAGATTTAGAAACAGCCCAAATCAATAAAACTAAAAATGTTGAAAACGAGCTAGAGTACATATTGTAATTTCTTTGACGTTATAAAAGAGAATCTTCTGAAATCATTCAATGGAGTAGCTGGCTGGTAAATCTTGGAGACTTGGGGGGCGTTTGTAGAATCTTGCGACAAGCTCCTGAATTCCTAAATTTTCCACTGTCAGCCATGATGATGTGGAGACGCTTGTTTTTTTAAATCGCTGGGTTTTAATAAATGTTTGTTTTTGTGATGTCTTGCGACACCTACTGCTTATTTTTTAGTGCTATCTATTTTCTGAGCTGCACAGAGAAAAATATTTCTTTAGATGGCAACATTTTCAATGAGATTCGAGCTTGCGATTACTGCTTTCAGCGGCCTAGCTAATAGAAAAGAATATCGTAAGCGTTCATCGCGCTAAAGTTGTAGCGCCGATACAATGATTGCAAACTAGGAACAGCGCTGTTAGTTTACGACTAGCAGGTGTCGACCACTGAAAACACATATTGCACTTGGTGGATTTTATAAAGTAAGAAAAGGTGTTGTTTTTTGAATTCCGATCAAAGAACGCCCTAAAAATTTTGGCGTTGTTATTGAAGTCGATAATATTTACATCTTCTCCAACAATAATGTTGATTGGTGGCAGTGAGCTCGACCTCATTGCAGTTATTGTTAAACATATATACAAGTTTTGTGATGACAATCAGTTGTTTTGTTAATCTTAGCCAGGGTTTCGAGATGGTCTTTTAGTTTTTTGAGTTGCATTAATGTACTGTCATGCTCAGTTCATCCCATGCCAATGGTTTTTCACATTCTATGTTAAATTACAGCATGATTTATACATGGTCTTCGATTTATCCCGAGATGCTGCTGACCAAAAAAAGTCAACACATGCAATTTTAGCAGCCACTTTAATTTTACGCAAACCAAGTTAGAGCAGTGGCACATAATCCTTACATGGCCCACAGAAAATTATGTGACATGCCACGTTTTGGCCCACGGGCTGCAAGAATTCGTCTCGGGGACCGCGAGTTTGACAGCCCTGCTATAAGGGGTGCAAGAACATGTTGAAATACTTTGAGAGTGCGAGGACATGTTAAGATATTTTGGAGGTGCGAGAAAAAATTAAAATACTTCAGGGGTGTGGGCCCTTACAAAGGTTGAGAACCACTGATCTTAGCCATTTATATGCGATTACCAACCAATCAGAGTTTAATGTAAGACCTAGATGTCCGCAGCAACAAATATCTTTACTTCTCGAACCTTAATTTGAAAGATGAGACTCGGGAAATGCCAAAGTTAGCAGCCCAACAAATATCTTCATTACACTGGAAAACCAGACAATAGGCCTACAACACTTCTTCATTGAATCAAACGGCACATCTAAACATGTTGATGACAATTCGCTTACAACATCAATTTTTTATCCTTTGTATGAAATATAGAAACTCCGCTATAGGCCAATAGCTGAATCATGTCTAATGTTCGACGCTTCTCTTATTCACTCTCTCAAGAGGATGGCAGTCTAAGCATCTAGTAGCATCGGATTTCTCGATGAAAATTAGCGGAGCTCTTACGTGATTACAAGTCCTGGCGAGATTAGAAAAAAGTTGCTTACAAACAATTTCAACATTTATCATTAATTTTGTAAATTATAACGTTTGCTGCTACCTCTGCAAGTGCTATCATGACAGAATCGACTCGTTGCCAACACAGAGCGCAATCATTTGAATCACATACACGATGAATGTGCTACAAACTCTACCAAGTACAGTGGCTTGTCTACAATCAAATAAATGATCACTATATCAGCACCGACCATTATTTTATATGTAACCAACTATCGAAATGGAAAAAACGATAAAACTTGTAAAATGGTCAGCAATTCGTAGCCTAAGACTAATTCACATTTGAATTCTTCAAATCGTAACTTTATTGTGAGGTACATAATGACTTGGGTTTAGAAATTGCAATGTTAGAAATCAAATTTTGATCTGATTTCTCTTTAATCAAACCAGTAAATATACTACATAAATTGCTATCATTTTTCCAACAGCCTTGCGTAACATTATTACACTGAGCAAAGGCTATGAGTAGGGCCATTCTTTTGGGCCTAAAAAAATATATTTTAGACTTTATTTTGACCTAACCGCTTTCGCCTATTATTTATGTCTTGTTGCACTTTTTTGATTAAAAATCTTTTATAATCTGCAATTTACATAAGTTTTTAATGAAGATGGTAGCCTACTTTAAACATTTTCTCAATCACTCAGTCTTGAAGCTAATGCAACAAAGCGACGCATGACGTCAAAACCTAGGATAACGAGCCATTGTGTGAACCGGTATCAATTAGTGTGTAATACAAAAAATGCGTTGATATCGCAAGTGTACTGTACATTAACAGTCTGTCTATGATGTTTTTAACGAAAACCACACAGTATAATTACCAGGACTTTTTATTGTAATACAGCGTCATATATTTTTTACGTTCTTAACATCAAAATTTCCGTCTTTTCTCAGTAATTTACTGAGCATAGAAAACGACCTCTCAACAGCAGCAGAGGTTGGCTGGGCTTTTTGCAATAGTTCGTAGCTTGTTGGGTCAATTGTCAAGTTGGTACAGTTTGTTATTGTTTCTAAATCAGAGTTGGATAGTCGCTTTTTAATGTAATTTTTAATTGCGCACGGATCATAATCGAGTTGCATATTCTTCAGCAGTCCGTATGCTTCTGTTATCGTGCAGGCACTTCTTTCTAAGAACTCTACGTTGGCTGCTAGAGTCCGGTATTGATTTATTTTTACCAAGTCCGGCACCAAATCTTCCACATTGATAGGGTCTTTTGTTCTGCTGACTAAGAGGCCTGCACTTGTCCAATTGTTGACAATGGTACGAACAGCTGGAAGGTTTTCACTGTAATATAAGACAGCTCTAAGCCAAGTTGCCCATCTTGTGATTACAGGGTCAGGAGGAGATGGCAGACCAGCATCATGAAAATCTTTCTTGCGATTTTTGTTTTTGATTGTTGCTATTACTTCATCAATATTTTTTAAATGAGCACGCACACGCATAGCGCAGTTATGTAGTAAGTGCGCAACGCAGGTGACATGCATCAAGAAGGGTATAATTCCTGTAATGTTTTTCCAGCCAAAGACATCTACCGAGCAGCATCAGTCAAAAACAATGAAAAATTGTCGCGTTTTATTTAAAGTTGTCGCAATATGTCATCCACAGTGTGCAGAATAATACTGCTATTAACATTGCTACCGCTGTCAAATGTATGGCAATCAACGAGGAATGTCTGATTTGGGGCATCTAAGCTGCCCACAAACACACTAATATACTTTTGTTTAGCAATCTCTGCTTCATCTACAATTTAAAGAATTTTTTGTCACGAAGCAATTCTTGAATTTGTTCTTCTTTTTGGGATGCTAATTTAGCAACACATGCCCGGGCTGCAGTCTCCGAAGGCAATACTTTTCACATTGTAGCAAACAGAGACTTTAAAGAAGGATGGTTCAGTTTATGAAGTGGGATATCTGCAGCTAAGAATGAATAGACAACCTGTTCCTTGAGGTTTACTTGATCGAGTTGTAAAAAGATTTGCTTACTTTGGGATTTGCCCTTCGTCTTCAAATTTCTTTGGTGTTGCTTACTTTTTCGGTGGCTTTCCACAAAAAACTTTTTGTCGCATTTGACTAACACGTCGCAAAGGTTGCATCGCAAGTCGCGGGCAGGAGTTGCCGAAAACTCATCCGGATATTCCTGGCAAATTTGTCTAACTTTCGATGTAGAGGACTTGGCTTGTTTAGGCATTCTTTGCTTTGCAAGCTACGACTTAAATAGACCACGTGTAAAGAGCGCAAAGGTTTTATAGGAATAGATTAATTGTCGAACAATTATGTGTTTATGTATCAACAATGACAATTTCATGCATAATAAGTGCTATTTCCTTCTCAATTACCGCACGCATTTTTACCATTGCAACTATTTGAGAAGTTTACAATCAAATAAAACTGCGCATAAATGTTTAATAGCAGCACAAAAATTCAAAAAAAATATAGATTTGTTCGTTTTTGTAAGGAAATTTTTGATGAAGACAAGTTTTGACTTTATGCAAAATTTTGACTTATAATATGTACAAAAACAGACTCCTGAACACCTGAAACGAACGTGAGTACAGGTTTGATTATGTAACAAGGTCCTGAAAAAATTTTGACTTTATTGGGCCCTAGCTATGAGTTTAAGCGTTTTTAACGTTTGTCCAAGTAGAAGCCTTAAACGGTTTTAAGAAAATGTACCGTATTTTAATTGGTTTTCAGCAATAACGTAACAACAAACTTCCAGTGGTCATTGTCATTACCAAGGTGGTTACGGTGTAAATGGATCTATTCAAAGACTTTGACCTACCGAAAACTGAGCAAATATAGCTGAAGATCACCAGTGGCCGTCTCGACATCTTTAAGATGATATAACATAGGCAGAGACGTAGCAGCCGCCCCCCAAACCCCCCAATTGGGGTGGGGGGGCCAGGCCAACTTTGGGGGCCCAAGTTAGTCTGAAATTGCTTTTTGGCTACGTGACTATTTTCAGTTCAGCAGACTTGTTTACAACCGATTTAAACTGTAGGAAGAAATTGGCTTGTGACATCATAAGTGAATGCATTTTATCTCGCAGAATCTAGAATATTTCGATTGATTTTCTGGTAGAATCTTGAATATTCGATTGACGTAACAATGCCGTTGTTACGCAACAATCATAGAATGGTCTGGAATTCTGTTTGGCTATAAATACCGGGACAATATATATACACTGCAGAGTGCAGATAAAGTATTTTATTGACATTGTATAGAATGAAACGTTCAAAAAGTGGTGCTCAAAAGAGAAAAGAAGCAGCCACTGCTCGAGATGCTGTAGCGAAATTGCCCAAGATGACAGATTTTTTCAAGATTACTGAGCAGAGTAGACCTGGCACTAGTATCGAGAGGGATGAAGAAAACTATAGTGTACAAGAAAAAGAAGACTATGACGATCAGCATCAAAGTGATTGTGAATTTCCAGAAAATGTAAGTTGTGATTTATCTGCCAATACGCAACCTTCAATATCAAAAATATCTGAATCTCAATTTACCCCTATCCCTGATGACCCATGTAAATGGCCTGAAAGTATTTCTGATGCTCAACGATGTGATATAGTAAAGCGTGGACCACATCAACTAATAATGAATTTTCCATATAATAACACAACTCCAAGGCGACGTTTTTCCTCCAACCATTATAAACGTGTGTTACCTAATGGTGAAAGTGTTTCACGGTCGTGGCTAGTTTATTCTGGGGAATCAGATCAAGTTTTTTGCTTTTGTTGTAAGCTATTTGGAAAAACACTAAGCCCCTTTTGTAGTGGTATAAATACATGGGAGGGTTTTTCGAAAAAACTGAAAGACCATGAAAACGGCATTTCCCACCAAAAATGCTGCAGTCAATGGATGTTGCTAGCTGAAGGGATAAGAAATTCATCCACTATCGACAAACGCGAGATGAATATTTTTTTGAATGAAAGACGTTTTTGGAGAAATGTTTTAGAGAGACTTATCGACATTGCCTTGTTTCTATCGGAAAGGAATCTTGCTTTTAAAGGATTTGAAGAAGTCTTAGGATCTCCTCACAATGGAAATTTTCTGGGTATATTTGAGCTTTTGGCAAGAAGAGATCCGATCCTAAAAGAGCTTCAAGACAGAATCAAGAATAAAAACACTGAAGATCACTATTTGAGTCCTACCATACAAAATGAACTAATTGAATTGCTAGCGACAGAAGTTGAAAAAAAAAATTTACAGCAATTAAAATTGGCAAAATATTTTTCTATAATTTTGGACTGCACTCCAGATATGTGACATCATGAACAAATGTCTGTCATTCTCCGTTATGTACTATGTAATGAAGAAGCTGCTGTTGTTAAAGAAACATTTTTTGGCTACTTGAGAATAAGTGACAGTACTGGGAAAGGCTTGTTGGACGCTTTCTTAGAAAAAGCGACCGAACTGCAACTCGAATTGTCTGATTGTCGAGGTCAGTCATATGATAATGGTGCTAACATGAAAGGAAAACATTCTGGGGTCCAAGCAAGAATGCTAGACATCAATCCCAAAGCTGTTTACGTGCTCTGTGCAAACCATACCCTTAACTTAGTTGTTGTTGACAGTGCTAATTGATCGACGGAAGCATTGACATTTTTTGGAGTACTTACAAGGTTGTATGTGCTGTTTTCTTCCTCTGCTCAGCGTTGGGAAATTTTGAAGAAACATGTGGAGCTGTCCATAAAGTCACAATCTGATACTCGTTGGGAAAGCAGAATTAAATGCATCGAACCTCTTCGATACAATTTAAAAGAGGTGTTGCTGGCACTGAAAGACTTGGAAGCCATTTCCATAGAAAGAAAAGATGGAAGAGCTGCCTCAGAAACAAAATCGTTGATAGCTCATTTATCAAAATGGAGTTTTCTTTTGTCGGTGTTTATTTGGTATGATATCCTATTCCAAGTCAATAAAGCAAGCAAGATTCTTCAATCGTATGGAGTCTCCCTTCATACAATGGAAACGGAAGTCCAGGCAACTGAAAAGTTTTTGCAAAACTATCGCACAACGGGTTATGACAGTGCCGCAACATCTGCTGTTGAAATAGCACAGGAATTGGATATTGATCCTTCTTTTCCTCCGTCAAGAAGTGGAAAGAAAAGAAGATTGTTTGATTACCAAGGTGAAGAGGAACAACGAGCTACTCCTGAACTGAAATTTAAAAGCAACTTTTTCTATCCATTAGTAGACCAGGCTATTATGTCAATAAAGGAGCGCTTTAATTTGTTACGTGAGGTTTCTTCCGCCTTTTCGTTTTTGTACACACGAGACAAACTTTTGCTTATGCAACAAGAAAATGCTCTTCTTACTTGCTGTAAAGAGTTCCAAAAAAAGTTCGGTGACATTGATTCTGATGAAATGAGCGCTGAGCTACAGCGGTTTGTTTTAATTTTACAAAAAAAACGCAATCTCAAAACGGCTCAAGACTTTCTGAACTATCTTCTAAAGACTCATTTATTTGAATTGTATCCGAATGTGTACATCGCACTTCGAATCTTACTAACTTGCCCCGTGACTGTTGCCAGCGCTGAAAGAAGCTTCAGCAAATTGAAACTGATCAAAACTTTTAATAGAACGTCTATGACAGACAGTAGACTATCTTCATTAGCCATGTTGTCAATCGAAAATGACTGCGCCCGATCTCTTGATTATGACAATGTCATAACAGCATTTGCGAACAAAAAGGTTCGCTCCAGACTATTTAAATGATACTGTGTTTTTATAACTTTTTCATGTTTTTCAGTGTCATTGCTTTCGTTTCGCAGTGTCTGCATAAATGTCCTACTGAACTCTGGCATCGGTGCCGAATTTTTTATGACTTCCACCTTCGGTATCGGCATGCTTTATTCTGACATTAGCCTGTTTACTTATGTAGAAATTGTGGTGTATTTTCTTAATGCAGCTTTTCAATTTTCCACCTCTAAAGTGATATGACCTGTGCGCAGGGGCTCTTGCGCTTACTTTGGGGGGGGCCCGAAGTTGGAGTGCTACGGGACTGAACATAGGCAATCATTCAGCTTCTACTTCATAGGCAATTATCAACAAACTTCCAGGTTTGGTTATTTTCCACCTTTGTCTTCACATAAACTCACATCAAATAATAATTCGAAGACTTTCCTTTGGTATGGATTTTCAAATAACTTTTTAACATCATTGTTTAAGCATTTATTAAATTTGTAAGGCTTTTCCTTAGTATGATTTTGCTGATGCTCTTTCAAACTTGCAGATTGTTGAAACTCTTTTAAACATCCACTTCAGTGACCTACTATAGATCACAAGTGTGACGGTCTAAAGTTCTACGCTATGCTTCATTTAAAGCCTCTAGCTACTTGTCGGTCACCAACTGCACTAAAAAGACCTGATAGGTCGAAACAGTGTGACTGTTAGCAGTTCTTTTATACACGATTCTCATTTAAACGACCTGTAATGCACATTTAACATGGAAACAAAACATCTTTTTAACACATATGATACCACACTCATAAGGTCTTTGAAAGAATTAGCAGTTTGCCTATTATTTGCTGATAAACACTTCAACAAAAACAATGCAATGCTATCGTGCAGCTGTTTAATCTAGTTTAGAACTTCAGCTGAGAAACTGTGCACATAAATATCAATACACACAGATTTACGCAAAGGCATAGTGGTTAGTTGTTTTAAACAACACTCTCACTTAAACGACCTTTCTAATAAATGGGTTCTGTAATGCACATTCAACATCGAAACAAAACAACACCTTTTTGAACATAAATGATATCACGCTCGTAAGGTCTTGTATGCATGCATTTTAATGTGCCGTTTCAATGATGAATAATGTTTGAATCGTTTAGAACATATATCACACTTGTAAGGTCTTTCACCAGTATGGATTCTGATGTGATTTTTTAACGCTGAAGCTCGATTAAATTGTTTTGAACATATATTACACTTCTGAGGTCTTTCACCAGTATGGACTCTGATGTGCATTTTTAATGATGAATCTTGTTTAAATCATTTCGAACATATATGACACTCGTAAGGTCTTTCACCAGTATGGACTCTGATGTGCTTTTTTAACAATGAATCTTGTTCAAATTGTCTTGAACATATATGACACTCGTGAGGTTTTTCACCAGTATGGATTCTGATGTGATTTTTTAACGATGAATTTTCTTTAAATTGTTTTGAACATATATGACATTCGTAAGGTCTTTCACCAGTATGGATTTTGACGTGATCTTTTAACGCTGAATCTTGTTTAAATCGTTTTGAACATATATGACACTTGTAAGGTCTTTCACCAGTATGGATTCTGATGTGACTTTTCAACGTTGAATCTTGTTTAAATCGTTTAGAACATACATGACACTCGTAAGGTTTTTCACCAGTATGGACTCTGATGTGATTTTTTAACGATGAATTTTCTTTAAATTGTTTTGAACATATATGACATTCGTAAGGTCTTTCACCAGTATGGATTCTGATGTGATCTTTTAACGCTGAATCTTGTTTAAATCGTTTTGAACATATATATGACATTCGTAAGGTCTTTCACCAGTATGGACTCTGATGTGATCTTTTAACGTTGAATCTCGTTTAAATCGTTTTGAACATATATGACACTTGTAAGGTCTTTCACCAGTATGGATTCTGATGTGCTTTTTTAACGCTGAATTTTCTTTAAATCGTTTCGAACATATATGACACTCGTAAGGTCTTTCACCAGTATGGACTCTGATGTGATTTTTTAACGATGAATTTTCTTGAAATCGTCTTGAACATATATGACACTCGTAAAGTCTTTCACCAGTATGGATTCTGATGTGCTTTTTTAACGCTGAATCTTGTTTAAATCGTTTTGAACATATATCACACTCGTAAGGTCTTTCACCAGTATGGACTCTGATGTGACTTTTCAATGCTGAATCTTGTTTAAATCGTTTTGAACATATATGACACTCGTAAGGTCTTTCACCAGTATGGACTCTGATGTGCTTTTTTAATGATGAATCTTGTTTAAATCGTTTTGAACATATATGACACTTGTAAGGTCTTTCACCAGTATGGATTCTGATGTGATCTTTTAACGTTGAATCTTGTGTAAATCGTTTTGAACATATATCACACTCGTAAGGTCTTTCACCAGTATGGATTCTGATGTGCTTTTTTAACGATGAATCTTGTGTAAATCGTTTAGAACATATATGACACTTGTAAGGTCTTTCACCAGTATGGACTCTGATGTGCTTTTTCAATGTTGAATCGTGTCTGAATCGTTTTGAACAAATATCACATTCGTAAGGTCTTTCACTTGTATGGGTTCGAAGATGGCAAGCAAAATCAGAGGATGTTTTAAAAGTTTTACTGCAAAATTGGCATCTGTACACTTGCAAATGCTTTCTAGGTCTTTTTAAAATATTAGCTTTCTCGATAGTTTCATCAAGTCTAGTATTCGCAATCGAACTCATTGCTAAACAATCTTTCACTGTTTTATCCTTATTATCACCAAGTTCAAAAACTTCATGATTTTCCAACGGATTTGACATTGCATTTTCAGATATTTCATTATCACTTTGAACATAAGAATTAGCACCATCGCACGGACTATATTTGATGGCACAGCTCAAATCTGATGAAAGTAAAGAGCTTGGCTCAAGTGTTGTACAAATAGAAGCGAAAATAGTTAGCTCTGATTTGTTCTCAACCAAATCACTGATTTTATCATTTACACCACCATCGTCATTTTTCCTACAAGTAATGGTTGAAACACTGTCATTCAAAGCCACACCATCAGTATTAAGAACGTAGTTTACTGAACCACACTTTGCATTGAAATAAGTTGAAACTTTTTCTTTTTTTTTCGAAGCACAATCATTTTTGCTTCCATCTTCTAGAGTAAAGCCATCACCAAACGCACGAGAGCCATTAATAAAATCACTATGAAATTTTTTTAAATATGACATTGTTTGAGTCACATATTTGCCATTCTTAATAGAAGTTTTCTGACTGTCCAGTGTTGTCCTGATGCATTAAGCGAATCTTTATATCACAAGCAAGCTTTGGTATTTCTCTTTTTATGTCACTGGAATCAAACGAAGTTTTTCGATGATAAACTTTGCCAAAAAACTCCACTTTTACTACCACATTCACTGAAGGACAGTTTAACAATTAGTGATCATTAATTATAACCTGTAAACATGCAACACAAAAAAAGCTTGTAACAATATCAAACAGTTCTGCCTAACCATAGGGTAACAGCTCAGTTTTTAAGTCAACTATAAAAAACATATTACAATGGGTACAAAACAAAGCAGAATAAAGTCAAAAAGTTAAAACAAATAACGGCGGTAAAACAGCAGTAACTTAAAGAGTTTAATTAAGGAACTGCAATGTCAGAAATTGAAATAGCTTGATTTGATTCTTTGGCTAATGTGAGTTGTCAATAGATTCAAATTTGGCTATGTTGTTGCCAATCGAGTGGAAAATAATTAATCAAATACCAACTTTTGTCTTGCAGGATATTTACTGCGTGGTACCCGAACGATACAAAATTCAGAACGAATACAGAATGCAATCTGCCGGTCAAACTTGCTTTTTCGCACTTTTGTCAAACTGAAATCAAAGGCAGACCTACATACACTGTACAAAACGATTTTTTCACACATGCATAACATCCGCGCTCCCTGAAATTCATAATAAATCCTAAATTTTTGTTAGTAGATACAGGCAACGCAAATATTACTCATATGTGAAAACAACTAACGCTTGCTCGAACATTTGATATTCGCAGCTACAAACCACGTCATTTTCACCAGACTGCTTTAATTCTTGCCCTCAAACACACTGATTTGCCACAATTCCTCTTATATCAAGCCAGAAGAGTTCTCGATTGCATTAAAAAAAAAAAAAATTGCAACTTATGTTTCAAATTAGTTTTGTCAAAGAAAAAAATCATTCATTGCTTTCAATCTTGGAAATAAGGTATGCTTTTTTCTAACATCTATTCTCATAAAAACTACCTATCGCTTAAAAAATCGAATAAAAATTTACTCTTGATTGAGTAAACTGGAGCAATTATGAGCAAAATATCTCAATCTGGGATGAGTCGACCATTGCAATTCTGTAACAATTGTAGTGAGCAATCGTGAGAATACAACATTTAAAAAGTCATACATTTAGATGGTTAAGTATGTACTTTATACTGTGCTGTTGTAAACTCAAAACAAAGACAGATAAAATGCTATTTTTTAATTGTGACATTACAACGTACTTCATACATTGTTGTCACAAACGTGCTGAGAAACTCATTTCCCTGTACGACGTGCTTTAATAAGGCAACCATACAATGTTGGAAAAGGTTTAAATTTGTGAAGAATCAAATCTGCCATTCCAGGGGTGGGCAAACTACAGCCCGCCAGAACATTTTGTGTGGCCCACCAACAATTGTAGAAACTTCCATATATCTAATTTAATATGACAAGAGTGGCTATACTTGTCGTACTTAAGAACAAAAACGATAGAAACCATCATTGAAAGAGCCGCTATGCAATTCTTGGTTTGAATCGATGCATTTTCCGCTTAAATATAGAGCAATGACTTTTTTAGAGACCAACATTTTCAAAACCCCTAATTAGGGCAGTGACCCTCGGCCAACTCTTGAAATGTCAATGCAGCTCTCAGGCTAAAAAATTTGCCCTCCACTGTGCCACACATATGTTAACGCAAAAAAAAATGTTGAACGACGTAAACAACAGCAATCACGAGACGGAATGTGAATCATAGCTTGTTGTTCATATCGAGAACAAAAAATATGAAAAAATGAACAGAGCATATTAACTCTCAGCTTTATTAAAAGTTTGTCTAAGAAGCAAACATGCTAATTTATAATAAAGCATGACTTCTTGCCATGTTTCTTTTATTATCTTTCTGCATTTGTTGGCTGGAAAAATTGATGAAACCTGAGGTTTGAAAAACAAAGATTCACAAATGGGAGCATGTGGCTCCAAAAGTTTAGAAAGCTCTGATACAAGAGAACTATGAGACCTGGTACAAAAGACTAAATTGCGTCCTTTCCTGATTTCCATCTTGGAATTAGGAAAACTTTTGATTTACATCAGCATGTTTTTAATTTTACAGCTGGAACATTAATTTTTACACTTACAGGAAAACCTTTGAGACGATGAATCAAGCAACTTGTGTTTAAACCCACTTCAGAGTTACCAAGATTGCTGACACAGTGAATTTCAAGATAAGCCAGCAACCAAACCAAAAAATGACCAGTAAAATGGCTTTTACAAAAGCACAACAACACAAGAGCCCCATTAGGTACTGAACTCACACCGTAAAGATTATGAGTAAGCACTTTATCACTCTTCGTCACTTCAATAAAGCAGCAAAGATAAGTCAGATTTCAGTTTGGCAAATTACAAAATGCTTAATAGCTTCCAATTTTTGTAATTCAAGTAGTTCATGCAAAAGCCTTAAACTGATTTCAGGGTAATTCTCAGTCAATTGATCATTTTTGGTGAATTAATGGCATACACCACAAATAATAGATCTTTATAAATAAGAAAACACGTAGTCAGTCGATTTGACAGCAGAGAGCTCAATGATTGAATCAGAGCAATAAAATAAAATGAGATAAAATGAAATGATATTCAAGTTAAAAACACCTCTACAGTCCGTTTCGCCTAAGACGGCTCGTCTGGAGGTAGTTCTAAAACACACCACTAGCATAAGATGAAATCCAAAATTTATAAATGAAAAAAATACTAATTAGAAAATAAATAGAAGGCTCGAAACTAAAGGGAAGGTAAGCTCTACAGATCTGCCTTACTCCAGCGCTGCTTACTATAACTGGCGGGTAGATGATGTTGTTGTTGCGCCAGCTGGCATTAGTAAGGCGGGAAGTCATTAAAGCATGAAAAAGGTTAAAGGCAAAGGGTGTAGACAAAACAATGGCAAGAGTTAAAAAATAGAATATAAATATAATAAAAAAATGAAAACAGGATAAAGGTAAAAACAGTGACCAAATGAGAAACCAAGAATAAAGGCAAAAACAGTACACAAATGAGAAACCATGATGGATTCTCATTTGTGCACTGTTTTTACCTTTATTCTGTTTTCATTTTTTATTATATTTATATTCTATTTTTTAACTCTCGCCATTGTTTTGTCTACACCCTTTGCCTTTAACCTTTTTCACACTTCAATGACTTCCCGCCTTACTAATGCCAGCGGGCGCAACAACAACATCATCTACCCGCCAGTTATAGTAAGCAGCGCTGGAGTAAGGCAGATCTGTAGAGCTTACCTTCCCTTTAGTTTCGAGCCTTCTATTTATTTTCTAATTAGTATTTTTTTCATTTATAAATTTTGGATTTCATCTTATGCTAGTGTTGTGTTTTAGAACTACCTCCAGACGAGCCGCCTTAGGCGAAACAGACTGTAGAGGTGTTTTTAACTTGAATATCATTTCATTTTATAAATAAGAAAACATGTCCATTAGGGAGTGTTTTGCTATTTACCTATGATCTTTTTTGAAGTTGATTAGAAAAGATGAAATTTTGTCTCAAGAAACTTTGTTTTTGAATCTATAACAGGCCCGCTCCAACTCGAAACAATGAAAAAACGACATTAAGTAAACACGTTTATCAGGGATCTCATATCAAGGTTCTCAAACTTTTGGTCCCAAAAAAGTGAAGACTTTATTGTGATCAGCTTTATTGAAGAAATCACTTTACTCATTTTCGTCTCAACATAAATATGAAGAAGTTATTTTGCCTGCGATGGCCTGGTAAAACACATAAACATCGTTTCTTGTGAAGATTAACTTTTTTATAAACACTGTTTTTGCCCACTTTCATATCAAAATCAACACGAAAAACTACGTTTTGATCAGCCTCGTAAAAGAGATTATTTGGCTATTTTGGTTTTAGCAGCAGCAAGAAAAACTTCTTTCGCCATACGTTGCTTCTGAAACAACATGTTAACATTTTTTTTGAAGATCAACTTTTTCAAAGGCTTTACATCACTTCTTGACTTGACAATTAGTTTCTTTCTTTAATGTTTTTTTTGCAGGTCAACTTGGGCTGAGAACCTAGAAGGCTACAACAAAGATTCTAGCAGGCAGTATGTAGCCAGGCCAGATTTACTCTACAATGTGCAATCGATTTGTTTAAATGGTTCATGTTTAAGCAAATTTTTTGTGAAAGTTGGAAACTATCATATTCAAGCAGATACAAGTCTACACTATTTTTGACACCAAAATGCTATTCAAACTTGTATTATAATTTAAATATATAAATGCAAAAAAGATGTAGTGAGCACGGTTGCATGTTATATGGTTGCACTTTGCTTTGCACTGAAAGTGCATCTTTAAAAAGAAAGATACAAAGAAAACATTTCTTTTTTACTTACGTGTTAGCATAAATCTTACAGCTGATTTCCAATGCAAAACAGAATATTTGTTCTGTGCTTTACTCTTTTACATTTAAAATCAGGGCTGGGGAGTTGCAGTTGAAGAGTCGAGTCGGGGCATTTTTGGGGCTTCAGGAGTCGGAGTCGGCAAAAATTGGCCGACTCCGACTCCTGAAGCCCCAAAAAATGGCAAAAATTAGCTATTAGTGATATGTCTCCTTGGCAGTGTGTCAATAGTTATAACCTATAATACAAATAATTAGTCAATATATTCTGTAAATAATTTTTTTATTAAAGCCAAGAGGGCATAGCTATAACCATAAAGAAATTCAGACTTCTAAAATTAGCCTGATGATTCACTTGGTATTAATGATATGCACATTTGATTTATATATAGATGGTAAAAGAAAATATAAGAATATTTGCTATTAGTATTAACAAGCAGGAGTCGGAGTCGAACCTTTCATATTCCCAGGAGTCGGAGTCGGAAGTTCAGACCACCGACTCCCCAGCCCTGTTTAAGATGCACCAGTAGTTTAGTGAAGAACTTATTCCACCAAATATTTGACTTAAAAGTGCATACATACAGTAAGTTGGATAGTTCATTTCACATAGGTTACATCATCCACTATTATAACACATTATTACATTTTACCAGTATGCTACATTTGGTTACATCCAGTTTGCATGGCACTTAACATCAGTTGTACCTGCAAAAACCAAGCCAAAAGATGACAATGAGTTTCAAGATGCTATTGAATTGAAGTAGGACAGAATTAAGCAATACTGTAACACTACTATTAGGCAAAATGGATCCAGTTCCATAAATCACCAGGCATAAGATCACAGTGCTCACCTACAAAAATTCGCACAGCTGAGCAGTATGCTTAGGTGGCTGAAAGTGGTGAAGGCAGGGTTCTGAGCAAAAAAGTATCAACAAAGTAGAATTTACTCAGTAAGTTCAATTTGGTCCAAGGCAATTTTGAATTTATAAGAAATGTAATTATTGACAACTACAATAAAAATGAGTACTGCAGTGTATATAACAAAGGACAAAGTTCTATGGCTGTTCAACAATTTTAGCTTTTCAGCTACTGCTTTGTCGATTTGACCTTTTCATTAAATAATGTAATTGTACAACATAGAAGTTTGTTGCACTGGCTTAAAATACATGGTTAAAAAACAATCTCGCAGCACACCAAACTTAATTGTTTGTGTGTACATTATGCAACAAAATATTGATAACACCACAAACTGTAAATCAAATTTGTTGATTTAAAGATTGACAAATCAGATTTTAAACAGATTGTGATAGCATTGACTTTTTTTTCAAAAATTATTATAAAACAAAAGTTAAAGCAAACTTTGGATTTATTACCAGCTACTTTTCAATCAAAAAATTCCAGTGCAAAAAAAATTGAATCTAATATGCTGTTGAATTTTATTTTACGCGCATTCATAAAACAAATTCTACACTATCAATAGCTTGAGCTCACATTCTTTAGTAGCTGGTGCAGATCATGGGTTCGAATCTCACACACAGCCAAATTTTTTTGATGCTGATGGTGGTGGCTCACTGAACAAATTTGATAAACTTACACTATTATCATAGGTTAAATTTTTGTTCTCTACTAATAACTCTCCCATCACTTTATTAAAAATGTTAATGGATAATAATAAGAAAGGATGTGAACTGATCAGTGCAAACTATAAATTGTAGAAGCAGTTAGTTTATACATATGGGTTCTGTAACTACTCAAAAAACAAGGGCTGGGAAGTAAGGAGTGGGTGAGGTAAATGGATGGCATGGAATTGAGTCAGGAGTTGAAAATGTGAAGTTAGAAGAGTTTGCGTCTGAAGTAAAAAATGTGATCATAGCAAAGTCAGAAAACAATTGCAAAGAGTTTGTAGTTACTAATAGTGATGAGCAATAACTAGTTACTTTTTTAGTAACTGTAGCTTAGTGACTTTTTTGCAGAAGAAACAAAATTTGTAACTACTTATAAATTAGGCACTGTAAAAGTTACATTTACTTTCTGTTTGCTGCTTCACAGCAAAAAATAGATATTTCACTATTTTGTCATGAAATAATAAAACACAGTTGATGTTTTTGGTAAAATAATTTTATTTCACTGCATGCCTTTGACTAATTGGGAATTCTGAACCCTTTGACCTTGACCAATTTACTTTAAAATGTCAAAAATTATCTAGGAATGAATTATTCAAAGTCAAAGTCACCAGGTAGCAAGTATGAAAGTGAAACCTTTACTGATTTAGAGTAAGTCTATAATACCTGACAGGGAAGGGGGCATATTTGCTCCCTCACTGCCAAAGTAGGGTTAAAGTTGGTCTCACTCATTTAATCAAAAGCTGATATGTTGTTCTAACCCCAGTCGAGTTGGCAAGCACATGGGAGAATGACACAAAAACAGTAATAACACATTGGGTAATTGGTTAACATATGCCAATCTTCAACCTGCATAACAGTTCAACGCTATGCTACAGTAGTAAACTGATTCTATTCCTGTCCATCAGCACAGGGCTGCTGCAAACTACTACTAATGTACATCACTAGTTGGTGCAGGCATGGGTTGGAATTCCATTTCTCATAATTTTTACCATTCTTTAAAATCGATTTTCAAAGCCATACATTTTTGCCATTACCATGAACCATACACTTCTAGCAGAAACTGCACATCATCAGAAGATCAATTAGAGTATTCAAAAATCCATATAACATCAACAACAATATTGCTATTGTAAAAGGGAAACCACTAAAAGCTTTTTTACGTTTGCTGGCTTCCACTTCTTTTTGGTCAGAACACAAATAGCTTTTGCATATTGAAGGGGGACATTAATTGCACTAGGACTCTTAAGTTTTTGCTAAGAAAATTAAACTACGTTTTCTATTGGCAGTTTGGCTGTCACTGCTCCACTTAAAAAAAAGGTCACTCTTACATTGAAAGTAGCTGCAACTACTAACTATAACTAGTTAACATACCTTTTACAACCCATAACTGAAACTGTTACTGAGTTTCCTTTTTTGCTGTGCACTTGTAACTCAGTTACATTAATGCTGGTTAATAGCATGTTTTGTTTTATGGACATGCACAAAGTCTGTCACAACTTAAAAAGAATCTAACATTATTAAATATTAATACATGTCTTTTTTGATTGGACTAGAGCAGGGTTTCTTAAACGATGGGTCGCAATCCCAAATGGGGTCGCTTGGCAAAATCTTGGGGTGGTGAGATGTTAATGGCTTAGGAATTGCTGTCTTGCAGGACTTTAATCAAAAAATTTAATAAGAAACACTCTTTAGATTAGTTCTTCTGCAAAGTTAAAAATAACATTCTAAGTTGAGTTAAATTTGTTTTAAAAGCAATCATAAAACTGGAAGCAGTGGGGTTAGGCTAACTTGAAAATGAAAATAATCTAAGTTAATTACTAATCAACTGATTTAGTAAGAAAGAAGAGTGATAAATTCAGCTCTAAAGAGGTATTATTTGAGAAATGTTATCAAGATTATGAACATGAACTTGTTAGTTGAATTTGAGAATTAACAAGCTGAAACTTCTGCAAAATTATTGTACATAGAAATACAAAAAAGATCAATACAGCAATGCAAGAAAACTGGCTTACTTTTACAGCCATTTTTGTCTTTATTACATCATAATCAATTTGCTACTGATAAAAACAACCTATTGATAAAAACTTAAGCCTGATGAAATAAACTTGATTGATTGATTGATGTAAAATATTTAAATACATGAATTTATAAAATCTAAATGATCATTTGTGCAACACTCACAGTCTCACAGATACATAAACAAAGGTTTGAATGTGCACGCTCACTAACATGTGGCTGCAAAGTTGACATTTTTGCCAGTGTAATCAGTTGCCTCTGTTGCATTGCAATGCAAGAGTGGACACTGCAAGAATAATATAATTTTTTTGATTCCGTAGTTAATTAATTATTGTATGCTATAAAATACTTTGATATATTTATTGGTCTTTTTAGGATTAAAATCATTCTATACGTTTATAAAGAAAATGTCTATGAAATATTGTTATTTTGTCATCCTTTGAAAGACCATACCAGAGGAAAAATATATATTGCAAAGTTGACAAATTTTTAAAAACTGAAAGTTTAAAATGGAAAAATTGCTGTAGAGTATGCACAGATGTTGCAAAAGCGATAACTGGCAAAAATATTGATTTTAAATCATTGTTTCACGCTGCTAATTATGATTATACAACCTTTACTCACAGTCTTATTCATTGGAAGCCCCTCGCAGCAAAAAAATTAGCACCAGAGCTTAACAATGTGCTTTAGGATGCCATTAAGATTATATATTTCATTAAGAGCAATGACCTTCAAAGCCACTTATTTTCAAATCTTTGTAAAGATATGGATTCCTACCATTAAAGTTTATTATTACACACAGAAGTAAGATGGATATCAAGTGGAAACGTTTAAGAAGATTGTTGTTATTGAAAGACAAAATCAAAATATTTTTAATGAACAAAAAGTTGATCTTGCTGCTTTTTTTCAAAATGATCAGTGGCTAACCAAACTGTGTTATCTTCGAAATATTTTTGAGAAATTAACCAATCTTAACTTGTCTTTTCAAGGAAGACACTGCAATATATTTTCTTCTAATGCTAAAATTTAAAGTTTTATGGCAAAGATCAACATTTGGAAAAGTATAGTAAAAAAGGATTTGTTCAAAATATCTTTCCGCATCGATCATTTTATAATCGAGAAAAATGATTGTAAAACTGTTATTGCAAAAATTACTATAGGTCACCTAAAAATGCCAGAAACACAGTTTCGTAAATATTATATATTAAATAGTGATTTCAAAAATTTATCTTCGATTTTGATTGGCTTGAAGGAGATTGATCACAAGCCATATAGAGCTCAAGAGGAATTTGCTGAGCTTTTAGTGACTCAAACTTGAAACTAGATTTTCAAAAAAAGCCCTTGACAGAATTCTGGATCTGAACTAGCTGATCATTCCCACAATCTCTGATATGTCATTAAATGTTCTTCTGCCATTCAGGACCACATATTTACGTAAAATTATTTTTTCAGCTTTAACACATATTAAATTCCTATATCGTTCATCGCTAGAAAAGAGATTTTACGTTCAACATGTCAAATACTGCACGAAGATTTAAATTGTTATGCAGTAAAAAATAAGCATTCATGCCATTAACAAACGACTTGTAACTACAACCAGTTAACAACTCCATCATTTTTGTAACTATAATAAATACAATTTTACAACTTTTTGAGCAGTTTTTATTTTGCATTATTGTATGTTTCCAAACAAATCCTAAAACTACATATTTTTATTTGTATGAATATTGTTAGCTAATTAACAAATCATTACAAAATAGTTACAAATCCTTATTTAATAGGCAGTGCCTATTTTGCCATCAACGGCAATTTACTCTCAGAGACTATTTTGCCATGAGTTATTTGTGATTGGTCTATTTTAATGACGTACTCAACATGTGACTTTTGGTCGTTTCTGATTGGTCAAGTTTAAAAACCAATTAAAAAAATTTTGCACCTCCAGGTCTCCATCCCCCACCCTGTACACTCCCTTCCAGTGTACACTGACCCGTACATTTACATACCAGGCCTGCCCTTTCAGTGTACACTGCCTTTCTTTTAATGCCCTGGCCAGCTGAGATGCGAGCCCACATCCATGGTATCTCAAGACCAGCACTCTATCCACTACACCACAGTGTCACTGGTGTAATTATAGCAAATTTGGCTATATAAACACACGTGAATGATTAGGGCAAAATAGATTCCAAGGGCAAATTGCAGTCGACAGCAAAATAGCCACTGCCTATTTGATATTTGTCTGGGGTTGCAAAAAAAACTCACAATCATAAATGGGGTCATAAATAAAAAAATTTTAAGAAGCCCTGGACTAGAGTAATGGTTTGGAAACTGGTGTCCACAAACCCCTGGGAGGTGGTAAGGAAATTTCATGGAGACCACAAAGCATTCTTTCACTTTTTTTGTGCTAAGAATTTATCGACTGATCATTATTTTAATACTAGCCTGTTTGCCTTTCAAATAGGTGACTTTAAAAATATGCCTCTTATTACTAACAATGTTGTCATTACACAAGTTGCCACAGTTGTAGTATGACAGATTGAGAATAAGCTGGTTTTAAAGAATAAATGAAATATTGACTGTTTACACAAGAATTTTAATTAAAGCCAGGATTAATATTTCATGCTTTTTTTCTACTTTAAGGGATTCTGACGATCCTGAACAAGAAAATCAAATTGACCTCATTTCTGAGAAACATAATTATTGCCATCAAAATGGATTGGGTTGTAGAAGAACAACACTTGAATTGTGGACTTCCAAAAAAATAAAGTTTAGCACCCTAACAATGTGTCATTTTGTCAGTGGAAAAAGTTACATTTAAAAAAAATAGTCTTTATACTGAATTTGATCTGAGAATGACAAATTCACAGCAAAAACATCAATTTTCAATTGCACTTATATCTCTAAGCTGATTGCAACTCTACTCACAGCTAAGCAATGAAAATACAATAAATATTGCTTTAAAGAGAGTTGTGCATCAACTGGAATAACGTGACTAAAATTAAGTGTGTATTGTGTGACTCTGTTTTAAACATGGAAGCAATGAAACCAAAAAAGCTTATTCACCCTCTCTATCAAAATATCCACAATTTACAGAAAAAGATCTAACTTGCTTCCAATGCAAAGAGATGAGTATGCAGCAACAGAGGTTTGATTCTCTAGGCTGCTTCAATCAACAATAAAAACCCTTAGTTGAAACACTTTACTAAACTGCATTTACAATTTGTAAGCAAAATATTTAAGCAGTGGCTATTTTGCCGTCGACGGCAATTTGCCCTTGGAATCTATTTTGCCCTAATCATTTACGTGTGGTTATATAGCCAAATTTGCTATAATTACACCAGTGACACTGTGGTGTAGTGGATAGAGTGCTGGTCTTGAGATACCATGGATGTGGGCTCGCATCTCAGCTGGCCAGGGCATTAAAAGAAAGGCAGTGTACACTGAAAGGGCAGGCCTGGTATGTAAATGTACGGGGCAGTGTACACTGGAAGGGAGTGTACAGGGTGGGGGATAGAGACCTGGGGATGCAAAATTTTTTTAATTGGTTTTTAAAATTGATCAATCAGAAACGACCAAAAGTCACATGTTGAGTACGTCATTAAGATTGACCAATCACAAATAGCTCACGGCAAAATAGTCTCTGAGGCCAAATTGCTGTCTACGGCAAAATAGCCACTGCCAAATATTTACACTTTTCTTGTTTCAAAAATTAAAGTGGGATCAGCCATTTTATGTCCATTACAGCACTCAGGAGTTGCTGGTTCAGTGTGTCTTCAAATATCACCAATATTAAATAGTGGAAATTTAACACAGCTGAATACTGTATAATTGCTGAACACTTCATCCAGAAAAAACACCAAAATTCCATAGACTAGCCCTAACCCCAAATCTTATCCTAATTCTTACATTATACCTAATCATTGCTTCAACACTACAGGCCCGATTCATTAAGTAGCTCATGCCATTGCTTTAGAATTCCTAAAACTAACGCCAACCAACTCTAATATCTAACCCCAACCAAATCATGCAGGCTTTAATAGTGCTAATTGGAAATTTGTTTCCTGGACGAAATGTCTGTAGCACAAAATAAAACCAAAAGGTTTGACTGACCACACACCATCATTACACATGGAGTTTAGATTTATCCCAGAACGAAATAGATCAGACAAAATGATAAAACTTGTCAGCAACCTCCGTCTTCCATAATCCATTCACTAATAAACCAGACTTTTTACTTTTGTTGGCATAACACAAAGTAACACTCACTGCAGTGCTGTAATTGCCAAATCAACAGTAAATTGAAAACCAGTGGCTACAGTGTTGGCACCGGTGCTTTAGTTTCAGACGCTAAAATACTGGTAAACAAATCTGATTGGTTGCATTAAGACGTGATACAAGCGTCGGTATATCAACTGCAGCATCACTTTGTTACGTGCTTCTCAACCGTGCATTAGAACGTGTGCAGTCAAGCAAAACTGTTAGAATAGCAACTTTGCATATGACATCACACATTTCGCGCCAAAAAACGTATTTGACCAAACGCTGTAATTTATGCTGGTAAGACATAGGGCGAACACCAACTTTTGGAGTTATTTTAAACTAATGAAAAATTAATTAAAAATTGGAGTGAATTATTGTTAGTTGCATCCTCGGACACTAATAAATTCAATCAAAAGCAATTTGGTTGAGATTAGGTCTTTCAGTTGGCTAGTTTAAACTTAGTACTGTGTGCCAATTTAAAATAATTGCCCCTAAGAAAAGTGACATCTAAATACCATTTGCTTCTCAGTTAAAAATAACTCTATATCAATTAGATACTCGTCGGTACATTAGCAAAAACAACCATTATCTGATCATTACTACCAGTACCGTAAGCTTCCAGCAAGCTTGCCTATGTTCATGGGCAAGGCATTTAAGAACATGCCTCCATCTTTATGTGACAAACAAGTGGTGGGGTCAAGCACTCTATCCGTCGTCGTGGCCCAGTCTGATGAAAGACATGCAAACAGAGCATGAGATCATATGCATAAATAAATGAATCGATACCGCAAGTTTTTAATTACCCTTGTTTCAGCAGGCAAGGCAATAGCCCAAAAAATTGTTTATGGAGTAGTTCAGGTCACAAAATTACATTTATTATATCAATACGACTAGTCTGCAATCACTATTTGAAAAATTTTCAAAACATTACTGATTTTATCCATCAAGATCTATTCCAACATGTGACAAACGGTACGGTACAGAAGTCTGTCCTGTCATTTAGGTTACAGTATAATTTAAGTTTGCAACTTTTCAATGCAAGATCACTGAAAGTGGTGAGCCACTTTTTTCAAAAGTGCAGTTTGATCACGTGCATGGAATAGGGCGAACACTAGGCTACCATAAACGATATTGCTTCTATTCAATTCAATGCAAACATACTGAAAGTGGCTGACCACTGTCAATATTTTTGCTTTGAGATGAATAGGAGTGATATCGCTTTTTGCAAATCAAATAGATTAACAAGACATTTGTTAATATCCCCGCAAACATTTTCACGAGAAAAACACATGAAAAACTTTTGGCGAATTCACAAGAATCTTGTGTTAGACACGTGGCAAATCATGTTATAATCACGTGGTATTCTTGTGATCTTGCACATCCGGACCACGAGTCTTTGCCACTAATTAGCCACGTGATTGCCACCAATTAAGTTATCGGTTTTGCCACAAACTTGTGGCTTCAGTTGTTAACAATCACGTGTTTTCATGTGACAACAAAAGTTTGCTTTGTGTCCCTAACATAAATCACGTGATTTTCACATAACAAGTTCACCACGTTATCTTACAATGGGGCTGCTTAAAACTTCGTGGCAAACTAACAAAAATAATAAGCTACCAAAATTTTATTAAACACAAAAAGATAAGCATCCAATCCACAAAAAAATTTTAATTATTTCCATCCATTTGTTTCTCCTTTTGTACACGACGCTTTATAAGCTTATCAGCATAGCAAAAATAATCCTGCACCGCCACAGTAATTTGTCTGATTGTTGCATCACTGGTACACTTGTTCTTCTTAACAACACCTAAAGGTTTCTGACAGTTAGTAAGAACAGATGCAAGTTAGCAGTATTATTTTGCTGCCAAACGTCTTAACAGCAATGAGAGCATCTAGGGTAGAGGTATACCCTATTCCACCAACCAAAAATGTTTACACCCCAATCATTTGTAGAGAAATCAACGAAAATAAAATTTAAAATATAAATTATTTACGTGCCATGTTTGTCGCTTATTTTGAAGTTGTTCGTTATTTAAAAAGTGGACGCTTATTTCCGAAAATGGGGTAGTCACTTGAAAAACTGGGACACCCATGTACATTTTTTAAAAATTCCAGTATGCTGCTAACAATGAAGGCAATCAGTTTGAAGCGTGTTGTCAGACTGATGTCTTCAGCTACTACAATCACTTTTGTAGGCAACACAAACTATGTGCATTTTAGCAGCAAAAAAACAAAACAAACATTATATAATAATGGATTTATGTGTTACCGCTGAAAGAAAATGACATTATTTGCTGTTAGGGCATCGTCCTTAAGCAAGACTTTGCAGATTCGTTGTTATTTGTGCCATAATTTGAAAATGAGATAAGCTGGAATATTAAAATTATTTAATTTTCCTCTTTTCCGAATATATTGTAAATTACTTTGCTGTGATCTATTCAGAAGAAAATTGGTTTTGGGTCAGTTTCACTTTAAATTAAGATAAACTGCAAAACAATAACGGGTACTTTTACTAGTTTTGACGTTTCATTTTAATTGCTTAGCATTCATGGTACGCTACATGCATTGCCATTGAGAGGTAGAATATGCTAGGACTTCTATAAGTGAAATTCCTCCCTCAATAAAGTGGTAAAATTCATTAAAATAATCAAAACACACTATTTCAACCACCTTGAACCCTTCCATGTTTGTTAGCCCTGTAGCCTCAGTTGCTTTGATCTGGCATGGTGACATATCAGGAATGTCGCCATTAAAAAGCACCTGTGATGGCAGAACTGAAAAAATAAGAAGGCCCGGAATGATTAGAATGTTTTTGACAACATTTAGCAAAACTTGGCTACTTTACTGTGGAAGTAGCAAAATTTCAATTAGCAGTCTTTGCTGGCAGTGAAACAGCGTCAACTGTTGGGAAAAATAGCAAAGCACAATAGCTATGCAATTAAAACGAATTTTTAAAATATTGTGTTACTGAAATTGTTCAGTTTTGTCATTCTTCATGCAAAACTGGCCCAGAACTGTTTTCTCTAAATGTTTTTGTCTTCTATTGTAGTAGGTCATTTACAACGTTTCAAAAGTAGATACGAAATCAACCCTTACGGTCACTTTGATACAAACTTCAACTCTGTAGCTCATCTTATTTTCGAGGCCTGGGCAAAATTGCAACAATTTTTCTAAGCGCTGCATAAACATCACGTCATAATGAAAAAATAACGACATTTTGCTGCTCATACACCCATTAAAATCGATTAACTGATTATTTAATTAAATAATTAACTTATCAAAACTATAACGTAACTACAAAGTATAAATTATCTCACTGAAAATGTCTTTCATTTTGTTGCAAGACTGGATAAATCTTTTTCTCCTCTGACCCATCCAATTAAATTGTGCCATCAATCTATCTGTCATTAACGGTGACAGGACATTTTTCACCATTTGTTTAACTTTTTCTTCTTTGTATCTTTGAAGATATTTTGTCTATAAAACAATAACGTAAAACTGTTTATTTGTGGAAACGGTTATTTCCTTCTTTAACCTGTAAAGCGTCACTTATGTAGAAACAGGTGCATTCCAAAACGTCACATTTTTTTTGGAGAAAATCAACTTTTTTGTAAACTTTATTTTTAATTGCTTTTTGTGATTTTTTACTGACTATTTATATTATGAATTGCTAAATATATAGTAAATAGTAATTTAAGACAATAATATCTCATTTTTACTTACACTTATGTAGAGTGCCAATCACGAAAACAAGGAACAACACACAAAGCAACTTCACAATCCTTGCACCAATAGGAAGGTTGCATGTGACGTCACACATTTCGCGCCAAAAAAAGTGGATGACCAAAAGCTCTAATTTATGCTGGAGAGGTATAGGGCGAACACCAACTTTTGGGGTTATTTTGAAAACTAATGAAAAATTAATTTAAATTTGGAATGAATTATTGCTAGTTGGACTTTTGGAAAGAAATAAATTTGACCAAAAGCAATTTGGTTGAGATTAGGTCTTTCAGTTGGCTAGTATAAGCCTAGCATAGTGGGCTCATTTTTTAAAAAATGCCCCTAAGAGAAGTGTCATCTAACTACCATTTGCTCCTCACTTAAAAATAAACAATACCAATTAGATACCAGTCGGTACATTAGCAAAAACAACCATTATCTCATCATTACAACCGGTACGGTAAGCTTACTTGCTGTCTCCATGAGCAAGGCATTTAACGGTATGCCTCCATTTTTATGTGGCAAACAGGAGGTGGGACAAGCAGTCTACCCGTCGGGGGATCCAGCGTGACAAAAGACATGCAAACAGAGCATGAGCTCTACGCATGAATCAATAAATCGGTACCGTAATTTTTGTACTACCCTTGGTCCAGCAGCCTAGGTAATAGCCCAAACAATTGTTTAAAGAATGGTTAACCCTTTGAGCGTTAGTTATTTTGTTATTTTTATGTTATACAAGTGAAATGTGTTTACATTAGCAAAAAAGGAACTGTTTATTCATTGCCTCAAGTATTTTGCTGCGTCAACAGGTAAGCGTTTCAACTGAGTACTTTATTTTGTTGCGTCAACAGGCAAGCGCCTCAAATGAGTACTTTAACGTTCAGTCGACAAACAAGTCTTTGACTCAATTGAGTACTTTAACGTTCAAAGGGTTAAGGTCACACAATTACATCTGACATATCAATATGACTGGCCTGCAATTACTATTGACAAAAAATTTCAAAAACTTACTGATTTTATCCAACAATAACTAATCCAGCATATATCAAACGGTACAGAAGTCTGCCCTGTCATTTAGGCTACAGTATAACTTAAGTTTTCAACTTTTAAGAATGCTTATGCCACTAAATATACTGTATAAGTTACACATTACAATTAACTTAAACTCATCATTCCCAAACACGCTCATTAATCGAATATGAAACCCTCACAGAAGCTGGCTACAAATAAGCCTGCATGTTTAGCCCATAAAATTAGCCCAACTATTAGCAATAACAAGCAAACCTTAGCAGCTCTTATCTTACTTTGACCTTAGATTTATTCCTTAACATCAGTAAAACAACATATTTAACGTGCATTCAACAACTGTCACGTTTCTTCATTTGCTTTGCAAAAAACGATATCACTCCTATTCAATTCAATGCAAAAACACTGACTTTGGTCATCCACTTTTTTCGAAAGCGCATTTTGATGACGTTTGATCACGTGCGTGCAACCTTCCTATATGAACTGCCTTTTCTTTTATTATTTTTTCTGCACTGAGCACAATTTCTAATTGGTTTTTCTCTGTTTTTTGATGGCGGACAGTAATCAGGAAAGTGCCTGCCAAGAAGTCTTGATGGTTTTGCATGTATCCGTGCAGGTCTTCCTCCAGATGTACTTGGTACCGGCATATCTGGTGCATTTGATGCGATAATGTTCTCCCCAAGTGTAGTTATGAACTCTAGTCTTTTCTTTTTTCCTCCCATTTTTGCATAAGTGATAAAGGAATTCAGCACTGCAATATCTAGCATATGTCTAAACATTTTCTTGTAAAATTTTCTCATCCTGCTTCTTGCAGTTGAAAAATGTGCCAATAAGTTGTCCGATAGGTCGACACCTCCCATATGACTATTGTAGTCAGCAACTGCTTTTGGCTTCTTTGTTATTACTCTACGGTGAGAAGTGACATTTATCATTGAAGCATCATGAGTGCTACTCAAAATTGTTACGTCCCTCTTATCTTTCCATTTCATAATGCAAGACTTCTTTCGGTAGGCTGCAATTATCCCTCCTTTTTCCAACTTTGCTTCTTTGACTGACTTTGGCACATCTTTACGGTTCAGTCTCAATGTGCCAACTGTATCAGTTAGCCTATCTGCCAAAACATCTGCAAGAGTGGGGCTCGTATAAAAATTGTCTGTATAAAGACAATAGCCCTAATCTAAAAGTTCATGCATTAGGGTCAGGACAATCTTTGACACAATTGGAAAGTCCTTGTAAAGTTGATTATATGCTGTGTCCTTTCCAGTATAAATGAAGAAGTTCCATATATAACCAGTATGACTGTCACAAAGAACGTAGAATTTTATTCCAAATCGTTTCCTTTTGGAAGGTATGTACTGCATCCAACTCAAGTTTCCCTTCCAACCAAGTAAGGATTCATCAATGCATACATTTTTATCTGGGATAAAATTCATTTTAAATTTTTGCAAAAGTAAATCAATAAAAGGTAAGACTTTGGCTAACTTTCGCTGTGGCATATCTGCAGTAATTTTTGAATTATCAGCAAGATGTAAAAATTTTTGCAACAAATCAAAACGACGACCAGACATAATTTTTGGATAAAATGGAGTTGCAGTGCTTTCTCGTTTTGAAAAATACATTGAATTTGTTGATTGAGAGGTAACTCCTTGCAAAATTAGTAGGCCTACGAGTACTTTTAGTTCTTTTGCGTTTGTATCAAACCACTTCAAAGCACGACAATTTGTAAGCAGGTTATGCGCATTTTCATCAAAATATTCCTTGGCGAAACGATTTGTTTCAGTGCATAAATATTCAAAAACCTCATCATCAAAAAACTTTTCAAAGAACTCTAACGGTTCTTCACTATTATGTACGGTAAACTGTACACCACTTTGGCCACTAAAATTGAATGGATCTCTTTCACGCCCTTGCGTAGACCAATCAGAAGGCAACGTAATTGCGTCATCATCACTAGACACATCACAGCTCTCCAATGATTCTGAACTGTCATTATCAGAGTCATCAATTTCACTAACACTATCAGTTTTACTCAAATCATTCTAAACAGAAATCATTTCTTCATCATTTAGCTTTCGTTTTTTTGGCACACTCATTTTGGATAAGGGTTCACAAAAATTGATGTACTGTATTCCTCACAAGCTTTGTTATAACTGCCTCCACTAATCAGTAACACGTGTTTTTAGCATCTTATGCGAGTCAAATAGTTGCAAAGTGTCGCTAATAACATAATTTATAAATGCAAGCGACATATGTTGCTTGAAGCAGACGCAAATAATGATTAAGTTTGCAAAACGACATATGTCGTAGCTGTCATTTGAGGTGAAACATTTAAAAACGCCATATGTCGTTGCTGACGCTCTACAGGTTAACAAGTTGTAGAGAAACATATCTTTGCAGCATTTTGCTTTCAAAAATTAAAAATAAAATATTGAACAAAATTCTTAACGGATTTTGTCATGAGCAGAAGGAAGCTGTGAATCTTGCGTGGAGTGGCTAATGCAGATGGTGATATCACCCATGAGCAGTTGTTTTGGGTGTGTGAAAATTTGCAGACACCCCTAACCTAATGTCTGAACTAAACAGACTTAGTCACCTCATAACATCATCCCAGCAATTGTTTCAACTGATCGGAAAAGTAATCTTCATTCCTACTGCCTTTTAGGTATGAAGTTCATTTAGTCACAGATTAAAGACTCGAAGGACAACCAGTCATAAAACTTTCTGCACCAGCAATTCATTATGCAACAAAAACAAAAATATATCTCTGATGTCCCCAGATTACAATTTCCTGGCAGCCACGGCCACAAGAGCTACAAAAAAAGATCACAAGAGGGGTCTGCATATGAATTCTGTGAAAACCTTTAAAAATCTAGGGCTCCTGATGAGACTTTTTAAACTCTAGTTTAACCTATGATTTTGTGTAAATGTTGGCAGTCAAGCGGAAAAAATCTTGAAGTCTGCTGCTATGATAAAAAAGTGCATTCTGCATGTAGATTTATATTAAATCTATAATCATACCAATTGTTCCTGAGCGCTTGGACCCTCAAGTTTCCTTTCTAGTTCATCAAATCTTCGAATGAATTTAATGGAAAAGATGCAAAGTCTTGATCCTTTTGCAACGATGTTATTATTACAAAGCGATCGCAATAAAACGTCTCATAACCGCTTTTCACTGCTGGCAAAAATTTAGCAAAATGAATTAAAGCGAAATGCCCAAATAGCAGTAAGATCCTTTTCTGCAGTCACAATAAAGATACAAAAAATGACCGAATTGTTGTTTAATACTTCGCAGAGTCCGCATGATATCGTCAGCATTGACGACTGCTTTGAAATACTGTAGCATACATCAACCTAACCT
Source organism: Trididemnum clinides (assembly GCA_963675345.1). Lineage (NCBI taxonomy): Eukaryota > Metazoa > Chordata > Ascidiacea > Aplousobranchia > Didemnidae > Trididemnum > Trididemnum clinides. The sequence continues at coordinate 3,250,412 of OY776305.1, read as the reverse complement.
AAGTGGGTTTCTAATATCTAATTGCGCGAGTAATATTTTCAAAATCGAAAATCAACTCACACCAGCATCGTTTTCGCTAACGCAAATTGGAAGTTAATTTCGAAGGCCGCAGCACTGTGATTACATTAATTTCGAACTGCTTCATTTAAAGCTAATTTGTCAGATTTTGCAAAGGTGTTCTGACGCATCGTTGAAACATTGATCCACTCGTCAATGATTGCTGAACTACACGTAGAGTCGAGTTCCTCTTTGTGTACATGCATAATGGCCAAAGAATTCAGACGCTCTTGCGTACTTTGCGACCGGAGGTACGTCTTCAGTCTTCTAAGCAGGGATATCTAGAACTACGGGATGCGAAACCACGTGATCAACGCCTTTTTTTCTCCGTTAATAGTAGGGCTACCTGCTATGGTCAGAGAAACCTGTTTGTTGGTCAGCGATAGCACTTAGCAGTGTGGTATAATTGTTAGATAGACTTGCTTAATTTCAACCTCAATAATTTCGATGGTTTAAGTTTGTCTCTAAATATTGTTCGATAGTTTGACCAGTTTTTTTGAATTAAATTTATCATGGATTTACAAAAATAAAAAGTTTTACATAGGCCTATTGGAAGCAATATTTTTCAGCTTTCGGCTGCCTATTCAAATTCAGTTCGTTTTGTTTCATATAATGTGTAACCGATGAAATCGTACAGCAGCTGTAAAAGCAAAGTTTGATTAATCAACGTAGCCTAGCTGTCTCAGTTTGTATGTTTTAGGCCAATTGTATCTTATAACTGAGAGTCAAAATGCTGGGAAATAACTATTACTAGTATCTAAAGTTTAAGAAGTTACTAAATGAAATATTCTTGCCAGCCAGCTAGCAAGAATGTAAAAGTGGTAATGCTAAAGCAGATGTTTAATCAAAATTCAGCAATTGATGTTGTGAAGACTGCATCACTTTACTTCTGCAGTTTAGAAATGCTTTTAGTTTTGTACCACATGTAACTAAATAACTTTTGTTTTTGGACTGAATTTTATTGTGGGCAAATTGAAAACTTGATGTACCGGTACTCTTGAGATATTCCTTGGACATTACTATTTTTAGTTATTAGTAGATCATAGGTCCAGTTTTAAACGACATTTTAAAGAGTTGTGACTTAAGGATCAACTGATTACCAGTATTGGTAATGCACCATCTTTAATTTTATTGCGGGCAAATCGAGAACTTGATGTACTCTTGACATATTTCTTGGACACTACTATTTTTATTTATTAGTAGATCATAGGTTCAGTTTTAAGCGACATTTTTAAGAGTTGTGACTTAAGGATCAACTGATTACCAGTATTGGTAATGCACCATCTTTAATTTTATTGCGGGCAAATCGAGAACTTGATGTACTCTTGACATATTTCTTGGACACTACTATTTTTATTTATTAGTAGATCATAGGTTCAGTTTTAAGCGACATTTTTAAGAGTTGTGACTTAAGGATCAACTGATTACCAGTATTGGTAATGCATCATTTAATTTAGATCAACTAGTTACTGTAAACTACTAGTACCGGCAGTTCACGTTAATCTGGTAATTTTATTTTTAAATGCAATTTACTTTAAGCATAAGATATTAAACAAAGTGTTTAAGCAGCCAATTGTCTAGTGTAACCAGCAATACATTGTTGACCTCTTTCTTTTGTAGTACTGGTAGTCATTAGCAGTGGTCACTTCTAAACTCATTAGCTATTACTGCTTCTTTAGAGTTAAGATTCCAAGTTTAAAGTTTGCAGTTACAGTTATAGATTTAGAATAAAATTTTAACTTCTGAAATTAAGATAGTAGGGTAACCATTTCAAACATGGCAACTCAATATTATATTATGATTTCTGTATTCAGAGTTTTAGTTCAGTTATATAAATTTGTTTATTGATATTGCTACTTTGAATACTATGGTGTTTACCTATTATGCCCCAGAGTGCAACACTGGTTATCGCTCTAGTCAAGCCGTTGAAAAAGTAGCAGTTTTTAGATTTCCAAAAAATGATAAACTACACCAGAAATGGATCAAAGCTATTCCTCGCAAAAATTGGCTTCCAGGAGATAGTCATAGAGTTTGCGCAAAACATTTTAATCCTGATGACTTCAAAATAACTTCAAGCGACACTTGAATGAGTAGGCGCAACTCACGCGACAGCCAAATTTTACGAAGACAATGTTTAAAACCTAATGCTGTACCACGGATATTTCCTAATCTACCAGCCTACTTGTCATCAACACCCACTACTTCTCGACCTACTTCCTGCAGCTCTAGCTCTGCTCGATTAGAATTGGAAAATGCAAAAATTCAGAGTTTAAATAAAGCCATTTTATTGGGAGATACTATTCCAAATTTTGATGCATTAAAGGAAAAGTTGAATGCAGAAACATGGCCTGAACGATTTCTTCGTGTTAATACAGGTAGTAGTGTGCAGTTTTATTACAGAGTCAAGGATGATACGTCAGAACCTCCTCAACTGCTTGCTTCTATCATCATTCCAAACGAATTGGCTTTGCGTGCATATGTACATGAAGCTCTTTTACCACTTTACATCTACAAACATATTTTACCATCAAAATATCTCACAAAAGTTTCACAGCTAGCAAACGTTCTTGCATTGTGTAAGTCATTGATTTTTGATAAAAATACTACATCTTCAGCAAAAATTCAAGCAAATTTAGTTTTGATAGCTGCTGCAATTTCAGAAAAATGTGTTGAAGAGGAAAGAAATATGGAATACCATGATGAATTCAGTTTCCGACTTTTGAGTTTTATCATAGACCAACTTAAATTACTGTGTATTCCTGAACAAGCCCGTCGATATTCAGTGAACATTATTAGAATATCATTTTTGTGGCAGCTAACTAGTTCCAGCTTGTATAAAAAATTGCATGAGTTTTTTATTCTGCCATCAGTGCGCCGCCTCCAGTCACTTTCTTCTGGTGCTGCAGTTTTATCCGGACAAATTGATGTAGAATATTTAGCTCAAAAAACTCAGAATTTACCCCCACATGAAAAAATCGTTACATTGATTGTGGATGAGGTGTATGTAGCCCAAAGAATTAAATATACTGATGGTGCATTTGTTGGATTAGCAGCTGATGGTTCTTCAGCTAAAACAGTCCTTAGTTTCATGGTTCAATCTGTGTGCTCAAATTATAAAGATATGGTATGCCTAGTCCCTATATCAAAATTGGATACCAGTATTTTGCAAGCATGGCTTCACAATCTTTTTGTAATTGTTACTGTGTCTGCCGACAACCACATCTGTAACAGGTAAGCCTATTTCTTGATTTTTGTTTGCTTGTAATTAACTAGATTTAATGTAAATTAAATTTTGCTGTCTGTCGCCCCTGCGTCCCCTAATCTGCCACTTTTGCATATTTTCCATGCAATAAAAATAGCAAGTGCACTCGTTGCTCTCCCACCTACCAATTCCCAATTTTAACTGGTAACAACATTACTAATCATTGTCAAAAGCGTAAACTATATTATCACGCCGCCAAATTTATTTTCTGGCTTTGCTCTTGGAAAAATTTTTTTTAACTTAGTTGCATATGTCAAGTATCAAAATTACAAAATATTTTCTTGCATTACTTTCACGGTAGATTATGGCATAGCGTCAAGAAGGTATTATTTATTTAACTAAAAGTTACAAAATAGCTGTGTATCTGAAAACACTTTGATGTTTTTGACTTGCCAAATATAGAGTTGCTATTCACAGTGAAAAGGTTTTGAGAAGAAAGATTTCTAAGAAACCGTACAACTTTACAGTCAGTGCGTTACTTCAAACAAATTCTGTGGTTTACGTAGCTCGTCACGGTTTTGCGTGTGCGCTCTTTCTCCTTTTCTTCTTCATTATGTAACAGCAATCGATGAAGAAATTTGCCCGAGTAGATTTCGAAATTGCTATGCTTAAATCAAAACTATAAAAAATATCTTTGACAGGTGATGACCAACCAAAAGCAAGATGAATTTTAGGAAAAGCCAAAAAATTTCAAACATTTATCTGAAGCGGTCGCTAAGTTACAACAGTTTTAATTTGCTGTGGGTCGAATCGACCCCCCTCCGATCCTAATAGGATTAATGCTATATGATGCATATTTTTAAATACTTTTCCTCTTGGATAAGGCTTTAATTATTCACATAAATTTTTGTACTGCCAAAGCTATCGTTTATGACGCAGTACAATTTTTCTTCAGGAAATTGTTTACTGACTTATGTGATGGAAAACTGCAGCACAGTATTGTTCATCTTACCAGAAACGGGAAACGATTATTTCTCTTGTTTGATTTTACACATAACATCAAAAACATTTACAATATCTTCCTTAGAAGAAGCAAAATGCACATTTCGTCGTCCACTCTTAATTGTGTTGCTCAGTTTTCACACATAAAACGTTTACATGCCTTGGAAGAATTCAAAACGTTGAAAGTTGCCTTTGCTTTGACAAAGGTTTCGCTGAATCCGAGCAGTCTTTCACGAACAACGCCCTTGCATGTAAGTTAGTTTGGTCTAGAAAATCTGCTTTATTGATTGCTCTTTATTCAGTAAACATATTACTAATTTAAAATGTCATGATGGCTACTAATTGGGGCAGAGATGAAACTTGCAGGCTTTTATTACCCATTCATGCCGACCGCCCATAACTAAAATTGTTAAATAAAAATCCCAGCATGCTAAATTGCGTGGTAATTGGTAGTCCTGACTAGTTAGTCTTAAAAACAAAAAAGCAATTAGGTAATTCTTATTTTGAATTTCGAAATTGACTAGCCGTTGCCGTGTAATGGCAATTGTTTCAGGCTTAGCAACTAAAGGTGTGGGGCTTAATTCTACTAGAGTATTACAGTGTAATTATATTTATCAGAAAGGGCATTCGGAATTTAAAGTGTACATTACTCCAAAAAAAAAGCTGGCTTGAAAACCAGAGTGTAGTGATGAATGTACATTAAATCAGCACGTCTGAGCTTTCGAAAGGTGGGAAAAAAGATTCAAAATAGGCTTCCTAAATCCCTGCAAGTAGATTTCCATCCGTGAATTTGAATGGCCAGAATTTGATGTTGTTAGTAACCCACTCACGATGTATTACTCTTTTTCTATCTGTTTTTATATTTTTCCAGGTGTTTTTAACGAATCTACAGTTCGTAGTTTAACATTTTACGGTAAAGATCACCCTGAATTTCTTGATACTGCGAAGTATGTCGAGTTCATTCTAAACTTGTGGAAAGTAATGTCTTTAAAACCACCATCAAAAGGTAAGGTCAATAAAAATTCAAACTTTGTTTATATTTGTTATTTTATAAAAAGGAATTCTGTTTGGTTCTACAAAAAAGGAAGAATTGGATAAAATTCTGTTTGATTCTACAAAAAGCAGTTAAATTTAAAAGTTTTTTCTCACTAAAGTTAATATTTGAAAGCGTTTCGGAAAAGGTTTTAATGATTGGGCTGATTATGAGAAAAAGCAAATTTGTGATATTTAGTAGTTTGTAAAACCAAAGTATTCACGTTTTAACATTGGATTTGCTTAATTAATGACAAAAGTATAAAAAATATTTAGGAACACGAAAAAGAGACAACATGTGTATTCCTCTTCAACATTGTGACGGAGTATCGATGAAGTTTTTAGTACAATCTCATGAAATCTTGTCGCAATGGAAAGTCTCTGGCAACGCAGGATTAACAAAAGAAACATCTCTTGCTTGTCTTCAAAGCATTGGATGCATGATCGAATTAGTTAAGTACATGCATACTACACACAATTTTGCATATGTACTCCCCGGGAAGTACATGTCGAATCCGATTGAGGGAAGGTTCGGTTGGTATAGGCAGGCCAATGGTGGGAATTTTTTCATGTCTATCAAACAACTGCTTTTAGCTGGAAAAAAAAATTCGTAATTTGAGTTTACTGCAACAAAAAACGTTGGTTACAGCATCTCAATTAATTTCAGTACAATCTGTTGGACTTGATTGGTCTCCTCCTAGTGAACCGCCTGAATGTAATTGGCTTTATGAATTTTTTATGGAACATGAGGTTGACAACTTGCAAGAAATGCGCGAGTCCGATGCAAACGTTACGTTTTTTGTTAGTGGATACATTGGACGCAGTATTGGTCGTAGGCAAAAATGTGAAGCATGTAAAGATATATTATTGGTGGACCGTGATAACGAGATTTTTCTCAGCAATTATGTTCCTCAAGATTATATGAAACTCTTCAATGATACTGGTCGCGGATCACTTGCAGTGCCGACGGAATTTTGTTTTGCTTTAATGGCTATTGCTGAGCAAGGTTACAACGCTATTTCTTCTGATAATAGAACGACTCTTATCATCAAGTAACCAACGTTTGATTTCTGTTTCCTCTATTTTAAAAGTAATTGCGTTTTCTGCTTATAAAGATTTGTTGAACCAGAAATGTGCTAAAAATCACTGCAATTTCGAATTTATCTTGCAATCTGCTTACAATTGTTTTGCCAAAAATGAACTAAAAAGATTAAATTCAAGATCAGGAGATCCACCAGCGAAAATGGCTCGAAATATCCAAAAACTAAGCAGTAAAACTTTGAAAGAATGCTGCAAGTAAATTACAAACTGTGAATGAAAAATTAATTAGTGTTTTTAGTACTTGATCTTTTCTGTAAGCCAACCAGTGCTTGATACTACCCTCGTATTTAAATGTGCTTTGTAATGATTTGAAATTTGGCAGATAATAATGCAATTGGACCAAATATGAGTGTAGACAAATAGAAAGGCTGCATTACTAATTAAAGTGTGACGTCATGCATGACGTGAAGTAAGATGACGTCACTACAAACGCGTGAATAATGTAGTTGCATCATTAGCATAATCCTAAACGTATGTTCGTTGTATAAATTTGCTTAAGCACAATAGCCCTACTATTGTCACATGCAAAATTGAGCTTCGCATCCCGTAGTTCTAGATATCCCTGCTTCTAAGCGCACTAAAGCTTCGCACGTTGTGCAGGGGAGAGTCATATAGAGTCGAAGAACCGTTGTGAAGGTTGGCAACAAAATTTGGAGATCTGTTAGACATTTAAATGCTTCAATCAATTCGTCAGCAGTAGAGATGCAAATGTTCTTCGCCTTTTTGTAGTTTAACCATTGAGCATGCTCAATGGTTAGCTTTCGTGCTTCGACGTCTGCTGAATAAAAAGATTCAATTTCGCTTGCGATTGCCGGAATACGTTCTTCATTGTTTTCAATAAGATACCATTCCAAACTGGTGGCAATTTTCAGATCTTCAGCAAAATAACGGCATGTCAAAGCATCTTGTGTTTCCTGCAAAATTACATGGTACATATTGACGTAGTGCTCTTTAACATCTAACTCTGACGAATTTCCTGTTGTCAGACGACTGCTGCGCCTTCCTTGTGGCAATACAGGAAGACCAAGACCCAGAGCACCAGCAAAAGAACGACATTCTTCAAAAAACATTTCACCAGCTTCTGTTGTGTTATTTGCAGCAAGCACCGCTATCAACTTTTCTACCAGCGAACGACAACGTCCTACCGTGAGGTTGCGAGACTGAACTGCAGTGTGGACATTGTTCACTTGCTGCAAAACAAAATGAAGAACTCGCAGCATATAATAAGTTTCAAATTTTTCCATGCTACCAATGTAGCTCCGTGCAGACGATCTTTGTGTGCGTTCCGACTGTGTACTCGTTGCAATTTCTTCCAGCCAATTCAAGATAATTTCGTAATTACCGAGAAACTTGTCAATTGCGGGATATCGTAACACCCAACGTGTTGGGCAAAGAGGACGCAATGAACCGACGTATGAACAATTGTTTCCAAGGGCATAGCTTTGGAAGCTGGCAAAGCGTTTAGGGGAAGGCAAAATGAAGTTGACAACAGCAGTCAAAACGTCAAGGGAATTCATTCCAGCATCTGTGCATCGAAATACATCCTGAACAGCCAAATTGATCTGGTGACCAGAGCAATACACAAAAAGCATTGATGGGTGCTTGTCACGGAATCTCTTTTGCACCCCATTCAAATGGCCACTCATGTTAGCGGCACCATCGTACGACTGACCACGGCAGTGCGAAATATCTAAACCAACACTACAAATGAATGATGAAAGAATTTGCACCAGCGTTTCGGCATTTGCAAGAGGGGTTTCAGCAAAACCCATGAACGCCTCTTCTATATTAAACTGTTCATCGACAAAGCGTACACAGATTCTTACTTGCTCTTTTCGTGAAATATCGGACGTTTCGTCGGCGATAAGGTTGTAGAATTTAGCTCTCTGGATTTTGCTGACTAATCTTCGGAGGATATCATGACTATATAAAAGAAGGATTTCGTTCTGGATATCGTGACTAAGCCATTTAAGTTGTGAGGAATGTCCGAGCCAACTGCCTATATCTGGGTTATATTTCTTATCAAATTGTAGAGCCTGATAAACGTTGGAATTTTCATCGTCGTGCCCTCTTAAAGCAAAACCTTGCCGCCCCAACAATTTAATAGCGTCGAAAATGATTTCCAGAGCACGCCGATTAACTTTCCTTTCCTTCATTGTTTTATCACTTAGAAGTACTTCCGAGCGGTTGTTTTCTGTTGGGCGATTTTTCGCAGATATGCTTTCATTGTGACTGGTGCTCTTGTCATGTTTACTAACTGCTTTTTTGCCGCTGTTCCAGGCATTGTAACCGGAAACCCATGTTGTTTTTTTGTAAATTAGAGATAGATTTAGCTGACAAGGCATTATTTTGGACGGCTCATTTACAAACGGAGCAGGTCGCTACGTCTTTACTCGCGTCGTATTCAATCCACGGAAATTCTTCCTTCCAAGTCTTTTGATACTTCCTGTTGTGATTTCCTGGATTACGTTCTGGCGTAGCACTAATAACTGATTCCTCTCTTGGCACCTGTTGAATTTCTACAGCACCAGACACCTGATCAGTAGTGCTGATAACATGCGTGGTATCACTGGATGTACCTGCAGAAGAGCCTGATCTATCTGTCTGTTTTGGTCTTAGAAACGACGAAATATTTGACTGACGGTAGGTTCGCTTAGACATGACTGAGTTTTCGGCAGTAAAAACTAGACTACTGATCTGTGATCGTCTTGACTGCCCTATTCATTGCCATCGCACAACTCCCGCTGCGTTAGTTTACGATTGTTATGACAAAACAAAGGTTTCGGTTTGGGACGCAATAATTCTTGATCAGACGGCCTTTGTAACGACCGGAATTTACAGCGTGGTAATGAAATGACTTGTGAGCGAAATAGGTGCGCTTTCTGCGGTAAACTTTGTATTTTACGGACTAATGATTTCAACTGTGTTACTGTACATGTCTTACTCAGCCAGGAACAAGCCATTTAGCTACAACTATTATGGAAAATGCCAGGGCCTGCGGAAATTCAGCCAGGGCCTGCCGGCAGGCCTCTGGTTCGGCGCCTATGGGCATATCAGTACTTCACCAGATTACAATTGTTAAGTTGCTAACCCAGCATGCCGTACGGGGCGACTCTTGGGTACCCTCCGATGGCAGTTCGATTATTGGGGGTGGGGCTACCAGTTATTCACGAGTTGTTTGAAATGGGCAGCCATCTTTCCTCCAGCCTAATTTCAATTAGGTTGACAACGTGAACCTGAACTGCCGTTTGTGCTGTACCTCCATCCCAAGGAAGAGAGGGGGAACTTACAACAACATCAACAACAAAACAGTAGATGTAGTTTGTTCAGAATTACACATGTTATACAGCAGTATATAATTTCAGTGGAGAGGTGATTTAAAATTCGTGTTGGTAATATTGCCACACCTTACTAGAAATACATTTTTTATCATATTTAATTCAATAATAATAAACAATTTTATAATTTAGTGATAGCAACAAGGATATTTATCAAAATCAAACATTTGGGCCTGTAAGGACTGAAGGATATGTTAACTTACTCCCGTATAGCATATACAAATAAGCCAAGTTTAAATTTAGAACTACATCAAGATAAACTGATGTGAAAAATTTATGACATTAAATTTACCTGACAAAAATGATCACAATCCAACACAGCTGCCAGCAATCAAGTAAATAACACCATACAATTTTAGTACTTTACAGCTTTAGTCCCAAAGTAGCTGTGACGGCGATTGCAGTTGGTTACCGTCACATGGGCGCTTTTTCAAAGCTTCACTGCCTCAAGACTGATCTCACAATACTTTGTGGTGTTTGAGGTATATTGAGAGACCGTTATCTATGAATAAACAAAAATAAACAACTAATCATAAATTAACAAAAACAACAAACTTACTGGCAATTGTGACACTTCGTTCAATTTAGAGTTAATTGCATTAGCACAAATTAATACATCTAAATTTTGAAATTCTAAACAACAAATTATAAAACTTCGTTACACGATCCGAAAATACTCTAGTCCTTTTTTGATTCTGTTGAATTGTCGTTTGGTAGGATTTGGAAATAAAGAAGCAAGAGGTTTGAAGCAAATTACGCCTGAAACTAACACAATTACCAGCGCCGCAAATTAAGATAATGATAGCGAGTCAAAACAAAACACTGAGTTCTTACTGCCATCATACGGCAGTAACAGTAGCTAAATGCAGTCCTCCAGCTCAATGAAATGAAATTAGCAATTGAGCAATCAATATGATCTTCACATAAACTAGTTATCATTATATGGACCTATTCATAACTTTACAACAGTTCAATTCAGTAAAAAAAGTACTTGCACAATCTAACTCTGTAATCATTAACCACTAAAGAATTAAGCAGGGCAAAAGCGTGCGAACTTTAACAAAGCTCACTCGTGCAGTCATTCATGCAGAACCTTTTTGAAAAAAATAGAAGTTTGAGAACCAAAATTGAACAAACAGAAAAACAGTTTTTTAAAGGAAAAACTTAATTTGAAAACCTCACAACTTGTTTTGTGGAACGTACAGAAAGAAAACTTAGAATTTATGAAATGCAGATTAATTTCTGGTTGATAAAATTTTGGCGTGATTTGTAGCCTATATATGCTTTTGAAAGTCGGTTCTGAGTCATGGCCAACTGGAAGTAATTAAATATATTATCATAAAAACCGTTGGAAGGCCCTGAAAAGCGCAATCTACAGCGAAATAATTTACATATTCATCGGCATTTTCCTGCGATTTTATGTGGAACACGTTGTCATGTGAAAGTCATGTGACAACACGTGATCAACATCTGAATGATTTTGACACAGGAATACCACAAGTTTAACACAAGTCTATATCTCAAGGTGTCTAAACACTGAAAATCACACGATTTCGTTGTTATTTTGGACATCATACATAATTTTAAACAACCAACAACAAAATTACACCAAACAGATACATATAAAAACTTGTGGCAAACTTGTTCCAAAATATCAAGTAACGTGTTTACCAGTTTTCCACCACTAAACCACGTGAAATCACCAGTGAGTGTTTGCTGGGATGTTGTTTTACTGATGTTATGACATGAATCTGAAGTCAAAATAAGATAAGAGGTGCTAAGGTTTGCTTGATATTGCTGTCACCAAATACAGTTAAGTCACCCGCTCTGTACCTTAATGACCGGCAGATGACGATTCGACGACTAGAAAATTAGCTCCATAAAGTTCAACGGCTAATTTCTATGCCTTATCTTTCGGCCTAAGGACTTACGCTTGAGAAATTAGGTTGCCGGCCCACTCTTTTACAACACAACTCTATTAATATACAAGCTTTCACACGTAGACAATCACCGACACCACACTTGTAGAAGCCTATAGTCCCCTTTCCATACAGTAGTGCTTGGCCCTTGCCTTCTAATTCTTCTCCCTTTTGGCTTTTCTCTTCACCTTCCACCTTTTCTTTCTTCTCTGTTCTGTCGTTTGTTTGCTTTCGTCTCTGAGCATTTTTTAGTCAAATGCTTGTAATTGCATTGGCAGTATACTGTGCCACAATTACTTCTGTAAGAGATATTTTTGTTGCTAGCTCACAGTGTTGTAATTGAGTATGCTTGTTGTTTCTGTAGTTTCATGTTTTTTGTATAAATCAGTGGTGAAATATGTGTAGCTCGATCAATAATTTACCATGTTATTACATCGTAGTAATACTTTAAACTAGCAAAATCAACATTTTTGTTAAATGCTACAGTATGTCTGTCAAGTCACTGTGTAAATATGATCTATCCTTTAGCAGAAATACTGAAAGTTTTAGCCCCTCATCTCTGATACAGTATGTAGTAGTTTTCCTGTGTAATTGGTTTTTGTTGCCTTGTGCGTGGTAAAAACTCTTTGGGTGTGGTTGCATAGGTAACTCTCATTTTTACATAGGTATTTTAAGTAAGAGTATTATGATGAATTTTGCCATAGTTGAATTCTTTGCAACAAGCAATGCCAGAGCTACCGTTGCAATTGTGCCCATTGGGTGGTTAAGTTGAGAGGAAGATGAAGTGTGGTGGCCACCTGTTCACAGCAGTAAAGCCTCAGCCATGGCCAAAAGTAACGTGCCCGTGGGAAGAAATTGGAAAAAAATAATGGTCAGAATATTGGGTAAAACAAGTAAATTATTTCATTTCTATACATACAAGCTTGCACTTATTTTATTGGTAAAAAAACAGCAAAATATACTGATACAGTAGCAAAAAAACTATTGATACAGTAATAGCCTATATAGCAGGGCTACTCAACTGGCGCACTGCGGTCCGAATCCGGACCTTTTGAGTATTGAAAGTGGACCTCAAGCTCCAGAATGAGTAAAAGTAGGTGCAGCCACGGCTTGCGAAAAAGCCCATGCCCATTTTATTAAACTTTTTTTACTTTTTCTCAGTACCAAGTTATTTTCAAACAAAATAGCAAAAATTTTTCAAGCTTTCCGTGCAGCTACAAATTCTTAGCATTGACTAACAGCACCCTTAAAAGGATTAAAGAACGACATGATCAGCATGAAAAACAGAAGAAAACCTATTTTCCAGTTCTCAAAGTCTGTTATCCATACTTCTCTCGTCAACTAAACTTTCCCCTGCAATTAAAATGATCAAGTGTGGTAAAGCTTAAAGCCCAGACAATATCCGGCCAGATATATTCTAAAGCACTGTGGCCCCAATCGTGTTACATGGCTTCAAAAATTCTACACAGCCTGCGTGACCAACAGTACCTAACAATGCCTACAATATGGCGACTGACCACAGTTTTTTCGAAACCAAAACCTGGTAAAACAGCTGATTGTTTGTTTGTGGTTACCCCTCCTTCTTCCTCGGGATGGAGGTACGGCATGAACGGCAATTCATGTTCATGCCGTCAACCTAATTGAAATTAGGCTAGGGGAAAGATGGCATCCCATTTCGAACCAGACATGAGTGACTGGTAGCCCCACCACCAACAAGGCAGACTGCCACTGGTGGGTACCAAAGAGTCACCTTTTACGATATGCTGGGTGAGCAACTTCACAATTGTAACCCGGTGAAGTGCGGATAAGCCACTTGTTTGCCACATAAAGGTGGAGGCATCCCGTTAAGTGCTTTGCGCAAGAACACAACAAGCAAGCTTGCCGACTTGTTCTCCACACTATTCCTTTTTTATGCTGAGCGCCAAGCAGGGAAGCTGTCAATACCATTTTTTTGAAGTCTTATGGTATGACTCGACTTGGGGAATGAACCCCAGGCCTACCGACTGCGATGCAAAAGCTCTAGCCACTACGCCATCGTGCCGGTTAAAAAAACAAAACAGCTGATAGCTGAAAGAGCTTGCAGTTCATATCGCTGCTCAGCGTTTCTTCCAAGCTTTTTCAGCGGCTACTTTTGAAGCGTCTAGAACCTGTTTTTGGCCCCCAACTTCCTGGCAAACAAGCTGGCTTCACGCATGGTCCATGCATAACCGATCAAGTGTTAAACTAACCAATGACGTTGAGCTCCGCTACGAAGAAAATAGGCATTGTATTGAAAAATCTTACTACCGCACACGACAGCCTACTGTATGGTGCCTGGGTCAAACACCCCACCACCGCCTTCGATTTGCTGTTACTTCTATAAATCAGGTTTTGAAAACTGGCTAAAAGAAATGCACTTTTTTCATAAAATTAGCATAATAGAGTACAATAAGCTCATTTTATTTTTCATTTCGATGATTTCTGTAGAGTTTGTAGACCAAGAGAAAATCCAAGTATTTTTCTGTATTTTCTGGTGATGACAATCTCATTTTTATCAATCCAAGTTATTAATTCTCCCGGACCTCTGGAAATAGTGAATTTGTCCAACTGGACCTTCGTTAAAATTAGTTGAGTAGCTCTGCTATATAGTATGTAAAGGAACGTGATGTTTAACTAACTAATTTTCAGCCGTTTTTGTAATTTGCCTATTGTTGACAGACAACTGACAAGAAGATCTCCGCATAATATTCCTGTTGCATAAAATCATCCTGGCTTTACCGGTCATTGCTTTTACATAATATAATGTAAAAATCGATTTATTTGATGTTGTGCAAACGATTTTAATGCTCAAGTCTGAAGTATAAACTAATTTTAAGGTGCTAAGACCTATGTACGTAGCATCCTCTCTTGAAGCCACATAAAACAGAACGGCTATCATATTAAATATGTTTTCTGCTTTTTTACATTTACTCCATTAATCTACGTTATTCAGTTCAAAAGCCTAAAGAAACTTCTGATATAAATACAGAAATTATAGATATCATTTCTCCAAAAAGAAGGTAAATATTGTTTATAGATGGCAGTTAAAATTATACAGCTTTTAATATAAATGCTTTGTGAAACCATTACTCTAAATTAATATCCACGTCTTTATGATTGGCCTCCTCGCGGGCCGAGTTTTGCTGCCATGCACCACGTGCTGCCAGCCATGCCATGAAGCACCGCATTTAGTTTGTAACGCTTGGAAGACCTTTTTATGCCAAATCACTGCTTGTGTGATCAGTTTTACATGCCGAAACGAACCTCGTTCAGAAGTAAACGACACGTAAGTCTTGTGCTTTGCGTTAGTTTGCTTTATAAAAGTTACCGGTAATGCTATTGGGGGAGATCTCTTGGCCCTTGGCGAACCTTGCTGATGAGTCCAAAAAGACGAAACGCGTCCAGGGATGGCTTTGTAAATTTGAAAATATCTCTCAATAGCATTGCTCCCTTCGAAAGCTTCGCGCCTTCAGCACTGGCTTTGTTGTTTTGTTTCTCGCTTAAAAGACGCTCTCTATCGATCGTAACCACTTGGAGCTAGCAATATAATATTTGTATCTGTTTTGCTGCCATAAATTGCTGAAAGATCCTGTTCAACTCGTCACTTTACATTAAATTTTGCGAAGTATGTTTAGCTCTCTAATAGCGAGTTATTCAAAAATTTAATTTTTTGCTCTTGTCACCAATGAGTTTATTTCAGAAGAATCGCAAATAAAAAATATGCTGCTGATGAAGAATCAGAGAAAGAACTAGAACTCAATGAGTTTGAAAGTGATGGCCTTCCTTCACCTCCACAAAGGGTGGTGGATGCAACAAGGAGACTTGAAAGCACTCCTCGCCCAAATTCATCGGCTCGAAAAGCTGATGGTAGGTTGCGAAGTTATTGATCTGTCACAGGCTTGGCATAAACTAGAGCAACACTATACAGTAGACTCCGCTTAACTAGCTCATGGATAACTGAATCATTCGGTTAGTTGAATTATTTTTCCAAGTCCCGAACCACATGTGCGTTTTCAATGTAAATTTACGCCGCTTTTCTGGATCACTTTTTTTGTATAACTGGATCACTTTCGTGCCGAAACTTACAGTAAAATCCCATAATTCGCACGGCACGTGTCTCAGTCATTGATCACGTGCTGAAACAACATTGTACCACGACTATATTGCGTTTTGTTCAGCAGAAATAAAACAGTATTTTAGTAAATAAATTCAGTATTATTGGTTGTCATTTCATTATTTCTTTTATAACTTCGCTTTCTTTGATGACTAAATATGACTTGATTGTTTTCTAAATACAATACTGTATCTTCTCTCCAAACTGGATCAAAAGCCCTCTGCCCGAAGTGATCCAGCTAAGCGAAGTCTACTGTAATTATCATAGTGGTAAATTTGAAGGTCGGGTGCATGTATTTATCGTGATTTCAGATTTTTTTTAGCGTCAATGAGGGAATTATCATTAATTGCGGATACTACCGGTGCTGAACTGTCAGACTGGCTGAACACATTCAGGCTGAACACTCAGTAAGTAACCATTGTTATTTGTTGAATGTTAAAGTGTTTCCTTTTTTTTCCTGTTCAATTTCAAATCTTGAAGAATCATTAAAATAATGTGTGCTTTTATTCTTTATCTTTGTTTGAATGTGTGGCATGAAACAATTTATTCAGTTGCACACTGCAAATCTGATGGAGATCAGGATTGAAAAAGGCGACATCTACAGGGTCCGCCAAAAAGACCTGACACATTTGAAAATTTAATAGAAATCAAACGCGTTGACGAAAATAATTGATGTTTACATTTTTGGAAAGCGTATAGCATGCCATTTTGTGCGGTGTCCAAAAAACAATCTGCAATGCATTTGTGACGTCATAATGGTTGATTTTTAAAATAATGTAATTTTTTAAATTGTGCTTTGTTTGCTAAAATGAAGTGGTTGGGCTCACACCGTTCTTTCGTTATGGAAACTTTTTTTACGAACAGTGGATCAATAACTGCAACTCAAAGATTATTTCGTACGCACTTCAAGCTTGGAAGACACGATCCAGTGCTATTGATCCACTGTTCGTAAAAAAAGTTTCCATAACGAAAGAACGGTGTGAGCCCAACCACTTCATTTTAGCAAATAAAGCACAATTTAAAAAATTACATTATTTTAAAAATCAACCATTATGACGTCACAAATGCATTGCAGATTGTTTTTTGGACACCGCACAAAATGGCATGCTATACGCTTTCCAAAAATGTAAACATCAATTATTTTCGTCAACGCGTTTGATTTCTATTAAATTTTCAAATGTGTCAGGTCTTTTTGGCGGACCCTGTATTTTAACCCTTAAATTCCCGGATTTTTCGAGTCGCGTTACTTCTCATCCGGGTCATTTTGACCCGCATATTATTTTCTGTATATTACGCTTGAGGAAGTTTGTACAAGTGAAAAATTTTTGTGTTATGAGTAAAGGGGATAATCAAGCTGATGATTGTAATAAATGCAAATGCTTTGTTTGTGTATGCATCATCACAAAAATTGAACATTTAGGGTGGTTTTCAGGAGTAACAAGAAAAAACGCTTGATAAGTACATTGTTCGGCATTCATATAGGATTTTATTCCAGCACAGAAGACTGTAATGAACGAAAGTGACAATAAGAAAACGCAAACAAATGTGAAACAGTAAGATTATTAGGCATAACACTTCCTGCAAATGACAACAGAGTGATCACTGCAAACATGATTGCTACAGGTTTCACAAAGGATTTTTGTTTTGCGATCGGCTTTTGCAGGACTTTCGCTTTTTTCTATTTTCAGATGAAGAAGCCTGTATTTGAATCGTATCTTCGTCTTGAAGTCCAGTCAGCTTCTTTGCCAAGCCAATTAGTAGACTCTGCCTCAATCAATCTGTTGCCACGTTTCTCAGAGTGGTTTTCTTTATTGAGAGACATCCATATAATAAAAGCGTTTAGAGTGCTGATGGTCCAGCATGTTATAAAATATTATCATGAGCCATCTTCGAGGTTTTCTTTTAGAAGTAAACCATCTCACCATTTGGTTCCTGGTATCTACACCGTTTTTCGTTGCGTTGTAGTACGTAATGACTTCTGGTTTCTGTTCCGGAGCCGGCGATTCAGGACTCTTATCTGAATGCATGGTACTCAGAAGAGTAACCACCTTCCTTTTCTTGGGACAATAGGAAACAATCATCGCTTCTTTTTGATAGCTATAGAGAGTAGTGGATTCTTTTATGTCAACGGTGGACACAAACTCTGCAGGAAGCTTTGCCTGTTCTTTCGAATTGTTCCCACAATGATGAGATTTTGCATTAGAAGTTTTCTTCCCAACTCAAAATTTGTCAAGAAGTGATCACTGATCACAAGTAATATTTCTTCCACTTTTTTCAAAAAGTTCTGAGAGCTTTAGCACTAATTTTGAATCTAGATTTGTTTCCCTCGGCTCACCTATTTCTCTTCCTTTACATACTTCTTCCTTTATCCATTTTCACAACGTAATGTGGTGTTAAGTTGCATATTGCCCAGATCTCGATGCTATATTTTTCTGGTTTGGATGGCATGTATTCAGGGAATAGGCAACAACCACAAAACGTTACCAGTTGTTCATCTACCGTCAGATTCGGACCAGGAACAAATGCATCCAAAAGAGATTCATTCTAAATTTCAAATACAATTCTAATAGGTGAAAATTTGTCTGGTGACCTGCAAGATCGTAGAGCTGCAGCATCATCAAATCGAAGGACACGTAATATGTCTTGAAAACGAGAATTTTACAAAAAATTGGTCTTCCATGTTCCTTATGCCACAACTGAAAAAGATCTTCATTGCTTGAATTGTATACATCAACTAGTAAAAATGTTTTCATTACTTTTTTAGCTCTACCACTATAGTGTCTTTTCAGTTATTTGAAAACACATCTTGGCCTTCTTTATTAGCCCATTTACATATTTCTTCAAGAAGAGTATTTCTGAAAAACAAGCAAAAGCAATCTCCAAGTGAACTACTCGTCCTCAAGGCATATCTAGTTGGTTCAGGCTTCTCTCTTATTATATTTCTTTGGCTCGTTTTAGAAGTAAGATGGAGCATCGGTTCTGCTGCCGAGATTTCCATACTACTTTTTGATTTGAAGAGCGCAATAGTCGTGTTGTATTGTTTTTGTCATTTGCACCTCTAGCTGCTGAATCATCATTATTATTATCCTCGAAATCATACTCTGGATGAGAAAGAATAATGTCTTCTTCTTTGTCATCGTCTGGAGGAACATAATCCCTGCAATCGTCATCATCCAGGTATCTGTCGCTAGTATTCGAATTCTTATTTTTGTCAACAAAAAGTAGACTATAAACTTTATCTGGAGTAAGATACTTGCTCATATTGACTTTATTCAAGCAAAATAACAACACAAAAAGAAAAACTGTTTACAGAATGAGCAAAAGCTTAAAATATTTTCTTTGCAGCCTAAAAAATATTATTTCTAGCCAAGCATTTTGTCACTACTTTTCTGACTAACTATACAACAACAACACATGTATACTTTGTATGTAAGAACTTACAGCTAATTGTTGTATCATCCACACCAACTCAAAACCTTTATCGCGTTCGCTTTCATACAAAGACTAGTCTCAACAGGAGTTCTCCGTACAACATCCGGTGGCCACCCTTTCCTCATATCGAGCAGCTAGCCTTTAACCTATAACTGCTACCCCTTGCAACAGAAACCTATTGATAAAGTACACTGCTCACATTTCTTTCGCAACTTGCTAAAGGCAAAGCTTTTCAAATGGGAAAATTACCACAAATAAGCTACAAATAAGACAAACTTGATCTGAATGATACAAGCTCAAATACGAACAGAGGATAAACAGGGCCAGTGCAGCTCAATTGGTAGAACTGCGGGCCAGTAATTCATGAGTGCGGGTTTGAATCCCGCCACTGCCATCTTGTTTTTTCCATTGTTCATATCTTTTTGCAGCCGTTATGGCAGCATAAATTGGCACTGGATGTACCAATTTGCAAAGGTAGAACATCATTCATTACATTGATAAAGCAGTTTAGCAGCTATTCTACCCAGGTTTTCTGGTGTGAAACATGACACAAAAGTTAATAGGTGGGGCCTTAGAGAAAGCCTTCGATACAAAGAAATTTCATGTATACTGCCGAGAAAAATTGCATTCTTTGGCATGGGTCAATTTGACCCGGTTGGAAAATAACGCAACTACTACACGTTACAGCGAACGTTTACATGATAAATCATTCAAAAATTTAACAAAGCATTTCTGAAGGTTACTTCTTCAAAGACTTGTAAAATCTCACTGCGTAAGAGTAAGTACAACGCGAGTAACACACATTTAAACTTTGCTGCGGGTCAAAATGACCCGCTTGGGAGTATAAGGGTTAAAGCAGTCATGAGAGATGCAAATTGCAGGCTGGTAATTCTTTTAACAAGGCAAAGTGCATGAAAGGTTTTTGCAATGTTTTCCTATGGGGAAAGGTACTTCACGTAATTTTTGGCTTGAGGTGAAAATGTTTCCTGCCAGCAGTACGCAAAAGCTCTAAGTAATGGAAAGGTTTCTTGTGACCGGTAAAAAAATGTTTAGAAACTAATTGTGACATCTGCTTGGTGCTCAGTTTTTAAAAATGGTGAAATTAACATGTACTAATAGTGTACCGCATTGGTGTTGATGTCACATGCATTTTATAACCAATGTGACTACTAATGTTTTGTAGCCTTTAACCTTTAAAACTAATCTTAATGAAGATCATTATGTCGCATCAAAACAAAATTTTTTTAACTCCCAAACAAAAAAGTGCATGTTACATGCATCAGAATAAGAAAAAATATCTCATGGAATAAGAAAATAGGGCTACCAAGTAAATAAACAAGTAATTTTAGCCATGTTTTTGTTGTTTTCTTGTTTTTATTACATGTTAGTAGGCTTGTGAAAGTTGTGTAGGCAGCCAAAAAAAGTATAGTTGTTGAAATTTTTTCCCTACGCATTGCTGTCTCGTGATCCACTAACCTAGAAATGAACTGGCGATGAGAAGAGCGTCAGCCGGAAACAGGGTATTCAAGCTTAGGTGCGAATATCGCTTTGCAATTGCAAAAGTTACTGGCAGTCTAGATTTGGAAAAACCAAATCGTGTCAAATGCTGCTTTTGTAAAAACTCATGAGTAGTAAACATCAGCGGATGTTACATTCGCATGTAGCAATGATATATCAGCGCAAAAATTGGCATCAGTACATCTGTAAAGTTTACTGAAAGAAAAAGCATTCGGAACGAAGAGAACAAGTTGTAACGGTAAATACAAAATAATGCTAAAAGCTTAAAATTTTTAGAACCGTTATTTCCGAGACGGGTGTCGAGCAATCAGAGTCGAAGGAATGCGATAGCCTTGGTAGATTGGATGTTAATAAACAAGTTTCTTGTATTGATTTGCATGATATTGTAATAGACCCCTATTTAAGTAGCTTTCTGTCAGCGCCTTTTTGTGACCATACCCTTCCCCAATCCACGGTTTTTGAACTGAAGTGTGTGAAAGGATTCTAAAAGGGCGTAAGGGCATGGTACCCTAGACCTCCCTTGAATAAGTGAGAAAATAGGAGAAATAGGCGTTCTGAAGGAGCTGATCTCCAAAAACAGGGTCTTCACACGAGAAAATGTGGGACAACCGGAAATGTAATCTTCCTACAAAAAAAGGTGATGGTTGTCACAATTTTAGATGACGCAAGTTTTCTCTAAGGCATAAGAACCCCTGTTCTTGGTGATGCAAATTTTAAGTGATGCGTGATTAGGTGATGCAAATTTGTTCTAGCTAAGGCATAAGAACCCCTGTTACTGGTGATGCAAATTTTAAGTCGTGTCTGTAAACTCAATAAAAAAGAACGTGGGCTTAACCCTAAATGGTGTGTTAAAACATTGTCTAAAAACCAGTTGCTTATTGTTTTAAGCCTGAATGCAAAGTTATTTTTTATTCAATAACAGAAGGTTTTTACTATTTATATAAAGATAAAAACTTTTTTGAGATTAACCTATCTGATTTTGAGCATAATTTTAGTTTGAATTAAGATTTTACATTCAAAAATGAAAAAAATTGTTTTGAAGGCCCAACTTATTGCGATTTTTTACCATTGTTGTAAAGGTGATAACTTTTTTGGTTGGTGATCCATTAAAAAACCATTTATTTCTTTAAGTGACTTAAGAATGCGCGAATCCGCGACTTCATTTGAAATATACACCACCACGGCCGTCGTTTCAATTCTAATCAAAACGTAAAACTGTTTATTGTGGTCCCCTTCCAAATAAATTTTTTGAAAGTCCGGTTGAAGCTATTTGTTTTCTTGACAATCTTTAGGACAGGGGTCACCAACCGTGTGCCCGTGGGCACCATGTCGCCCGTGAAGGCAATATGAGGTGCCCGCCAGCCTGTTTTAAAATATTCTCAAAATGTTTTCAAAGGTCGATGGTGGCTACAAAAAAAAAAAGGTAGCCTAGGGTTGCGAGACATCGGCCACCGAAGTAATGGCAACAGATATGTAATGGCACCGCCTGCCAATACAAAATAGATCGAACATCAAGTCCGGGATGTTGCAAACTTTAGGATAAGTGCGCCCCCACTTTAATCAATATCCAAAAAGTAGCCCATGGTCCAAGAAAGGTTGGTGACCCCTACTTTAGGATAATGCGGCACTTTTTGTAACTCCTTAAAAATAGTTTAGTAGAGACAATTTAGCGTTAGTTAATGGCGTCTAGGCCTATAAAAATTGCAATTTTTTCCAGATTCCCTTCAATTAAAACACATGCTTATGAAGCTAACTGAGATCGCTTTCAACAATCAAGAGCGACTTAAAATATTGACATCACTGATGCAAAGCGTTGCAACAACGTCAAACGCGAAAGCAACTTTTAGTGAAAAGTCGGTGGCGTTGAATTTGCCTCAAAAAAATCTGAAAAGTTTGCCAGAGCTAGAATCTTCGATAGAAGAAGTTGATGTTCGAGATAATTTGGTAAGTGGCGTTTCAAAATACCTCTAGTTGTCAACTGAGTTTTACATGCAAATACTACGAGTTTAATATTTTAATTCAGTGAATTAAACCAGTGTGGACGTGTGTAGTTTCAATTTTTTTAAAATGATTGGTGCAATGACAATTTCACAGTGCATTTAAAACGTAATGGTTTATATTAAGAGAAATATCGTGACAACAAATTTACAAAACCTGCACAGTAGCTGAGTAATTAAATCAGCAAAATAAGTCACAAATGGCGTTGCATTTTGTTGCAAAATAATTTATTTTATTTGGGATTTTGGTCAAATGACCGAAACCAAAACTTTGGTAAGTTTTTAGGTTAATTATTTTCACACTCCCAAGAGAGTGAAAAATAAAAGCTTTGCTTTATTATGAAAACTGGTTGCATACAGTTCTTTTGTATATTGGAATTTTATATTTACTGATGGTCTATTACTGCTGAATAAACGAAGTATTAATTGTTATGCTTTGTTGTAGACTTCGTTTCTGCATAACGTAGGTGGCAGAAATTTGCAAGAACTCTGCCGCCGCGCTTTTCCGGAAGTGATACACGACGATGTGGCGTTCCAGTGTAATTTGACTGGCAGAAATGAGAAAGAGGCGCTACAAAATACAAATGCTTTTAATGTCTTTTGTCGTAAGTACTTCACATAATCTATAATTGTATGCATAGTACAACCTCAAATATTACTACTAATGATAATTACTCTAGCCACGTATGCTCAGTAATTTTTCATCTGCTATTAAACGTTTTCTTAAATATAACCCATCTTTAGAAACCACAGATATACGTTTAAAGCTGTTTGTAATTTGCCATGTATCGTTTTCCAATAAAATATCGCACCTGAATATGCTGTTATTCTGGCTACCTGGTATTTTTGA
The DNA here is from genome assembly GCA_963675345.1 of Trididemnum clinides. Lineage (NCBI taxonomy): Eukaryota > Metazoa > Chordata > Ascidiacea > Aplousobranchia > Didemnidae > Trididemnum > Trididemnum clinides. The sequence continues at coordinate 3,226,832 of OY776305.1, read as the reverse complement.
TAAATTCATTTTATTTAGCTCTTCTGGTAATGATTACGTTTATTTAAGTTGATACAAGTTCTTACCGAGCATGCAAAAAACTTCAATATCCGTCAACGTTTCGAACAGCTATACAGCTGTTCTTCATCAGGACTAACAATAAACGAAAGCACGAGTGAGGCAATATAAATAGTTTGCTACACAATCGATAGAAAAAGGCAAAACAAAAAGTTTAAAGGCGAATAATAAACAACTGTAGATTACCTCAAATTATCATAAGTTTCAGAATAAATACAATTTTCTTTATCATTGATTGAATTTTCAGAATTATGAATAAAAAAAAATTCAAGAAATCGGCGTTTGGTAAAATCTATTTCAAAGGTTAAAATTTTGCTATGATCCCAGTCAACTCGGTGATCTTTGGTGATGACATGCTTAACCAATGCCGTTTTTTTATTAAAATTGTTGTCATCAACTTTTGCCAGATTTGCTGGCTTTAAATCCCTTTTATGCTCAGCCAATCTTGTTTTGTAAGCCCGTCCAGTTTCCTCAATGTAGATACCAGTGCAATCTCGACAAGAAATCTGGTAAACTACACCAGGTCTAGACGACCTTTCAACCGAGTCTTTTGCCTTTGGTAACATGTCTTTTAAAGTTAAATGCGGTTTGCTACTAACCAAAATTCCCACGTTTCTTAAAATTTTTGACAAAGTCTCAAAGTATCTTGGAACATAAGGCAGCACAACACGTGTTTTAATTTTCTTTTTTTTCCGCTAAAGATAAATTTGTTTTTGTTTTCAAACTTCTAACTGTGCGTTTTAGAAACCATTTGGGATAATCATTCTTCTTTAAAGCTTCCGTAATTTTTGAAGTTTCTAATGTTTTATTTGCCCGCTTGGAATTTAATTGTGATTGAGCTCTTTTTAAAAAACACTTTACCAGTCCTTGCTTCTGACTCATGGAATGCGCTGAGTTGAAATTTAGATGTCTGTTAGTGAGCGTTGGCTTTTTATAAATCTTTGTCATTAACCCCCACTAGCTTCTCGAGTAACACAGACATCCAAAAAAGGTGTGGAATTGTTGGTCTCATGTTCTATGGAAAATTTTATACTGGCTTCAATGTTATAAATATGATTATGAAATTCATTAATCTCTGTTTTTTTAATAATAACAAACGTGTCATCAACATATCTCCTCCAAAATTTGGGTGGGTTTGAAAAGGTTGACACTGCTTCTTCCTCTACATTTTTCATCACTTAATTTGCGATTATGACGGAAACAGGTGAACCCATCGCGACACCAAATATTTGACGATAGAATTTACCACGAAAATAAAGATACGTATTATCAAGACACAAATTTAATGCAGTCATAATATCAGTCAGGGTAAGGTCAGATCTATCATCAAGGGTGTCATCCTTTTTTAATCGTTCTAATACAATGGTTTTGGCCACATCAACTGGTATTTTAGTAAACAAAGAAATGATATCAAACGAAACCACGCATTTATCATGATTGATTGTCAAATTTTTTAGTTGTTCTACAAATTCATAAGAATTCTTCACAGTAAAACCATTAGCGCCGACTAGCGGTGTCAATAAAACAGCAATGAACTTGGACAAATTATAAGGCGGTGAATTTATATAGGAAACAATAGGTCGAAATGGAAAATCAGTTTTACGAATTTTTGGTAACCCATAAACGCGTGGAGCAATGGAATCAGTGCTGTGTAAATAACGGTAGGTCAGTTGTGAAATGTTGATGACACGTTTGTTATTATTAAAAAAACAGAGATTAATGAATTTCATAATCATATTTATAACATTGAAGCCAGTATAAAATTTTCCATAGAACATGAGACCAACAATTCCACGCCTTTTTTGGATGTCTGTGTTACTTGAGAAGCTAGTGGGGGTTAATGACAAAGATTTATAAAAAGCCAACGCTCACTAACAGACATCTAAATTTCAACTCAGCGCATTCCATGAGTCAGAAGCAAGGACTGGTAAAGTGTTTTTTAAAAAGAGCTCAATCACAATTAAATTCCAAGCGGGCAAATAAAACATTAGAAACTTCAAAAATTACGGAAGCTTTAAAGAAGAATGATTATCCCAAATGGTTTCTAAAACGCACAGTTAGAAGTTTGAAAACAAAAACAAATTTATCTTTAGCGGAAAAAAAAGAAAATTAAAACACGTGTTGTGCTGCCTTATGTTCCAAGATACTTTGAGACTTTGTCAAAAATTTTAAGAAACGTGGGAATTTTGGTTAGTAGCAAACCGCATTTAACTTTAAAAGACATGTTACCAAAGGCAAAAGACTCGGTTGAAAGGTCGTCTAGACCTGGTGTAGTTTACCAGATTTCTTGTCGAGATTGCACTGGTATCTACATTGAGGAAACTGGACGGGCTTACAAAACAAGATTGGCTGAGCATAAAAGGGATTTAAAGCCAGCAAATCTGGCAAAAGTTGATGACAACAATTTTAATAAAAAAACGGCATTGGTTAAGCATGTCATCACCAAAGATCACCGAGTTGACTGGGATCATAGCAAAATTTTAACCTTTGAAATAGATTTTACCAAACGCCGATTTCTTGAATTTTTTTTTATTCATAATTCTGAAAATTCAATCAATGATAAAGAAAATTGTATTTATTCTGAAACTTATGATAATTTGAGGTAATCTACAGTTGTTTATTATTCGCCTTTAAACTTTTTGTTTTGCCTTTTTCTATCGATTGTGTAGCAAACTATTTATATTGCCTCACTCGTGCTTTCGTTTATTGTTAGTCCTGATGAAGAACAGCTGTATAGCTGTTCGAAACGTTGACGGATATTGAAGTTTTTTGCATGCTCGGTAAGAACTTGTATCAACTTAAATAAACGTAATCATTACCAGAAGAGCTAAATAAAATGAAAATATCACACCACTATAATGCGGCTCATTTGATGTAGATGGTTTCTTCTAAACAATTTGAGTCTCGGTGATACGGATTTTATTGAATAAATAGTTGGAGACGACGTTGATGTGGGCTTACAATTGCTCGCTAAATTAGAATATAGGCATCATTTTGAAAAAGACAAACCGCTCCAAGGAGGCATTGCATATGGCTTTGGCAGGCCCTAAATGAAGCGACTAACTGTTAGGAAATCATTTTCTTTGCAGGCGCTGCCCACCAAAATCCAGCAACTTCTAATTCATCTACAAAGGATGTAGAAGTTGCTGTTAGCAAGTGGTTGCTAGGTGAAAGAGATTGGGGTGGTCGACGATCCTTGCGACAGAAAAAGAAGCTTCTTCAAAAGGAATAAACTTATATAGTGTGTGGAAATTGTTGTTCATCTTTTTTATTTGTAAGGTTATTAGTAGATATAGATTTTTCAGATCTTTGTGGTTCTTATATTTTTATCTGTTATAGCTTAAGACAGCGTATTGTCAAATTTGTTAACCGGTTGGACGGGTCAAATCGTACTTTAAGAGTGGCTCTAAAATATAGGAAGTCCCATCTTATGGCTATTTTGTCTTAAACTGTGAGCTAAAACTTTTGTGAATAAGCAGTTGCCTTATTGGAGATTAGTGTCAAGTCGGTGTTGGTGTCCATTTGTGTTGCAATATTGTGGATAGCTCAGATGAGACCTACCTTTTTTGGCCGGACAAGTTGATAGCGGGCCCATATGGTTGTCTACCTTAAAAGACAGTAGGCAACCATTGCAAGATTAATCTTACATTTGCACAGAAAAGCCCTGTTTAATAATGGTCTGTGAATATGGGACTTACACAAAAACAAGATAGGCAGCCCATACAATATGGTGGGTTGCCCATAAAGAGCCGATGTTTTCTGGACGGACAAGTTGATATTGGGCCCAGTTGGGCAACCCGTGTGGGGCCCACATAGCTGCCCACCTGAAAAATACATGGGTTCCACATTTCAATGCTAGCTGGGAAGATTTATCAAGCATACACCCCCTTCATCTTCCCTGGCAGGGCCGATGCTGGGACAAGGAAATATAAGTGCAGCCAGAGACTTGGAAGTCACAAACGCTATTAATAAGATTACCAGACAATAGGTTATTTCTATCAACGCATCATTCGTTATGGCTATCATTGTAACTAAATATTTTGTAGTGCCCCACATCATGAACGAAAGGATTCAAACTATAAATTCTTTACTCTTGCAGTGAATGAGACCAGTTTTGATTGAAGACAGGTCGGAGTAAGGAGCAGTTTGGCGTTCAGTCAGTTACATTTGAACTGAGCTAGTTTCAAATCGGATAAATGCATATTTGTAAACAAATTATCTGTTTATAAATAAGACCAGTCTTGATTTAAAAGTAGAAAATTGACAATAGTGGCATAGCCAACTTAAATGTAATGAAATCTCTTGTTTGAGGCAATAACATCGCTTCAAGCAAGTGAGGGAAGAGCAAAGCTATTTTTCTGGGTCTCCGTTTCTCAGTTTTGTTTGAAACTTTTGGGAAAAACAGAACTTCTTTCCTCGCTATGCCAATGCCAGGGTAAACAGGCGCAGCCATGAAACTTGATATCACAAATAAAATTACAAAAAGGGGACATGAAGTCATGAAAGAGTCCTACCACCAAATAGGCAAATTTATTTTTGTATTTCTCAAAATAGTCACAATCTTGGCCCCCACGCCCGAAGTCAACTTAGAAAGAACGGAGAAAAGTTTGTGAAACGATAAGTTGGTAGTAAGTCAGACCAGTGGTGGATTAAGGATTTCGGGGACCTGATGCAAAAAATCATGAGGACCCCCAAACTGCCCAATTTTTCGATAAAGATCCTTATTTATTTTTCTTTGAGATCACCTTATCTATGAAGCAATAAACCTATCTATAGTTCAAGTTGCGGTGATAACCTTTCTTTAGAGATTGCCATTATTTCAAAGAGCTGAAACTGCTTATCTTTGTCCAAATTGGGGTCCAGACCTATTTTTGGAGATCAAAGATTTTTACATCAAAATTACGGGCATGCCTGGTGTAACTGCCATCTTTTTTTTGTTTATCATCAAAGGTCCCAACTTACAATCTTTTGATTGCTGTTAATCGAGCCTCGGTGTCTTCCTTTTTGCCTGACTAAAAATCATGAGTTTGTAGATGTAAAGCGATACATGTAAGTCTGTTTGAGTTTATTCTTAAAATTTATTACCTAAATTCTATGTATTACAGTCATGATTAAAATTGTCATTTGGCTAGAATTTTGGCAAATTGCTTTTTGTGTTATATTGATGCTTTTTGGCTTTTGTTTGTTTCGATAATACAGTATTTTGTTTATTACAGAAAACGCGCACCTAAGAAATCTGTATGTTTTGTTTGAGAGAAACTGGCAGAAAATAAGATCTTTGCATTTACATCTGAAAAGGGTAGCATTTCATTTCTTAAAAAGGAGAGTCGAGGCAGCTGCCTCACACTGAGTCTACCACTGAGTAGGATTAGTCCTGATTAACGACGATGATGATCACCATTATGGGGAAGTGACTTTGGTCCTCCTTTACACCAACTAATGATAATTGCTCGAACAAAAGGGATTAGATTAAAGTCAGCGCCGGCGGCTGAAGCTATATTTTTAACCTCACATAACCGATGGTTGGTCATGCCGACTAATAGTCTATAATTGATCAAATATGAGCTGTTGATAAATTATAAGCTACAAGCTTAGTGATGCTAGCAGATTGGAACTGTAAAAAAATATGCGCACTGACTAAAGCTAGCTTCAGATATTCAATAACTTAAAGATAAAAATATCATGAAGTCTGATTATAACTATTTTGATTGTAATATAAAAGATAATTGATATGACCTCAAGCAAAGGACAAATACTGTTGCGGTATGTTGTCAAAGAAAGAGCGAAATAGCTACAGCTCCACATTATTGGAGCATATCATTTGCGACAGTTAGCTGTTCTGCTGCTTGACCTTCAGCGGCACTTCGAAAAGATTGTCCCCTTGTTTGAAAGGTGTCGTGGTTAGCAATAGCTCACAGACGAACAAGCCTTGCAACAGGCCTCTCCCGAAACAATTGATTTTTCTGGAAAATCCCAAATTTCTGCTACACGAGCATTTGTGAACTGAGTGCGATGTTAGTTGTTCTTTACGCATAAATATTTTTGAAAACCTTTTATTGCAAGGAGTGTTTCATGTATTTTATTCTTCCATGACGGGAAAACCTATTGTGGGTTGTAACGAGGCTGCTTTCTAACTGAGTTCCCATTACTAATGGCACAGTGTATTTCAACTACAAGCAAAGAAAATTGCTGCGAAATTCTTTTCTCAAAGACACAACGTTCTTCAAGACACATCACGGTGTGTGGAGGCGCGACTATTGCAGGCACTACTGCAGTGTGGAGGCGCAACTGTGGATGGTGATTTAACCTACTCTGCCAAGTAAAATGCGGCAGCGTAAAATAATCCAACACTGGATCTAGTCACCGGCTTCAAACGAAGGTAGTCACAATAGTGCATAAGAAACAAGCTAAAAAGGAAAATCGAGTAACTGCGCCTTGAAAAGTTCCACTTGAGATCATCATTTTTAAGAAAACAATTTTCACCTAAGCCAGGACGAAGCTGATCGCTTCTAAATTCAATGATTTATTTATCATCACTAAACAGGACTTGGTTTTGTTGATATTTAGCAAAATATGGTGGTCCAAAAATAATTAAAAAATTCTGTGCCATGCATAGGCTATAGGCTACAAAAGCATCTTTAGGCATACATTGTTGCAGAGAGATTGTTTCTGCTGCTATTTTGTGTTCCAGGGTGAGATTATCCGTAAAACAATTAACCTTTTAATCAAGCGCTTTTTGCTCTCCGATATCCGGATATAATTTTGTCGATTAACTAAATAAAAAAAGCAACGTTACTATTTCGTTTTACACTTCTGCGCCTTCGTGTCAAAAAGACCTAGGCGACATTTTTATCAATTTTCAATTAATATCCTTTTATGGTGGTACATAGCCCTAGCTATCTTCCTGAGAATTGACAGCACTTAGTTATATAGGCCTATCTATTCCTCAACACATGCTTGTGTTATTTTAACCTATGTGCATTGCTGTATAATTTGTTTGTGTCAAAACAACCTATCTGCCATACAAAATTAACTTACACTCAATCAAAATGAAATCAAGCAAAATTGTAGAAGTAACAGTAAGTTTAAGCTATTGTAATTTATTGTTTCTTTGAAGTAACTCAATAAAATAGCGTATTTTTCAGAAATTTGAAGTTCCTTTTCCATTTCAAAATGTCTGACCATCTTCCTAAACGTACAAAAGCTGCAGCTAAAAGAAAGTAAGTTTCACATTCTTCTATGCTGCGAAATCATATCCTACATCTACAATGAAGGCCATTGTAAATCATATCCATTTTCGCCTATCCATCATATACAATCAATTTATAGGCTGATCAAAATCAAATCAAACAAAATGAATAATCTAAACGTTTTGAATTTTTTTAGATATAAATATATGCCTATACAGCATAGGCTTAGCCTCCATCAATGTATTATCGAGTATATGCTACGTAATCCCATTTTAGAATTGTATCTCATGACTTTATTAAATGTGACAATGATTAATTGACCGCGATTAATCGCATAGCGTCCACACAAAATATTTTCACTACACATGTAGGGTAGGTAAACAGTTATGAGTATACGCTTACGGTAGGGGAGAGTGGGGCACCATGAGCCTAAGGGCACCTTGAGCCAGGGCCTTCCTGAGCCTTGTGGTTCAACTTTTATTTAAAACATAAAGGTATAAATGCTGCTTTATTGACAAAGAAGTAAGCTACAAATTATCACTGCATTATCTTTTCATTTAGTTGAAGTTTCAGCAGACATCCTAATTTTTACACATTAAAGTAACTTTTTTGGGTACGTTTCTTTTTCTACTTGTACGTTGATAACTGGCAGCAGCCGCTCGTTATACTGTACAAGTAAGAAGGCTTGTGTGCACTACAGAACTAGTGTATAAAAGATATCAGCTCGCCAACCGTTTCCAGGTTACATGGGTGAGAAGTAAATATGTTCACTTGGGGTACCTTGAGCCAGCTGTTGTGGGGAAGCTTGAGCCTGGCTCATAGTGCCCCACAATCATAAACTGAATGGTGGTTTAGCACCCTTGTTAAATCATAAACTGATTTAATTTCAGCATTTTAATGTTTTAATGTGAAACACGGTTTCGCGCTCTTTTTTACTGATAAATAAGTAAGAAACTTGTTGAAGAAAGAGTAGCGTAGCTGCGAAGTTGTTTTATGCAGAGGGACTTAAATTAAATAGTTTTTTTGCAAGCGTTGTGTTTTAGACACAGTCTTGGAGATTGTACAGTAAATGAGTTGGCCTATCCATTGTTTGGCGAAATGCAAAATTCACCAGAAACCAGTACAGTAGGCAAAGCTACTCTTATTGCAAAGTTCTTTGCATGGATTTACTACTACTTTAAAACTTAATAGATAGCCGAAAAAAGATCTATGTGGCATATAAATCTTTGCAATCTAATCAATGACTTCGTTTTTCTCCTTCCAGACGTAATGGTGCGAAATTATAAGCGTAAGTCTGGTAAAGGTGTTTTCGACAGTAGCATTATGCAGAGAGCTGTTCATGAAGTAGTTCAGAATGATGGCAAGATTCGACCTGTTGCTCGTGACATGCAAGTGGATAGAATGACCCTTACAAGATATGTAAAAAAATTTAGAGTTGGTCAAATAAATGAACAGGACATTCTCATTCCAAAACTAAACACAAGATAGGTTAGCATGTTTTCTTTCCTAATTTTTCATACAAAAGGTTGGGCTTATAAGGCAAACTATTGGCTGATGTGGTTGTTAGCTTACTTTTTTTGTTCGTGCTGTTTGTGATGGAAAAATAGTGACTAAAAGAGAGGAAAAATGAAAACTAACTTCAACTCTTTCTCTAAGTCTAACCCCTATCTCACCCAGTCATTCTCTTTCTGAATTTAGGATGGAAAAATGATATGACCACCTTTGTAGACAAAACACGTCAGCTTTTAGTAAATGAGTCCCAAAATCGATGCACCTCTGATATGACTTACAAAGGTGTGCAGAAAATTAAAGGTGTCATCCCCAGTCATCATTGGTAAAGACGACAATTTTTTGTTTTCAGATTTTCGCAGAAAATGAAGAAAAATCCCTAGAAGAATACATTCTGGTGTGTTCGAAGATGTATCATGGTCTGAATTACCAACAAGTCCAGAAACTTGCTTTTGAATTTGCTGAGAAACGAGGTATCTTATTTCCTCAGTCTTGGAAGAAAAACAAGATGGCAGGAAAAGACTGGATGTATGGATTTATGCAACGCCACCAAAACATTAGTTTGAGGAGTCCAGAGGCTACTAGCGTTGCTAGGGCATGTGGCTTCAACAGGAAGGCAGTGTCTGAATAATATGATATTTGGAGAAAGATCCTTCATGAAAAAAAGTTTGAGGCTCATTCCATATTTAATTACGATGAGACAGGTTGCACCACTGTTCAGAATGTGTCAAAGGTTCTTGCTCCAAAAGGCATGAAGCAAGTTGGACAGACAGTTGCATCAGAACGTGGAACACTCGTAACAGCTGGATGTTGCGTAAGTGCTTCTGGTCGTTCTCTTCCTCCCGCATTGGTGTTTCCACGTGTCAACTACAAGGACCATTTTATACGAGGAGCCCCAGCAGGGACGCTGGGCCTGGCCAACCAAAGTGGTTGGATGACTACGGAACTTTTTCCTAAAGTCTTGGCGCACATCATCAAGCACATAGGTTGTACAAAAGAAAAGCCAGCTGTATTACTGATGGACAATCACAAAAGTCATTTAAGTCTGGAAGTCGTGGAAATGGCCCGGGTCAACGGATTATCCATTGTCACCTTTCCACCCCACTGTTCACATCGTTTGCAGCCTCTTGATGTTTCCTTTTATGGCCCACTAAAGTCTTACTACAAAAATGCTGTTGATGAGTGGAATTTGAGTAATCCTGGCAAGAGAATTTCCATTTATGATATTCCTGCATGTTTTGCAAGGGCATTCAACAAAACTTGCACCTATGAAAATATTACGTCTGGTTTCCGGAAGAGCGGAATTTTTCCATTAAATTCAGATACTTTTACCGACGCAGATTTCCTTGCAGCCACTGTCTTCCAACAAGAACCAGAAAAAATGCAAACCAATGCACCAACCACTGAACCATCAGCTTCTGCCCCTGCGAAGATTACAGCAGAAAGCCAAGCAAGCACGTCTGCCATAAGAGATGTCGATAAAAGCTTTTCTGACCTTACCGAAATAAGACCATTTCCAAAGAGGAAACAAAGTGAAATGAAAGAGAGAAAGAGGAAACGAGGCTATGCAAAAGTTCTTACAAGCACGCCAGAGAAAACTAAATTAATTAAAAGTCATCAAAAGAAACATAACAAAAAAGCCAAAGGAAAGATAGTAAAGAGAAGGAAAGCAACCGATGGATATAATTCTGTGCTTGATTCGGATGATTCATTTTCTAAACTGGATTCTGATTCTGACGACTATGAGGAGAAGTTTGAAAAGGATTTTGGACTGCAAAATTCAAACAAAGAACTAGAAGTTGGTGACTACATAATTGTAAAACTGATGCCAATTAACAGTACAAAAGCCCGGCATTATGTTGCCAACGTTGTTGAAAAGAATGAAGATGGAGATTATGAAGTACAGTTCTTTAGACAGTCATCTAAAGTGCCCGGCAAGTTTGTGAAACCAATTGAGGAGGACACTAGTATAGTGCAGAGGGAAGATATTGTTTTCTGTCTTCCTCCTTTATCTTCAGTAGGTGGCAACAAACGGATGCAATCGATGCTCAGGTTTCCCGTCGGTCTTGACAAATTCTCATGTGAATAAAAATGTTAATACAATTTGGAGTAAACCACTAACATGCGTGAAATTGAGTTGTTGGTCTGTTGTTATTGTTATAGTTGAGCGTTGTGGCCCATCTTGGATATATAAGATGATCCGTCGGTAATTCATTTCAATGGTGCCAGTACTTCAGCAAGCTTTCTGAGAAGTTATGTGTTTTTCACTAATGTGCAACGATAATTAAAATAAAGTAAAATTTTATTGAAATTTGTGTGTTAGATGTACTGGCTCATGGTACCCCAAGCCCGGCTCAAGGTACCCCATGGTTGGGGTACCTTGAGCCATTTGAGAAAACATTTTTAAGATAATATTAAACTAGTTTAGAGAAATAACCTATTCTTAAAAATTTGTCAATACAGACACAACACGTCATAGTTTGTTCTAAAAATAAAAGTGCTTCAATAGAGCAACAAATAGATTGTCTACGGTACAAAAAGTAGAAAGTGGCTCATGGTGCCCCACTCTCCCCTAATACATTACCATTACCGAAGCTGTTCATGTAGTCTATAAGCCTACTTACCTATTTAGCAACAAAAATGATGATTCCTTTGAATTTGCACGCAGGGTGACCATATTTTCGTTACCAAAAAGGAGGACATTTTTTGATAATAATTATTATCAGTCCTACAAGTCATTTTGCAAGGCTGGGAAAATTTTTTGGATATTTGTTGGACACTGACCGCTTTTGATAATTATATTTTGATAATTAGTACTAATACAGCAGTTTATTTTTTGATTTATTATGCCAATGAACAAAAAATGTAAATCGGACAGTTTTTTTATGCTTTGAAGTGTCTACATGCATGTCTAAGCTAAGTTTGCCTTTATTTGCTACAGAAACAAAAGTTCCGTAGCCACAAGTGATGCATTCTGCTTCGCACTCATCTCGTCCTTTTCTAAAAAATGGATGCTTCTGTTGAAGTTCTTTAGTAAACTTTGATTTTCTTTTTGGCATACCGCATTTATTTTTTAGATTTTGTTTTATTTTTCAAAAGTCACAGCAATGATAATTACAAACAGTTCAACTGAAAATATTGTTTGATTTTTTAAACTAAAATAAATATGTACCGAAAAAATGGTTTCTTTGAAATTAGGTGAATCGACCAGAACAACAAAGCAAAATTTATCTCCGTATCTCCGCTGCGTAAAATACAAGAAATACAGTTTGGAAACTTACCGGTATTTGTATCGTTTTCGATGTAATTTTACTCTTTCAAACCTAAAGCAACAGTCAGTCTGAGGTGAACCATTGGGAAACTGCCTTTTATCATTCCTTATCAGTTATACTTATTATCACTTGAACTAATATGCAGTGACATAATTTTTTTATAACACGGTAAACGTAAAAAGGAATTTTAAACGACTTTCGATGACCAAATTAGTTTTATTAAAAAGAAGGACAAAAAAGGCATTTTTAAACATCCTTGGAGGACCAATTACTTTTTACCAAAAAGGAGGACATGTCCTCCAAAAAGAGGACGTATGGTCACCCTATTTTCACACCATCAAAATATGAAAAATTTAAGCATGATTTAACAGATTCGAACATTCGACCGGTGGCATGATACCCAAATGCAGTAACCCCTATACTGCTCGACATTTGTTAATATGGCAATTTTCATAGTTAACATACCTATTAAAGTATTGCTTGAATATAAAAAAGTAATAGATTGACTCTGAAAAATCAATCATGTTACCAAATTATCGATAGATAACGATGAACATTTCTCTTTCAGGCGATTGACAATCGAAGATGCAGCGGCAAGGGTGGTGGAGAGTGACAATGATTTAACTACTGACGCGGAAAATGAAGCTCACGATACTAGTGACCCGCAGAATGAAGCGATCATCAAAGATTGTAGTGGGGATAGTGTAATTGTCACAGATAATCAGGAACTTGAGAATAGTGTGCTGCTTCATAAAAATATGAAGGAGAATAAAGAAAACATTTTGTCAAAAGGACAGAGTAGAAAGCAAAGAGAAGAGAACAAGAGACGGAGAGAGAGCATGGAATGGAGTATACGAACAGGAAAGGTAAGAAGAAAGATGGCAAAAAATTACAACCGGTCACATGTAAAGATAACACGGGTCGACATCATTTTTATTTTCTGGCTAAAATGGTTGCTTTTAAGACAATTTGCATATGCTGATTACAAATCTGAAGTTCCTTTTTTTCTATCACGTCAGGATTTTTAATAATCTGCAATTTAAATTTTTTGCAGCACATTAGTGATAACAGCCTGTTTTAAGAAACATCCCTTGTTGTTGCGTCATTGTTGTTATTGTCGTAGTTGCTACACCTCATTGTGATGTCATAATTATTATATTGTGGCTTTTTATTTTATTAAAAAATGTTTATTATGCTTATTTTGTTGTTAAGTTAGGGGACTAAGACAAAGCATGAGTCCCGCACAAAGTTTGTTGTAATTGTGTGTCGTCATTGAGGCAGTGGAGCATTGGAAAGCAAAAGCCTTTAGCATTTGGTGTTTGAATGGTTCTAATGGACATGGCAAAAATTGTTACTTTAGTTCATGTGTTGTTGCTGGATTCAATGTTAAAAATAAGCATAAAATTCAGAATCCTAACTTGCCTTGTGGCATACGGCTATTTTTTATATGTCAGATGTACTAATTCCATTGCCTCCAAGAGATTTGGAAACAGGTGAAGATTCTGTCAGTAAAGAGTCTTTGTCTGATAGCCAACTGACGGAATGTTCAGAGTATGAGTATGATGATCAGCAGCCAAAGCCATTTAATCAAGCCGAGATAAATGACCTTGTCAGAGATTTGAATTTGCCTAAAGCTTCTGCTCTTATTCTGGGTTCCAGATTGAAAGCAAAATGTATGCTTTGCTCTAATACGACTTTTGTTTGGTGTAAATATTGTGAAAAAAAATATATTTGCTTCTTTGCCATGGATCACTCTTTATTCTATTGTGTGGATATTCAAGATCTTATAGAAAAATTGGAGACCGTTTATAACCCCAGTGATTAGCGCCTCTTTATTGATGCATCAAAATCAAGCCTGACAGCTGTTTCATTGCGCCATAGAAATCATTTTGCTTCTATCCCTTTTGCTTATTTGACTTGCATAAAAGAGTCTAAGGAAAATTTTGCTGTCGAACTTACAATATGGCTGGCACTCACATGTGGAAAATGTGTGTTGATTTTAAGGTCCTAAACATGCTACTTTGTCAACAGTCTGGATTTACGAAATATCCTTGTTTTATTTGCAAATAGGACAGCAGGAACAGGAATAATTATTGGATTAAACATGACTGGCAATTGAGAGAGCCCTTTACACCAGGTTATAGAAATATTTTACATCCTGCTCTTGTTGGCAGATCCAACGTGATACTTCCAACACTACATATTAAACTGGGCCTCATGAAACAGTTTGTAAAAGCTCTCAATAAAGAAAATGCCTGTTTTAAATACATTCGAGAAAAGTTACCAAATTTAAATGCTGAGAATGTTAAAGAAGATGTATTTGTTGGACCTCAAATTAGAAAACTTACCAAAGACCTGCAGTTTCTCTCTACCATGACAAATGTGGAAAAAACATGGCTTTCCTTTGCAGAAGTAGTATCAAAGTCTCTTGGCAACGCTACAGATTCTGACTACCAAAACATTGTAAGAAACATGTTAGCTTGTTTTGAAGCGCTTGGATATCGCACGAGTTTGAAAGTTCATTTCTTGCATGCACACTTGCACTATTTCCCACAAAACTTGGGTGGTATGAGTGAAGAACATGGGGAACGCTTTTATCAGGGCATCAAAATCATGGAAAGCCGGTAATAAGGGTGATGGGATGTATCCATGATGGCGGACTACTGTTGGTGCCTGAAATGCGATTGTAAGAGTAGTGAGGTTGTAAGAAGAGCCAAAAGAAGAAAACTCATGCCTCACACCAACAAAGAAAAAAACAATTTAGTTTGAAAAAAAATTTTATTGAGCAAATGAACAAAAATGTGTTGAGGTTATTAAACGCATTTTTAAGTAAAATTTGAACTCAATTTTTCAAAAAAGTGTGACGTGATGGGTGAATTCTGATTGCAAATTCGGAATCAGCGTAGTCAAATTAGGTAAACTCATCTAATTGTTTAAAAAAAAGAATAAAAATGTTGCAAAATGTCGCCTAGTGAATTGCTGTGTAAGAATATTCGAAGCTCAGCGTGAAATGATATTTGATCAATTTTATGAGACAAGTGCAAATGAGCAGGATCAATTTATATCAGGATGCATGATTGAAATGGGAATAAATAGAAGAAGGATAGAAATAACAGAAAATGTAAAGCGCAATTACAGCAGAAAATATTTTCTTTTAACAGGTTCAGATCGTCATAGCGTTTGTCGATCTTTCTTTCTCCGTACGCTATCAATAAGCGATTCCAGAATTTGTACAATATCAAAAAAACGCGGAGAAAGTGGCACCAGTATTACGAGAACCGATCCACGAGAACGCCATCCAAGCGTTAGACGTACTTCTGACGAAGAAAGACAGAAAATCCGAGATCACATTGAAAGATTTCCTATGTAACAAAGTCACTATAGCAGAGAAAGAGCGGACAAACTCTTTTTTTCCCCAGAATTGAATATCAACAGAATGTACTCTATGTACGTGGACGAAACTCGTAAAAAAGGAGAACAACCTCAATAGAAGTGGCTGTATTACGAAGTATTCAAAGAATATTGTGATAAGTTTAAAGCCTCCGGTGACAGTCAATCTGAAGAACATTTGCACCATTTGAACGAAGCTGAATCCATCTACAAGCAAAAAAGAAAAAGACAAACAGCGCTGTATTAATGAAAATAAATTCGGAATGATGAGTTACGATCTTTAAAAGTGTCTTCCGACTCCAAAATTGAGCTGCTCAGAGAGTTCCTACAAAAAACAGCTATGGGTTTATAACCTAACCACTATGACTACAAAACAGGTCCGTTTTGTTGCTACATGTGGTCAGAAGACGTTGCATAAAGGGGTGGAAACGAGGTCGCATCCTGTTTGTATGATTTTATTCGTACAAAATTGAGAAGTAATCCAGAGATCGAAGAGTTCAAATTGTACTCTGATTCTTGTGCTGGTCAGATATCTGACAGAAAAAATATCATTTAAGTAAGATAACACATACGTTTGTGGTACCTGGCCATTTACATATGAAATGCGATTCCGTACATGTCATTAAAGAAAATGCGAAAAAGAGAGTGGAAGTCTTTGTGCTAAATGACTGCTTTAATCTTTTTGGAATGGCCAAATCCTCACCACCTCACCTCAGCGTTATACCAATCAATCAAGACAGTGTCTACAAATGGGATAAAGTATCAGAAGAAATGATGAAATTACCGAAAGCTGGCGAATTCAGATTTTGGAGCATCAGAAATTACTCAATCGAAATCGAAGATCTTAATGTAATGCTATATAACTACAACATGCATGATCAATATGAGAAAGTGTGCCTTAATGGAAGAAAAACCAAAAGCGCTGATGAAATTATTCTTCAACCGGTAAGCTCATAACTTTCATAGACACATGATTACTTAAATGATAATTCATACTCGTATTTTTTTCAGTGCTTCTCAAAGCCATTTTCGATATCGGATAAAAAGAAGGCCGATCTGATCAGCTTGTTACCTTACATTCCAACCATGTATTACTCATTTTATGAAGGATTGAACTCATCGGCCTCAACAGAAGATAAGCTGTGAAAGCAGACATAAACGTTTTGTTACTGGTTAATCCCTAATGCATCATAGATCATGTATTTATTAATCGATTTTCTCATAGATATTTGATTAAATTCGATCTTTTAATCTGTGTCATTTTAACCTAACCGACAACTGTACAAACGATAATCGTGTCAAACCAACCTAAATCTAAAATATACATGTCTAAGTTACAACAGCCCCATACACGTGACTTACTAAAAGATGTTAACCTCATGATCTGTCCAACAAAATAACTGTTTTATTTCAATAATTAAATGATAGAAAGTTTTCATCGCCTCCTGTAAAAAATGATTTTGTCGCTTTGGTCATTTCGACACGAAAGCGCAAACTTGCAGAGTTAATCTGGATATACTTTGTTTCCAGATACGGGCGACCTAAGTTCTGCTAAACCCAGCAGTTAATTTGCAGAAATTGAAGTGGCAACTGACTTCCTCTTGAAGGTAATCAAACTTTTGCTTACACTTGTTTTATATTCTCAACCAGTCGTAAAGTGCAAGAGTAAACTTTGCTGTTACGTCATGTCGCGTTCCAATAGAATTTACGTTCTACTTCAATCTTAGTTTATTTCTTAAAATTAAGGCGACGTATAGTATCGCTCGAATAATTAAGTCTGGTTGCAACTTAATAGCTAGGAAAAGATTGGTTTCCACTAGGATACTTTAACCCATGCACTTCTCGATCAACAACAGAACTAATATATTTACAAACCACTTTAAAACTTCGAATTCGTTCACTTATCAAATATAGAAACTAAAGCACTTTAATATATAAATATCAAAGACTAACTAAAACTAAAAGTACCAAAATAATCGCTTGATTCCTGTCACAACAATCACCACAGAACAACGCCTTTTTGCTACACTCTACTATCTCTCTCTGTCACCTTTGTCTCTCTCTCTCTCTCTGAACTACACTCTGAATGAAAAATCTCGTCGCCTTATATATACGACT
Source organism: Trididemnum clinides (assembly GCA_963675345.1). Taxonomy (NCBI): domain Eukaryota; kingdom Metazoa; phylum Chordata; class Ascidiacea; order Aplousobranchia; family Didemnidae; genus Trididemnum; species Trididemnum clinides. The sequence goes on along the minus strand of OY776305.1, from coordinate 3,209,296 downwards.
AGAAAATAATCTAGAAATTGCTAGAATATCATGTGACACAGGAAATACACTGTTAATAAATTACGTAATCGATAATAAAAAAAAAATCTTCGAGAAGAAACAAGAATCACTAGTAAACACTGGAATTAGTCACATACGCAACCATTGTGACGTAACAAGAGGCTGTGAGTTACAAATCTATTAATAAATGCGAAAGAAAAAAGCTAAACAGTTCGGCAAGTTTAGGGCTTCAGACAATTCAGATTTACAAGCAAAGCGTTCACTGCAAAATAAAACAACAGATCGCAATAACTATACACATATAAAAGCTATTCTTTAACGCAAATTTACTTATTCGTGACACGTCACAAAAAACGCAAAGCACATGTAATAATCATTTTGATAGAAGAGTGCATTTGCATTGTAAGGTGATGTTTGTGCAGTGTATACTGTAAAAAGATTCAGTGGATAAGTTTTGAATTCGAATGTATATACAAGTATATTTTGAACTGACTAAATTTCAGAGCAATTGAAATGAAATTTAAACGTTTTTAAAGTGAGAACCCTGTGTGGAGATATTATTTCTCCCGGTCAAGAAATGGCGAGAGAGTAAAATATGAAACTTGTAAAATCAGGATTTCTTGAAAAGATGGATCTACAGGAGCTGAGAAACTATTTGCATCTGAAACATAGGAATCTTGTCGATGAAAGAAAGCAATACACGAGTTTCTTCCTCGGCTAAAACAGTCAGAAGTTCCGCAGGTACAAGCATGATTGACAACAACATTTTACAAGCAAGCAAATTTCAAACAAAGTACAAGCAAATTTCAGACAATTTAATCCAAACGAACCAGCCAAGTTTGGATTGTTGTATAAATCAATAAACGCTTGCTGCTATCCATTTACCTTTTCAACTGCTGTGTATCCTGGTAGGCCAAAAGCAGAGCGGACATCTTACTACACTCCTGGGATGTCACAAACAGTAAAATATCTAATTCAAAATTTGGAATGCCACACAAATTTAGTGGCAAGAAGCATATTATATGACAGATTGTATACTTCAATACCAATGGTGCAGTGACTGCTTGACCGCGGAATAACTTCTGTAGGAACTTTACAATCAAATCGAAAAGGAATTCCAGCTGAAATTAAAGAAATCAAAGACCGAGAAACAAACTCATACGAGATTTATTGGGAAAAGGATACCGGCATATTAAATCTGCACTCGTATGTGGTAAAAATCAAAAGTTCAGGAAAGCGAAATGTTTTATTATTGTCAACAGGGAAATCAAAATTAACAACGTCACTGTGTTAAGTCGTATATTGTTATTTTGCTTTATGATAGCTTTGTTGAGCTACCGGGATCAAACCAAACTTTTGGGAAAAAGAAGGACTCTTTAACCCTAGAAATACCGGATATTTTTTCTTCAAGAACTACCAAAGGGGTCAGTTGACCCTAGCACTTAATATTGCTTGAAAACAATTTCCTGTACACTTTGTTTTTGAAATAATCCTGATTTAATGGTATCTGAAATCTGTTTGTAACAAAGGAATTCAATTGCGTGATAAAACGGTATTTAATTAGCCCTTTAGACGGAATTGCTAGTTGACATCTTATTGAAAAAAAAGTTATTAAAAGAAGGTTTGTAAGCCGTGCTTTTGGCTATAGGTCGTACTCAGGGAAAGAATTACTGAAAAACAGAATAAGATGCTTGCAATTACCTGCTGGAAGTGCTACAGATTGATTCTCAGATAAGACAATTGATTCTCAGATAAAACAGGAAAGATAGCATTCAGGGTTGTCACAAAGTAGTAAACTCGCATCGACCATGTCAAAAGCTATTGTGTAGCATTGTGGCAGTATTCATTCATTTTAGGTTAGACCATGTTGGTAGAGATAGGCGTATAAGCTAAACAATAACCTTTGTAAAAATTGGCATAAAGAATAACCTAGTCTAATTTGAACATAAATTGATATTCCTTTAGCTTTTAGAAACTGTTGCAGCACAACCAAGGCCAGCATGTCGAATATATTTCAAGTTGGCAAAACTTATGACCCTAGAGAAGTTTTGACATTGCTTGTAGCAGATGTTGATTCTGACGAAGAAGATTTTGATGAAAGCAACTTTATTATAACAGAACAGGAGAACAGCTCTCAAGATGATGAGGATGAGTGTGCTGAAAATGAATCTCTGGAAAACGAAAATCTTCACCCACCAAACAGTAACAGCGAAAGTATATTGAGCAGGGACGGAACTATTTGGAAAAATCGACCGCCGAATGCCAATGGCAGAACCAGCAGGCGTAACATTATTCGAACCAGACCAGGAACCAAACAATTTATTCTTGATAGAGTTGATACGGCGCTGGATGTTTTCAAAGAACTGTGGGGTCACCAAAACTTCGAATGCATTTTACGGTTCACAAAGGCTGAAGCTCTTAGGCAGGGAAATACTACATTTTCTATCTCTAAGCAAGAATTAGATGCATTTTTTGGGCTTTGTCTTCTTCGTGGGGTATTCAAAGGAAGAAACGAGCCACTATCAAGCTTTTGGGAATCAGATCATGGACGACCCATCTTTCGTGAAACAATGTCAAGAAATAAGTTTCAATCTATTCTTAGATACATTCGATTTGATGATAAAAATTCCAGACCAATTCGCCGAAGAATAGACAAGTTTGCTGCAATTCGAGAATTATGGAATTCAGTGATGGATAATTGCCAGAAGTCGTATTTTCCTCATGCTGATGTAACAGTAGATGAGCAACTTTTTCCATGTCGATCGAGGTTAGTCCGTATTTTTGATAAACAATATTTATTATTATTATTATTATTATCATCTCCGCATAGTCATTCATTTTAATTTATTGACAAATACAACTTGAAATATCCAGTGACAATCTTTATACAAATGTCTTTTTTATATATGAAAACAATTTTTATGATGCTATTTGATTTTTAGGTATCCGTTTATTCAGTATATACCCCAAAAACCAGCAAAATTTGGGATAAAATTCTGGATGCTCTGTGATGCCACAACGTACTACGTTTTACGAGCTTTCCCTTACGTCGGCAAAGAAGAAGATCGAGCTTCGACTGGGCTTGGTGAATTTGTGACATTGTCGTTATTGGAGCCTTACCAAAATGCAGGTCTGAATGTAACTTGTGACAATTTTTTTACATCCTTGTCTCTTGCAAAAAAACTTTTGCAACAACATACAACAATAGTGGGTACCATCAGAGGACATCGAAGAGAAATTCCGAATGAAATCCGCTTCGAAAAAGATGCTGCTCTTTATTCATCCAATTTTTTCTTTACATTGCCACCAGAGAGCATCATGATACTCAGCTACAAAGCAAAGAAAAACAAGGTAGTATTCTTGCTTTCCTCTGAACATAAGACAGTAGAAGTTCATGAGGGGGAGAAGAGAAAGCCAAAAGCAATTTTGGACTACAACAAAAACAAAGGTGGAGTTGACACTGCAGATGAAATGCTTCGGTCATATTCTAGTAAAGCTTCATCTAGGAGATGGCCTTTGGCAGCATTTTTCAATCTGCTGGATATTGTGTCACTAAATACGTACTTGATATGTAAGGATATTACCTTGTCTGCCCAAAACCGACGTCAAATTTTAATCAAGTTGGGAGAAGAGCTTTGTGCTTCAGAACGGAGTCGCCGGCATGAAATGCCCCATTTGCTTCGATTCAAACGAATTCGAGATAGAGCTGATGAAGATTTACCACCGACTAAAAGAACGAAGTGCAGTATTTGCAATTCTAACAAAACTCGCACGAAGTGTGGAAACTGCTCTCGCTATGTTTGCGGCACATGCTCAACACCAATGTGCAAAGACTGCATCAATCTGGAACAAGAATAAACTTTTTGGGAGTTTTGTGCAAGAAAGTAGCCGTGAGGGTCAATTGACCCCTTTGGTAGTTGGCGTAAAACTGGATATAAATGCACTGTTTTTTTGTCGAATTTTTGTGTTATTCAATTGGAGTGTGTAATAACCCAAATAAAGAAAAGTCAAAAAATCTCAACCTCCTATGTTATCCATGTTTTGTTTATTTTAGAAAAAATAAAGCAAAAAGGGTCAATTGACCCCTTTGTGAGTTCTAGGGTTAAACGTCTCAGGGCGCGTCAAGCAGGGAGAAAAGAACATGCTACACAATGCGTAGCCAGCGAGGACTTGAAAAAGGAAATCGAAAGAAAACAGCGTCACTGTGTGAAATCGCGCCACACGATAGGCATAATTGCTATTTTGCTTTAGAATAGTTTAATATCAGAAATGTGTTCGCTACTTCCAAACTACGGGAAACGCAAGACTCCCTTGGGCTATTGTCAGCTGTAACCTTCGATCCCTCCAAGCGCCTTGACGAACCGAAATGATGCTATCTGAATAAATCCGGATACAAGTTTTAACTTCACTCTTCTCGTAAGCACAGTGCGGAGAAAAAGGTTGGGCAAGTCTGAGGCAAAGATTCCTAACAAACAGCTGAATAAAACGTAATCTTTATATTTCAAAAACTTTTGACAGTTGACTCCTTACCAATCTCTAGTGACTCAAAGCATTTTACTGATTTGTAGGGTCCCGATCCACCACCGTATCACATCCTGCCCCTTTCATTATAAAATTCTCCTCACTCGTGACCAAAAATTTCCCAACTCGTGACGTCATTCCTCCGCCTAAAACGTTGCCAAATGACCCATCCTATTTTACTAGCGGATTCAAACTTTTGTGCTTAAAACTCTCTCTGATTCTACTCTTGCGTACTCGGCGTCTCTAAGGTTTCGTCTTGAGGTAAGAATCAAAGAAACGAGAGACACATACATGTATATTGGTCACCTACTTGAATATTTTCATGATCTCAATTTTCTAACGGAGATTAACCTTCACACATGTTGTGAATACGGAAACAAGGTCAAGATATGCGCTCTTGCGACAACACTAGCCTAAAGGTTGCTTGCAGTAGCAGAGCCTGGCCGTGGAGAAGACAGCCATTTGATATTACTTGCTTCTATTGCAATATGTAAAGAATGAGCACTTGAGTCTCTCAAGGAAGAACTAGACCAAGTTAACAAGTCAGCATCGATTCCAGCTCCTCGTTCTTCCACCACTGCAAACCTAAACAGCAGAATATTCCAAAAAGAATGTACCGGTAGAGTTTTTAAAGCTTCTTGGAAATGGCCTTTTTCAAACTCTCGATGAAGCTTTGCTTACTATCCACCTCACTTCTGTTGAAGCAGAAAAAGCATTTACTGCATCTGAGCACTTTACTACTAAACTTCAGTCTCATTTACACGACTCCAAAATTGATTATTTATGCTTCATAACAAATGCGTTCCAGAAGCAGTAAATGTTAAAAACGTACGGTTTTTTCATATACGCTTGTCAGAATGCGTGTATATTTACAATAAAACTGTGTCGTGATTTCATAATCAATTTATTACGCAAATCTCGTAAAATCGATTGCCTGACAATTAGCGTTTATTATCCGGTTAGCTAAAACAAAAGTATACCGCTATATTCATTATCCGCATAGTAAAAGTTATTGATATCCGAGCTAACTCTGTGTGCGACGTCATCATTCCTGCACCAATCAACAGCCGCCTCAACGTGGTGGTGCGGTCTCCGACCCCGTTTGGGTTGGTTCGAAATGGCTGTTGGCCTTCCCGAGGGTCCCAGTTACCCCGACCACTCCCCTTCATTTTTTTGCTATGCTGCCCCCTGAAAGACCGCAAAAGGGCAGCACACAGCTCCTTCAAAATCGGTCGCCTGTTTTCTCTTTTACTTTTTTCCTGCCCCTCTCTTGCCCTCCTTCGTCTCCTCTATCTTCGTCTCCTTCGTCTTCTCCTTCGCATATACTTCCACTTTACAATCTGGCCCCCTCTTTGCTAATTCTGCACTCTTGCTCCACCCTTGTCTCCAAACCTCTAATCCCCCATCTGCCCATTTTATATCTTCTCTCTCTCTCTCTCTCTGCCCTCTCACCACCGTCCCTTGCTCCTGGCTTTCGTTCTGCGCCTCCTGCCTCCACTCCACCCCAGACTCTCTCGGGGTTCTTCAATGGAATGCTGGAGGTCTTCAAGCCAGGAGCATTGAACGACTTCACTTTCTCTCGTCCCATCCTATCGACCTTATCTGCATCCAGGAATCCAATCCAATCTTAATTTGACTGGGTCATCTTTTCTAATCTCCTCCCCCTCAATGACCCTGACACACCCACCCTTCTCCATCGCTCCTCTGGCATGTTTTCTTCCAATCTATTTTTCTTACCTTCTGCGTATCAAAGCTTTTTGAACACATTATTCTATCCCGTCTACTCTTCTTTCTGGAATCTAATTCCATCCTCTCTCCAGCCAGGCTGGTTCCCGCCCTGGACGGTCTACACTTGATCAAATTCTGTACCTTTCTTAGTTCATTTCGGATGGGTTTAACAAACCCAGGCCGAGCTCTCAAACAATTCTCTCCACTATCAATTTCTCCAAAACTTTTGACTCTGCCTGGCCTCCCGCTCTTTTCCACAAACTTATTTCGGCTGGCCTCCCTCCTTGCTTTGTTCGTTGGACTCAATCTTTCCTTTCTGACAGGTGCGCTTGTGTGGTTTTTCAATATCACAAGAGTCGTTCCTTTTGAGTCCGTTGAGGTGTTCCACAAGGATCTGTTCTTGGCCCTGTACTTTTTTCTCTCTTCATTAATGATCTTCCGGTCTCTCTGCCTTCTTCCGTCAGCTGCTCTCTTTACACTGACGATCTGGCCATTTAGTCCTCCTCCCCCTCGGTCTCCACTGCGGTGGAGACCACACAAGGAGCTTTGTTTTTGATTGAAACGCTGGTCTGAATGCTAGTGCCTTCCTCTCAATCCGAGCAAATGTGAGGCCTCCTTTTTCTCAGTGGATTCCCACCAAGCTAACCTCCAGCCCAACCTTCTCTTATTCGGCTCCTGCCTCAGTTTCGATCTCACTCCAACTTTTCTTGGGGTCACCTTCGACCGCACTCTTTCCTTTTCTAAACATGTATCTTAGTTGAAGGCCAAATTTTTCCCACGTCTCAAGGCCTTACGCTGTATCTCTGCTTCCTCATGGGGCCCCTCTAAGGAGCCCCTCACTCTTCTGTATAAAGCTTTTCTTCGGCCCTTCTCACTTACGCTTCACCCAGATGGTTTCCTTTCCTAAGCGCTATCAATTTCACTAAATTGGAACTCCTCCACCGAGCGGATAGTCGCGCCATCACCGGCTGCGTCTCGTCCTGCCCTATCCCACTTCTTCTCTCCGAGGCTTTTTTACCTCCTTCACGAGTCACCCTGACTCATTTCACCCTTTTATCTTATTAGTGATCTCTTTGTCTTCCAACCTCCTTTTCTATTTCAGGTCTGGCCAGACTTGGAGTGAAACCAAGACTCTACAGACTGTCCTGGAGAGCTCTTGCGTCCACTCACGTGCTCATGCTTCCTTCCACTTCTCCTAGGGAGGCTCTTCTTGCTCGCCCTCCCTTTCCTCCTTGGAATCTGCCTTCGTTCACCGTGGAGTCCACTCTTTTCACTCCATGCTCTCACTCTGATCCCCCTTTTTCTCGCCAAGGTGCGGCTCTCGCCCACCTTGATTCTCTCCCCCCTCATGATCTGATACTCTGGACAGACAGCTCTGTTCCTTTTCCTTTTGGCAAAGGCGGCTCTGGCGTTCTTGCCAACTGCTCTCTCTGTGGCACTGAGGCCACTCTTTCCTTTTCGGCAGATCCAATATGTTTAAGTTTTTGCGCTGAAGCCTGCGCCATTCTGCACGGTCTTTGCTGGTCTCGGCAGCACCAACAAGTCTGCCATTTTTCTTCTCTTCTCCTACTACATGACTCTCGTTCTGTCCTTACCACCCTGTTCTCTCCTCCATTTTTCCTGTTATCTCAAACTCTGTGGCAGATCTGGCAGGAACTGTCTTCTCTCCTCCTGTTCTTTCAGAATACAATGGGTCTCTGGACACTCGTTTCTCCCGGGGAACGATGCGGCTCATGAGCTAGCCAGACGTGGTGCGCTACTTGTGCCCTCCGCAATCCCTTGTAGTCTCTCTCCTCTTATCTCTCGTATCCTCTCTTGTCTTTTCTCGGACTGGAGGCGTACTGTCTCATTGAAATTCTTTGACACACAGGCTCCCTCGATTTCCACCGAGGAACTTGTGCTCTCTTGCCATGCTCGCTGTGTCCTCTCTCGTCTACGCTGCAACAGACACAGGCTTCTTTTAGGTTCTTATCTCTCCAGAATTAGCAGAATCGAGAATCCTTCCTGCAGCGCCTGCGAACACTCGTCCCAGAACACCTCTCATCTCATTCTGCACAGTCCAGCTGCGGACTCTTTGCGCCGCTCACTCTTTGGCGACTCTCTATCTCTGCACGACCTCTGGTCCAGGCCCTGGGGAGTTGCCCGGCTTCTGGGGCTTCATGGTCTTTCGCCATGCCCCATCCCTCGGAAGGGATCGGGTAACCAACAACAACGTCATCATTCCCCTCATGACACTTACTCGAATGCAGTAATCAATTGTACCAAGTTTTATGTTTGTACGTTTAGAAGTTTTAAAGGAGTTGAAGCAGACGTACAGAAAGAATGCTTCGTATCAATATGTTAAGTTTGAGGTCATTATAACGTTGCCAACCTCCTTACGACACTTAGCCCCAGGATGGTGATGCTCAGTTTGATGTTTTCACACCCAGTAGTTTCAAAGAAGTAAACTCAGACCGAAAATTTATTACTTTATAGCAGGGGTGGCCAAGCTTTTTATGCAAAGCGCCAACTCTTCTACCAACCCGTGTCGGATGCGCCATAAATGTAGGGCAGGGGTGGCCAACCTTTTCAGTCCATGCGCCAAAATTTTTCGCCACACAAGCATTCATTTGAAGATGCGCCACACAAACATTCATAGCTTTTCATTGCTCTCAAACGTGTAGTAATATATTTATACTTTGAAGTCAAAACAAGGCCATATTCAGCGGTGATCTCCAAATAAAAAAAAAAAAGGTCATCCCCTGTTTTGCTGGGTATCAGGACAAATACCCACCGGACAAATACCCACCGGACATATACCCCCGGACAAATACCCACCGGACAATTACCCCCCTTGCCAAATACCCACCGGACAATTACCCACCAGTTTTTTTTGTTTTGTTTAAGGGTTAGGGTTAGGGTTAGGGTTAGGGTTAGGGTTAGGGTTAAGGTTAGGGTTAGGGTTAGGGTTAGGGTTAGGATTAGGGTTAGGGTTAGGGTTAGGGTTAGGGTTAGGGTTAGGGTTAGGGTTAGGGTTAGGGTTAGGGTTAGGGTTAGGGTTAGGGTTAGGATTAGGGTTAGGGTTAGGGTTAGGGTTAGGGTTAGGGTTAGGGTTTTTCCTCACATTTCATCTTGTGGTGGGTATATGTCCAGGGGGTATTTGTCCGGTGGGTATTTGGCAAGGGGGGTAATTGTCCGGTGGGTATTTGTCCGGTGAGTATTTGTCCGGTGAGTATTTGTCCGGGGGTATTTGTCCTAGAATCGTTTCGCTGCACCTTTTCCATCACTTTTGGCTTAAATATGCCACCAAACGTGAGGCCAACCAAGTGCGGACTTTTTTTTTTTTTTGGAGATGTTATTGGAGTGACAAATTTTTCGGCCAGATGAAAGGACACTTACCCAAATTGCCCGAAAAATCTTAAACCTGGAATGCGCCACCTCTAAACATGCAATGCGCCAAATTTGGCGCAATGCGCCACGGTTGGCCACCCCTGCTTTATAGTATGGATTACATGTTTGTTTTTCTCAGCAAATAAATTTCATTGGTTTGACACTTTCTGCTACGGCGATTTTCTTCGTCTTACGATTGGCAAAAAATATTCAGTGATGGAGACTAGAAGCTGTTATCATCGCTGCTGGTGTTGAGTTCGCTTTAACGCCGCTATAGTCGTCGTGATCAAGCGGCAACAATAGCGGACGTTACATTTTTTGTAGAATGGCGCTAGCGGAGCTGCGCTAATTTTTTCAAAAGCAGTTGCAGCTAGCCCTGAGCCCAAAATAATAATATCATTTTCTCAAAAGTGCAAAGCCTTCCAATAATTACAAACTACCAGGGTATATATTACGACAACAAATCTGAAAGAGCCTTTGCGGAGAAGTCACGAAAACACAGTAGCAGTAAGAAGCTATGGACAACTTTTTTAAAGAGGAAGACGAGTCCCAAAGCAACGCAATTGATACGTTGCTCTCCGATGAGAAATTCAACACCACCATTATTATCAGTGCAGCCGTGGAACGCCTGTTTTTACTAGGAAAGAAAGTGCTGTGGCTGGAAATGTCCATTTTCCTAATTTGACCCGGATCCAAATTAAAGAATAACAGGAACTTACCGAACTTTTGCAATCTACACATACTAATTTTAATTGACTGCAGTGGCTCGTATGCATGCGCGTCCCCCTCAGAAAATTGTAGAACGTGATCGTCGGCTGCCATGATTGTAATAGAAACGACAAAATTCTGCGCTGTGGATGGTTTTACAAATTGTCATAAAACTTTGTAAGTCGTTTAAAAAAACTTATTACATTTTATATATCATTTTGAAACTTTTAAGCTTGAAATTCAAACTATAGACATGCCGTAATTTTAGAAACAGCCTAAATCAATGAAACTGAAAATGTTGAAAACGAGCTAGGATACAAATTGAGATTTCTTGATGTTATAAAAGAGGATCTCCAGAAATCATCCAATGGAGTAGCTGACTGGTAAATCTTGGACACTTGGGGGGCATTTATGGAATCTTGCCCCAAGCTCCTGAATTCCTAAATTTTCCACTGTCAGCCATAAAGATGCGGAGAGGCTTGTTTTTTAAATTGCTGCGTTTTAATAAATGTTTTGTTGTGATCATGTACCCTTTGTCCTTAGGTCTACCCCGCGCGTGTTTGTTTTCGAATATTGCTAACGTTTGCTTCTTTTTATTTTTATAGAAATGTGAGTCATGCATTCCTTCGTCTTTGTATAGTAATTATGTAACCTTTGCCCTTACTTATGCGCATCTGTTTTAAATATTGTTGCATCGCATTTCGTAGTTTTTCGTAGAAATGTGAGTCATGCATTCCTTCGTGTTTCCGAATATTACTTATCTCGTGGTTCGTTTCATTTTTCGTAGAAACTTGACTCATGAATCGCTTCGTCTTCACCACATGAAATATCACTTCTTGTGCCATTTTTTTGAGGTATAAATATCTCTTAGCCTTTGGAAAACAACACAGAATCAACTTTTGGACTGAAGAAGCCGTTGAATTTTGAAATTGTAGGATAATTTTTGGTAAAGGGTTTAATAAACAAAACAGAAAAATTCGTGTCAACTGAAAACTTAAAGAAATAATTCGATGTCAAAGAACTCACTGTGAACTTAAGTGATTAAGTGTAGGTCAATAGGCTCACGGTACAGCACGCCAGGCCTCTATCCCTACCGTTTGTTTTTGTGATGTCGCAAATTAGTGTTATCTACTGATATGCTCGTTTTTTCTGAGCTGCACTGAGAAAAATATTTCTTTACTTGTGTAGCGTGTCGCGCCTCGCTCTTTATCAAGCTGCCATGCCAAACATGTTTTTGTCCTTTTTTTTGTTAGTTTGCTTTCGGCGCCTCTGTACCTCATTGCCGCCGTGGTGTGTGATTCTAGTTTTTACTGTGAGTATTCGTGTATTATTATTGTATGCGTCTAAAATCACACACACATATTTTTATTTTTTATTAGAGCTAGATAATGTGTAGTTTTGTCTTCTCTTGGTGATCGGCTTGCCTTTCCCGCCATTAGGTTGTTTATCCGTTATTTTTGTTGATGTGACGTGTGCAGTGTCCTAGTTACATAAACGTGTGCAGCGACCTAATTCGTGGTGTCGCGTGCAGATTTTGTTACCGACCATGTGGTCGGAGATATTGTGCTTTCTTTCATGGTTGGATTCGTGACGGACGGACGTAATTCCCTTGTTACCACAACCGCGTAAATTGATGCGATAAAGTTTTACTGTCGTGCTTTCCTCCTTGTGACTGCGATAGTCCCCAGCGATTGGGGTTCAGTCGGCAAGTTATTGCTCAAAGGAACCTATTTCCTACATTGGTCACCCCGACGTGATTGCAAGAAGGAAGAAAGGAGACAGCAGAAGGAAGAAAGAAGGAGCTAAATCATTCACCGGTTTTCCAGAAGAAAATTGACTTATCCGTCCGTAAATTTAAAAGTTAAGTGTTTATTTTTCGTTTGCTTCTGTGTATTCTTTTTCACCCAACACCTTTCGAGTATAATAAGCCAATAGTCGGCGTACCGCGTGTCCTTAAGACGCCGAGAAGCCATAAGTGACCAGAGGCTCAAATGCGCAACCTTCGGTGTTGCCGAATTCACCCGCAGAGAACCCTGTTGGTGCGTCCTACGATGATGTTGCTGAAGCCGGCCCGGCATTTTGTTCGTCAAAGGTCCTTGAAGTTTCTCCGCCTCAGTCAACGGGGCCGCCCATCCGTGTAGGAGCACCCACTTTTTCTGAGCCTCATCTCGCTGTCGCTATGGGTCATATTACCATAAATCTCCCCAAGTTTTGGGAAAATGACGTCAGTCTGTGGTTCCTTATGGTAGAGAACATTTTTTCCATGAGGAAGATTGATTCCAAGTGTCAGAGGCACGAGCTTTTATTGAGTTCTTTCGATCTGCGACATTTACAGCGTGTCGAGCACGTGCTAATTGACTTGGACCCTGTGTTCCCGTACTCCTATTTAAAGGCGGCACTTATCAAGATTTTTGGTCAAACCGAGGAGCACAAGTTGGACCAGTTGCTGCATGCTTGTGAGTTGGGCCACAGCAAACCTACTGAGCTTCTTGCCGAGATGCGCAGGCTGTTAGGGACTAAGAGCTCCCCTGTTCGCCGCCCAGCAAATACTGATGCTACTTTGCCAAAAAACGAGTAGCTCATCCAGGCTTTGTAGTGGGGGGTCTGGATACTATAGATCGCAAAGCGCTAAAGACGGGAATGTTAATTGTACGCGATCCCAAAACCCACATTGAATTTATGGTGGACAGTGGTAGCCGCCGTTCCGTGATCCCATGCCACAGGCCTGCCACACACCCGAGTGTAACTGGATTTATGTCATGCCTAAACGGGTCTGAAGTACCCACTTTTGAGAGCGTAGAATTGGAGTTAACATTAAATTAGGTCGTTCATTTACTTGGACTTTTGTCAAGGCAGACATCCTGTTCGCTATATTGAGGGGTTTGATTTTCTGACCCATTTTGGTATCTTGGTCGACGCCCGCCGAGGCAGGTTAGTGCTACCAGAGGAGAACCCTGTTAAGCCGCGTTACGTTTTTGGAGACACCCGTTCCAGCGAGGCTGTCGCTGGCACGCCCCCTGAGATTGATTGTCCTTCGCCACCTGTTTGCATTGATAATGAGGTCACGCCCATTCAGGACCCCAAGGAGTTGTTTGATCGATACTTTGAGGTTTTCGATTTAGCGAATTTTAAGAAACCTGCGCGGCATAAGACCAAGCATTTTATTAATACCCGGGGACCTCCTACCTGTCAAAGAGTGCGACGCCTGTCGCCGGAGCTGCAGGATTTGAATGTCATTGAGCCGGCTAATTCCCCATACGGGATCCCTATTCATCTTGGCCCTAAGAAAGACGGTTCTTACAGAGTCACGGGTGACTTTCGGCTCCTAAATAAACAAACCGTGCCGGATAGGTACGCATTGCCGCTACTCACCGGTAGCTATTGTTTTCGTAAAATGCCCATGGGATTGCGTAATGCTGGCGCCTCGTTTCAGCGCTTTGTTAATGAAGTTTTAAGGGGTCTTCCCTTCGTATTTGTGTATATTGACGATGTTTTAATTTTTTCCAAGACACGAGAAAAACACATGAGGCACCTTACCCTTGTGTTTGATAGATTAAAGTATTTTGGTCTCATTTTAAATAAGGACAAGTGCTTTTTGACGTGGACGAAATCGTGTTTCTCGGTCACAAGTTGAACCGAGAGGGAGTGGCACCCCTTGAATCCAAGGTAACCGCCATTCAAAACTTCCCGAGGCCCAGTAACATGAAAAGTTGCGTATATTTTTAGGCATGTTGAATTATTGCCGGAGATTTATCCCTGCTGCTGCAGCCACCTTGCAATCTTTGAATAGAATGCTATCCCCGCGTAAGTACAGCCGACAAACCTAAGGTTGGAACGAGGAGGTAGAAGTAGCTGTTTCTGCCATTAAAACTAAGCTCGCCAATGCGGCCTTACTCGCTTTCCCGGTGTTAGGTGCAGAGACACAGGTAGTGGTAGACGCTTCGACATCTGCAATTCGCGGGGTCCTGAAACAAGTTATTGATGGTCATGCTAAACCGTTGGCCTTCTTTTCTAAGGCTCTTAATTCTGCCCAAGTTAACTATTTTGTGTTCGACCGGGATGTACTCGCCTTGTACTTGTCATTGCGACATTTTAGTTACTTTTTGGAGGGTCGCACTTTTACTCTTTTTACCGATCACAAACCATTAGTCAGTGCTGTGACATCTCCCATGAAACCAGTAACTGCCCGGCAGCTGCGCCAGCTTTCTTATGTAGCCCAAGTGACCGCTGGTGTGAGATATATTTCCGGTGAAAATAATATGGATTTCACAAAGTCCAAGCTGTGGATTTCACCGCTATGAGTCGTGCGCAGCAGACCGATGATTCAATTATCACTTTTTTAAGAGCAGATCATTCTTGAAGGTTGTGAGAGAGTCGGTGCCTGGCTGTGACCAGCCCCTGCTTGGGGACATTTCGCAAGGAGTTTTTAGACCGCTAGTCCCTGTTGGCTTCCGAAAAAAGATCTTTGATTTGTTGCATGCTTTGTCACATCCCGGAGTCCGGGCTAGCCAGAAGCTTGTAAGCCAGAGGTTTGTTTGGTTCGGAATGAGGTCTGATATCAGAACTACGGCAGCCATTGAAATCCCTTCCATCGCCACAAACGTCGGCCTTTCTGCGCACCCTGACGAAGAGCCGGCGCCCGAATTTCGTTCGCCCCGAGGTAAAACAATTAGGCACCCGGTTCGTTACAGGAGATCACTAGACGATTAAGTTTGGCCTTACCCCTTCATTTTTTTGGTTTAGCCTTGCAGTTATGTTTCATGCTTCATTTCTTGGGGGGATCTTATTGTGTTTTCATGAATAGCCCTAGTTATGACTTTAAAAGTATGCCTGATTGCTGCCACGTCTCGCTAACTTGTGCTGTATTGATGCGTGTTTGTATTTTATTTTCTAGCTTCTACATTAATCCTGTGCTGCTGCTTTCACCTTTTGGACGCCTGGAAGACAAGCCCGAGATCGACGATGATATCTTCCTCTGTCCTTTCGCACGTCTCCGCTGGCTGCGCGTGCTTGAGGGGGAGTTGTGTAGCGTGTCGCGCCTCGCTCTTTATCAAGCTGCCATGCCAAACATGTTTTTGTCCTTTTTTTTTGTTAGTTTGCTTTCGGCGCCTCTGTACCTCATTGCCGCCGTGGAGTGTGATTCTAGTTTTTACTGCGTGTATTCGTGTATTATTACTATTGTATGCGTCTAAAATTACACACACATATTTTTATTTTTTTATTAGGGCTAGATAATGTGTAGTTTTGTCTTCTCTTGGTAGCTTGGTGATCGGCTTGCCTTAATAACAATCAAGCAGGGGGACCAACACTCAGGCCCAAAACAGAAATCATAATCAGATCCAAACGAAAATTTACTACTCGTTTTTCCACGTTGACGTTTTGACAAAAATAGCGAAAATACACGTGGTCACTATATACGGTATATACGAGCAGATTCATATGTTATATATATATATAATGAAATTTATTCCAGTTAAAACACCTCAACAGTCTGTTTCGCCTACGGCGGCTCGTCAGAGGTAGTTCTTATTCAAATATATATATATGAGTCAAATATATGGCCTTATTTAACCACAGGGAAAAGACCAAAGAAAGACAATACAACAAAGGAAGGCTTTTAGAAGTAGTCCGTAGGAAGCCCGGTTACGTCTACTACTCAGTAGGGGCTAATTGTTCGGTTCGCTGTAGGGGTCTAATTTGAAGCTATATTTATTCAAACTCCTAACACAGGGGTGTGCAAACTGCGGCCCGCGGGCCAAATGCGGCCCGCGTCTGAAAATTGTGCGGCCCGCGGAGAGTTGCGGTTTTTGAATAGAGTGCGGCCCGGGAACGTTTCACACGTTTTTTGGAGGTGCTTAATAAAATCAATGTCAGAAATAAACCTAGAATAAAGTTAAATAATTTAACAGTTAACCGCTTTGCAAGAATATATTCCAATTAAAGGTTGCTCTCTGCACAGCAAAGATCATAAAGAAACAAGTTTTTTAGCTAAATATTGTTCGCTTGTGACGTTATAGACATATACTATTGCGTATGTTTTTGCTAGAACGTTCCATGTATTGTAATTGGTTAATTTTGCTCAATTTTTGTTCTTCTCACCTCTTGGGAAAAATTTCAGAATCTAGTGAGATTTGTAGAGATACGACGAAGAAAATTATTAGTTAATCGTAGAGATATGTCCTTTTGACGATTTGCTAATTTAGTTTAGAATTAGAATCATTCGTATCGTGGCTTGAGGAATTAGCGCGTAGCTAATTTATGGTTGATAGTTGTGCTAGTGAATGAAAAGGTGGTTCGTAGCGAAGATATTGAGTCTAGCCAGTTAGCTAATATTGAGTCTAGCGAGTCCAGCCAGTTATCAATAGCCAGTCAGCTAAGCTAACTTGAAATCTCGAAAGGAAGGTCGGTCCGTTAATTAGTTTTATCAGTTGATTATTTTTGAAAAATACGGGACAAATTAGGTAAAAATTATGCGTTTAACATGCTATACCAATTAATTAACCACGGTTTAATCACAATTAAACCATGGCTACAGCCTAGTTTAGCAAAGCTGTCCTTCGTTCGTTTTTGTCCATTCTGTTTGCATACTTTTTAACTTCGTGAATTTTGGTTTCAGCATATCTATTGATTTTGTCTAATTCTAATAAACTTATATACAAGAGTTTAGCAAATTTAAACCTTGGCTTCAATTAATTCATCACTCCGCAATGGCAAATTTCGCAAATTCGAAAGAGACAAGAAAGAGGAAAGTAGAGGAAGAGATGCGAAAATTTAATGACAAATGGATTTCTGAATATTTTTTTATCGAAAATGCAGACAGTAGACCCTTGTGTTTGATTTGCAATCAAACTGTAAATGTTAATAAAGAGTACAACATTAAACGACATTATGACTCAAAACATGCTGACTGTATTTATGGAAAGCTGAAAGGACGTGAGAGAGAGCTGAAAGTTAAGCAATTGAAGGAACAATTGAAGAGCCAGCGTTTGATGTTTCAAAAAATGCAAACTGATAATGAAAAAATAGTTCGATGCAGTTTCTTAATTGCACAGAGAATAGCTCAAACTATGAAGCCGTATTCTGAAGGTGATTTTGTGAAATAGTGCCTTATTGATGTCGCAGAAGAAATGTGTCCTAAAATGGTACAGGAGTTCGAGAAAATAAGTTTGTCACGTTGGACGATAGCAAGGCGCATTGACGAACTTGCTGGTGATGTTTGTGACACGCTTAAAGACAAAGTCAAAAACTTTGTGTCATGGAGCTTCGCAATCGATGAAAGCACCGATGCAAAGGACACGGCACAGTTGGCTGTGTTTATAAAAGGAGTGGACAAGGAGTTGAACGAAACAGAAGAACTTCTGTCACTACAGTGTATGAAGGATACTACTACTGGTGCTAATATTTTTTGTGAAGTTCTCAATGCTTTTGATAAGTTTGGTTTGGACCTATCCACTTTATGCGGAATCGCAACTGATGGTGCTCGAGCCATGTCCGGAACTGGCATTGGATTTGTAGGTCTCTTGAAATCTGCTTTGAAAGAGAAAAATATCAGTGACGACATAGCAATTTTCCACTGTATTATTCATCAACAAAATCTATGCGCAAAATCCTTGAAATTCAAACATGTCTTGAGCCCGGTCAATGAGGCAGTAAATTTCATTCGAGCTCGAGGACTAAATCACCGGCAGTTTCAAAAGTTTCTGAATGATCTCGACACCGAACATCAAGATCTAACTTATTCTTCCGAGGTACGTTGGCTAAGCAAGGGTGGTATGTTGCGACGATTTTACGAACTGAGAAACGAAGTCGCACTATTTTTAAAAAATAAAGGGCGACTAATGGCTGAAATGGAAGACGAAAGTTGGTTGTGTGATCTGGCTTTCTTGGTCGATATTACTACTCGCATGAATGAACTCAATACAAAGCTGCAACGAAAAGCCCAGTATGCGAGTGAAATGTATGGTCACATAAAAGGCTTTATGAACAAGTTGAGACTTTGGCACGCACACATAAAAAATGCGGATCTCTCTCACTTTTCAACTTTAAAAGAAATGGGAATGCTTCCAGAGAAGAAAACCGAATTTGCAGATCAACTTGAAAAATTGCTTAATGAATTTTCGGCTCGCTTTAAAGACTTCAGATCCCATGAACATTTATTTGAAATATTTTCTTCACCATTTCACACAGAAATTGACAAAGCCCCCACTGATATCCAAATGGAACTGATTGATCTTCAGGAGAGTACTGACTTGAAGGCCAAGTATGTGGAAATGAATCTTGGTGATTTTTACCGGAAATTTCTTGACCAAGATAAGTTCCCAAATTTAAGAAAATTTGTGGCTTCCAAAATGGCACTTTTTGGCTCAACTTATTTGTGTGAACAATTTTTTTCTAAAATGGGTTTTATGAAATCTCCCTATCGATCAGTAATGACAGACGAACACTTGGAAAATGGGCTTAGAGTTGCAAGCACCTCAATTAAAGTAAATTTGAATAGAGTGGTTCAGAAAAAAAGCCAGCTGCATAATTCTCACTGAAATTGTTTGTACAAAGATTAAATCGTATTGCCATGTTCTGATTATACAATTACATATTTTTGTTTTTTAACTAATTACTAAACGAATTTTTTTTTCGAATAATACTGGTATTACTGTTTTTGATATTATTGCAGTTTTATTTTTATCGCTGGCAATATTGGTTTTGATATTCGGTAAAATATTATCCTATTTGAAGGTGCGGCCCGCAGAATATTGTGCTTATTGGTATTTGGCCCACCATTAAAAAAGATTGCACACCCCTGTCCTAACAAATCAACACGAGATCACTGAATTTACCACAATATCAATCATGTGGGAAATTGCTTATGAAGTCATTGCATCACATTCTCAAGAGACTACGCTGCATGAAGTCAAAAAACTACACGGCGATTGGCGGAACACCCACTACTAGAAACACATATTGCATTTGGTGGATCTTATAAAGTTACAAAAGGCATGGTTTTTGTTTGAATTCCGATTAAAGAACCCTCCTAAACATTTGGACGTTATGATTGAAGTCGGTGGTATTTATGTTTTCTCCGGCAATAATGTTGATTGGTGGCAGTGAGCTCGACCTCATCGCAGTCATTGTTACATGTACATTATTGTTACATGTATAACAAGTTTTGTGACGACCATCATTTATTTTGTTTTATTTTAGCCATTAATATGCGATTTCCAACCAATCAGAGGTTAATGCGAGAACTAGGTGTCCGCACTCCTCAGCAACAAATATCTTTACTTCTCGAACCTTAATTTGAAAGATGAGACTCGGGAAATGCAAAGTTTGTAACCTAGCAAATATCTTCATCACACTTCAAAACCAGATAGGATAATAAGCCTATATCACCTTATTGAATCAAACGGCACTTTAAAACATAGTAACTCTGCTGTAGGCCAATAACTGAATCATGTCTAATGTTCGACGCTTCCCTAATTCACTCTCTCAAGAGGATCTAGTAGCTTCGGCTTTCTCGATGAAAATTAGCGGAGCTCTTATGTGATTACAAGTGCTATTATGTGAAGTCATGGCAAGAGTAGAAAAAAGTTGCTTACCAATAACTTCAACGTTGATCACTGAATTTGTAAATTATAACGCTTACAGCAACCTCTACAAGTGCTATCATGACCAGGGATTGGGAGCTGGCCTAATCTAGACCAAGCTCCAGCAACAGAGCTAACAATTTTCAAATCTATGGCTCCAGCTCCATAGCTAGTGTTTAGATTCATGTGAAGCCAGCTCCAGTCAAGGTTTTACTAATGTAGTCACATGCGATATACTTTTAGCTATGGATTTTACCGATAATATAACTATATGGTAAAGGAATATCCAAAAATAGTTATAAAATAGCAATGGTTTTTAGATAAACACTCAGATCAGTAAACATAAAATTGAAAGGCATCTCAAAAATTAGTGGAATTACAGTACTACAGCTACATCTTTTCTATAATTGGATAGGAGCTGGAGCTGCCTAAATTTTTGGTGGCTCCAGCTCCGGCTCTAATAACATCTGAAAATAAAGCTCCGGCCCCTTCAAAAAATCCCAGGTCCCTGGCTGCAACCTTCAGCTCCCCAGCCCTGATCATAATAGAAGCGACTCGTTTCCAACACAGAGTGCACTTATTTAAGGTGGCAAATCACCATTTGGAAGCCAGAACTTCGACAAAATCAGTAAAAAAAACGAAAATTAGTTTGGCACAGTTTATAGTACTATTTGATCCACAGAATCGGATTCTGGCCACAAAAAACTGAATCGGCCGGTCTAAGTAGGTTAAAATCCCATGTTTTATAAGCGGTACACGTGTTTTCTGCCTAGCAACACCTTTATTGCTTGTTTGAGATCCCTTTTCAGCCGATCTTGTGGGCGTACGATTTTGGAAACGAGCATAATTCTAGTAGGCACCTTCCCGGAAATAAAATTTTCATCAGAAATCTGATTTTTTTTAAATGCCTGCATGGTCAAACCCAGAATAACAATGAGTCAATCAATAATGTGATCTGGAAATACTGTCCGAAGGAAGTTTTCGTGTCTAGACCAGTGATATCAGATGCAGCACACTTTGCTGTCGCTCTATTCAATGATGGTAATGACGCTTTCGTGAAACTTTTCGAGCAGTTAGGACTGAGTCGAGGATTCACAGTCAAAAGTGCTCATAGTAGTGACACTACGCGTCTGTATCACGCCAAATGAAAATCAAGTGATCGGTATAAAATTACTCGAAAGAGACTTCAAGCCGAGAAAAAGGGCTTCATAGACACGAAAAATGAAGAGGAAGGCAACGTTTATGAATCCGGTGCACATTGATCTGTCTTTGAACAGAAATAAACGTTTTCAGATGATATTATGCCTAGTTCGGTACAACATGAAATGTTTAATCGCGATTATCTCATTTTGAGGATTTTGGTGTGTTCATACTGATTTCCAACACGCATAGTATAGCCAAATGTCATCCGATTTCCAAAATTATTTTTTTAGCATGGGCCTTGGACCATTATGCAGGGATTCTAGTCGGGAAATTCCCCTCCTTAGTGTAGTTCTCTGTTGATAGGGGTATTATGTTATTAATTGGTAGCTAATTATGCGCAAAAATTCCAACAGAATTTTTGAATGCAGACTGTATCAAACTGAACAATAATATAGCAAATTCGTGACTACAAACCCTTATTTTGATTATTATCTGTCACACAAACTTTGAATGAACGAAAAAACCCATGTATGAGACGAGATATCCGTGTTTGAAAATTGGCGGATTTCTGGTGCGATGACGTCACGTGTGACGTCATAATTTGCATAATTTATGCAAAACTGTCGAATTTCTTCCTTTTTGCGAACGAGCTTTCTAATGACCAAACCAGTTTATAAAAACTCCCAAAAACGGCTAAAACAGCTCAAATGGTGATTTGCCACCTTAAATCAAACACACGATGAATGTGCTACAGCCTCTACCACGTACAGTCGCTTATGTCAGTAATAGAATGATCGCTACATCAGCACCGACCAATTCTTTCACATTTGACCTCCGACCTAAAAGAAAAAAAACGAAAGAACTTTTGTAAAATGGTAAGCCATTTGTAGCTAACTAAGAATATTTCACATTTAAAGTTTTCAAACGGTAACTTTATTGTGAAGTACATAATGATTTTGGTCTAGGAACTGCAATGTTAGAAATCAAACTTTGATCTGATTTCTCTTTAATCAAACCAGAAATTATACTACATAAATTGCAATCATTTTTTCTACAGTCTTGCGTAACAACACTAATACACTAAAAATACACAAAGGATACAAGTTTAAGCGTTTTCAATATTTCTCCAAGTGGAAGCTTTAAATGGTTTTGGATAAAAAAATGCAACTTAATTAATCTTCAGCAATAACGTAACAACTAACTTTCTGGTCATTTTTCACCTTTGTCTTCAAATAAGCTCACATCAAATAATCAATATTTGGATTTTCTAATAACTTTTCGACATGATGTTGTTGTTGTTGTTGTTTACCCGACCCCTTCCGAGGGATGGGGGCATGGCGGAAGACCATGGAGCCCCAGAAGCCGGGCAACTCCCCAGGGTCTGGACCAGAGGTCGTAAAGAGACAGAGAGTCGCCAAAGAGTGAGCGGCGCAAAGAGTTCGTAGCTGGACAGTGCAGAATGAGATGAGAGATGTCCTGGGACGAGTGTCCACAGGTGCTGCAAGAAGAATTCTCGATTCTGCCAATCCTGGAGAGATAGGAACCTAAAAGAAGGCTGTGTCCATTGCAGCGTAGACGAGAGAGGACACAGCGAGCATGACGAGGGAGCACAAGTTCCTCAGTGGAAATTGAGGGAACCTGTGTGTCAAAATACTTTGAAGAGACAGTACGCCTCCAGTCCGAGAAAAGACAAGAGTGGATACGAGAGATAAGAGGAGAGAGACTACAAGGGATTGCGGAGGGCGCAAGCAGCGCTCCCTGTCTGGCAAGCTCATCAGCTGTGTCGTTCCCCGGGAGAAACGAGTGTCCGGGGACCCATTGTAGCCTAATAGAACAGGAGAAAAAGGACAGTTCCTGCCAGATCTGCCACAGAGTTTGATAACAGGAAAGATGGAGGAGAGAACAGGGTGGCGAGGACAGAACGAGAGTCATGTAGTAGGAGAAGAGAAGAAAAATGGCAGACTTTATGGTGTTGCCGAGACCAGCAAAGACCGTGCAGAATGGCGCAGGCTTCAGCGCAAAAACTGGAACAAACTGGGCCTGCCGAAAAGGAAAGAGTGGCCTCAGTGCCACAGAGAGAGCAGTTGGCAAGAACGCCGGAGCCGCCCTTGCCAAAAGGAAAAGGAACAGAGCCGTCTGTCCAGAGTACCAGATCATGAGGGGAGAGAGAGTCAAGGTGGGCGAGAGCCGCACCTTGGCGAGAGAGAGGGAGATCAAAGCGAGAGCATGGAGTGAAAAGGGTGGACTCCACCGTGAACGAAGGCAGATTCCAAGGAGGACAGGGAGGGCAAGCAACAAGAGCCTCCCTAGAACAAGTAGAAGGAAGCATGAGCGGGTGAGTGGACGCAAGAGCTCTCCAGGACGATCTGCAGAGTCTTGGTTTCAC
Source organism: Trididemnum clinides (assembly GCA_963675345.1). NCBI lineage: Eukaryota > Metazoa > Chordata > Ascidiacea > Aplousobranchia > Didemnidae > Trididemnum > Trididemnum clinides. The sequence continues at coordinate 3,185,860 of OY776305.1, read as the reverse complement.
TCCTAGTCTGGCCAAACCTGAAATGGGAAAGGAGGTTGGGAGACAAAGAGCCCGATCATGAGAAAAAAGAGTGAAATGAGTCAGAGTGACTCGTAGGGGAGGGAGAGAAGCCTCGGTGAGTAGTAGAGGGATAGGGGAGGACAAGAGGCAGCCGGTGATGGCGCGACTGGCCGCTCGGTGGAGGCGTTCCAATTTGGTGATATTGGTAGCGCTTGGGAAAGGAAACCATCCGGGTGAAGCGTAAGTGAGAAGGCACCAAAAAAAAGCTTTATACAGAACAGAGAGGGACTCCCTAGAGGGGCCCCATGAGGAAGCAGAGATACAGCGTAAGGCCTTGAGACGTGGGAAGAACTTGGCCTTCAGCGAAGATACATGCTTAGATAAGGAAAGAGTGCGGTCGAAGGTGACCCCAAGAAAAGTTGGAGTGGGATTAAAACGGAGGCAGGAGCCGAGTAGGAGGAGGTTGGGCTGGAGGTTAGCCTGGTGGGGATCCACTGAAAAGAAGGAGGATCACATTTGCTCGGATTGAAAGGAAGACACCAGTACTCAGACCAGCGCTCCAATCGAAACAGAGCTCCGTGTGTGGCCTCCACCGCAGTGGGGACCGAGGGGGAGGAGAACCAAATGGCCAGATCGTCAGCGTAAAGAGAGCAGCTGACGGAAGAAGGCAGAGAAGCCGGAAGATCATTAATGAAGAGAGAGAAAAGTACAGGGCCAAAAACGGATCCTTGCGGAACACCTCGACAGACTCGAAAGGAACGGCTTTTGTGATTTTGATAAACCACAGAAGCGCGCCTATCAGAAAGGAAAGATTGAGTCCAACGAGCAAAGCAAGAAGGGAGGCCAGCCGAAATAAGTTTGTGGAAAAGAGCGGGATGCCAGACAGAGTCAAAAGCTTTAGAGAAATCGATAGTAGACAGGATCGTCCGAGAGCCCGGCCTGGGTTTGTTAAACCCATCCGAAATGGACTGAGAAAGGTATCGAATTTGATCGAGTGTAGACCGTCCAGGGCGGAAACCGGCCTGGCGGGGAGAAAGAATGGAATTAGATTCCAGAAAGAAGAGTAGACGGGATAGAATGATGCGTTCAAAAAGCTTTGATACGCAGGAGGTGAGAGAGATAGGCCGGAAGGAAGCAGGAGAGTCGAGAGGTTTTCCCATCTTATGTATGGGAATAATAGAACATGTCTTCCAGATGGAAGGAAAGGAATGTGAAGACCAAGAAAGATTGAAGATGTGAAGAAGAAAATCCATGCCAGAGCGAGGAAGATGCTTTAGCATGGGATAGGCAACTTTGTCTGGACCAGTGGCAGTGGATGAGGAGAGGTTGGAGGCAGCCGCAAGAAATTCAGCGGGAGAGAAAAAGGACGAGTGAAACTCCACAGAGCACGTAGCTCGGCGGAGCTCAGTGAGGTAGCCTCTGGCTCTGCTGCGCAGGGCCTTTGGCTGAGAAACGGAAAAGTGAGACCTCAGGTAAGCGGCATAGACCGAAGCCGATTCCCTGGGGAAGAACAGTTAGGAAAGTTAGGAGAGGAAGAAGACGAGGAAGGAGAGCCAGCGATAGAGCGAAGAAGAGAGTGCACAGATTTAGGATTAGATTTAGGTGAAAGAGAAGTGCAGGTCGTCTGCCATGCCTCAGCCTTGGCAATGATCGACGAGGCACGTCGAGAAGCGGAGATGTAAGCCTGGCGATCTTCATCACTTCTGTGAGCAGTAGCGAAAGCCCTGCGTCTTTCACCAACCGCTTGTTCCACCTCAGCAGACCACCAGGCTTTAGGAGGGCGTTTGATGCGGCCGAAAGGAATGGAAGATTTGGCCGCATTCAATGCCAGAGAGGTAAAGAGAGCAGCTGCAGAGGAAAGAGAAAGAGACGAGTATTCCTCTGCAGAAGGACAGTGAGAGTCAAAGTAGGAGGCAAAGTCATCCCAGCAAGCTTTCTGAAAATTGAAAGAAGGGGGGCGCTCGTTGGGGCGAAAGACCGGAGAGAGAGGGATAGATAGAAGAATTGGTAGATGGTCAGAACCCAGGTCCTGAAGCACCTCCCAGGAGCAAGAAAAAGCAAGAGTAGAGGGAGCAAAGGAGATGTCAGGAGAGGAGCGACTGCCAGAGGAGCGATGGAGAAGAGTGGGTGTGTCAGGGTCATTGACGGGGAGGAGGTCTGAGGAGATGACCCAGTCGAATACTTCCTCCCCACGGGGGTCGGAAGTACCTCTTGAGTCCCAAAGCAGGTGATGGCAATTGAAGTCCCCCAGAATGAAGAGATTTCTGGAGGAGGGAAGAACTGAGGGAGAGAAGGAATCGGTTCTGCCATCCGTTGGGGAGGAGCGAATAGGGGGGCATACACATTAAGAAATGACACCGAGGAGGATTTGTTTAGAGAGATGTTGACCCCTACATAATCAGAGTAGGGATCGAGCGAAGAAAGAGAGGTGGTAGAAAGTTCAGAAAAGGATAGGCCCTGTCTGACGAAAATGACAACGCCGCCACTGGCATGCGAGGCATCAGAAGAGAGAATGCCAGACCGGGAGTGGGTGCGATCAGAACGCAGAACAGAGAATCCAGGAATCCGGAAAGAGGAAGATGAGTTAAGATTGGATTCCTGAATGCAGATAAGGTCGACAGGATGGGATGAAAGAAAGTGAAGTAGTTCAGTGCTCCTGGCTCGAAGACCTCCAGCATTCCATTGAAGAACCCTGAGAGAGTCAGGGGGAGGAGAGGAGGCAGGAGGAGCAGAAGTATAGCCAGGAGCAAGGGACGGTGGTGGGAGGGCAGGGGAAGGAGATATAAGATGGGCAGATGGGGGATAAGAAGTTTGGAGACGAGGGTGGGGCAAGAGTGCAGCATTAGCAGAGGGGGGCCGGATTCCACAGTGGAGGTATACGTGCCAGAGGAGTCCGAGGAGGGGGGAGTCACAATGTTACGGCAGGGGAGGCAGCTCCAAGAGTGAGAGCTGCCAAGAGCTCTGAAGTTAGATAAAGAAAGTTGTGAGCACCTTAGATGGACCCATTTGGAGCAAGCGCAGCATTGCACTGACTTGCCCCGCCAGGTCACATTTCCAGCGTACACAGAGCAAGGAAAGATGGGACCAGGGTTAGGATGAACGTTACCGCTCATCAGGAGAAGAAGAAGAATGAGGAGACGAAAGAGGGCAAGAGTAAGGCAAGAGGGAAGAAAAAGTGAGAACAGGCGACCGATTTTAAAGATACTGTGTGCTGCCCTTCTGCGGTCGTTCAGGGGGCAGCATAGCGAAAAAATAAATGGGGAGTGCCCGAAATAACTGGGACCCTCGGGAAGGCCAACAGCCATTTCGACCCAACCCAAACGGGGCCGGGGACCGCGCCACCACGTTGAGGCGGCAGTTGATTGGTGCAGTTTCGACATGATCGTTTAAGCATTTAATGTTTCGACACATTATTAAATGTTTCGACACGATCGTTTAAGCATTTAATACATTTGCAAGGCTTTTCCTTTGTATGATTTTGCTGATGCTCTTTCAAACTTGCAGATTGTTGAAACACTTTTAAACATCCACTTCAGTCCACCTAATATAGGTCCCACAAGTGTAACGTGCAAGCCTCTAAGCTAAGCTTGATTTAAAGCCTCTAGCTACTTGCCGGTCACCAACTGCACTGAAGACCTGATAGGTCGAAACAGTGTCACTGTCTGTAGTTCTCTTAAACAGATTCTCATTTACACGAACTTTCTCCGAAATGTGTTCTGTAATGCACATTCAACATCGAAACAAAACATCTTCTTAACACATGTGATACCACCCTCGTAAGGTCTTGTAAAATAAGTACCGGTAGCAGTTTGCCTATTATTTGCTGATAAACACTTCCAACAATAATAATGCAATGCTATTTGCAACAAAAAATAATCAAGAAATAAATATTAATTCAACTCTAAGTGCGAGCAATTGCAGAAGAAAAAGGGTAAATCCGGCCATCTCTGCTAAGGGAAAAACACCGGATAAAAACTGAATAACTACTACTATCGTGCTGCTGTTTAGAAGTTCAGCTGAAAAACTGTACAATAAGAAAGCAATACATTCAGATTTACGCAAAATGGTAACAGTGAGTTCTTTTAAACATGATATTCATTCAAACGACCTAAATGGGTTCTGTAATAAACATTCAATATCGAAACAAAACAACACGTTTTTGAATATATATGATATCACACTTGTAAGGTCTTGGATGAATGCATTTTGATGTGCCGTTTCAATGATAAATAATGTTTGAATTGTTTTGAACATATATCACACTCGTAAGATCTTTCACCAGTATGGATTCTGATGTGCCTTTTTAACGATGAATCTTGTTTAAATCGTTTTGAACATATTTGGCACTGGTAAGGTCTTTCACCAGTATGGATTCTGATGTGATCTTTTAATGATGAATCTTGTGTAAATCGTTTTGAACATATATCACACTCGTACGATCTTTTACCAGTATGGACTCTGATGTGCTTTTTTAACGTTGAATCTTGTGTAAATCGTTTAGAACATATAGGACACTCGTAAGGTTTTTCACCAGTATGGATTCTGATGTGATTTTTTAATGTTGAATCTCGTTTAAATCGTTTTGAACATATATCACACTCGTACGATCTTTCATCAGAATGGATTCTGATGTGCTTTTTCAATGCTGAATTTTCATTAAATCGTTTTGAACATATATCACACTCGTAAGGTCTTTCATCAGTATGGATTTTGATGTGGTTTTTCAATGCTGAATTTTCATTAAATCGTTTTGAACATATATCACACTCGTAAGGTCTTTTACCTGTATGGATTCTGATGTGCCTTTTTAACGATGAATCTTGTTTAAATCGTTTTGAACATATATCACACTCGTAAGGTCTTTCACCAGTATGTATTCTGATGTGATTTTTTAACGTTGAATCTTGTTTAAATCGTTTTGAACATATATCACACTCGTAAGGTCTTTCATCAGTATGGATTCTGATGTGATTTTTTAACGATGAACTTAAATTAAATCGTTTTGAACATATATCACACTCGTAAGGTCTTTCACCAGTATGTATTCTGATGTGCTTTTTTAATGTTGAATCTTGTTTAAATCGTTTTGAACATATATCACACTCGTAAGGTCTTTCACCAGTATGGACTCTGATGTGATTTTTTAACGTTGAATCTTGTTTAAATCGTTTTGAACATATATCACACTCGTAAGATCTTTCACAAGAATGGACTTTGATGTGCCTTTTTAACGTTGAATCTTGTTTAAATCGTTTTGAACATATATCACACTCGTAAGGTCTTTCACCAGTATGTATTCTGATGTGCCTTTTTAACGTTGAATCTTGTTTAAATCGTTTTGAACATATATCACATTGGTAAGGTCTTTCACCTGTGTGGGTTCGAAGATGGCAAGCAAAATTAAAGGATGCTTTAAAAGTTTTACTGCAAAATTGGCATGTGTACACTTCCAAATGCTTTCTAGGTCTTTTTAAAATATTAGCTTTCTTGAGAGTTTTTCCTCGTTTTATCTTATTTACATCAAGCCTAGTATTTGCATTTAACATCATTGTTGGACATTCTTTAACTGTTTTATCCTTATTATCGCCAATTTCAAAAACTTCGTGATTTTCCAACGGATTTAACACAGCATTTTCAGATATTTCGTTATTACTTTGAACATAAGAATTAGCACCATCGCACGGACTACTTTTGATGACACTGCTCAAATCTGATGAAAGTAAAAAGCTTGGCTCAAGTGTTGTACAAGTAGAAGCGAAAATAGTTAGCTCTGATTTGTTCTCAACCAAATAACTGATTTTACCATTTACACCACCATCATCTTCTTTCCTACACGTGATGGCAGAAACACTGTCATTCAACGTCACACCATCAGTATTAAGAACGTAGTTTACTGGGCTCGACTTCGCATTGAAAGAAGTCAAAACTTCTTCATTTATTTTCAAACCACAATCATTTCTGTTTGTATCTTCTATAGTAAAATCATGACCAAACGCTCGAAATCCATCAATAAAATCACAATGAGATTTTTTTAAATATGACATTGTTTGAGTTGCAAATTTGCCATTCTTTTCTATGTTTTCTGACTGTTCAATGTTGTCCTGACACATTAAGCGAATTTTTATACCACAATCAAGCTTTGGCATTTCTTTTTTATGTCAATCGAATCAAACGAAGTTCGTTGATGATTAACTTTGCCAGAAAAACTCCACAATTACTATCACATTTACTGAAGGACAGTTTAACAACTAGCAATCAATAATTATAACCTGTAAACATGCAATCCAAAAATCTTGTAACAATATCAAGCTGTGCTGCCTAACCATCGGGCAATAGCTCAGTTTTCGAGTTAACTACAAAACATATTACAGGGGGTACAAAACAAAGCAGACCAAAGTCGAAAGTTAAAAAAATAACAGCCTTAAAAAAACAGTTAACTTAGAGTTTGATTAAAGGAACTGCAATGTCAGAAATTGAAATACAGTATAATTCGTCAGTTTGCTTTAATTCGTCACATTTTTGTCACTCCCGGCAGAATTCTTAGCTTTTACGTGCATTCCAGTTCGTCTAATCCGCCATCGTCTAATTCATCACTTCACTGAATTCGTCACCTATTTATATCCCCAAAAAACCTTTTGTTCGTCTTATTCGTCATTTGTAGATTCGATTCAATGTTTAAGCTGTATTCACAGCTTTGTTGGTTACTGCAGGATAGATGAATTCACACGGTCTCAGTGGTTATTTCAACACGCGTGAAATCTCAAACAAATTAACAGTCCTTATCGGATTAGATCTTATGGTGGTTACGTGTGTAACTCACGACAATCTCATTATTTTCTTTGTACTGCATGGTTTGTGTTCCGTGTAAGTTTATTGTATTCAATAATAAACATAACAAACTGCTTTAACAACAAAACAAGCTCCTTGTATACAAGCCATTATAAGAGTTTTTACCTGTTTGCATAATTAGTCAGCCTAATTGTCACTTTTTTCTAATCCCCTTGAGGCGACGAATTAGGCAAATTCTACTGTAACTTGATTTGATTCTTTGGCTAATGCGTGTTGCCAATCGAGTTGAAAATAATCAATCAAATACCAACTTTTGGTTTGCAGGATATTTACTGCGTGGTACCCGAACAATACAAAATTCAGAATACAGAATGCATTCCGCCAGTCAAACTTGCTTTTTTGCACCTTTGTCAAACTGGAATCAAAGGTAGACCTACATACACTGCACATGACAACGATTTTTTCACTCATGCATAACATCCGCGCTGCCTGAAATTCATAATAAACTAAATTTTTATTAGCTGACACAGGCAACGCAAATATTACTCATATGTGAAAACAATTAACGTTTGCTCGAACATTTGATATTCCCAGTTACAAACCACGTCATTCTCACTGGACTGCTTTAATTTTTGCCCTTAAACACACTGATTCGCCACAATTCCTCTTATATCAAGCCAGAAGAGTTCTCGATTGCATTTAAAAAAAAATTGCAATTTATGTTTCAAATTAGTTTTGTGAAGGACAGAAACTAACAGAAACTGTATGTCATGAGGAGATCAATGCAACTATTCAAAATTCCATAATTAAGGGTTATTGCAAAAAGGTTAGTCATTAAAAGCTTCTTTTTTGCATTTGCTGGCTTCCACTTCCTTCTGGCCAGGTGTGTGTGTGTGTGTTTACCCCTCCTCTTTCTTGGGATGGAGGTACGGCGTGAACGGTAATTCAGGTTCATGCCGTCAACCTAATTGATATTAGGCTAGGGGAAGATGGCAGTCCATTTCGAACCAATCTTGAGTGACTGGTAGCCCCACCACCAACAAGGCGGACTGCCACTGGTGGGTACCCAAGAGTCGTCTGACATGCTGGGTTAGCAACTTCACAATTATAATCCGGTGAAGTACGGGTGGGGCCACCTGTCTGCCACATAAAGGTGGAGGCGTCCCGTTAAGTGCCTTGCCCAAGGACACAACAAGCAAGCTTGCCGGCTTGTTCTCCACACTATCCCTTTTTTATGCTGAGCGCCAAGCAGGGAAGCTGTGAATACCATTTTTTAAAGTCTTTTGGTATGACTCGACTTAGGGAATGAACCCCAGGTCTACCGACTACAATGTGGACGCTCTAACCACTGCACCATCGCGCCGGTTTTTCTGGCCAGGTCGCAGACAGCTTTTGTATATTGAAGGGGGATGTTATTGCACTAGGATTTTTAAGTTTTTGATAAGTTAATTAATCCATATCTTCAATTGGCAGTTTGGCTGTCACTGCTTCACATATAAAATAGGTCACTCTTGCATTGAAAATAGCTGCAACTACTAAATGTAACTAGTTACAATACTTTTTAAAATTTGTAACTGAAACTGTTACTGAGTGACGTTTTTCGATATGCACTTGTAACTCAGTTACTTTAACAAAGTAACTTGCCCACCCCTGGTTATTGGCAGGTTTTTGTTTAAAGGACATGCATCAAGTCTACCAAAACTTAAAAAGGATCTAACATTATTAAATACTAGTACATTTCTTTTTTCATCAGACTAGAGTAATGGTTTGCAAACTGATGTCCACAAACCCTGGGAGTGATAAGAAAGTTTCATGGGGACCACAAAGCATTCTTTAACTTTTTTTGTGGTAAGAATTTATCGACTGATCACTATTTTAATATTAGCCTATTGGTCTTGTAATTACATGGCCTTAAAAATATGTCTGAGTTATTTCTAACAATGTTGTTATTACACAAGTTGCCACAATTGTAGTAGGACAGATTAAAAATAAGCTGGTTTTAAGTGATAAATGAAGTAATGATTGTTAACATAAAAACCTTAATAACTTTCCACTGATAGGGTTAAAGCCAAGATTAATATTTCATGCTTATTTTCAAAATTTTTGTCTACTTTTAAGATCCCTTACCAAGAAAATTAAATTGATTTTATTTCTAAGAAACATAATTATTGTCATCAAAATGGATTGGGTCTTAGCACTTGAATTGTGGACCTCCAAAAAACATAAAGTTTAGGATCTTAACCATGTGTCATTTTGTCAGTGGAATAAGTTACATCTAAGAAAAAAATAGTCTATATACTGAATTTGATGTGAGAGTGACAAATTCATAGCAAAAACATCTATTTTCAATTGCACTTATATTTCTAAGCTGATTGTAAACCTAGCTATAGGTAGCCAATGAAAATACAATAAATATTGCTTTAAAGAGGGTTTTGCACCAACTGGAATAACATGACTAAAATTAAGTGTGTTTTGTGTTACTCTGTTTTAAGCATAGAAGCAATGAAACCAAAAAAGCTTATTCACCATCTCTATCAAAATATCCACAACCTACAGAAAAGGATCTAACTTGCTTCTAATGCACAGAAGTGAGTTTGCAGCAACAGAGGTTTGATTTTCAATGCTGCTTGAATTAACAATATAAACCCTTAGTTAAAACACTATACTAAACTGAAGTTGTAATTTGTAAGCAAACTATCTAAATTTTTCGGCAGTGGCTATTTTGCCCCCCAGTTGAGCCTAATTTCGAGCTATATTTCTTACGAATATACGCTGGCGACGGGAACAACTTCCATATCACACACGGTTGCCTCATACTTCTACACTTTTTGTCACTCCAAAAACTAGCCCAAAATAGCGAAATGGCATGGCAAAAAATAGACCAAAAACCGCAACCCGTGACTGTTAAATTTTTCCCGCAACGCCTAATCAAAACTAGTCCAATTCCGCGGAACTAGCAACGCTGAAGAGTACTTAGTTTCAGGGTAGAGTCAAAACACCATGATTTTATCCGAAGGACAATGCGGTATTCCCCTAATTTAAATACTATAGTATTGCAAGCGTATACCTGTAGTGAACCATATGCAGCAGCAAGTCTAACCTAATACAATAAGCTACTTCGTCAGCTGCAAAAACACTAACTTCAGTTATCAAAATTATGTTCTACATAACCCTGCCTCGCTCAGTTGTAAAACTATACTACTGTACAAGCTCTTAACTAGTTACAGGCTTGTAGCAGCAAAAATCTGCTTCAGTTCTTGCGTCGTAACGGATAATGATTTTACGAACGTTACGTTTATTTAAATTAGGGGAATACCGCATTCTACTTCGGATTAAATTATTGTATTTTAGACCCTAGCTAGTTTAACCCAGCCTCTAAAGTTGTTCAAATCAGAGCAGCCGTGGTGCCGATCCCGAGCCCGGACAAATGAAAAGGGTTGCGACAGGAAGGGCATTCGGCGTAAAATTCTTGCCAAATGTTTTCAATGCGCCTCGTATCTGACTTTATACCGGATCGGTCGAGGCCCGGGATAACAACGACCGGTACCAGTGACTGGGCTCCAAGGGCCACGGACGGACATGCTACCTGGATGCAAAGAAGAGGTGCAAAGCAATGGAGAAGAAAGAAGGAGAGAAATGAAGAGAGGAAGAAAACTAAGAAGATCAAGCTGAAGGTTGCAGCATTAAACGTTGGAACCATGACCGGTAAACGAAGAGAAGTGGCGAACCTTATGGAGCGAAGAGAGGTGGACATACTGCGTGTTCAGGAAACTCGCTGGAAGGGGAAGAAAGCAAGATCCATAGGTGGAGAATATAAAATGTGGTACTGTGGAAGCGAAAACAAAAAGAATGGCGTGGGAATCATATTGAAAAAGGAGCATGTGGACAGGGTAGTGGAGTTGTGGAGAGTAACAGACAGGATAATATGCTTGAAGATGGAACTTGACGGTGTTATGTTGAATGCTATCAGTGCGTATGCGCCGCAGGTGGGGCGCATACGTGAAGAAAAGGAAGCATTTTGGCTGGATCTAGATGACACAGTGGAAAAGATACCAAAGAATGAAATAATTGTGGTGGGAGCAGACCTGAATGGGCACGTAGGAGAAGGAAATAACAGTAATGAAGAATGCATGGGCAGACACGGATTGGGGAAGAAAAATAATGAAGGACAAGCAGTGGTGGATTTTGCTAAAAGAATGGAACTGGCGATCACTAACACCTACTTTGTAAAGAAACCAGCACACAGAGTCACCTACAACAGTGGCGGACGCAGTTCACAGGTGGATTACATTATGGTGAAAAGAAGAAGAATCAAAGAGGTTGTGGACACAAAGGTTATTGTCAATGCAAGTGTAGCAAAACAGCACAGAATAGTAGTAAGTGCAATAATCATTTGGACGAAGTGGAGGAAAGCACCAAACCAGTGAAGAGAATAAAATGGTGGAAGCTGAAAGACTTGAAAGTGAAGAACAAATTTAAAATGGAAGTGATTAAAAGCGGAATACTTGGTGGATAAGAAGACTGGCCAAGAGTAGCTGAGATGATACGGAGCATTGCCAGAATCAAATTGGGTGAAACATCAGGAAAAATTAGCACAGCAGGTAGACGGGAGACGTGGTGGTGGAACCAGGAAGTCCAGGAGAAACTGAAAGATAAGAGAAATGCTAAAAAGGTATGGGATATCATGAGAAATGATGCAAGCAAGTTGGCCTATAAAACTGCAAGAAAACAAGCTACGAGAGAAGTGGCAAAAGCAAAAAACAAGGCATATGAAGAACTGTACGAAAAGTTGGAAACAAAGGAGGGAGAAAATGAGTTCTTTAAGATAGCAAAGTAGAGAAAGAAACAAAGCAAGGATGTACAACAAGTAAGAGTAATCAAGAGTAAAACTGGAAAGATACTGATGGAAGAAGAAAAAGTGAAACAGAGATGGAAGGAGTATTTTGATGACTTACTCAACCAGGAAAACTGTAGAGAGAGAGAGAAGAGAAATGGAAACAGAAGAGACAAAAAGGGACGTGGAAGATATCTCTGTAGAAGAAATTACTTTTAATTAATGGATGTTAAGGCATATAGGCTAACTGCAATCAGTTGAATAAAATACCACTTCCACGACCGGTTTCGTTCCTATTAGAACTCGTCAGGTGGACTCAGGTATTGAACCGACGGTCACATGAATTGCTTCATGCGGTTTATGCCACTCTGCCATCGGTCCTTTCAACTGATGCTGTTAATTTTAAGCTATATAAGGTGCACGCTGACTACCATGAGCTTGATGCGATATATGCTTTGCTTTAACCGCATGAAGCAATTCATGTGACCGTCGGTTCAATACCTGAGTCCACCTGACGAGTTCTAACAGGAACGAAACCGGTCGTGGAAGTGGTATTTTATTCAACTGATTGCAGTTAGCCTATATGCCTTAACCCTATTTGGCCCGGGGGGGGGTCGATTTGACCCACAGCAAATTAAAACTGTTGTAACTTAGCGACCGCTTGAGATTAATGTTGGAAATTTTTTGACTTTTCCTAAAATTTATCTGGCTTTTGGTTGGTTATAAACTGACAAAGATATTCTTTGTAGTTTTGACTTAAACATAGCAATTTCGAAACCCACTCGGGCAAATTTCTTCATCGATTGCTTTTGTATAATAAAGAAAAAATAGAGAAAGAGCGCACACGCAAAACCGTGACGAGCTACGTAAACCGCAGAACTTGTTTGAAGTGACGCATTGCTGTAAAGCTGTACCGTTTCTCAGAAATCTTTCTTCTCAAAACCTTTTCGCTGTGAATAGCAACTCTTAATTTGACAAGCCAAAAACATCAAAGTGCTTTCAGATACACGGCTATTTTGTAACTTTTAGTTAAATAAATAATACCTTTTTGACGCTAGGCCTTAACTTATCGATAAAGTAATGCTAGAAAATATTTCGTAATTTTGATACTTGACAAATGCAACAAAGCAAAAAGAATTGTTTTCAAGCGTAAAAGCCAGAAAATAAATTTGGCGGCGTGATAATATAGTTTGTGCTTTTCATAATGATTTGTAATGTTATCACCAATTAAAATTGGGGATTGGTTGGTGGGAGAGCAACGAGCGCACTTGCAATTTTTATTGGATGGAAAATATGCAGTGGTAGACTAAGGGACGTAGGGGCGGCAGACAGCAAAATTTAATTTAGGAGTTTTATAAAACTTGATTTCCGTTGCTTTACGAGTAAGCTGTTAGTGCTTAATCAAATACCGAATTATTATCAGCAAATACAAATCCAAAACGCAAGAAGCCAATCGTGAATCACAAAATTTAATTTTTTTTTAAGGGGAGAAGGAGCTGTGGAACCTTTCCTGAGTTTGTGATCAACACCAAAATATTTTTCTGTTGGCCGCGTGACAAAAGCAATGTGTTTGTATTCTACATCTACACACTTCCAAAAGCAAATGAAGATTTTTTTCCGTGTTCTTTTATCCACTTTTATAAAGACGCCTCTGGTAAAAGCATTACGTTTCCTGCTGCATGGCCGAGCAGAACGGCATTTGCATTGAAGTTGACGTTCAAAGTTCAAACTACAGCTTGCGTCAACTGTCACAACATTATAAGATTGAATGCTGACTCAAATATCGTCTTGTCATTTTCATTCTTCTAAACCAGAGATGTGCAAACTTTTTAGTTGGAGGGTAGCATTGACCATTCAAGAGTTAGCTGAGGGCCAATGCGTAAAATCTGGTAATAGCTGTATGCAATGCAAGAGCTTGCAATAGCTTAAAATCTTGCAATAACTTCTTGTAAAGACGTATCACAGGGCTTTGATAATGATGGCGTCCAAAAACAAAGATCATCACTCTTTATTTGGACGGAAAATGCGTCAGTTCAAACTAAGAATTGCGTAGCGGCTCTTTCAATGATGGCTTCTATCGTTTTTGGCTCTTCAATACGGCAAGTGCGGCCAACCCTTTCTTATTGAATTGAATTCATGGAAGTTTGTATAAGTTTCGAGGACCGCACAAAATGCTCTCGCGGGCCCCATGCGGCCCGCGGTTCGTAGTTTGCCCACCCCTACTCCAAACTACGTTTATGCTGCGTTCGATAAGTCAAATTTCCAATTGTTTTACTTCAATACAGGAATAGTTAAGAAATCAAAAGTTTCTTATGACATTGGGAATGCAGCCACTACATTTTAATTCTATGTTTGAAATGTTCAAATTGCTCGTTTCCACTAAAATTTAAATATGCTGCCGGTGTATAAGATAGTGATGATTATATGACATTTAAGGAGCAATTTTCTTCTTTCAGGCATATAAATTTCGCAAACAAAAGTAATAAAAAATAGCCCATGTCAATGTATGACCTGAAGAAGTGTTAAGTAAAATTTTGAATGAAGTATCTGACGAAGAAAACGACGACATTGAAAACAGCCTCTTTAGCTTCCGGTGACTATAAAATTGTAAGAACCCTATAAATATCACATGACGCCTCCAGAGGGAAACAAAACTGCCGCATTGGTGTTATTATAGGGGAGAGGACAAAAAATAGGCTACGTAGGCGTATTGTTGTAGCACAAACTTGATAATAAAACAAATTAAAGTTTACAATCGTTTGATATAACAGGCTTTTTGTAGCAAATACGAAACTTAAGTTTGCTTGAGGACTTTTTTCATATGATTCGTCATATACACACGCAGACTTGGACAACAAAAGATGCGTAATTCTAGTTGCCTAATTCAGTGAATTGCAGCCAAAAGTCGCTAATTCTAATCTAATTTGAAAAACTAAGTCTCTAATTCTAATCTAATTTGAAAAATTCTTAATTGCAATTCTAATCTCATTTCGAAAAAGTTCCTGACCGAAGAGTCGGGTGTGAAAAATAAAAAGATCTTTTATGTTAGGGATCAGAACCACCTTCGGAAGTATTGGCACTGATTGGAATGATTTACATGCTAGGCTTACTAGGACAAGCACATCAAAGCACTAATGCGATGTTCCATGAAATATTTGGCAATCCAGTTTTTAGTGCAGCTAAGTCAAGGAATAGATTTAAATTTTTTGATTGCTCACATATTACTTGATGATCATACAACGCGTCCTACTCCTTAGCAATACGATAGATTTGCAGCTTTTCGCAAAATTTTTGAAGAATTTAACAAAAACTGTGGGAAATTTCTAGTTCCTAATGATTATTTGTCGCTGGATGATACTTTTTATCCTACGAAAACGCAAATCAGTTTCAAACAATTTAACCCGAGCAAACCAGCCAAGTATGAAATGCTGTATAAATCAATCAATTGTAAACCTTGCACCTAATTGGCAAAGCAGCCTACTAGATGCAGCCTCAGGTGTATTAGGTGCAAGGTTTACAATTTTCATATCTTCGCCTACAAAAATCAATCAATGCTTTTCGCTATCCATTTACCTTTTCAACTGCTGTGTATTCTGCTAAGCCAAAAGCAGAGCCGAGATCTTACTACACTCCTGGGACGTCACAAACAGTAAAATATCTAATTCAAAATTTGGAATGCTACACAAATTTAGTGGCAAGAAGCATATTATATGACAGATTGTATACTTCAATACCAATGGCGCAGTGGCTGCTTGACAGCGGAAAAACTTCTGTAGGAACTTTACAATCAAATAGAAAAACAATTCCAGCCGAAATTAGAGAAATCAAAGACCGAGATTTATTGGGAAAAGAATAACGGCATATTAAATCTGCACTCGTATGTAGTAAAAACAAAAAGTTTAGGAAAGTGAAATGCTTTATTATTGTGAACAGTACCACCGCTTCTTGCAACTACAAAAGATGACAAAAGTAAGCTCGCTATTTGCAAACTATACGACTTTTCAAAAGGCGAAACAGACGACATTGGCCAAAAAATGGGGTCTCCAGTTGTACATCAAAATCAAAGCGCTGGACTATGAATGCATTTTGATACGTTTTGAACACATGTCGAGTGAACGCTAGCACGATATATGCAATGAACAATCATCTGCAGCCTCAAAACATAAAATTCGTAGATTTCGGATTTAATCTAGCTATGTCTTTGATTCGCCCACATATAGCACGACCAAGTTTAATTGGCATAAATTCTTCTGTAGTTCGCAAAATTGAGATAGTACTGGGGAAAAAAATATCCTCCAAACATGTAAAAACATCAAGTGGCTTTTTTCCTCATCAAAGTGAAAAACGAAGGCGATACGATGCATGTATCAGTAAGATTAAAGGAAAAGGAGCAAAAGAAAAGAAAAACAAAATTTGTAAGCTATTGAGCCAGTGCCAAAAATGCGCAAAGCCTTTGTGTAATAAGCATCTTATTCGCATTTGTGGTTCTTGCTTGCAAGACTAAAATGTTGTTAGACTTACACTTACGGATAAAATTGCATTGCCTTAGTTGTTTTTGAAACATACGAGCGTATTGCTGCTTTGTCGATGATATATGTATTGTTGATATTACCCGTAAATTTAATGTAGCGTTCCCGTATTTTCATAGTAGACGATAAATTATAAGCAGAAACAGCATGGCGTATGACTGCAATACAACAGCTAGTCCAGAAATAGCCCATTTTGTTTCACATTTGTAATGTATTCTGTTAATTGCAAGTGATTTTTTAATTAATAGCTGTAGCGTCCTGGCGAATAGGCCTAGACGCTAATAGATGCCAGTTGATTGTAAATACGCTCACCAGTCGAACTTCCACGCTGGTTTGTAAAAGATGTTTTATTGAATAGAAGCGTGAATGGCAGGACGTCAACAGGTAAGGTAACTATATACAAAGAGAAAGAGAATTAACAACTTGCAATTACAGGTATCACTTATCGGCACACACATCACATGTATATATACCTGACGTTGGACGAACGCAGGCTGAAACCCAAAGTCATCAATAAACTTATTTCGATATCCTGCTTGACATGAAGACAAAATATATATCCAATTGTTTGTCCATAATCAAAACAACATGCAATTAAACCAAACCAAATTCAATAAACCAGCACTTATTCAACTAGACAATACAGTAACATGTAATACAAATAACAGATTGTTAGCCCTCAAAACTATCTAAATGTCAGATAAAGCCTATTAATTACAAAGAGAAAGGACTTGCTGGTACACGTGCTGTACAACTGCACCTTAATCTAAGGATAATAGCTAGCTAAGATCAAATTACCCATCTTAAATAAACAACTAGTACATGCTGATTATCTAAATGTGCTAATGAAAACAAAGGTTGCTAATGAAAACAAAGATAATGTTGCCAAGTAAATTCTGAATTGATAGATATTACAAGGGATGTTAAAGGTCACAACAGCTACATGGCTCCCCAAAAACATTTTAATTTACATCGTAATACAATGTTTTTTCACCATATCGTTCGAAACTTTATACACTATTACCGCAGCAAAGAGGGGTTTACGTAGGAAATTAATACACCAAACAATTACACTTGAAAGAAACCATAAGCCTATGTACAATCTTCTTTTTACAATGGAAGGCTCCTCGTCGGGAATCGTCCTCATTCGAATTCGCTAATTGTCCTCTGATATTGCTTCTTCGTTAGGAACCAAGAGCACAACTTTACTAATGGGTCTGTCAAAATATTTTTCTTCGGAACGTAAGGGTTTTCCCATAGGATCAAGAGCACCATCAGACCTTCGCAGCCTGACCTTTCTTACGAGTTTGTCCTCACTGGGATAAACTGATACAACTCTTGCCAATTTCCAACAGTTACGAGGAACGCTGTCTTCGACAAGGAGAACCACGTCACCCTTTCGCAAATTCCTTCTTTTTGTTAACCACTTTTGGCGGGTTTGTAGAAGATGTAGGTATTTACTACGCCATTTGTGCCAAAACTCGTTGGAAAGCTGTTGAACTCTTCTCCATCTTTGCCTGGCATATATGTCCGCTCTTTGAAATTTACCTGGAGGTGGCAGCAACAAATTCGGCTTTAAAGTCAAAAGATGATTTGGAGTGAGAGGTTTAACAGAAGGATCACATAGATCGTCGGTGGTAAGAGGCCGTGAATTTACTACGTTTTCAACTTCAGCCATAAATGTACGCAATGACTCATCGTTCAATTGCGTTCCGCATTGTGTCAGCAATGGTGAGAGAACACTACGGACTGTCCGGATATGTCTTTCCCAGCTGCCGCTCATATAACTGGCATATGGAACATTGAATCGATGTTGGATCAAGTCACACTCCCGTTTGAGTAGAAACGTGTGTAGCCTTTTTTGATTCATCTCACCTTTGGCTCGTAGTAGTTCATTTTTTGCTCCAACGATATTTGTGCCACAATCAGAATGAAGCTGTCGGATAGGTCCACGGCGAGCCAAAAATCTTCTCATGGCGTTGATAAAGGAATCCGTATCTAAACTATTTACGGTTTCCAAGTGAACGGCTCTGGATGATAAGCATGCCCAAATTACTCCATACCTTTTCAGAACTGAACGTTTTTCCTTTATGTAGAATGGACCGAACAAATCAACTCCGGTGTACGTGAAGGGAGGCTCTTCCTTCAGTTTTGCAATTGCCAAATCTGCCATTTTCTGTTCTTGTACAGGACCTCTAGCTCTCTTACAAACAACACATTTGCTAATGTATTGTCCCACAGCAGATGATGCCCCAACTATCCAATAACCATTTTCTCGAAGTTGACAGAGAGTTGTATTGCGACCCATGTGACCCACTTCTTCATGACTTTGACGTATCAGTAACTGTGTGACATGATTCCTCTTGGGTATGATGACTGGATGCTTCATCATTTCAGGTAACTCAGCTCTTCGTAATCTACCTCCAACACGAAGAATTCCAGCGTTGTCCAGGTAAGGATCTAATCGATAGATGGAGCTATTCCTTTTTAGATGCAATGAATTATTTTGAGCTAAGATGTTGCTTTCACATTTGGTCTTAGTCAGCAGTTTCATTTCTTGGGGATAGTTTTCTACTTGAATGCTCTTAATAATTTCTGTTTCAGCTTCTCTGAGGAGATCAACAGATATCTTTGTGGGAATATCGGAGCGTTGTAACTTGGCTCTCAACTTGTTTTTGAGTAACAGACAATTAGCTATCGCTCGCTTCGCACGAAACCACGTCGAGAATCTATTCAGTCTATTGGATTCCAAATGATGGAATTTCTTTACGGGTCTTGCTTTAACATCCGTGGAAAGAACAGTGGTTTTGCGCATTTCTTTCTTCATTTCTTGATTTACTTCAGCGTCAAAGGAAAAGGGTATCTTTGGTGCCAAATCGGTTTGTTGTAACAAGAACTCTGGTCCAACCAACCACTTAGCACGAGCGCTGACAAACTTCTTTGCTCCCAATCCTCTGCTGGCTTCATCACTAGGATTGCATTTGGATTCCACGTAATGCCATTCTTCAGGAAGTGTTAAATCTCGTATTTGCTGAATCCTGTTGGCAGCATAGATGTGAAAACGTCTTGCTTCGTTGTTGATGTACCCAAGTACAACCTTACTATCTACCCAGAAAAAACTTTTCGACACTTGGATACTTCAACTCTTCGCATAAGTACTTGCTCATTCTTGCGGATACCAACGCTGCAGTGAGTTCCATTCGTGGTATTGTGACTTGCTTCAGAGGAGCAACTCGAGCCTTTCCCATTACAAAGCTGCAATGAACTTGACCTTTTTCATTTATTAGTCTAAGGTACGAACACTGACCATAGCCATTCTCGCAAGCATCAGAAAAGTGGTGTAGTTCTACCTTTTTTGGTTTGCCGAACTTCTCTGGCTTCAAACAACGCTTGATAGAGAGCTTCTCCAATTCAAACAATTCAGATCTCCATTTCCTCCATCTTGCTGAGAGACCTTCCGGTACTTCGTCGTCCCATCTTGCTCCAGAGCGACAAAGTTCCTGAAGAATCTTTTTTCCTTCTAAGAGCACAGGTGCAATAAATCCGATTGGGTCGAATACCGAACTAACCGTGGATAGAATTCCTCTTCTGGTTAGTGGTTGATCTTTTAAGTCAATTCGAAATTGAAAACAGACATTTTCAACGCACCAGTCAACTCCGAGTGCCCGTTCCACAGGGAGAGTATCAACCGACAGGTCTAAAGACCGCAATCCCTCTGCTCTCTTTAATTCAGGAATGGCCAGTAACACTTCTCGTTTGTTGGAAATGAACTTATGCAACTCCAAGCCTGCTTTCGCACATAAGGCCATGCGCCTCTAACTAAAGATATTGCCTCCTCTACAGTAGGAAGTGAAGTAATGCCATCATCTACGTAGAAATCTTCACGAACGTAATCAGCAATTTTTCGACCAAATTCGGTTTCTCCATCATCAGCAGCACGCTTGAGTCCGAAATTAGCACATCCAGGAGAACTTGTAGCACCAAATAAATGAACCTTCATTCGAAACTCTACGAAAGGTTTTCTTGTGTCCCCTTCTTCCCACCATAAGAATCTCAAGAGATTTCTATCTCGCTCTCGGACTAGAAATTGGTGAAACATAGCTTTAATGTCCATCATTACTGCAACTTCTTCTTTGCGGAAACGACATATGATGCCAATTAGTTCGTTTACCAGACTAGGTCCTGACAACAAATGATCGTTAAGCGAAACATTTTGATATGGAGCTGAGCAATCAAAGACCACACGGATTTTTGTAGGCCTTTTAGAGTGGTAAACACCAGTGTGAGGAACGTAATTGATCCTTCCAACAATAGCTTTTGATTCGTTTAGTTCTTTCTCTGGGACTCTTTCGGCATAGTTTTTTACAATGTCCTCCATATATTCCACGTAATCTCTTTTAAATTGAGCATTATGCTCTAATCGTTTCTTCAATTGTAGAGCTCTCTTGACAGCTAACGGTCTGTTGTTTGGTAGGAAGACGTGTGAGGATCTAATAGGTAAGGGCATGACATAATGTCCATCCTCTTGTTGATAAATGTTTTCTGACAAAATCTCAATAAATCGTCGATCTTCAATAGATAGTTCCTTAGCTTGGCCATTACCTTCGACAAAATCCACTTCCATCATTTTTCTCACGCTGACGGGACTAATCACTTCCTTCACACGAGTAGTAAAAATAAACTTGGCTGGGGTTTGATCTTTGTCATCACGAAATTCCATCCATCTACCATTTTCTGATAAACATGGAGGTAACGCTGAACCTGCTTGTATTCTATGAACCACCATTCTATTCTTGACTTCTGGGGGATCTCGACAAACCATGCCAACAAGTCCCCATCCAAGAATTGATCTCTGCGCATATGGTTCATCTTCACCACCAGCAACGATTTCTCTGGGACGTATCGCACTAGGAACGTTGTTACCTATCAATAAGCTCACCTTGGTCTTGACCTGATAAGGAGTGATATTGTGCTGAATTGATGACAAATGCTTCCAGGCTTGTGCCACTTCTGGTGTGGGAATTTGAGATCTAGTCGCGGGTATTCTATTTCTTGTAAATACGGCAGGAAGAACAATACGATTCTTTCTATCGTAGCTCAGCACTTCTAAATTCTCAATTCTGTTACTGGCGATAATTGCATTGCTTTTATAAATCGTGCTGAGAGTGAGATTAGTTTGATGTCCTGTGACTCCCAACTGAAATTTCAAGTCCTCCGACATAAAACATGAGTTTGATTGACCATCCAAGATGCAATAGCAAAGAACTTCTCGCGAGGATTCCTGTGCAGATCTAACCCAAACAGGAACGATCATAGAATTGTCACAACCATAACTTTCATTGTGCTGCTTACACACCTCGGTGCATAGAGAATGGGCTTGATCTGCTGTACTGTCTTGCTGCCCCTCATGTCTTTCCTCGTGTAAGAATGACAAGTGTCTTTTTTGACAAGTTTGACACTTTATTCTATTGTCACATGATCTTGATCGGTGTGATGTTGAAGACCCACAGGCAAAACACAATCCTTTATCCTTCAGAAATTGCAGACGTTCCTCTTTTGGAATTTTCCATATTTTATCACATCTATCAATATGATGGCGTTCAGTGCAGTAAGCACACACTTCATTGTCAGTTGCAAAAAATTCTTTTTGCCTTGAATTGGTAGCAAGAGTCCTTGAAGATTTAGTCTCTCTCCTCACTGAAGATTGAGAACGGTAGGAAGAACTTCCACTCAAGCACTTTAGTTCCGGTATGTTTGATTCCTCTGAATACAACTCGACAAAATAAACTAATTCTTCAAAGGGTGGGTATGTGTTGCTGTTGCGCTTCCAGCTGAGCACTCTTTCTCTCCATTTATGTTGTAAATACATGGGAAGTTTTTGAACTACTTTGGTGGATTCTGGAGCAAAGTCGAGTATTTCCAGTCCCTTAATATTCCTCTTGACTTCCATCACTTGCACCAAAAAATCAGAAAAGTGTTGCAGGTCCGATGGTTGGTTATTTCCAATCTTAGGCCATGAAGCGAGTTTGTCAATGAAAGCTTGTCCAACGATGCTTGGGCTTCCATACCTTGATCTCAGCCTTTGTCTTGCTACAGTGTAGGCTTCTTCATTTTGGTAAAGCAGCAGTCCACTTATTAAATCCTTAGGCTCACCGCTAAGATATTGTCCCAGTAAATTCATTTTATGTTTGGAGCATTGTACCCTGTTACCAATTAGTGCATCAAAGGCAGATTCCCATGCTGGAAAACGTACCACGGATCCCTCAAATACCTCCATTTTAACTTGAGGAATGTGGTAGGTGGCTGTTACCAGACCTTTCGACGATCCATTGTTCTGTGTAGCAAGCATAGCGCTGGTCTCTCCAAATTCTGAAGCACGCCTGTTGGCTTCTGAATTTTCTTCCTTTAAGACCTCCTTCGCTTGCATCCTTTTAATGAATTCGTCTTTGCCTTTGGTTTCTCCAGCAACTTCTTCAACACACCCGTCGATTGATGACTTGTCATCCATTGAAAACAAGATACGTTGCTCCTTTTCTTGCCATGATTCTTCCGGAGCAAGAATTACATTAGATTGAAGATTTTTGAGTTCTTCAGCCTCTGCCTTTTTAGTGGCCTTCACTTGAGCATGAAGAGAAGCGATTTGCTTTTCCTTTCTTATTTCCTTAAGTTTGTTTTCCAGTTCTCTCTCCTTCTTCTCATACTCGAGTTCTGCTTCCAATGCAGCTGCTTTCCTAGCTTGTTGAATTCGTTCATCACCTAATTGAGAAATCTTTGATTTGTAGCTTGCCTTAGATCTGGAGTCCCTACTAGTTGCCGAAGAACGTTCACTCCTTAACTCCAACGACAAATTTTTTATAATTTCTGCGATATCCTCATTAACTGTTTGGCACAATTTGTCACGAATCAGTAGTTTTTCCTCAACATCTGTGATTTCAGTTTCATCCAAACATGAACGTAATCTCTCAAAACATACTTTCATTTTTTCAAAAGTGTCGTGCAAATCCTTAGTCTGAGATCTTAGTTCATGTGGTTGGTCACAGGTAACTTTTGTTTGATTTAGCCTTTTCAGTTTGGCATCAAATTTCCTAATCCAACCGTTGAATTGATCTAACAATAATGTTCTAGAATATTCTCGGCCATATTCTGTGGGTTTTTTCAATCGCGTACTGGTGGTAGATGGCAGGTTCTCTAAAATTGGCTGTTTGCCAATAACAGAAACAGCAGGTTCACCACCTAAGGTTTTAACTTCCATTGCAGAAAATTGGTCTTTATCATCACTCAGAGATTGTAAAACTTTAGATTTATCCGAATCACAAACTGACATTTTTACAAGCCAGTTGAATTAAATCCACAATCAGCTAAACACAACCACTTACTATACTAAAGAAACCAAACACGAAGCAGGTATGTACAAGATCCAAAGATTTGATCAGCCAGTAGTGTTTCGTCCGTTACTGTAGCGTCCTGGCGAATAGGCCTAGACGCTAATAGATGCCAGTTGATTGTAAATACGCTCACCAGTCGAACTTCCACGCTGGTTTGTAAAAGATGTTTTATTGAATAGAAGCGTGAATGGCAGGACGTCAACAGGTAAGGTAATTATATACAAAGAGAAAGAGAATTAACAACTTGCAATTACAGGTATCACTTATCGGCACACACATCACATGTATATATACCTGACGTTGGACGAACGCAGGCTGAAACCCAAAGTCATCAATAAACTTATTTCGATATCCTGCTTGACATGAAGACAAAATATATATCCAATTGTTTGTCCATAATCAAAACAACATGCAATTAAACCAAACCAAATTCAATAAACCAGCACTTATTCAACTAGACAATACAGTAACATGTAATACAAATAACAGATTGTTAGCCCTCAAAACTATCTAAATGTCAGATAAAGCCTATTAATTACAAAGAGAAAGGACTTGCTGGTACACGTGCTGTACAACTGCACCTTAATCTAAGGATAATAGCTAGCTAAGATCAAATTACCCATCTTAAATAAACAACTAGTACATGCTGATTATCTAAATGTGCTAATGAAAACAAAGGTTGCTAATGAAAACAAAGATAATGTTGCCAAGTAAATTCTGAATTGATAGATATTACAAGGGATGTTAAAGGTCACAACAGCTACAATAGCTCTAAATTCACGAACGCCTCAAAGCACTAGTAACGAAGATAAAGCTCAAATTGATGACATCATAATTAATCCTGATTGAATATAAAAACTGTAAGGACCGTATAAATATCATATGACACCTCCAGAAGGAAACAAAACTGCCGTATTGGTGTTATTATGGTGGGAGGGATAAAAGATAGGCTACATAGACCTATCCTTGTAGGACAAACTTGCTATTAAAAAGAATCAAAGTTTACAATCGTTTGACACAGGTTTTTGTAGCAAATTCAAAACTTTAAACTCAAGCTTGTTTGAGTACTTTTTTCATTCAACTCGTCACATACGCAGACTGGTATCAGGACAAATACCCACCGGACATATACCCACCGGACATATACCCCCGGATAAATACCCACCGGACAATTACCCCCCTTGCAAAATACCCCCTGGACATATACCCACCAGTTTTTTTTGTTTTGTTTAAGGGTTAGGGTTAGGGTTAGGGTTAGGGTTAGGGTTAGGGTTAGGGTTAGGGTTAGGGTTAGGGTTAGGGTTAGGATTAGGGTTAGGGTTAGGGTTAAGATTAGGGTTAGGGTTAGGGTTAGGGTTAGGGTTAGGATTAGGGTTAGGGTTAGGGTTAGGGTTAGGGTTAGGGTTAGGGTTAGGGTTAGGGTTAGGGTTAGGGTTTTTCCTCACATTTCATCTTGTGGTGGGTATATGTCCAGGGGGTATTTTGCAAGGGGGGTAATTGTCCGGTGGGTATATGTCCGGGGGGTATTTGTCCGGTGGGTATTTGTCCGGGGGTATTTGTCCTAGAATCACGCAGACTTGGACAACTGATTAATTCTAGCTGGCTAATTCGGTGAATTACAGCAAAAAGACGCTAATTGTAATCTAATTTGAAAAAAATAAAAGTCTCTTATTCTAGTGTAATTTGAAAAATCCCTAATTCCAATTATAATCTAATTTCGGAAAAGTTCCTGACCGAAGAGTCGAATCTGAAAAATGACCAAGACCTTTTTTTATTAGGGATCACCTGGATTTTCGAAAAGTTAGGCCGAAAATCAAGATGGAAATTAGGTGATCTCTAAAAAGAAAAAAGGCCTTCACAATAATTTGGTGGCAGAAATGAAAGAGTCTTAGAATTGTCGCAAATACAAAGTGGTTTTGCGAAGATGTTCAAATGGCATCAAAATTTGCTGGGTAGTGAAAATTTCAAACTAATTTTAGAAAAACTGGAAAGCTCTAATTCCAATTCTACTTTAATTTGTGGTAATCAGAAATGCTTTAATTTTATTTTACTTCAATTTGAGAAAAGCATTAATGCTCTAATTCTAAGTGTTATCTAATTTGAAAATGCTAAAAAGATTCTAATCGTCCAAGCGTGCACACAAGGATGGAGAGGCTTACAAAAACGTCGTATTGCGTCGCATAAGGTAGAAAAAAGAATAAACGAGTCATATGATTCGTGAGCATTCCTTAATTTGAATGAGATTTATGTTTTGATCAATAAAAATATTTATCCGTGATGAACAAGCATAGCTTGCATAATGAAAAGAGTAATAATTTCATAAAGTAAAGAAATTTTTGTCGTTGAAATGCAATTTTACAGCCTGTTTCACATTTACTAACAATCAATTCAAATTACAAAAATCTATCTAGAGAGTTAGACACTTGGTCTAGTCCAGGGGTTCCCACACTTTTCCAGCCTGAGAGCTACTTATGACATGACCAAGTTAAAGAGATCTACCACCTACTAAAAATGCAAAACATATTATTAATAAATAGTAATTGTTCAGTACGTGATGACCTTTTTTTTTTTTGGACAACGCCACCAATTTGATTGGAATTTGTCAAGTGAAGCCGGGTTGTGATGTCTAACAGTTGTAACGAAATTTTGTAATGTGCATCATTTCAGAGGCGCTGGGCTATATGGTGAGCCTGCTGTTATTTGTAGTATTGAAGGTGCGCCAGGACTGTATAAAGTTTGAGAACTGCTGCCTTACTCTCATGCCTTGCACTTTATGGAATCAGCCAGTGATACATAGTCCGGATACTTTTTTAAATATTCTTTCAAATTTAATTTTTTTAAATGCCTTGCGATCTACCCACAATGCCTTCGCGATCGACGCAATGGGCACCTCTGGTCTTGTCCAACACAAGAAATGTTATACAAACATCACGGCTGGTAAATTCCTCATAAAAGGCAAAATGGCAAATTGATGATGAAGTGTTGAACTTTTTACCTGGTAGCTGACAATGATAAACTGCGCTTAGCCGATCGCAAAAGCACAACGTCGAAGAGTAAACACTACGAAAAAAGAAAATTCGCCGATCGTTTCTTTATTTTAAATTATAGTCAAAAATCTAAAATCTAATGCTGTGCATTTAATTTGCAATAACTTGAACGCTATTAATCTGATCATAACGAAAAGTATATAATTAAATTGAAAAATAAATTCTTCATCTATCTGAGCAAAAACGGAATCTCTAGTGTGAGCAGTTTAAAAGTTATTAGCTGCCAAAGTGCTTGGGTCGAATCGACCCCCCCCCCCGGACTTAGAAAGCAAAAAAAGCCCGGCCTTAATAGGGTTAACATCCATTAATTAAAAGTAATATCTTAAACAGGCTAACACCAGCTCCTATAATCTGTAGAAGAAGTCAGGACTGGGTTGAAAAAGATGAAGAAGGGAAAAGCGAAAGGACCTGATTTCTAGCGAATTTTTTTGATAAACTCCTACAAGGGGAGAAGATGCCAGATGAATGGAGGAGGAGCGTGCTTGTACCTTTGTACAAAGGCAAAGGAGACATCAAAGAATGTGGAAATTACCGGGGGATCAGGTTGATGAGTCACTCTATGAAACTGTGGGAGAGGGTAATAGAAGCAAGGATAAGGAAGAATGTGAGGATTGGTGAGCAACAATTTGGGTTCATGCCAGGAAGGAGTACCACCGACGCAATCTTCTGTTTGAGAATGCTGTTGGAAAAGTGGAATGAAGGGTAGAAGGCGGTACACTGTGCCTTTATTGACTTGGAGAAGGCATACGACAGGGTACCCAGAGAGGAATTGTGGGAATGCTTGCGGTTAGCTGAAACATCATAGTGCTATATAACGATTATTAAGGACATGTATGACGGAGCGACAACAACTGTGAGAAGTGCAGCTGGGTTGACTGAGGAATTCAAGGTAGGTGTTGGACTTCACCAAGGCTCAGTACTCATCCCATTCCTTTTTGCCATCATCATGGACAAGCTGACGGAGGACATCAGGAAGAACGCACCATGGGATATGCTGTTTGCAGATGACATAGTGCTGTCTAGGAAAAATCATAGGGAGCTAGAGGATGATCTGGAGATGTGGAGAAATGCACTGGAGAGAAGAGGCCTGAAAGTGAGACTGAGCAAGACCGAGTATTTGAAGGCTGGGGATGTGGATGATGGAAAAGAGTTGAAGCTGCAAAGAGAAAAGCTAAAGAGAGAAAAAATTTCAAATATCTGGGTTCGACAGTTAGTAGCGATGGAAGATGTGAAGAAGAAATGAGGAGAAGAATCCAAGCAGGCTGGATGAGTTGGAAGAAGGTGTCTGGAGTTCTGTGCGACAGGAAGTTATCAGCAGGGGTTAAGGGTAAAATGTACAAGAGTGTTTCCAAACCAGCCATGCTTTATGGAATAGAAACGATGGCAGTGATGGAAAGACAGATGGGAAAATGGAAGTTGCAGAGTAGGGCACTGGGAGTAACAAGAAAGAACAAGATAAGAAACGAATACGTGAGAGAGACTGCAAAAATCGCAAAGCTAGGAGACAAACTTCGGAATGCAAGGCTACGCTGGTATGGCCACGTGAAAAGGAGAGAAGAAGGCTACGTGGGAAAAACAATTGGTTTTATTTTATTTTGTTTTATTTGCCATATTTATCCTCCATTCACGAGAAAGCGAATTGTATCGCTATACTTTGGACGGTAAGTCCGCACTCGCTTGGGAGTTGCCTTTTTCGAGGTTTATGGGTCACCTGTCTTCCACATAAAGGTGGGGCGTCCCGTTAAGTGCCTTGCCCAAGGACACAACAAGCGAACTTGCCGGCTTGTTCTCCACAACCTCCCATAAATGCCGAGCACCAAGCAGGGAAGCTGTGAATACCATTTTTTAAAATCTTTTGGTATGACTCGACAAGGGGAATGAACCCCAGGTCTACCGACAGCGAAGCGGATGCTCTAACCACTACGCCATCGCGTCGGTTTTATGATGGTTATGGCGGTGCCAGGTAGAAGGAAAAGAGGAAGGCCAAGGAGAAGTTGGATGGATTTGGCAAGAGAAAACATGGAAAGGGTTGTAGCTAAGGAAGGAGACGAAGTCAACCGGGAGAAGTGGAAAATACTTTCACGCAGTGGTGACCCCGAATAGGGAGAATCAGAAAGAAGAAGAAGACTCTACCTAGTTTCAGACACTAAAAATACCGGTAAATAATTCTGATTGGCTGCATTTAACACGTGATACAAGCGTCGGTATATCAGCTGTAGCATCATCATGTTGCGTGCTTGTCAACGGCGCAACGCGACATGTGCAGTCAAGCAAAACTGTTACAATTTTTTGATTGGTAGGAATAAGCATGTGAGAATATGCAACATTACCGAGTGCAATTCTCCATTTAACCCTATTTGGCCCGGGGGGGGGGGGGGGGGGGGGGGTCGATTCGACCCACAGCAAATTAAAACTGTTGTAACTTAGCGACCGCTTGAGATAAATGTTGGAAATTTTTTGACTTTTCCTAAAATTTATCTGGCTTTTGGTTGGTTATAAACTGACAAAGATATTCTTTGTAGTTTTGACTTAAACATAGCAATTTCGAAACCCACTCGGGCAAATTTCTTCATCGATTGCTTTTGTATAATAAAGAAAAAAAGGAGGAAGAGCGCACGCGCAAAACCGTGACGAGCTACGTAAACCACAGAACTTGTTTGAAGTGAAGCACTGACTGTAAAACTGTACCGTTTCTCAGAAATCTTTCTTCTCAAAACCTTTTCGCTGTGAATAGCAACTCTTAATTTGACAAGCCAAAAACATCAAAGTGCTTTCAGATACACGGCTATTTTGTAACTTTTAGTTAAATAAATAATACCTTTTTGACGCTAGACCATAACCTACCGATAAAGTAAGGCAAAAAAAAATTTCGTAATTTTGATACTTGACAAATGCAACAAAGCAAAAAGAATTGTTTTCAAGCGCAAAGCCAGAAAATAAATTTGGCGGCGTGATAATATAGTTTGCGCTTTTCATAATGATTTGTAATGTTGTTACCAATTAAAATTGGGGATTGGTTGGTGGGAGAGCAACGAGCGCACTTGCAATTTTTATTGGATGGAAAATATGCAGTGGTAGATTAAAGGACGCTGGGGCGACAGACAGCAAAATTTAATTTAGGAGTTTTATAAAACTTGATTTCCGTTGCTTTACGAGTAAGCTGTTAGTAATTAATTGAATACCGAATTATTATCAGCAAATACAAATCCAAAACGCAAGAAGCCAATCGTGAATCACAAAATTTAATTTTTTTTAAGGGGAGAAGGAACTGTGAAATATCTCCTGAGTTTGTGACCAACACCAAAATATTTTTCTGTTGACCGCGAGACAAAAGCAATGTGTTTGTATTCTACATCTACACACTTCCAAAAGCAAATGAAGATTTTTTTCCGTGTTCTTTTATCCACTTTTATAAAGACGCCTCTGGTGAAAGCATTACGTTTCCTGCTGCATGGCCGAGCAGAACGGCATTTGCATTGAAGTTGACGTTTAAAGTTCAAACTACAGCTTGCGTCAACTGTCATAACATTATAAGATTGAATGCTGACTCAAATATCGTCTTGTCATTTCCATTCTTCTAAACCAGAGATGTGCAAACTTTTTAGTTGGAGGGTAGCATTGACCATTCCAGAGTTAGCCGAGAGCCGCATCGGCCATTCAGGAATTCGCTGAGGGGCAATGCGTAAAATCTGGTAATAGCTGTATGCAATGCAAGAGCTTGCAATAGCTTAAAATCTTGCAATAACTTCTTGCAAAGACGTATTACAGGGCTTTGATAATGATGGCGTCCAAAAACAAAGATCATCACTCTTTATTTGGACGGAAAATGCGTCAGTTCAAACTAAGAATTGCGTAGCGGCTCTTTCAATGGTGGTTTCTATCGTTTTTGGCTCTTCAATACGGCAAGTGCGGCCAACCCTTTCTTATTGAATTGAATTCATGGAAGTTTGTATAAGTTTGGAGGGCCGCACAAAATGCTCTGGCGGGTTATTATGGGGGAGTATTGATGTTATTATAGGGGAGAGGATAAAAAATAGGCTACGTAGGTCTATTGTTGTAGCACAAACTTGATAATAAAACAAATTAAAGTTTACAATCGTTTGATATAACAGGCTTTTTGTAGCAAATACGAAACTTAAGTTTGCTGGAGGACTTTTTTCATATGATTCGTCACATTCACACGCAGACTTGGACAACAAAATTATGTAATTCTAGTTGGCTGATTCGGTGAATTGCAGCCAAAAGTCGCTAATTCTAATCTAATTTGAAAAATTCCTAATTGCAATTCTAATCTCATTTCGAAAAAGTTCCTGACCGAAGAGTCGGGTGTGAAAAATAAAAAGATCTTTTATGTTAGGGATCAGAACCACCTTCGAAAGTATTGGCACTAATTGGAATGATTTACATGCGAGGCTTACTAGGACAAGCACATCAAAGCACTAATGCGATGTTCCATGAAATATTTGGCAATCCAGTTTTTAGTGCAGCTAAGTCAAGGAATAGATTTAAATTTTTGATTGCCCACATATTACTTGATGATCATACAACGCGTCCTACTTCTTAGCAATACGATAGATTTGCAGCTTTTCGCAAAATTTTTGAAGAATTTAACAAAAACTGTGGGAAATTTCTAGTTCCTAATGATTATTTGTCGCTGGATGATACTTTTTATCCTACAAGAACACAAATCAGTTTCAAACAATTTAATCCGAGCAAACCAGCCAAGTATGGAATGCTGTTTAAATCAATCAATGCTTTTCGCTATCCATTTGCCTTTTCAACTGTTGTGTATTCTGATAAGCCAAAAGCAGAGCCGACATCTCACTACACTCCTGGGATGTCACAAACAGTAAAATATCTAATTCAAAATTTGGAATGCCACACAAATTTAGTGGCAAGAAGCATATTATATGACAGATTGTATACTTCAATACCAATGGCGCAGTGGCTGCTTGACCGCGGAAAAACTTCTGTATGAACTTTACAATCAAATAGAAAAACAATTCCAGCCGAAATTAGAGAAATCAAAGACCGAGAAACAAACTCATACGAGATTTATTGGGTAAAGAATAACGTCATATTAAATCTGCACTCGTATGTGGTAAAAGCAAAAAGTGAACAGTGCCACCGCTACTTGCAACTACAAAAGATGACAACAAAAGCAAGCCCGCTATTTACAAACTATACGACTTTTCAAAAGGCGAAACAGACATCATTGACCAAAAAAATGGGGTTCTACAGTTGTACATCGAAATCAAAGCGCTGGACTATGAATGCATTTTGATACGTTTTGAACACATGTCGAGTGAACGCCAGCACGATATATCCAATGAACAACGATCTGCAGCCTCGAAACATAAAATCCGTAGATTTCGGATTTAATCTAGCTATGTCTTTGATTCACCCACATATAGCACAACCAACTTTAATTGGTATAAAGTCTTCTGTGGTTCGCAAAATTGAGATAGTGCTGGGGAAAAAAAGTATCCTCCAAGCATCTAAAAACCGTCAAGTGGCTTTTTTTCCTCATCAAAGTGAAAAACGAAGGCGATACGATGCATGTATCAGTAAGACTAAAGGAAAACGATCAAAAGAAAAGAAAAACAAAATTTGTAAGCAATTGAGCCAGGGCCAAAAATGCGCAAAGCCTTTGTGCAATAAGCGTCTTATTCGCATTTGAGATTTCTCCTTGCAAGATTAAAATGTTGTTAGGCTTACACTTAGGGATAAAATTGCACTGCCGTAGTTGTTTTTGAAGCATACAAGCGTATTGCTGCTTTTGACGATGATATATGTATTGTTGATATTACCCGTAAATTTAATGTAGTGTTCCCGTATTTTCATATTAGACGATAAATTATAAGCAGAAACAGCATGACTGCCTACTAGCTAATCCAGAAATAACCTATTTTGTTTCACATTTGTAATGTATTCTGCTAATTGCAAGAGATTTTTTAATTAATAGCTCTAAATTCAGTAACGCCTCAAAGCACAAGTTACGATGATAAAGCTCAAATTGGTGACATTATAATTGATCCCAGTGGGATATAAAATTGTAAGGACCGTATAAATATCATATGACGCCTCCAGAGGGAAACAAAGCTGCCGTATTGGTGTTATCATAGTGAGAGGGATAAAAGATAGGCTACATAGACATATCGTTGTAGGACAAACTTGCTACTAAAAAGAATCAAAGTTTACAATCATTCGATGTCACAGGTTTTTGTAGCAAATCCAAAACTTAAGTTTGCTTGAGCACTTTTTTATGCAACTCGTCACATACGCAGACTTGGACAACTGATTAATTCTAGCTGGCTAATTCGGTAAATTACAGCAAAAAGTCGCTAATTCTGATTTGAAAAAACTATAAGTCTCTTATTCTAGTGTAATATAAAAAATCTCTAATTTCAATTCCTATCTAATTTTAGAAAAGTTCCTGACTGAAGAGTCGAATCTGAAAAATAACAAGAACTTTTTTTATTATTTGCGAAAAGTTTGACCGAAAATCAAAATCGAAATTGGGTGATCTCCAAAAAGAAAAAAGGTCTTCACAATGATTTGATGGCCAAAATGAAAGAGTCTTAGAATTGTCGCAAATACAAAGTGGTTTTGCGAAGATGTTTAAATGGCATCAAAATTCGCTTGGTAATTAAAATTTCAAACTTATTCCAGAAAAACTGGAAAGCTCTAATTCTAATTCCGATTCCACTTAATTTGTGATAATCAGAAAAGCTCTCATTTTATTCTACCCTAATTTGAGAAAAACATTAATGCTCTATATCTAAGTTTAATTTAATTTGAAAATGCTAAAAAAAATTTAATCGTCTAAGTCTGCACACAAGGATGGGAGGGGCTTACGAAAACGTCGTATTGCGTCGCATAAGGGAGAGGAAAGAATAAAAGAGCCATATGATTCGTGAGCATTCCTTAATTTGAATGAGATTTATGTCTTGATCAATAAAAATATTTATGCTTGATGAGCAAGCATAGCTTGCATCTTTTGTCTAAATGAAAAAAGTAATAACTTCATAAAGCTATGAAATTTTTGTCGTTGAAATGCTATTTCACACCCTGTTTCACATTTACAAACAGTCAATTCAAATTACAAAAATCTAGCTGGAGATATGGCGTATGGCGAGTAGTCCAACATAAGAAATGTTATACAAACATCACGGCTGGTAACTTTCCCGTAAAAAGCAAAATGGAAAATTGATGACAAGTTGTTGAACTTTTTACCTGGTAGCTGACATTGATAAATTTTGCTTAGGCGATCGCACAACCACAACGTCGAAGAGTAAACACTACGAAAAAAGAAAATTTGCCGGCAGTTTCTTTATTTTAAATTCAGTCGAAAATCGAAAATTTAATGCTGTGCATTTAATTTGCAATAACTTGTACGCTATTAATCTGATCATAACTAAAAGTATATAATTAGATTGAAAAATAAATTCTTCATCTATCTGAGCAAAAACGGAATCGCTATTGTGAGCGGTTCAAAAGTTATTAGCTGCCAAAGTAATGGGTCGAATCGACCCCCCCCCCCCCCGGACATAGAAAGCAAAAAAAAGCCCGGTCTTAATAGGGTTAACATATACAATCGGCGATTTTATGGCGAGGTGCAGAGGTGGCAGTGATGAATATGGAATTGAAAGTAGATGCAGGGTTTATAAATTTTTTAATCAAAAAGTTGCTTTAGCCTACACCACATTGCGGTATTCGAAGTGAACTTTCGCGCCCGCAATTTGACGGTTTTAAGTTTACAACACCAAGCTGCCATTTTGCCTGTCATTTAACTGAACTCGGTATTTCGAGAAATTTATTTAAGTCTGCGGCTGTTGGGATTTTGAGACGGATTAGTCTCCAAACTAAAGTACCTGTGCCGGCAATGAAGTAAAAATCGGGTCATTCCATGACAAATCACCACAATAAAAAATTGTTTTCCACTCTGATTTTGATGAAAATTGGTGAATGAGGTTATTTTACAGCCAAAACCCATTGGTGAAATTGTTAATTTTCTACGACTAATAATTTTTGAGTAATAGGGAAGTTAAATTTTGGGGGAATCAAAATGTGTTTATTTTCCTGAAGATATGCGTCTACCTTCCTCATAAGATATTCAGAATAAAACATGCTATATATGGTTAAAATCAAAAAATAACAAGGGATTCAATTCTATTAATATTAACCTGTTAACCGTTCTCGGTGTAAATTTACACCCAGCCCATGTCCAATTAAAATGACAGCGGTGTATTTTTACATTTGCTTACTAGCGCGCTAAACCACAAATGCTTTGAGTGTAATTTTACACTCATTTCATTGTAGCAAATAAATAGCAGTAAATGGCATCTAATGAGTTTCCAAACTACATGTAGTCGCTAATTTATTACTGACAAATTCAGTGTGCCCTAAAAATTGATGAGTAGTGGTATTTGTGTGTCCAAACTCTGGAAGCACTTTGCATAGTGCCATGTTTCAAGGAGTGGCACACTAAACAATAAAAAAAAGTAAGTACAACAATTAAAATTATAATAGAAATTGCATTATATTCACAAATTAATGCTTTTGTATAGTTTAAAATATTGGTATTTTGGGAAAAAAATCTTGTCATTTTGAGTTGCCCATAGATTTGGAAACCTGACGCTTAACAGGTTAATGTAAAAAGTTATTAACTTCAAAAAAATATTTTTACCCCCAAATCCCTCAAGGATTTTGAAACCCCTAAAAAATTTTTTTTAATTTTGATCAAGCTTTATTATCTTCCCAATTCCCAACCATTTCGGAAATAGGTCACGCTTTAATCTGGTGGAAACTGGTAGAATCTGTTGATACTCCGACTCGTCTTACATTATATCCTTATGAAAAGGAATCATTGGAGATTTTAGCCCAACACGCCGATAGTATCTTGGCACGTAAACAGTCGTTTGTTGCAGGTGGAAATGTTGACCATAATGCTCAAAACCCAACAAATCAGGCTATTAGTTGCGCTTGTATTGCGAATTACTTCCCAATAGCGACCTGTGAAGGAGGTGAAAGAAGGAAGGTGAAGAACCTGTGAAGGTTATAAACCAAATGTTAGAATCTCGACTTGATAAGTTGGATCGCACTCATTCTAGTTTGCACCAAACCTCACTACCATCACCACATAAATATATTCACACACCTTCACAACCTCACAAACATGTACCTCAACACACTACAGACCCTAGTCCTTTCTCACCAAACCAAAGTCCAACTCGACCCGTAATCAACGTTTGCAGTTACCATCGTTGATTTGGTGATTGCGCCTTAAAATGCTGGGGCCTATCTTGTCCAATGTACCAACAGAAACAGGCAACAAAACGCCAGGTTGACCTCCATGACCTAGGAGCCCGTAGGTCATACGCCTCAGAGTCAAGTCCTCTACTCTTCGTGCACGAGACTTGCTTGCGACACAATATCGAATTCTTGATAGACACGGGAGCTGTTTATTCATTTTTGCCACTGTGGGCAGTCGACGCATCGCTAATTCAACCAGTCAGTGGTCACACTATTTCGACCATTGGTGGTGGCCCTGTGCTAATTGAAGGTCACTTTGAAGCCCAAATTAATCTTGGATTTTCCCAACTTTTTGAGTTTGATTTTTATGCAGCTAAATTGCCATAAGGAATTCTAGGAGCAAATTTCCTACGACGTTTCAACTTGTGCATTCATCTTACCGCTCGTAGACTTTTCCAACCATCAGAGATAGAAAAATTTTCTTTGCCGATTGAAGAAGGTATTGAAACGGACTTTACTGTACAATCTTCACAGCAGCCAAATTCGAGTTTTTTACAATATTTAAAATCACACTACCCTCAAGTTTTTAATGCTTCCACGCGATCACGAGAGATAAAACATTCTATTACTGCTCATGTTGAAACTACCACAGAAGTACCTGTTTGGTCTCGTGCACAACGACTAGCACCAGATAAATTCGTAGCCTTGAAACAAGAGATGAAGCATTTAGTAAGTTGAGGCATTTTAGCCGAAAGCCAGAATGCTTGGGCTAGTCCAATTATTATGGTAAAGAAGCCTTCAGGTAAATATCGACTGTTCGCCGACTTTGTGGCTTTAAATAAAATCTTAAAGGCAACTCGCTACGCCCTTCCTAACATTAATGATTTTTCGTCCATGGCTCACGGATGTTCTTGGTTCAGTTCAGTGGATATTAAACAAAACACTGAACTAAACAACAACAAAACACTGATTCACAGACTCCAAAACACAACAAATAAAGTCATTCGATTAGCATTTAATGCCAAAAAAGATGGCATAACAGCAGTTATGAAAAAGCATAAGATTATGACAATAGAACAAACTGCTCAGTTGGAGATAGTTAAATTTATGCACAAATATTTTAATAACATGCTACCACATGCATTTAACCACTTTCAGTCAGAAATTTTATTATAGGTTCAAAACCCAGCATCAGCATTTGTTTTGCAAAATTTTAAAATTGCTTTTTTTTGAGCTTTACAAAATTGCAATTTGTAGAAAAACTAATTCTTTTGGTACATTTTGGCTATTTTTCCTGATATCCATGGTTATTTAGCTGTCTGTATCTAAATTTTCAGAAAGATTGATCAAAAAATGAAGTCTGTGGAATTTTTGATAGATACCCGACACCAAGCAAAAAAATTGGTAATTTCTACCCCCAAAAAGGGGGGATCAACATGGTCCTGTATCATCTTTACCAACAAAATTTTTATCCCAAACTACATATTATCAAAATGTTCAAGAAATTTCCTTTCCAAAAATATATATTGTTGCATGGTTCAGGTTAAGAGTTGTTCTATAATAACTGATGAAATTGGAAAATTTTGTATGAAATTGGAAAATTTTGTAGGCCTAATCTGTTTACAGTACCGGCGAAAAACATTGAAAATTTGGATTCTTAAGCTTCACAAAAGTGCAATTTGTAGAAAAACTAATTTTTTTAGTACATTTTGGCTATTTTTTCTGATATCCATGGTTATTTAGCTGTCTGTATCTAAGTTTTCAGAAAGATTGATCAAAAAATGAAGTCTGTGGAATTATCGATATGTAGCCGACTCTAAAAACATTGAAAGCAAAAAAATTGGCGAGTCCCCCACAAAAAAGTTAGGGAAATCAACATAGTCCTGTATCATCTTTAGCAACAAAATTTTCCTCTCAAACTACATATCATCTGAAAGTTTAAAAAATTTCCTTTCCAAAAATATATATTGTTGCAAGGTTTAGGCTAAGAGTTATTCTATAATGATTGATGAAGCATGGTATCTATAGTTATCTTTAGTACCGGCCCAAAACACTCAAAATTTGATAGCTGGACCTCAGAAAATGCAAATCACACAAAAAGTACTCTCTTTTCAAATTTGAAATCATGTTTATGCGTTTACATAACTCATTTTTGCGCCCTGTATCAAGTTTCCACGGAGCTGGTGTACATCAAACACTTTTTATAGATTTTGCAAGGTAGGGTACTCCGGGTGATAATCTGGTTCCTCCAACAAAAAAGGGGGGTGTAAAGATGGTCCTGTTTCATCTTTATGAATAAGATATTAGTTTTAAGTTTTATATTATCTGAAAGTTGAAGAAATTTCCTTTTTAAAAATATATTATAATACATATTTTAGGCTAAGTTTTGATTGGTAAAAAGACTAGCCTACATGATAAACCCTAAATTATCTTCGGTACCGGCCAAAAACCCCCCCAATTTTGGTGCTAGACCTCCTAAAATTGCAAATTGTGAAGAAACCACCCCTTTTAAAAACCTTAAAACATTTTTATAAAATAGCACAGTTCTTTTATCACGTGGTATCAAGTTACCAAGGAGAAAATGCCAACAAAACACTTTTTATTGCCTTTGACAGGCGTGCTATAATCAATCAAAATTAGCTTTCTCCCAGCAAAAAGGTAGAGGGAAAGAGAAGCTTATGTTTCACCTTAAGCAACAAAATAATCTTTTTAGACTGCATATTATTTGAATCAGGAAGAACCTGTCTTTTCAAAGATAAGCAATATTAGGTGGTATAAGCAAAGAGTTATTATGTAACGACTGATGAAAAGGATAGTTGCAGTAGATTCCAGGATCCCCCAAAAAGGCCAAAAATTTGGCTTCTGGGCTTCAAAAAAATTGAAAATAGTTCAAAAAATTTGTCGTTTGGTAATTTTTGACATTTTACATTAAAAGTATAATTCTTTTACATCATTTAGCGGCCATTTTCAAAAAAATTCATCCACACGCGAGGCCTGTAATATCTTTTGAACTTGGGGTAACATTGGTTTCCCTCACCAAAAAATGAAGGGGGTAAAGATGTTTTTGTCTCATTTTGAGTCACAAGGCATTGTTTTTAGAATGCACATCACGCTAACTGGGATGAAATTTCCTTTTCAGCGATATAACATAATCTATATAATAGCCAATGGCTTAAAACCAGTGAATGATAAAAGTAAACATGATTAATGGTTTTTTATGCAAATTAGCCGTTTTTTTGCATCTGTTACAAAGAATTTCAAGACTGCTTCGCGGGTGCAAAAGAGTTAAACTAAGAGCTTTCCCAACCTTTAACTGCAGTAAATATCATTGCTGTTTACATACGTTTCCGCACTGACCGCAAAAACATTCGCGTGATATCACGCTTTCCATTGAAGCGGCAGTAAAATTTTGCGTGATATCACGCCTTGCCACAACAGCGAAGCGCGTGATATCACGCGCTTCGATGCTGTGCCAAAGCTGCCAAGCGCGGCATATGCCGCTCTCGGACGCAAAGTGGTTAATAACTTCTTTCAGCACAACTATCGAAACTGCAATGCTGATAGGTCACGGTTGAAAGCTAAGGTATTTCCTAAATTTTGCAGAATTAAACTAACCCAGGAGGCATTCAAATACAAAGGTCCTGTGCAATGGAATAAGCTTCCTCCAGCATTAAGAGAAATAAAATCTTTGAAATCTTTTATCAACCAATCAAGGCAGTTCTTTATCACTTCATAAACATTTAATCCACTTAAAATCCACATCTAGGAAATGTGACTGCTTATGATATAGTCTTTTACAGTGCAATGGTTTTTGTGTTCTTTTTTCTGTTTTCAGATGGAACCTCTGAAGGTTGTGACAGTGAAGTGAGAACAGTCAACCATGAACAATCAATTCATAAAGAGCATTGAACTACTGAAACTTCATCATTGCATATCAGATTAGAATGATAAGTTATTTTCGTCCTTTTAAGGTCTCTGCATCAAATTGATTATTAATTTAGTTGATTAAATTTTACGCAAACAATGCAGCTGGGAATACCATAACGGTACTACTAACTCACAGTGACTTCTTTTTATAATAGCTATGTGTTTAATCTAGTCCTAGGTGTACTGTATGACTTAAAAACTACAACCGGCGACAGGGTTTATGTGCCTTGAGACGTAAAGGAGCTGTCTCTAAGCTGTCGTTGCTCCCAGGTCACCCTTGGGAAAGGTGTAGCACCTAATAGCCTCTCCTGTTAGGGTTACAACTTGGCAGTTTTTATTTCTTACTGTATCTAGCGACACTTTGTACATACTGTATATGCTTTTCTTCGTGTGTGTTTTTTATTTTACCTAGTATCTTACAGGTGCGATGGCCATGCCATTATCTTCACATTTAAATCTAAATTCTTTTCATGTGCATGTATTAACGTATATCGTTTTGCCATCGTCTCCTTTTTTTTTCACTGCTGTGAAATTTATTTCTATGTATGCTGATTTGGGCAAAAATAAAATAAAATTGATGGATTGATCGATTGATTAATTGAAGGACACATATTACCACATTCCTGTCGACCCTGCAGATTCCCACAAGCTGACTATAACCACTTCTCTTCGAAATTACAAGTATCTCTATCTCCCCATGGGTCTGGCCACCTCCAGCGGATACTTTCAAAAACTGATGAATGAAGTTCTCTCAGG
This sequence comes from Trididemnum clinides, assembly GCA_963675345.1. Lineage (NCBI taxonomy): Eukaryota > Metazoa > Chordata > Ascidiacea > Aplousobranchia > Didemnidae > Trididemnum > Trididemnum clinides. The sequence goes on along the minus strand of OY776305.1, from coordinate 3,145,338 downwards.
TCTTCCCAGAGAATTTGTTCATTTGGACGACATTATCATCATGTCGCCAGATTTGGATGATCATCGAAAACTGCTAAGCTTGGTTTTCGAAAAGTTACTGCAACATGGCTTGGTGGTAAACAATGCCAAATGTGTTTTTGCGGTAAAAGAACTCTCGTTTTTGGGTAATTTGGTATCTGCCAAAGAAGTTAAGACTACGACAAAAACGTCAGAGCAATCACGGATTATGTGCGCCCGCGAACCAAGAGACAGTTAAGACGATTCCTTGGCATGATTCAATTTTATTGTAGATTTATTCCCGACTGCGGAAATTCTCTCGCCTCCATATTTGTTACTTAGCACAGGGGCAAGAATGACCCACCTTTTGTGGTTGCCAGAAACAGAAAACTGCTTTTTAAAAGTATAGCAAGCAATGGAAAAAGCGACAGTTTTAGCTCATCTAAATTATGAAGCCAATTTAGAGCTGATTACGGACGCGAGCAACAGTGCTGCAGGTGCAGTACTGCAACAAATTTCAAATGGATTGCGGAAACCCCTACCTCTTTGGTCCAAGGCAGTTACACACTCACAACGTTCATGGTCTTGCTTCGAGCTAGAGCTATTTGCCTGTTGTGCGGCAATCAATCATTTCCAATACTTTCTGGAAGAACGTGATTTCCTTCTAAAAACTGATCATTAGCCAATTGTCAGAAAGTTCCAACATAACTCTCCAGCTGCGTCACCACGCCAAGCTCGCTTCATCGACTACATATTGCAATTCACATCTCGAGTGGAACACGTATCAGGACGAGAGAATGTGGCCGATGCTTTATCCAGGCCGCTGCACCCACCGTTGCTGAACCTCATCACTTCAACTTCTGCTCCTCTGGATTACTTACAATTGGCTGTTGCGCAGCGAACAGATCCAGAAATCACAGATTTACGCCGCAGCAAAAGCACGGCCCTGGTCCTGAAAGATATACCGTTAGCTGAACATGGCATTAACATATTATGCGATGTATCGACGGGTAGGCTGCGACTAATAATTCCTGTCTCTTTGCGTGCATCTGTCTTCAAACACTTCCATTCACTAGCACACCTTGGCATAAGGGGAAGCATAGCCTTATTGACAGAAAAAGTAGTTTGGATAGGGATCAAGAAACACGTCGCCCAATGGACCAGAGAATGTTTGCAATGTAACCGCTCCAAAATACAGCGTCACAACAGAGCTCCTCAAGCAGAGGTGACTTCTCCTCCTCACGAAAGGTTTACCCAGGTTTATGTGGACATTACCGGGCCACTTCCGTTAAGCAAAGACTACTCGTACTTATTAGTAATTATAGATAGGTACTCACGTTTCAGCCAGGCTGTTCCTCTCCAGGGAATTTCAGCTGAGGAGTGCTCCTCAGCATTTGTTCAATCATGGGTGTCTTTATTTGGTAACCCATCCCATATATATTGTGATCGCGGAGCCCAGTCCAAAAGTGCTTTGTGGAGGAAATTAGCTCTATTTATCGGTGCACAACTACATCATAGCACTGCGTACCATCCTCAAGCGCCCCAGCAAACATTCATTGGTGATTTGACGTGGTTTTGTGGTGGAAAACTGGTGAACTCGTTATGGTACTTGATATTTTGGAACAAGTTTGCCACAAGTTTTTATATGTAGGCTATCTGTTTGGTGTAATTTTGTTGTTGGTTGTTTAAAATTAAGTATGATGTCCAAAATAACAACTAAATCGTGTGATTTTCAGTGTTTAGATATCTTGAGATATAGACTTGTGTTAAACTTGTGGTATTCCTGTGTCAAAATCATTCAGATGTTGATCACGTGTTGTCACATGACTTTCACATGACAACGTGTTTCACATAGAATCGCAGGAAAATGCCGATGAATATGTAAATTATTTCACTGTAGATTGCGCTTTTCAGAGCCTTCCAACAGTTTTTGTGATAATATATTTAATTACTTCCAGTTGGCCATGACTCAAAACCGACTTTCAAAAGCATATATAGGCTACAAATCACGCCAAAATTTTATCAACCAGAAATTAATCTGCATTTCATAAATTCTAAATTTTCTTTCTGTACGTTCCACAGAACAAGTTGTGAGGTTTTCAAATTAAGTTTTTCCTTTAAAAATTTGTTTTTCTGTTTGTTCAATTTTGGTTCTCAAACTTCTATTTTTTTCAAAAGGGTTCTGCATGAATGACTGCACGAGTGAGCTTTGTTCGCACGCTTTTGCCCTGCTTAATTCTTTAGTGGTTAATGATTACAGAGTTAGATTGTGCAAGTACTTTTTTTACTAAATTGAACTGTTTTAGAGGTATGAATAGGTCCATATAATGATAACTAGTTTATGTGAAGATCATATTGATTGCTCAATTGCTAATTTCATTTCATTGAGCTGGAGGACTGCATTTAGCTACTTTGGGACTAAAGCTGTAAAGTACTACAAGTGTATGGTGTTTTTTACTTGATTGCTGGCAGCTGTATTGGATTGTGATCATTTTTGTCAGGTAAATTTAATGTCATAAATTTTTTACATCAGTTTATCTCGATGTAGTTCTAAATTTAAACTTGGCTTATTCGTATAGGCTATACGGGAGTAAGTTAACATATCCTTCAGTCCTTACCAGCTTACAGGCCAAAATGTTTGATTTTGATAAATATCCTTGTGGTTATCACTAAATTATAAAATTGTTTATTATTATTGAATTAAATATGATAAAAAATGCATTTCTAGTAAGGTATGGCAATATTACCAACATGGATTTTAAATCATCTCTCCACTGAAATTATATACTGCTGTAAGATGTGTAATTCTGGACAAACTACATCTGCTGTTTTGTTGTTGTTGTTGTTGTTGTTGTAAGTTCCCCTCCTCTTTTTTGGGATGGAGGTACAGCACAAATGGCAGTTCAGGTTTACATTGTCAACCTAATTGAAATTAGGCTAGAGGAAAGATGGCTGCCCATTTCAAACAACTCATGAATAACTGGTAGCTCCACCCCCAATAAGTGAACTGCCATCGGAGGGTACCCAAGAGTCGCCCAGTACGGTGTGCTAAGTTAGCAACTTCACAATTGTAATCTGGTGAAGTACTGATATGCCAGCTGTCTGCCATATAAAGACGGAGGCGTCCCGTAAAGTGCCTTGCCCAAGGACACAACAAGCCAGCTTGCCGGCTTGTTCTCCACACTATTCCTTTTCAAAAATAATAATTCAAAAATAATTCAGAAACAGTGTTAGATTAGAGATATTTCTAAGCTGATGCCAGTAAGTCAGCATCAACCTGAAGAGTTTCGAAGACTAAAACAACTCAGCTTGCAATTTAATGTAGATGGAGCCACCATTTAAAAGTGTGCCTGGTGAATTCTGACCAATATCGTGTTTGATAGAAAACGTTTTCTGTAAAATACCATTTGCAGTTGGTATATACTATGAAAAACAAATGCTGACGAGTATTTTACAGCATTTATGTCATAGAACAAATTAGCCTTCTGGTCTAATCATTTTCTTATTTGCGCTATAAGCACATAGTATTAATCTAATATCTGTTTTTAGTTTTGCAACAAACAAATCTTCCTGGTGCAAAAAAGCCTGAGCGGGCAATATCTCTTGAGCAAGATGGTAAGTTTTTTTGAGAAAAGCACAATGTTTATCAAACATTGTGCAATAGCATTAGTTCAAACATTCAATATATTAGATATATTCGAAGTGTCAGTCAAATTAAGCTCACACAGACGAAAACGTTTTTTGACATTTCGATTCTATTTGAACAAGAACAAACTGAAGGTGACTTCTTGAAGGCCAAAAAGGATTTTGTTAATATATTTAATAAATTTGACTAATTTGATGAGTGATGTCAATATGTATTGTAGCGTGTCGCGCCTCGCACTTCATCGAGCTACCATGCCAAACATCTTTTTGTCTTTCTTTACATTTTTTTTTATTAGTTTGCTTTCAGTGGCTTGGCGCCTTGCTCCCACTGATGTGTGTGATTCTAGTTGTTTAATGTAAGAGCTGTGTTTGCTAATTTGCAACTTCGTGCGTCCCCAGTTTGACGCCCAGCTCGCGCACCTTTGCTGTTTTACTCTATGATTTTGCTGATGAAGCAATGTTAACTGACGAAGTATCTACCCTCAGGTTTGTAGCCGCTCGGCTATCTCCGTTTCAAGTATATCGTGCTCCTATAGTCCGCACGCCTGGCGATGTAACCTCACGCCAGGAATCTAGCCTGCATGGCTTTCCGGCAACCTAGCCGTGATATTGCAACGCGTATTGTTTATTGTTATTGTATGCGTCTAAAATCACACACATTTATTTTTCTTTTTTATTAGGGCTAGATTATGTTTATTTTTATCTTCTCTTGGTAGCTCTGTGATCGGCTTGCCTTTCCCGCCATTAGGTTGTTTATCCATTATTTTTTGTTAATGTGACGTGTGCAGTGTCCTGTTTACATAGACGTGTGCAGCGACCGAATTCGTGGTGTCGCGTGCAGATTTTGTTACCGACCATGTGGTCGGAGATATTGTGCTCTCTTTCTTCGTCGATCGCCGTGGCGGACGGACGTGTTCTGGTTGTCTGTCATGTTTCTCGTACGTTGTTGATCGTCGTGGCAGAAGGACGTGATTTTTGATTATCTGCCACAGCTTGCGCGAATTGATGGAATAAAATATTGCTGTAGTGCTTTCTTCCTTGTGACCGACGCGATGGCGTAGTGGTTAGAGCGTCCGCTTCGCAGTCGGTAGACCTGGGGTTCATTCCCCTTGTCGAGTCATACCAAAAGACTTTAAAAAATGGTATCTATAGCTTCCCTGCTTGGCGCTCGGCATTTATGGGAGGTTGTGGAGAACAAGCCGGCAAGTTCGCTTGTTGTGTCCTTGGGCAAGGCACTTAACGGGAAGCCCCCGCCTTTATGTGGAAGACAGGTGGCCCATAAACCTCGAAAAAGGCAACTCCCAAGCGAGTGCGGACTTCCCGTCCAAAGTATAGCGATACAATTCGCTTTCTCGTGAATGGAGGATAAAAATGGCAAATAAAACAAAAACAAACTGCCATATAGTTCCCAGCAATTGGGATTCAGTCAGCACGTTATTGCTCGAAGGAACATATTTCCTACAGTATCAAATACATTTTTTGCAGTACGCCGCATTCATATTAGACTGTTAGAAATACGGCAACAAGTACGGGCCAATCGAATTTTGCTGGAGAAAATCGTCAATGCATTAAGCACAAAAAAATTTTCTTCTGATTTAATTTACGAATTGGATCAAGACTTTGCATCTTTTCCATTAAATTCATTGGAAGATTTTGATGAGCTAGAAAGGAAATTTGAGGGTCCAAGCGCTCAGGAACAATTGGTATGATTGTAGATTTAATATAAATCTACATGCAGAATGCACTTTTTTATCATAGCAGTAGATTTCAAGATTTTTTCCGATAGACTGCCAACGTTTACAAAAAATCATAGGTTAAACTAGAGTTTAAAAAGTCTTATCAGGAGCCCTAGATTTTTAAAGGTTTTCACAGAATTCATCTGCAGACCCCCCTTGTGATCTTTTTTTGTAGCTCTTGTGGCCGTGGCTGCCAGGAAAGTGTAATCTGGGGACATCAGAGATATATTTTTGTTCTTGTTGCATAATGAATTGCTGGTGCAGAAAGTTTCATGACTGGTTGTCCTTCGAGTCTTAATCTGTGACTAAATGAACTTCATACCTAAAAGGCAGTAGGAATGAAGATTACTTTTCCGATCAGTTGAAACAATCGCTGGGATGATGTTATGAGGTGACTAAGTCTGTTTAGTTCAGACATTAGGTTAGGGGTGTCTGCAAATTTTCACACACCCGAAACGACTGCTCATGGGTGATATCACCATCTGCATTAGCCACTCCACGCAAGATTCACAGCTTCCTTCTGCTCATGACAAAATCCGTTAAGAATTTTGTTAAATATTTTAATTTTTGAAAGCAAAATGCTGCGAAGATATGTTTCTCTACAACTTGTTAAAGAAGGAAATAACCGTTTCCACGAATAAACAGTTTTACGTTATTGTTTTGTAGACAAAATTATCTTCAAAGATACAAAGAAGAAAAAGTTTAACAATTGGTGGAAAAATGTCCTATCAACGTTAATGACAGATAGATTGATGGCACAATTTAATTGGATGGGTCAGAGGGGAAAAAGATTTATCCAGTCTTGCAACAAAATGAAAGTCATTTTCAGTGAGATAATTTATGCTTTATAGTTACGTTATAGTTTTGATAAGTTAAATATTTAATTAAATAAAAAGTTGATCGATTTTAATGTGTGTATGATCAGCAAAATGCCGATGTTTTTTCATTATGACGTGATGTTTATGCAGTACTTAGAAAAATTGTTGCAATTTTGCCCAGGCCTCGAAAATGAGATGAGCTTCAGAGTTGAAGTTTGTATCAAAATGTTGTACACGACCTACTACAACAGAAGACAAAAACATTTAGAGAAAATAGTTCTGGGCCAGTTTTGCATGAAGAAGGACAAAACTGGACAATTTCAGTAACACAATATTTAAAAAATTCGTTTTAATTGCATAGCTATTGAGCTGTGCTATTTTTCCCAACAGTTGACGCTTTTTCACTGCCAGTAAAGACTGCTAATTGAAATTTTGCTACTTCCACAGTAAAGTAGCCAAGTTTTGCTAAATGTTGTCAAAAAGCATTCTAACCATCCCGGGCCCTCTCATTTTTTCAGCTCTGCCATCACAGGTGCTTTTTAATGGCGACATTCCTGAATTGTCACCATGCCAGATTAAAGCAACTGAGGCTACAGGGCTAACAAACATGGAAGGGTTTAAGGTGGTTGAAATAGTGTGTTTTGATTATTTTAATGAATTTTACCACTTTATTGAGGGAGGAATTTTACTTATGGGAGTTCTAGCATATTCTACCTCTGAATGGCAATGCATGTAGCGTACCATGAATGCTAAGCAATTAAATTGAAACGTCAAAACTAGTAAAAGTACCCGTTATTGTTTTGCAGTTTATCTTAATTTAAAGTGAAACTGACCCAAAACCAATTTTCTTCTGAATAGATCACAGCAAAGTAATTTACAATATATTCGGAAAAGAGGAAGATTAAATAATTTTAATACTCCAACTTATCTCATTTTCAAATTATGGCACAAATTACAATGAATCTGCAGTCTTGCTTAAGGACGACGTCCTAACAGCAAATTTTGTCATTTTCTTTCAGCGGTAAAACATAAACAGACATCTATATAATGTCTGTTTTGTTTTTTTGCTGCAAAATTGCACATAGTTTGTGTTGCCTACAAAAGTGATTGTAGTTGCTGAAGACATTGGTGTGACAAAACGCTTCAAACTGATTGCCTTCATTGTTAGCAGCATACTGGAATTTTTCAAAAATGTACATGGGTGTCCCAGTTTTTCAAGTGACTACCCCATTTTTGGAAATAAACGACCACTTTTTTAAATAACGAACAACTTCAAAATAAGCGACAAACATGGCACGTAAATACTTTGTTTAAATTTTATTTTCGTTGATTTCTCTACAAATGATGGGGGTGTAAACAGTTTTGGTTGGTGGAATAGGGTATACCTCTACCCTAGATGTTCTCATTGCTATTAAGACGTTTGGCAGCAAAATAATACTGCTAACTTGCATCTGTTCTTACTAACTGTCAGAAACCTTTAGGTGTTGTTAAGAAGAACAAGTGTACCAGTAATGCAACAATCAGACAAATTACTGTGGCGGTGCAGAATTATTTTTGCTATGCTGATAAGCTTATAAAGCGTCGTGTACAAAAGGAGAAACAACTGGATGGAAATAATTAAAATTTTTTGTGGATTGGATGCTTTTCTTTTTGTGTTTAATAAAATTTTGGTAGCTTATTATTTTTGTTAGTTTGCCGCGAAGGTTTAAGCAGCCCCATTGTAAGATAACGTGGTGAACTTGTTATGTGAAAATCACGTGATTTATGGTAGGGACACATAGCAAACTTGTGTTTGTCACATGAAAACACGTGATTGTTAATAACTGAAGCCACAAGTTTGTGGCAAAACTGATAACTTAATTGGTGGCAACCACGCGGCTAATTAATGGCAAAGACTCGTCCGGATGTGCAAGATCACAAGAATACCATGTGATTATAACATGATTTGCCACGTGTCCAACACAAGATTCTTGTGAATTCGCCACAAGTTTTTCTCGTGAAAATGTTTGCGAGGGCAGGGCTGGGTGGAACGGATTAACAGGACTCTCAAAACTGCCTTGTAGTGTGCGGAATCTCCAACTAATTGGCATGATAACTTACCATGGGCACTGTTGAGCTTAAGAAATCAGCCTAAGGAAGATCTAGACAACCATTTACCGAATGATTTCTTGTTTGGCCGGGGGAAAACTACGTTTTCCCGGAGAATTCTTTGTTGCTCAGGAAAGGGAAGATGAAACTTTGCCTACTAGAGAATTTGTGAAGTCATTGGCACAGCGGGTGGCATCTTTTCGTTATCATCCTCCTTGAAAAACAAATAGATCATCACGATTCGGGTTTATTCTATCCCCAGGTCACTCATGCGTTTGTAAAAGATGATGTGCGACGCCAATCATTGCAACCAGCATATCGAGGTCCATACCTCATCCTAGAGCGATGTCGCAAGTTTTTCGTGCTAGATTATGGAATTCATCATGATAGGGTATCCATCGACAGAATCAAGCCCGTTATTTTTAGCATGACGTCACTCAATGAAGAGTCTGAGAATGCGTGCCCACACACGACAAATCTTGACAAAGAAAATATTCATTCGCTCTCCGGTCTGAAATGTTTAATGATCTTGATGACTCTTGCTCGCGAACACCATCTGAAAGACAAGCAAAACAACATACACTACAAGACAACCTACATAACAATAGCACAAGAAACAAATATACTTCCAAAGGGCGACCTATTCATGCCCCAAAGCGCTTTAGAGATTACGAGATGGTGTAACACCCAACCTAAACCTTTGGAAGTTGACCTTGTTTTGCAGAAAAGGAAATCTGTGGTGTATTTCGAATACCGATGACTTATTATGTATAATTTGTAATGTTGCATCCACCACAGTAATTTATTTTGGTTTGGTCGTTCTGTTTGATTTCATAGCAGGCACATCAAGTGACTGATTACAGTGGTAAAGCAAGGGTGCAACTTATTAATAGCTTGTGAATTTGTCATTGACATCTGTCAAGTTATTTCAGCTTTAGCTTCCTATTTTAGACTTGGTTACTGTGTTAAGTTGTTGCTTCAGTTCTAGTTTTGAGTGCAATTTTGTGTGAGGTTGATCGACGTACGAGTTGCTTTATGTTTAGTTCGACAGTATCTTCTCTTTACTTGACATTCTTTCCTTTTGTCTGCTTCTTTCTCTTCTCTTTCTTTTCCTTCTTGCATTTTTCGCTGCTTGAACTTTTCACATTGCTAACTGATATCGTTTGTATTTTCACATAGCAGAACATTTTTTGCATTGTAGTTCTATACATACGTTTGTGTTTGCTTTTGCATAAGGGGGGAACATATGTAGCATTAGGTCAAAGACCATGCTACTTATCGTGTCATTGTAAGCATTGTGACGTCACAGTAGACTGGATCACGCAATGTTACAGCCAAGATGTGACAACAGACAGAAGAAAAGTGGTAGATAAAGAAAGTGCTAGCAAATTGCAACTGTTTTTAGATAAGACATTAAGTTATTTTTGGATAGCAGTAATTCTTTTTGCTTAGTTCTCAAGTCACTTCGCTGTGAAGGAATCAATTCGACCGCAACTAGACGGGGAAATGAGAGAACTTTTATATGCTTGTAGCGCGAATGCTTCTCTGGCAATAGTAATCTCTGACCAGAAGCAATCAAAGACCAACTAATCCGCTACAGTTCCACGAGTGTGACGGTCTAAGCTATGCTTTATTAAAAGCCTCTAGCTTCTTGTCGGTCACCAACTGCACTAAAGAGACCTGATAGGTCGAAACAGTGTCATTGTCTGCAGTTTGCTAAAAGACTTTTTATTTTTCTTACGCTTCATAATCTCAAGCTTTCAACGCATGTTTTACAACATATGGGCGGAGCAAATGCCTGGTCACGGTCGCCTAGTTTTAATCTAAAATATGCATTGTATGTCCTCTTTACAAACTGTGTAATTCTTGCTTGACGACTGGGTAAGGTGAGATTGCCGCATATATAACAGAACCTGTTGGGATCAGTTTTGCCCTTTCTCATTTTGAAATCAAAACTTGAAATTATTGTTATGATACAAACCTGTCAAGTATACTAATGGAGTAAAGACTGATGAGCAATACAGTAAACCCTCGTTTATCGCGGGGGATACGTTCCAAAAATAACCCGCTATAGGTGAAATCCGCGAAGTAGTCAGCTTTATTTTTTACTGTTATTTTACAATGCAATACTGTACTGCAGAATGAAACAAAAAACAAAACCTCTTTTCAGGCCCAAAATGTGTTTAAGAAATAGAAATATTAACGTTTTCTTATAAATAACTATAATAGTTTAAAGAACGGTGTTGTAAAACAATGTTTTTTTATATAGCAATGAATACAAGGTAGGAAACATTGTCACTGTAAAAAATTCCGCGAAGCCGCGATAGGTGAAGCGCGATATAGCGAGGGATCACTGTACACTATTGAGTGTACATCAGTCTTTTTAACTCCAAGTAAAACATAACAATTTCAGTTAAATTTCACGCTAACTTAGTCTGTAACAACCGGTTAAGACGTTTAACTTTTCAAGCATCAACTGCATTCATGTGTTCTTGTCATTGTGACATCACTGTTATTTCATTATAATGTCGCTAAAGTTACATCAAAACTTATTTCAAGTGCTGTAACATATTTATGACATCATAAATCTCAATCGGAAGGCCAAAAAACCACAGTTGTCAAAAATTTCAAATGCAATTTGCCAAAAAACTAGACCTGATGAAGGAAAACAGATAACAATTTTAAATTCAGCGTCAAAAACTTCATCAATTGCCGTCAACAGTTCAGTAACCTTTAAATTACGCAGCACAGTGTTATTGGTCCCACCGCTTCTTGCAACTACAAAAGATGACAACAAAAGCAAGCTCGCTATTTACAAACTATACGGCTTTTCAAAAAGCAGAACAGACATTACTGATCAAAGAATGGGGTTCTACAGCTGTAAATCGAAATCAAAGCGCTGAACTATGAATGCGTTTTCGTACGTTTTGGAAATATGTCGAGTGAACGCTAGCACGATGTATGCAATGAACAATGATCTGCAGCCTCGACACATAAAATTTGTAGATTTCGAATTTGAACTAGCTATGTCTTTGATTCGCCCACATATAGAACAACGAATTATGTGGCATAAAATCTTCTGTAGTTCGCAAAATTGAGATAGTACTGGGGAAAAAAAGTATCCTCCAAGCATCTAAAAACCGTCAAGTGGCTTTTTACCTCGTCATAGTGAAAAACGAAAGCGATGCGATGCATGTATCAGCAAGATTAAAGGAAAAGGAGCAAAAGAAAAGAAAAACAAAATTTCTAAGCTATTGAGCCAGTGCCAAAAATGCGCAAAGCCTTTGTGTAATAAGCAACTTATTCGCATTTGTGATTTTGCTTACAAGACTAAACTGTTGGTACGCTTACACTTAGGGATAAAATCGCACTGCCTTAGTTGTTTTTGAAACATACGGCGTATTGCTACTTTTGTCAATGATAAATGTATTGTTGATATTACCCGTAAATTTAATGTAGTGTTCCCGTATTTTCATAGTAGACGATAAATTATAAGCAGAAACAGCATGGCATATGACTGCAGTAGGCTACCCCAGCTAGTCCAGAAATAGTCTATTTTGTTTCACGTTTGTAATGTATTCTGCTAATTGCAAGTGATTTCTAAATAAATAGCTTTAGATTCACCAACGCCTCAAAGCACAAGTTACGATGGTAAAGCTCAAATTGGTGACATTATAATTAATCCCGGTTGAATGTAAAACTGCCGTATTGGTGTTATTATGACGGGAGAGATAAAAGATAGGCTACATAGATCTATCGTTGTAGGACAAACTTGCATTGCGAAAAAAATGTCCGCAAGGTGGCAGACTGTCATAATCATAAAACTGTTATAATCAATGATAATTAAAATTAAGCTGCCATTGCCTTAATGTGATTTCATGTTCTAAGCGATTTAAATGAAATTAATCTGCGAATGTACCCAACAGAATTCATACACAAAAAAATCTTTCAAATGTGATGTGTAGTATATGTTACAAGACATTTAGAGAGTTCAGCGTTGATGCCGCGTTGCAAAACTCATACCAGAACAGCATAGAAGTCATTAAATTACATTCTAGCTTTTATTCTGCTGGTGAGCAAACATAATATCTGGTGGACAACTTATTCAAAAATAGTCATTAAATTGTTGGATATGTGGTGGGAGTGTAAATTTCAAGGATATTAATTGACGTAATGATGTGGTTAGTGTCTGCTTTGTATGCAATAGGCTTGGAATCAATTCCCATGTTGAGTCATGTTCTACTGTTCTGAAAGAGCGATATTTACTGCTTACTGATTTGGCATTCATCACAAGGAATTACAGACTTTGGATAGGAGTTTTTCTCAGGTTGTAAAAATCCGACTAACAACCACTCTAATTAGTTTTTCGCAAAATGTTGTGCCTTCGTAAAGACTGTGATCAAAAAAATATTTTTTCCGATTTTAAATAATTTTGATATTCTACTGACAAGTTTGAAAATTATCGGCGAAGATAGAAAATTGCAAACCTGCACCTAATTGGTAACGCAGCATACGGGAGAAAGGGGCATTTTTATTGTTAATGCCCCTTTCGCTCATATGCTGCGTTACCAATCCGGTGCAAGGTTTGCAATCTACTGATAACAAAAATTTTTTAATTTTTGCTTAATACAAAAAAAGTTAGAGTTTGGTTCTAATCTTTTGTCAATTAATCGACCAGAAAAAACAGCATCATAATGTTATCATTACCAAAATTAATCAAATTTGTTATTTTGTCGAAATCATGCTTCTCTCTCTCTTTCCTGCACGCTAGAAACTTGCTCTATGATTCCATAATGCTGTATGGTACGATCAACCCAGCATTTCGCTACCAAAGATCACCATGTGATGATTTTTTCAAAATTGCAACATTTTTGCTAAATTAGTTTATTTGAAAACTTATTTGTAACCTAATTTCTCAATCAAGTTTCAAAATTGTATCAAATGTTGAAAAAGAGTTTGCTATTAATAAACAGTAATAAAGTCATCTTGGACATGTATATGTCATAAGAAAAATTAACTTCGTTAACACATCCTCAGTTTCTTATTCAATATATTTGAATAGGAAACTGAGGATGCGTTAGCGAAATTAATTTTTCTTTTGGCAAATAAATTCTAAGCTGACTTTATTACTGTTTATTGATGGCAGACTCTTTTTCAACATTTCCTGATATGGAGTAAAGTCGCTTGGATAGACTATCCTGCTAAGGTTTGATTACAGTTACCAATTCTAATTGTTATTAAAATTACATCAATAAATTAAAGTTAATTTCAAGGCAATTCCGATGATGTATGGTATGTATTTTTGGTATTTGCTTTTATATGAAAGAAACTTTAACACCTTTAGTGCATCTTTTTATCTATCCCCCAAAAGTGGTAAGCTGAGTAATATCAATATCAAGTTCAAAAAGGTTGTGATAAGGTATTAAAATCTAGGGTCATTTGAAAACTTAAAAAGTTTGCTTTCCAGCAATATGTGACTACAATTGGTTAAGGATAAGGATTAGTTTACCATGGCTGATCAAAACTTGGTTGCCATACGTCACGTTCTGTTTTTAGTTGAACAATTTTTCTGCTAGACCAAACAAACTTGTAACTGTTAGACAAACTTAGTTTTTTGGTACATTTTGACTACTTTTTCTGACAGCCGTGGTTCTTGTCTGTCTAGGTTACTGGTTCTCAACCGGTGGGCCGCAGTACATAAGTCGGGTGTTCAACGGACTCTGTGTACTTAAAAAATGGGTTTGCATGCAGAATAAGGCTGAGAAATACTGGTCCATGTAAACAGCCATACGGACCAGCACCTGCGAACTAAAGGCGCAACGACCTTTTATTTTTATTTTTTGGAGATCGACTGCACTGCCATGATATCTGACGCTTATCCAAGTGACATTGTAATCATCACATCATAGCTTTTCTGAAAGTGGGCCACAGCACGAAAAAGGTTGAGAACCACTGGTCTTGGCTTTTAAAAACATTCATCAAAAATAGTCTCGTTAAGATTTATGAAAAGTAGCCGGTTCAAAACATTCAAAATTTTGGTATCTGATTTTCACAAAATTCCAATTCCTAAAAAAATAAGTTCTTTGGTACATTTTGATAATTCTTCCTGGATAGCTTGGATCTTAAGCATCATCAATCAAAATTTTCAAAAAGATTCATCGAAAAATCAAGTCATCACAAAATGAATTTGCTACATTTGAAAATGTAGCAAACTAATTGGTGACCCTCACAAATGGTCGTGTTGTAACTTTCAAAACAAAATAGTAGTATCGAACAACAAACCATCTAATTAAGCTATTTTCTTTAATTACGTGAAGCCGGTTGATTCGATATTCTTACAATTTACGTTACTGATGGCTTCTCTTGTAACAGCCTTACTGTATGTAAAATAGGTTTATTTACCAAGCTTAACTTAGATCAACAACTACAAAATGATGGTGTTCATTTGCTTCATGAAGTCAAGCTGTCGTTTGCTAAAGCGGTTGTTATTCGATTCCTTCCAAAGGATGGGGGCATGACGGAAGTTCTCCAGGGCCCGAACTAGAGGTCAAAGTCGCCAAAGAGCCTGCGACTCATTGAGTTTGTAGCTGGACAGTGTAAAATAAGACAAGAAGTATTCTGGGTTGAATGACCGCATGCGCAGCACAAATGACGGGCAGTTTGGTCTGTTGATGATGGAGCAACCAGCAAACATTCACGAGTGAATTGGAATGACTGCTGCTTTTCGTAGTTGATCTTGATTAAGTTTTCCGGGTAAGCCTGGATTCCCATACCGCGCGATTTTGTAATTGGATGGTCACTACTATTACTTTTGGAGACAATTCTTCAAAAGCAAAAAGCTTTGCGTTCCAATGAGGCTTCTATGACACTCCTAAAAACGGCTCCATATAGCAAACGATCTTCACAACATCTGGCTACAAAATTTAATTGATGAACTATAGCACGACCAATGTAATCAGAATATAAGGAAACTGCACATCGAGAGCTGCGGAAGCGCTCAAAACATGGCGTGAAAAAAATTAAGACTTTGATTGCTTTGATACAGACTGAACATCGGATTTCACTCGAGCACTCGTTAAATACTCGAGCGTATGCTTAACAGCTCGCGCTTTTTAGCGAAACACGTCAGCAATGCTTGAAGAGCCTGAGCGCAATCGGATTTATCGCATATAAAGGTGTAAAGTACAACAAAGTGCCGGAATTAATATGACACGTGATCTACTGGTTATAATCATTCCACATAAATCAACAAAATAATTCAATGCTCCACAAAACACTGTTCAAGTTACCACCGAAAGGGTAAAGCCCCTCCCTTACCTTTCGGTGCCTATGGCGACGCTAGCATCCGAGAAATCAATTGTACCTCGAAATCTCAATGAAAAAAATGCGAGGATTTTAAAGAAGTTTCACTAACTGCTTCAAGATTAAAAGTTTTATGCTGTAGGGTTACTGGGAGATTAGAATTTGCTAGCTATGTAAATCTATTGTGTTTTCTGACTTAATTGTCTAAAATATTTAATTTTTCAAAATTGGTTGCCATTTACGCAATTTTATTCTTCAATTCGGATTCTTTCAAACAATAGAGCAGTAAAATAATTCGATAAACCAAGGCAACTTGTTTTCATATAGGATTAGTGGAGCTGGTGTTGGCCTGTTTAAATATTAACTTAATTTATTGATGGTAATGCATATTAAAGGCTAACCACAATCAGTGAATTAAAATATCACCTCCATGACCAGTTTCGCTACTGTTAGAACTCGTTAGATAGATTTAGGCAATGAACCGAGGACCTCATGAATTGCTTCATGCAGTTTGTACCACTCCGCCATCGGTCCTAGCAACTACCAGCTTCAGTTGATAGGTCCGATGGCGGAGTGGTATAAACCGCATGAAGCAATTCATGAGGTTGTCGGTTCAAAACCTAAATCCAATTGGCGAGTTTTAATAGGAACGAAACTGGTCATGGAGGTGATATTTTAATCAACTGATTGCAATTAGCCTCCAATATGCATTGCCATCAATAAATTAATTTAGGTTTTCATAGTAAAATAGGTATAACATCACAATCGCATTAAGCAATAAGCCAGAGCTGGCAAAACAAACAAAGAGGCATGTATGTCCCGTTTTGCATGCAAACTCTACTTTCTCTCACATCAAACAAATAAAATTGTAAATTTGGTAATGTGCCGAGACATATCTTGTGGAGCATTGAGCGAAAATGATAAAAACAGTTTTCAAGCGTAATAATGTAACATTCTATAAGGTTGATACAGACCCAAGCGAAAAACTTAGACCAAAATCCTTGGCAAAACACAGCCATAGTTGCCATAGAAACAGCGTCACGTCATAGAACACCATAGCAACAAGAATCTACAGTAGCATGTTTAATATGATTGGTTACAATAATTGTGATCTTAATGCCTAGACGCGAACTTCTTCGTCAGTTCGCTGGCAACGTTCTTCTGTTTGTCCATCTCCGAAAGAGGAATGAGCGACCTAAACGATTGTCACGTGTCACAATGGTTTGTTATCGATCAAAACGAAAGTGTCAACAACAAATCAATGGGTTCAATCAATTAACACAACGCATAATGTACGTCCCCCTCTTCTTAGTAAATGAGCAGCAGCATCATAACAAGATAGAATTAAGAACAAAAATAATACGTGATTAGTGTTGAACGCACACGTCGTGCTTGTGATCATGTCACTTCGGTTCTACATTCTGCCGTGCTAGGATAATGTCCCCGGTTACTGAGCATAGTGAAAAGCAGTTTCATATACAGTTGTTGAATGAAACTCTGAAGTCAATGATAAAACCTATACCCCGGACAAACGAAAGGCTATCATACTGGCGATATCGTGTATCGCTACAAGACGTGGTATGCAATTGTAAGGATGGGCGTTTAATGTTTTGAAAAGGCACTTTAACAAGCGGCATAGTTGTTGAACGGAACGTTTCCTTTCAAGCTCACACTGCGGGTTCAAACCTCGACTGACGTCGACCGCAAAGACACGCGTGGGTGGCTGCTGACTCGAAGATCACTGCGCAGTTTCCAAAACAAACAGTTCATTTCGTGTTCGATGAGTTTATAGTTCTTACCATTTCTTAACAGCTAATTTCCTGTTTGGTTATAATGTTTGTGGTAGAAATACACTACACTAGCAGGACTAGTTGTTGCACAGCAGGGATGAATGCAAGTTCTTCTACGAATAAATTTCTACGGTAAGAAAATGGTGATCAATCGACTTCCGAATTGATTAAAAAAAAGTAAAAACCATCGCACATTGTAAACAATTAAATAATGGAGTAGTACAAGATAATGACCTACCGTAGATCGTTAACTATGTCCTTTGTTTTGCCGAAGTAAATCTCGTTGAGTGTATTCCTCATTTTGTTTTCCATATCTTCAACTTGCCTTCCGATGTTAGCGATATGAGTGTTGCCGTCATTCAGAGGACAATCTTTCTCAATCTAAAAACTTTGCGCTTACTTCAAGCATCGTGTTGAGCTACACGGCTACTACTGTAGTGATTGCTGCACAGATGACAAGTTCCTGGCAGCACCGAGCTGAAAGTATAACTTTTCACTATTTATTCTGCTAGGAGAAGCACTTGAGTTAAAAATGACATTTCACAAGTGTTCTCTCGTTTACTAAACTGACATCGAGTGTTACCTGTCTCGTGAGGCTTCCTCCCAGGTTCATCGTACCAGACGCAGCTTTGTTAGTTTGAAGCCACAGCATGACCGTTGATGTCAACTTATAATGAGCATTTCGACCTCCAGACTTTTCCTGGACAAAAAACAACATCTAAGCGAATTGGCCCCAACCTAGTTGAAGTTTGAAAATATTGCTTGAGATAGCGAAGCATTTTGAATGCTGCTGACGCAAGATGTACTCGGTTAACGCCAAATCGAAACGAAACAAATTGGCCGCGTATGCTAAATTAAAGAATCTTGTAAAATATCAAAACATGACATGAATCAGGTAATGTTGCAACGTGACGTCATCACTAAGTCGTATTTTACCATTTTGAGGCGTGTATGCGTTATAATCGTCAGAGCACTAAATGCCTATTTAAACGATAAAATACTCAGCAGGCAGTTTGAATAGAACTTAGCAATTGTCAACATATAATTTTTTTTAAGGTGACAAGTGGAGGGACGGAGTGCGAGCAATTGCAGAAGGAATGGGGTAAATCCGGTCATCTCTGTTAAAGGGACAACACCGGATAAAAACTGAATCACTACTACATAATAGCAAATTTAGTTCGAAACAGAGTTGGTTTTTGGCTTTTATTGTTTTGATTTTAATTGCGGGATGATGGAGCTTTTTTAAAAAAATTAAGACCAAAATGGCAACAGAAATTTTTTCAATATAAGAAAATGTTTAGATAGTATATTTTTTCGTTTAGTCAATTACTTCAGCAGTACAATAATTCCCGAGAAGAGAAATTTATTTCCGAAAAAGTCTGGAGTTATTTGTTCCAAAAAAATAGTCTTTTGGAGAAACTCCTGTTCAGGGATCCACCGAAGTCCTGGCCGGAGCAAAGGTACTGCCCGCTACGGATGTTACGGCAAAGTCCTTGTGGTGCAAAAGCGACGTGCGTGTCTGGCGATGTATCCGTGCTCGCCTCGTCATACGTACGTTTTGAGCTCTGGTCTGGGCCGGGGCTGGCATAAAAATCCGGCCCCAACCAGTTCCGGTCCCAGCCAAATTTGTTGGGCCGGTCGTTTCCTACTCCTGTTTTAGGAAATAATTTACGCCTTTTTCCAGGAAATAATTTACTTGTTCCGGAAAATAAATTTTCATTTTGTTCTATTGATAACACTAAATTGCAGAAAAATTACATGGAATCTAGCAAATTTATTGAAACATACATAAGTCTTGAAATGTAGTATCTTGCAATAGCACCAACTGAAGACATGGTAAAATTCTAGACCCAAGTATTGCAAAATAGTTGTATTGTAAATGGTATTGCTGGTCCAAACCTTTGCCGACAAATCCTAATCCCACACAAAAAGTTCTTAATCTTGAAATAATTTGTGAAACCTTCTCTTGAATTCCGCTTTCTAACTAACCTAAAAAATATCACAATCTATTACCTGCACTTCAATAACATGAATCGAGTCCCAGCAACCTTTAATTTTAGTGGATTGGTCTCCGGCTTTTTTGATGAGAATAGCTCCTGCAAATCCATGATCTAAATCCCATAAATATACAGAAGAAATTCCGCCTTCGTAGTACCTAAAAAGAAACAATGAGCAATAGCGGTGTAATCACAACTCAATTTAAAGTGATAATGCAACATTAGAGTGTAACTTAGGCTATTATCTACTGATCATGGTAACGTCTACCTTCTGCTGGACGAAAGTAAAGAAGATTGATGCATGCATACACGACATATCAGCAACAGTGACTCTTCAAGTTTCTATACCACCAGAATAAGACACTGTGCATTCTCAATCTCATCAGAATCGAGTGTCGACACAAGTTGTTTTATTCATAAACGTTAAGCTTCATCTTAAATACAGGTCAAAAAATACTGAAAGTGCAACTAACGATTGTAGGTTATATACAGCATCCAAGTCAAAGTACGATGACGGCATAACTACAATTCCGTGAAACCGTCGTATGAGAATTAAATAAGTGTTTATATAAAATTAGTTGCATAGTTTAAATCAATTTTGCAACATAAGCTGTAGATGTGCAGTATGAACGACGACGCATTAGGTCGAAACTGATTTTTCATATTAAGAAGCACATCTGGTGTTTAAATACTTCATTTACGTCTAACTATTTGGATACAGGCACAGGCATTTAAGTAGACCTAAGACAGGACTTAGTCGATCTGCATATATGAAAATGCCACATGCTTTTTATTTTCAAGTGAAAAGGCAAAACTGCACTTATTTGTAATAAACTAAATTTTTCGCGAGGCGTTTTATTTTATCATTGCAAAATACTGCAATGATACGACTGAGGGAAAAACAAAGGGTGCAGTTATACACAAATCAATGTTATAGGCAAATTTTAAGTATCCGAAATATTGGAATTCTACAGGGACTGAGGGAAACGTTACGTTATCAAAAGCAGGTTGACGTCATAAATAACGGTGGAAACTGTGCACGAGTAGCTTGCAAATCGCTGACGCTTAACTGCCTTTGAAAAAATTTGGGACCAAGGATCGGAGATCTAAATTGGGGTAAACTGCATCTTTTACTAGCTTAGCGTACATACTTACAGCAGTACGCTATCAAAAACATGTTTTTTGCAGCTTTAAAATATGTTACTTGGACTGGTGTGGCGGTTTGTTCAGGAATGTCCACCAAAATTTGTCCGGTGGCTTTTGTACATTTACTAGCAATTTCACACTTGCGCCGACGGTTATGCACTAACTAAAATCTTAAAAGGAGCACTGCATGCAACTGATACTTTTACAAAAAGAAAATCCGTGACCAAGCAACGTGATAAAGCTTGTAAGCAGGATATAAACCGAATCCTATTATTCGGTTTAAATGGGCAATTTGGATTCGGATAGTTTGGGATTCGAACTCTTCGGATTCGGTATTCTGAATTGCCCATTCCTATTAAACATACGGAAAAGTAAGATTTCTGCGACTGTGGCCAATAAAAATACCCAAGCTTTTACAAAGCCCAGCTTCTAGAGCCAACAACATAAAGTAAGCCAGAAACACAAAAACTCTTTTTAATAACTTAGCAAAAATCTCAAATCAAAAGCCTTAACTTTTTGGGACAAGTGGTCCAACCAATCATTACTTACATTTCTCTGTACGAATCAAAAGCAGAATTGGCGGTTACTTCCAGATCTCTTAAACGATCGGATGGCTTCGCTCCGTCACTAAGTGGTGGATCGTACGTGTTACTCCATGGAGACCTTTAAACAAGAATATTAAAAACAGACTTGAAAGTTTCAGAAGTAACAGTATCACAAGTAAAAATCTAATGCAATTTATTATACGCTGGCCAACGTTAAGTATAAGTAGTAGTAGTAGTAGTTATTCAGTTTTTATCCGGTGTTTTCCCTTTAGCAGAGATGGCCGGATTTACCCCATTCCTTCTGCAATTTCTCGCACTCCGTCCCTCCACTTGTCTCGTCTCAGGGCATCTTCCTTCTTCAAACCAATCTTCTCTGTCTCCTCTTCCACTTGCTTCTTCCAGGTCTTCTTCGGTCGTCCTCGTTTTCTCTTGCCAGTCACTTCAAGATTCAGAGCAACCCTCAAAACACTATCGTCATCCCTCCTCAGTACATGTCCATACCATCTAACTCCATTCGCTGTTGCTAACCGGTCTATTGTTTCCGGTTAAGTATAAGCGATATTTGTATAAGTATAAGCGATATTAAATTTTTTTAAAAGCGATATTAAAAAAAATTATAAAAAAAAGAGCGAATTAAAAAATAAATAAAAATTATAAAATAAAAAGCGATATTAAAACGTTAAGTATAAGCGATATTAAATTAATGCAAGCCGAGTGTCACATCAATTTTGTCTGGCAGATAAGCTGCTTCTAGGCGTGATAACACCATTGTAGTGGCAAGCAGTAGAAGTTATGCATACTAAGAGTTTCATTGACAAATGCTAACATTAGTTTTCAGGTAAAGCAAATTAATTACCATGAATAAAAATTTAAAGTGCATTCATGTATCAACTGCCCAAGATGCAATGCAGCTTGCGATTGATAAATATTGTGTGCAGCCGACAACAGCCTTTTAAAAAAGGTTTACAAACTGTGTAATCATTATTCAGTATCCAATAATAGCCACAAGGTGAGAATAACGTTACAAATAGCAGTGTTATTTAGAGTGGGGATAAAGGCACTGACCCACCTAAACAGCAGGATAGCAGCAAAATCTAAAAGACTTTTATTTTTGTTTAAAAACCAAACAGATTAAAATTCTCACTGAAAAGTTGATCTCCAAAAAAGTTTTTGCACTCATATGACCAAACAGGCAAAATTCTTGGTTGCAAAAAACTGATCTCAAAAATAAGACTTTATCCTTTCAAAACGTTTTAGCCCCCAAAATACGCCACTGATCACAAAACACTAACCTTATAGTTACAAGGCTACTGTAAACAGTAAACGCCAATCAATTTATTTTTTCCTATATGTAATTATAATTCCAAAAGTTATGAATGTAGGCTACTAAAATAAAAGTAACATTGTACTAAAAAATAGAGCAGGTTTATGCAACATTTAATCCTCCAAAATTGGAGCTTGTTTCTCAAATAATAGTTTGCAAATTCTATACCTCAATGTATTCTGTGTTATTTTGCTTTTAGACAAAGAGTAAATAATAAAATATTTAAAAACTATCAATAATAGTGCAAAATATTATTTAATATTTCTTTTGGGAAAGAAAAAACAAAGGGGCACGTACTATCCCAAAAAATTATTCTAAAACCAATGCTGGAAATGTCACCAAGAGAACACATTAGGGATAAAGTCATCAGAGGGAAGTCAAAAGTGAAGGAGATTATTACTAAACATATAAAGAGCAAGTTTATCAGGCAAGGCAGATTCCTAATTCACCATTATATTTGTCAAATAGTACATCCAAAGCAGAAAAACCATAAACAAAGCAAATTACAAATTTAGATAGCAAACAGAATCGTATGGATGCACAGCGCAAGATGAAAAGTAAAATGAAAGACAAGCTGTATCCAAGCAACTGGTGAGAGGTGATGCAAACACTTTTTTAATATGTTGTTTCTAACCCCAAGCACCACCAACTGAAGGACACTAAAACAGGAAAATAAGTAGAGAGTGAGAATTTATATAATAATTAAGTAGTCACTCTTAAACAATAAGGAAGCACCAGACCAGTTCTGCCAAAATTGGGGCTCTTCAGTGGCACATATCTGATCAGCAGGAAACCAAACCTTGGAGATGTAGATCTTCTATCTATAGTAAGTGCTACTCGACCACCTGGCTGGACGCTGTTGCTAATGTTATAGCAGCTTTTGCAAGTGAGTGACAGGATTTCCTGGTTTTGCATTTGTGAAATGGATAGAATCCACTACGGTGAAATTCCACAGCAGCACCTCAAGACCAAAATGTAAGCATTGCATCATACAAGTACATTAAAGAGCAAAATGAAGAATCATAAAGGAGAGTAAGAATTTATATAATAATTTAAGTAGTCACACACAAAAAATAAGGAAGCACCAGATCGGTTTCGCCAGTAGGAAAAAGGCCATAATGTACGAAATAGATTCAGTCTTAGTAAGAAAAGTTGGAAAACTGCCAAAAATAAGAAAATGCAAAAATAAAAGTCTAAGTTGGAAAAATAAGAAATAGATCCAATGATCACTGTTTCTGCAATCTCAGTAGCCAGAATACTCAGAGATTACAATCACTCTCTGATGCAAAGAATTACACAAATATTAAAAAAGCCAAGATCTTTTTTTTATGAGCTGCTACAGTTGCGACTGTCAGTTTGAAATCCTTGAGTGCCACCTAAAAAAGGAGGTATCCCATAAGTTTCTTGCTCAAGAATCAACAAACAAATTGGCCAGGTTTTTTCAACGCCACTATTCTCTTTATGCAGAATGTCTAACAAGGAAACTGGAAATACAGTTCTTTGAAGTCTTTCAGTATGACTCCACAAGGGAGTTGAGCCAAAAGGTACCAACAGCAAAGTATAATTATTAACCACTGCACTTGCACAATGGTGGTAAATAGATCCAATCTATGTCAGACAAAAAAGATACTAATGCAGACCTTAGCAAACTGCAGACAGTGACACTGTTTCGACCTACCAGGTCTTTAGTGCAGTTGGTGACCAACAAGAAGCTAGAGGGCTTTTAGTAAAGAATAGCTTAGACCACCACACTTGTGGGACCTATACTTGATCCATTGTCGTGGATGGTCTATCAGTACTCTGCAAAGCCATATCACTCATGAATAAATGGCAATAGGTTGAAACAGTGTCACTGTCTGCAGTTTGCTAAGTGCATCACTAGCCTCTTGCATTACTATAATGCAGACCTTTTCAACCACCTTGTCTTTTAGTGTGTCCCCTTCCCACTATCATAATAATAGTAACACGTTTCCTGGGTTACACAGGGAATTAGGAAAGTATTAACTTTAAATGTCACAATAAGTTTGTGTTTAATGCTTTTCTTAAAATAATCTGTTACATTCTATGGTACACTCACCTGAATAAGGCTCACTATGAAAACTTTTGTTTGGTAGTTGCAGTGTTAAATTGGAAGTTCTAACAAAACTAAGCCCAGGATGTCGGCATTATACAAGGTTAGGGTTAGGTTCTGAGCTGGAGCAAGGGTTGGGGTTAATTGACATTACAAGACATCATCAAGGACATTGTGGACTTGTATTATTTAGTAGGATCAGTGTTAAATTCTGGTAAAAATGCAGTGTGCCAGCAACACCTGCTTCTCAAATACTATACTAAACAATATGTTGTTTTATGCATATACCATGAAATTTTCATGTAATCCATTTGGTTAAGATATGAAACAAACAATTGTTTAAAATTAAATTTACCGATATGAGTCTCCATCTCTATTATAGTCGCATAACAAGTAATCTTTGCCAGTTTGTTTGTCTCTTAAAACTCTCAGTGGTTGATCAACAGATGCAAGAAGTTCTTCACATAAATCAGGAACAAGATCAATTAAATCAGAAAGATTCTTTTCTACTTGTTGTGGTGGCAAACGCCTCATCAAATCAAGAGCACAATCAAGCTGTTTGTCCTAAACAAACACAAAAAAATTCAGAGTTTAGTTGAAAGCTATGTATGTAGTTGATAACTGCTGAAAGTAGTAGACCAAACTATAAGTTGCAGAATAATGGATATTACATTCAATGAGTTTTTCTGAATACTTAATACAACTTAGTATAATGCATATTGGTTGTGTATATTTCCATTATCATTATTTGAAAAAGCGTTTGCAATATAACTTTTATAGACCATTTACAGTTTGCGATCTCAAAGAAAATTGGAATGAAATTTAATTTTACACTAGCCTAAACATGTGTATGTGATATGAACAGCACTTAATCTCAACAATCTATAACGTTTTTTTCAACAAATTAAAGCCAATTTTACAGGATTATAAAACTTTGCATTAAATAGTGTTAATATATTGTAATTAACAATAAAACATGATTCTTAAACTATAAAAATTTTATTCATTTGCCTACCCAAGAAACTAAGAATTTAAACTGTGTTTAGCCTACATAAGTAGCCCACTGTACTTACATTCATTGCTTTTTTGAGGCGTAACACATACACAGATTTAAAACACTTATTCACAATACCTAAAAATTTTTAAAAAGAGGCATTAAATAAGTGCATTTAATCACAAATTTGTAGCCTACAACAGTAATAAACATTGTATGTGATTAATTCTACAGGAATTAATTCGCCGGTGTTTCAAACAAAAATACAACTACTGAAATGTTCCATTATCCCTTGAAGTAAAACCATACGGTGGTTCTTCTTACAAACTTTTAATGCAATTATATATTCTAAATAAAACAACTTCCTTTTACACAACGCTACTAACCAATTCTTTGATCACCACCTTAAAAATTTTATACAAACGGACAAACACGGAAATATGTAAGTGCAAAAAAACGGAATGTGTCGAAACAGTTGGAGCACAGCAAAGACAGTGGTTGGATTCAAAAATACTTTGAAAATATTCAATTTTTTCCTAATAAAAATAATTTTGTTCATTCTACGTAAAATAATTTTTTTCTATTGGGAAACCAAATGATGTCCGAAATAAAACAAATTTAATGATTTAAAGCCGACATTGTTAACTTCTTTTAGAAGTTTGACATAGGCCTATATGAAAAATATTTTTCAATCCTTTTCATTATTTTCTGATTATGAGGAACAAACAACTCAGTT
This sequence comes from Trididemnum clinides, assembly GCA_963675345.1. Taxonomy (NCBI): domain Eukaryota; kingdom Metazoa; phylum Chordata; class Ascidiacea; order Aplousobranchia; family Didemnidae; genus Trididemnum; species Trididemnum clinides. Next base: position 3,119,149 of record OY776305.1, on the reverse strand, counting down.
TTGATTACATGGTTTTGATTTAAGGTAAATGTTTTGAATTATTTTTTTGATCAATTTTTAATCATATCTTTTTCAATTACTTATTTTGTCATTCCTTATTAGCAATTTTTATTCCAAGAGTAGCTTATATTGGCAATAATGGCTTCATCCTTAATGACAATCATCTATCAATAAATCACGTCAGATTTTCAAACCAATAATTTGGGTTTAGCTGAGCCTTTTAGCTTTTGTTTGAATAAGCACCACTTTGTTTATCGTTTCAAAGTATTATTTTTAGAACATCCTATCTTTATATGGAATTGTTTGTACAGCGGTATAAATCTAATGTTTTGTTGGTTTTTATTTCGTGATAAAGTTTTGTGTGCTATTTTGCTATGTATATTGGCTTTCGTTTAGAATTGAACTAAATTATTTGGTGTGAAATGAACGAATAAATAAAAAAATTGCTTTAACACTTATTTGTTAATTTTATCAACATCCGCAACTTAGAAATATTAAACATTTTCGGCAACGTCACAGTAAAAAATGTTCCAGAAATAATAAATGCAGTGTGTTCATTGCAGTTTCATTTATATAAAACGATAAAGCTTTTTCTCTAAAAGCAACACCATTTTTATATTTTAATGAATTTGTAACCTTGACTTTACTTAAAGAAAAAGCTTTCAACTGGGGGAAACCCCATGAATGTTGCCAAGTAACACATCGCTTGACTGCCACTTCGATAAAGTCGCTTAATCACTTTCAGTAAAAAGGTGTTTGTTCATTTACGTTATGTTGCACTTTACATTGTTTCTTTGAAGCCAGCGATGGAAATTGCGGCAATTATAAAAATCTATTTGGAATATATGTTTTCAACATAGATGCAACTAACTCATCTGGTTATATACAGTTTGTAGAAAGCAGGGTACTCGTAGTTGATAACTCCTTAAAATGAAGTTCGATACCAACCCTGATAGTGTTCGTCCACTTGACAACCCTTGCCGTATACACTCGCGAATGACTGGAAGAATTCATAAAGGTATGGTATACAGCTCCAATAGTCGTTGTTAAGGTTGATAAACACTAAATCTAAAGCCAGGTAAGATAGTTAAATTTAGGAAGTGGCTATTTTGCCTTTGACAGCATTTTACCCTTGGAGACTATTTTGCCGTAATCATTCATGTGTGTTTATATTTCCATATTTGCTACATTTCATCCAGTGACACTGTGGTGTAGTGGATAGTGCGTAGTCTTGAGAAACCATGAATGAGGGTTTAAATCTCTGCTGGCAGGGCATAAAAAGAAGGCAGTGGCTATTTTGCCATCGACGGCAATTTGCCCTTGGAATCTATTTTGCCGTAATCATTCACGTGTGTTTATACAGCCGTATTTGCTATGTTACGCCAGTGACACTGTAGTGTAGTGGATGGTGCGCTGGTCTTGAGATACCATGGTTGTGGGTTCGAATCTCAGCTGGCAGAGCATTAAAAAAAGGAAGTGTACACCAAAGGGGCAGGCCCGGTATGTAAATGTACAGGGCAGTGTACACTGGAAGGGAGTGTACAGTGTGGGGATAGACACCTGGGGGTGCAAAATTTTTTTAATTGGTTTTTAAAATTGACCAATTAGAAACGACCAAAAGTCACATGTTGAGTACGTCATTTAGATTGACCAATCACAAATAACTCACGGCAAAATAGTCTCTGAGGGTAAATTGCCGTCAATGGCAAAATAGCCACTGCCTAAAAAGAAAGGCAGTGTGCACTGAAGGGGCATGCCCAATAGGTAAAAATATGGGGCAGTGTACACTGGAAGGGAGTCTACAAGGTGGGGTTAGACACCTGGAGATACAAAATTTTTTTAATTGGTTAATTAAAATTGACCGTTCACAAACGACCAAAAGTCACTTGTTTAGTATGTCATTAAGATTGACCAATCACAAATAACTCACGGCAAAATAGTCTCTGAGGGTAAAATGCCATTGACGGCCAAATAGCCACTGCCTTAAATTTATTTTCCAAGTTGCAGTAATTTAGAAAATTATACTAAGGAAAAGTAGCCCTTGGCTTACGGTTTGCTGATGCTAACATTAATTTTTGTTGTAAATCAAAAACTATGTATAAGAAAATTACGCTAGTTGACTAGAGTATTCATTGTCAGAGGCTGGATGTAGAAGCTTTTTCAGAATTGATAATGTGTAGGCCTATATTTACACCAAAGCTTAGGTTTGCAATTTTTTAAGAGTTAATTATGTATTGATATAAGCTGGTACATGACACTATGATTCCTCTTTCATGCAATAAAACATGCCTTAAAGTTCTTATAGAAAAGCCTTGGACTAATTATTTAAAATCGGTATATTTTGTTCGCATTGATATCATCCACTTAGAGCATTGCTGGTGGTGGCTATTATATTAAGTACAAACCTTAGGCCTATTATGATGTGCTTTTGGAAAAAGCATGTTTTAGTAATTTATCTTGCTTAATTGCACGATTTAGAATAGAAATGCTCTATGTCAGCAGTAAGTGTTGTATGGGTGTCAGCAATGTGTAATATTAATTGAGACATCGATATCAATTTCTATCATATTGAAATGTATTCAGTGAGCTGAAAAATCTGTTTGACCACTAAATGCAACATTCCTACATGCAGGTGTGCAACAAAGAATACGAGAGGGTAGGGGGATGGCTAACTAAAGCACCATGGTAGCTCAAAAATGTCTTTATTTTGAAGCAAAGTGTTACGGCAAATACATATCTTTGTTCTCTCTTTAGCCTCTCCTGGGGTGCCATTGCCATATGGTTTTCTAAAACATTACTTGTTGTACATTTATGTTTTAAATATTTGTGCTGGAGTTACTCAAACTATGATAAAAATCAAGCTATTGTTGATAGTTACCTCTGTAACAAAAAAACTTTGTCAACATTACTTTTTAGTGAGGTCAAATCCAAGGGCATAGACAGAAAATTAATTAAGAATAGAGAGAAGAAATTTTCTCAGCATTTTTTATTGCATTGAAAAAGAAAGTTTGAACAAAACAATATTTTTCCTTCATGTTGCTCAATGTCTCAGATTATGTGACTTTATCTGCAACTTTTACAATTGGTTTTCTGTCAATAAGTTAAAAAAAATTATAAAAAACTAATGTTTCCTCTTGCAATTGTGCCAAACGCATGGAAAATTGTTGTCATTTTATTCAAGAAAACAAATTTGGAAGGAGTTTGGCTCCTATGCCTTCTTGCTATGGCCATGCTGAAATTTTATTGCGCCTATACCAGGATTTTTTACTTTTTCTGAGTTAGTGCTTGCAGTTAACCAGCTTTTAAAACTAATTGTAAAAAGGTTTTTACATTGTAAACATATTGAAGAAAAAAGATCTAAGTTTTTATATCTGGTTTTGTTTCCATTAATGGAGCCGGCCAGATTCACCCTATGCCTCTCAAAAATTCATAGACAACATTTACACCACTTCGTTTTGTCAATTACTTCTTTCTTTTTAGTCCAATCTCTTCTTCTACATACTTTGTCCATATTTTCTTTGATCGCTCACTCCCTCTCTTGTTAACACTTCAAAATCTAACGCTCATCTCAACACATCATCACTATCACTTTTCTGAAAAAATCAATAAATTAATGTATATATAAATTGGGCCATATATGGATATGCACGAGTGGTTAAGATAATTATCTTACTCTCTTTGATAGTTTTGGCTTGTGAAAAATACAAGGGGCAGTCAAAAGTAATGAGCCCTGTTTGATTTAACCAAGTTACAGTTTATATTTTTTCCAGAAATTTTAACAGTGTGTCGTTAAAATAGTTGTTTAAAGATAAACTGCTCAAAATTTTATTTGAACGTAAGCACTTCCTATCAACCAATTTGAAAATGATATTAATGGATGTCCGTCGGAAGCAAAGAGCTGTGATTGCATTCCTAGCTTTGGAAGAGGAACTTCCAATAAACATTTTTAACAAATTAGAAAGGGCTTATGGGGATGCTGCAATAGGGTGCAGGCTTTTAAAAAAAGGGTATCCACGATTAAAAATAAAGAAGAAGGTATAAGTTTGAATGACACTCTAAAAGCTCCAAACAAGCTTTGAAACGGGCTTGCTTGTGGGCGTCTATGAGTTGTCTTGGAAACAAACCGCCCCAAACCATTTCAAAGCCTAGCTCCCTCACAATCTTTGCAGCACTTGCACTTTCATGGCTTATTCCAAGACCTTCAGCAATGACAGCAATAGTGACTCAGCGATCTTCTTTGATCAGTTCCTCAATCCTAGTACTCTTTCCAAGGTCAACTGCTAATGATCGGCTTCAACTTCCTCATTTGTGCCAGAGGTGATTCAAACTTGGATCTTTTCCTTCACCTTTAATCCTAGATACCCACTTTTTGAAAGCCTGTAGCCTATTGCAGCATCCCCAAAAGCCCTTTCTAATTTGTTGAAAATGTTTATTGGTAGTTTCCCTTCCAAAACTAGGAATGCAATCACAGCTCTTTGCTTTTGACGCACATATAATGAAAACCTCTTTTCCAAAACGGCCTACAAAAGTGGTTACGTTCAAACAAAAATTTTTAACGGTTTATCTTTAAACAAGATTAAATTATCATTCAATCACAGGTATTTTAATTACGCACTGTTAAAATTTCTGGAAAAAATACGAACTATAAGTTGGTTAAATCAAACAGAGTTCATTACTTTTTGCCTGCCCCCTCGTAATTTTAGTTTGGCAAGAGTTTTTTTAACAAAACAGCTAAAACTTACATCAGTAAATTGATGCAGTAGTTTACCAACAGATACGAGCACCATTGCTTTGACTACAAGCTGAAATTAATTGGCCATTGGCGAATCCCCACAACGTTTTTATTTTTTCATATAAACTCATAAGTGCTGAAGTTGCTTTAGCACGAGCAAAGATGAAAGAACTGCTTACTGCTTCATAATCACAGGATACCAACCTCTGGTCCGGATTTGATGATGGCCTCAAAGCGGATTCGAACGCAACCTTGTTTTTGGTCTGGCTGACAAAAGTTTTTTCTGTGATTGAATAATAAAAATATGTATTTCATTTACTTTTCTTGCCAGGTCATGGTATGACCGCAGCTTCCTCATCAATCCCAACAAAATATCAAACTCTTGTGACGAGCAACACCGACAGGAAAGGATTTTCTACACAGGCAAAGAGATTTGCTGACAATCTTTACATGGTGGGTAATATGGTGTAGAATTGTGAAATAGCTTCTTTTCCAAAAAGCCTTGCAAATAGCTCTCTCAAGGTTAAGTTGAGATTGAGGTACTGGTAGTTGATGGTTGTAACCGCTTATCTAACTCAGCTTCAACTCGTATTGAGAGTTGCTTATTAAGAAAATGAGAGCAGCTTGTACAAAGGACATCTTTTTAACACAGCTATGTGGTCCAGTGCATTAAAACATTGTTTTGTAGCGACAATGATCGATCAGTCACGCGTTTAACCCCATTAAGACTATGTTGTTCTGCTATTAATATTTAAAATGATTTCCTTCGCCTGGCGGATTTTTACGAGCAACATTTTAATGAATGTGATACCGAGCAATTCAAGCGAAGTATTGAAACTTAAAGACTCCGAAGCAAGTCTGCTCAATTATTCTATGCTTAGCACTGCTATTGCATTCTTCGAGTCTGTAGAATGATTTATGTCAAGAATATTACAATTTTATGTGAATGCATTCAGTTTCCTGCCCAACTTGTCATTTATTAAATTAACATGATTTTTAGAACATGTATTGTGCATAAAGTAATCTTCATCAGCTTCAGTGTTTCTTCTTCCTTTATTCTGAAGATTGCTGGTGATTTGAAACAATGGCATCATCATGTGTTAATTAAGTGTTATTCTGTGGTTGTAGTTGAGCTTTTTTAGACTGACACACCGGGGCCTGGCAATTATCAATTTGGTCATAAAGAAATTGAAAAACAGTCTACTTCGTTTTCAAAGAAAGGAACTGGAGGACTCGCGTCAAAAGTAAAATCATTTATGAGTTTTATATTTTCACTTTTCCCATAATATTACAGTAATTACGATAAACTGGAAATCACCCTAAAAAACAGGAACAAGCTGGTATCACGTTGGCAAAATGCAATTCATAACAAACCTGTCGCGATAAAAAAAAAATTCTCGTCCAGCGTATTTGGGCGCAACGTTCCCGTTCTTTACCTTGACAGCAAAGAAAAAAAATCCGCTCAATTTGCTTTTATTTAAAAAATTGTTTTTTTTGCCTTTGCGCACCTCTTACTTTGAAGTCTTCAATACCTGTTGAAGATAGAAGACTTTTCCAAACAAAGGAGATTGGCAGGTCCTACACCAAACCAATCGACTTTGTTTAACTTATTGAGCATCTAAAAGTCGCCTCTTCACATGTTGGTTAGGTTGTGGTTAGTTATTATAAGTTGATGATACCTTTTAGACCTCCAGGACAAAGAAAAGTTCGTCAATAGCAACACCAAGTGCTGCATCGTACAGTCTCCCCTCCCTCCTCACCACCAGAAAAGAGTTTAACCGAGCGCACACCACAAGTTGCTTCCACAGTCCTATCGCTGTCAACACAGAATACCTTCAAAAAGGAACAAAACGAGTTCCAGCTCCGAACCAGTACAACGTGAGTTTGGGAGGAAACTGTCGCTCGGTTCCAGGCAGCAATGATCCCGCAGCCACGACATTTGATTCTCGTGTCAATTTTACGTTGATTAACTTTTATAGAAGACTGCTAACAACAATTATTAGGTTGAGTACTTGTGATAGAAATGCATAATGCCAGCAGTGCCGGTAACTCCAAAGCAGGTCTAAACCAACGTGGTTCTTTCATAATGAGAACGGATTTTTCAGTAGCAAGAAAATAAACTTATTGTAGGTTGCTCACAAGTCCTTGATATGTTTTTGCAAAAGCTACACCTGGAATTTATGCAAAACTCTAATTTGAAAGCGCTTTTACAGTGACAGACAAACCTGCACATCTGTTTCCACAACCTGCACTCAATCTTTAACTTCAGCGTTGGCACAAAACGCTGCTCCATCTGGTCTTCCCAGACTAAAAGGTGCCTGCAGAAGCAGTGGGACAAAACCTTGCTACGCTAAAAAAATTTGTTAAAGCACCAAGATTGATATGCCTTGCGTTGGAGGGATGAATGTTGCGTCCCTCTAAATGTGATTTAGTTAATTTTTTTTTAGGTTGAAAACATTAAATTAAGCAAAAACACGGTCATTCCTGCTTCATCTGCGTTCAAATCAAAAACAAATCGGCAATCGATTCCAGTCGGAAGTCTCAGAGTTCCTTCACCTTGTTAGTATACATAAGTTTAATTTACTTCATATCTTGGACCATTTTATTTGAAGTAGTGGATTAAGACTAGAATTTTTGGTCATGAGAACGTTAATTCTAAATCGTTCTTATAAACGCACTTTTGACACAACTCGGCTCTCGATGCTTTTATGGCAACTGCTTTTATTCTGATCTTGTTAACTTCCAACGTGTTGAAAACAAGACTGGTAATAGTAATTGATTCAATATTTAACACTTTGGGAGTTGTAGATCGACCAGAAGAACCAATCATTTGTTCTCTTGGTACAAGTAATAGGGAGAAGTTGCAGTCATTTTTATACTACATGGTTAACTATTAGACTAGTTGATACAGCAATTTGTACCATCGATAGATTATTTTTGGCAATGCCTTCTGCATTGAATTGATTAAACGTGTTTCTCTTAGATTAGGCTCGTTAAAAAAATTTTATTACCTTGCTAAGGCAGTGGACGGGTTTTTTTCCTTCTGCATTCAGCTGGTTTTGCCTCCAACTTCGATCAGCGAGTGAGCCTGTGAATTACCTGATTTGCGGCGGTTGGTTTTGTGAGTTCCATGCCCGCATGAGTTATGCGTCAATGTTAAATTGGAAATTTCTCCTGTTTGGGTGCAGTGCTTGTAGAGAAAATGCTCTGGTCCCGCAAGTACTTGTAACTTTGAAACAGGTCTGAGCACTGCGATTACTCGGAAGTAATTCTAAGAGCACGAAGGTATTTCTGTAACTGTGAGATGACCATTTATTTGTAACCATTTAATTCAGGTCACTATAACATTCAAGAAGACAGCAAAGATAAAGGTCCGACAGCCGCGTTTCATTCTAAAACGAAACGAGGATCCCTAAATCCAGGAAACGTACCCGGACCGGGAACTTATAAACCACACGAACCTGTGGATCCTGCCCCAAAGCAGCTCTTCCCGTAAGCATTTGTATTTTTATGATTAAATACCATTAGTAGGTTAGGGCTCTTCTGTTTATTAGCTTTTTATTTTGTAACAAAAGAATAGTTGACCATTTTTAGAGCTTTTGAGAATATTGACTCATTTCATTTTCTCAGGAATAGACGAGCATTTGCCTATCTAGGATGACGTGGAGCATAATTGCAGAGAATATTAGCATAAAACGCCGTTCCTAAGCAGTGGTTTAGGAAAAGGTTCTTTAAGTCCATAGAAGAGAATAAGTGGCTGGAGTGTTTCGTGGGCTTGAGAAGTGCTGGAATTCAAACTTTACACGATCACACACACACGAACAATAAAGAAGCGCCAGACCGGTTTCGTCGTTATTGGGGCTCTTCAGTGGCGTGTATTTGACCAGCAGTGAACCAAACTGTCAAGATGTAGATCTATCTATGGTAAGTACCACTCGACCACCTGGCTAGCGCCAATGGCGAAACTGATCTGTTGCTTTCTTATTGTTCGTTTGTGATTACTTAATACATAAATCCTCACTCTCTTATTATGAATCCAAACTTTCAACAATTTTATTAACATATTTTGAATTTTTTTAGACGGAAACATTATTTATGCATCAGTGCCCCTGCAATGCCGTTGCCACCTGCCCTTCCCGCCCCTGGACCAGGCGCGTATGAGGTTGTGGACTACGATGGTCCAGTGAAGCACTATATGTCTTCCGGGGTGTTTGTGTCAAATACGTCTCGGTGGACGCTGGACCATCTCCCCACAAAAGACAATCCAGGTCCATCCAGCTATCGACCGGAAAAACTTGGCCGCCAGAGTTTCCTATATAACGCTCAGAATCGCTGGGTTCCATGTTAGACGTTTAGTTATTTTTTAACGCGTGCCACAAGAAAAGCGTAAAATAGTCCTCCTATTCAAGTTGGGTCGAAGTGTTTTAAAGATAAAACTATGTCGAATAGGGAGTAAGATTAAGCTTATAAGAAAATGGAATCTTACCTTAACCCTTTCAATCCGGAGTTTTTTTAGCAAAACGTAAACTATAAAAATAAAATTTTTGTTCGGATTATACCTTACTGGGACGTGTTTGGAATGTTTCGAGAAAAAAAAAGTGATTGGGTACATATGAGGGTTGGGACATATATGTCCCAGTAGTATTTCATCGCGGGACAGATATGTCCCATTGGGAGTGTACGGTAATTAGTTGGAAACTTACAATGATATGAAGCTGGTAATCTGTCCTCTAAAATATGAAACGTATCCAATGAAAGAAAGTTTATTTACACTTATGCGACAATGCACAAAAAATTATTGTCTATGGCATGGTGCAAAGCATGTCTTGCAGTAAGGCATCGAACATTCCGAGCACACGGTTTTTGTCCGTTTTTCAATCCCTTGTTTTGCACATCCAGCACATCTGCGTCGTGTTGGGCCTTCTGTAGGTAGATGCACTCCCACATTCTGCATCAAACGGGCACGTTTTGATGGTCTTCCTCCACTGGATCGTCGCTTGGTTCCTCCTCTAATATGTCCATGTTGAACCAACGTTTCCGCTAATTCAACTAAAAAAAACAAAAACGGAGTTCTGCTTCCATCTCGTTGCAACTGTTTGAATATAACCCACGAATTTACTGCCGCAAAATTTAACATTCTGTACAAAACCTTCTTCCACCACTTCAGAGACTTTCTGTCCAATTTATAGACCCCTGCCATTTGGTCAGCGCGATCTACACCACCCATGCATGATCGGTAAAATCGTATTGCCTCAGGACATGGTACCGCTACTCGTGTTCCATCCTTCTGTTTTTTCATGACTTCTTGAACACCATGTGTGTGGCAGTTGCTAAAAAGAATCACATCTTTCGTATCCATCCACTTCACTGCTAGTGTGCCGTTAGTGTTTGCGAAAAACTCTGATTTACCTCGCTTCAATTTTTGTTTGAAAACTGGCACATTTTTCCTTAATTTGATGGAAGTTCCTACGGCAGGAAAAGCAATTGTGTCCAATAAATTTACCGAAGTAAAAAATCTATCAAATGCTAGAGTGACATCTTTATCGTTAATGGTGAGTGCCAGCTTCGTCACAATTCTTTCACCAAGAGTGCCATTTGCGCAAGTTTCCTCCTTTCCTGTATAAATATTTACATCATATACGTAACCAGACTTAGCATCGCAACGCATCCACATTTTGACCCCACGTTTTACAGGCTTCATGGGAAGATATTGTTTGAACGAGCATCTTCCTTTGAATTTAGTCATAGATTCGTCGATGCTTTGAAATGGGCTATCTTTTCTATATTTTTGAAAGGTATATTTGAGGCAAGACAAAAGCTCATCTGTATAGTATGTCTTGCTAGCGGATGCAGGTTTTTCTGGTTCATTGAAATATAATTTGGACATCAGCAGTTGAAAACGGTCTCGAGAAAATGCTTTCTTGATGAAAAGGTTTCCCATTGAGGGATGTTTCGACCAGTAATGGGCAATACTTGGCAGTCTGCAGTAAGACATAATAAAAAAAGACATCCAAAAAGTTGCATTACTTCGGAAGGACTTGTTGGAGCAATTTTTTTTCTTTTTGCCTTTTCGTAAATTTTGAGACGTTTATTTGTAAAATTAGAAATTTGGATAAACAACGAATATGGAAACAATTTCAAAAAGATGTCAAGCGGCTTTGACGTATGTTTTAGATCAGGATGAATCTCTGGAATTCTATCTGGAGTGAGTTGCATCCTTGGCTGAAAATTATCTGTGACTGTCGACCAAATGCAACTGGAAGGCGTAGGGATAGCTTGATTTGCATCATCAGTCAAATCATCTTCTTCACTATCTAAGTTTTCCTCTTCAGACGAAGACAGCTGACCATCAGCAGAGGGACACTGATATTCTTCTTCACTCTCACTAACGTCTGATTCCGACTCACCAGAAGCATCACTCTCACTAAAATCTAATTCCGACTCATCAGAAAAAATCTCATCCATTGAAGCTAGCACATCTTCGCCAGTAAACACATTTTGAGCAGACATAGTTTGAAATTACGGTAAAGCGATACTAAGAAGTATCTAAAAAACATTATGTGAATAAGACGAGATATCAACAATGTTGCTGCCTGACCTTTCTCTTGCATAAACCTGATGGGGCATATGTGTCCCGCCTAAAATAACTGATGGGACGTATGTGTTCCATTGGACAGAATAATAGCATTGGAGCTCTAAATCGGTCACATTCTTGCACTAAGTTGCGCGACCTCTTCTAAAAACTTTGCTGTACTAACACTTCATACTTCCATGACTTTTTTTCAGCAACCAAATAACTAAAAAAACACTCACAAACTAAGTACAAACATGACAGCTTCTCCTCACAACTGAAAATCAAGCCGTAGCGATCGTATATTACGTCACAACGCGTGCTTTTTTCCCGCCACAATCACAAACTGCTTGAAAAATACGGAAAACAATGAAAACAACGCGTTTTTGGACACTACAGTCCCACTAGGGTATAAGAAGACCGTGCCGGGACACGGAAGTCCCAGTAGGAGCGAAAGGGTTAAGTCAATTCTGCAACAATGAATGAAACAATTTTTGTATCATTGAGTGAAAAACAACTGGCTGTTGATTTTGCACGTTATTCTTATTTTTCTTAAATATATTTTTGTACTACAAACTGTGTTTACATTTTTGTCCACCGCGCTCGCGTGACAGCGATTGTGTTTGCTCGAAACATAAAAGTTGAGTTAATTGAGTGTAAAAGTTGAGTTAATTGTCTTTATTCTTCGCTCATGGAGAGAAGCTTTTTCTCAATTATGCTGAACTATCATGTGTTTAAACTTATTTTGGAGTTACCAGTAATGCTACAAGAGCACACTTCTAACGCAAACACTGCAATGAAACTGGCAAAATTGCTATAAAGTTTCCAAACGTATAATAACATAACTACCCCGAGTGGGTTTTGACTATATAAACGGTACCTGATTATGTCGGCAAAACGACTTCCCACTCAAAACCAGCGATGCCACACTTGCCCTTAATTGATTGTTTTTTTCACTGTAAGAAAAATTGTTGTGAATACGACCAATCACGCAAGGGGTAACGGGATAATTAGGTGAGAATCATAAATACAAACTTGTGGTCCAACCGCCAACAAGGTGATAAATAGTCTTTTACGACGTGCTGGGTGAGAGGCTTTCACTATTCTTACCCACCAAGCAAGAAAAGTATTGTTTTCAGCAACCATAACAAAGTTTGAGGGTAGTGCCTGGGGTAACTGGAACCCTCGGGAAGGCCGGTGGGCATTTTCAACCAAGCCAAACGGGGTAGGGGACCGCACCATCACGTTGAGGGGGTTGTTGATTGGTGCCGCTCATAAAAGTGGTGAAGATTGTCAGGCTTACACTTCTGCTTCCCGACATGCCTCGTCTGTCATCGCCAAGGCTAAAGCATGACAGGCGACATGGTTATCTTTTTTTCCTAAATCTGAGTATTTTCTCCTCCGTTCAATAGGTGGTTTTTCTTAACTTCCCCTAGGGAGTCGGTTTCGGCTTCGCCGACTACTTGAGATCTCACTTTTCTTATTCCCAGTCAAAGGCCCTGGGTAACAAAATCAGAGGCTACCTGTCCGAGCTCGACCGAGATACGTGGCCCGAAGAGTCCCGTTCTTCTTTCTGCTCTCCCTTTTCTTTAACTGAATTTTTCGCGGCTGCCACAAACCTCTCCTTGTCTATTGCCATTGGCCCAGACAAAGTTGCGTATCCCATGCTAAAGCACCTTCCTCGCTATGGCATGGATTTTTTCTTTACATTTGTAATCCTTCCTGGTCATTACATTTCTTTCCCTTGATCTGGAAGACATTTTCCATTATTCCCATCTATAAAATAGGAAAGCCTCTCAACTCTCCTACTTCCTTTTGTCCTATTTATTTCACTTCTTACGTCTCAAAGCTTTTTAAACGCATCATTTTCTCCCGTCTACTCTTCTTTTTTGGAATTAAACTCCATTCTCTCTCCCTGCCAGGCTGGTTTCCGCTTTTGGCGGTCTACTCTCAATCAAATTTTGTTTCTTTTTTAGTCCACTTGGGATGGACTTAACAAACGCAGGCTTGGTTCTCGGACGATTCTTGCTACGATCGACTTGTCTAAACCTTTCAATTCTGTCTGGCATCCGCTCTACTTCATATACTCATTTCAGCTAGCCTCCCTCCTTGCTTTGTTCATTCGACTCAATCTTTCTTTTCTAGCTTGCGCGCTTGCCTGGTTTTTCAAAATTACAAAGGTCGGTCTTTTAGGGTCCGTCGAGATATTCCGCTCGGATTTGTTCTTAGCCCTGTACTTCTATCTCGTTTCATCAACGATCTTTCTGCGTCTCCATCTTGTTTCGTCAGCTGTTCCTTTTATGCTGAGGACCTGGCCCTTTGGTTCTCCTGTCATTCGGTTCCTGTTGCGGTGGAGGCTACACCAGTAGCTTTGATTCAACTGGAGCGCTGATCAGAGTGCTGTTGTCTTCCTCTCCATGCAAGCAAACGTGAGATCTCCTTCTTCTCAGTGAATTCCCACCAAACTAATCTCCAGCTCCACCACCTTTCATTCAACTCCTCTCTCCCCTTTAATTCCAATCCACCTTTCTTTGAGGTCACCTTCGACCGCACACTTTTCTTTTCTAAACACGTATCTTCCCTAAATGCCAAGTTTTTCCCTCGTCTGAAGGCCTTACGCTGTATCTCTGCTTCCTCATGAGACCTCTCTAAGGAGTCTCACTGACTTCTGTATAAAGCTTTTCTTCAGCCCTTTCTCCCTTATGCTTTACCAGGATATTTCCTTTCCTTAGTATTACCAACGTTATCTAGTTGGAACGTCTTCACGCTACTCGCGCCCTCTGCAGCTCCTGGTGGTGTCCTTCCATTTTTCTCTCGCATCCACTGTTATATTTTCTAGGGCTGGAGGCGTACTGCCTCATCTAAATTCGTGGATACACAGGCCACACTCGGTTTGTAGTGATAAATTTGTGCTCCCTCATTCCGCTCGCTTTGTCCTCTCTCGTTTTCTTTGCAACGGACACTGTTACGTGAACTGACAAACAACATCATAAAAAGGAGAAAATCTTGAATTATGAGCAAGCGAATAGGGCAGTTTACAATTCATTTATAACTGACATAGATCTAAACGCCTAATTGACTTTCGTGTGTTTATGTGGCCGTACTGTTATGAGTCATATTAGTGAGTTCGCAGTTCTAGTGGAAAACAACTTAACACCAACGGAAGGGGGTTGATATCACTTTTAGTTTATTTATTATGACCAAAATCAAATTGTACCTGAAAAAGAAGTCATGGATGCTGCTTTCTCCTATGACTATTACTGGTTTGTACTCAGAAAACAAATTATTCACGCCACTTTCTCCAATTCGAAGAAATTACCCCAAGATCGTTATAAATAACGGCCCCGGGTTCTACTGTGGCATATTAAAGAAAGCATTGGTTACAAAGCCATGCTGCAGTATACCGGTACATCAGCTTAAATAAAGCATTAAGTACGGTACGTTTACTGAATGTTGGTCTGTACGAATTTTGTACATATAGAAATGGTAATATGATTCTTTGTATTTGTAGAAGTAAGACAACCCAAATTCAACACCATAATCATTATCTCGCGCTTAACGCTTCCCTCTAATTGTCCTTATGGCTCATGAAACGTGAGTTGTATTTCAAATCTTTGATAAATAAATGATTTGCTTGATTACACTGTGCAACACAAAAAAAACTCAAAGACAAAACGAGTTGATTTTGGTATATTTGGGGGTGCTGAACACGAATATGAAATTTATTTTTTTTTATCACGTCAGGTTTTTTCAGCATTTTACATGTTAATTTGAAAACACAGACCTGAATTTTCTCTGCTTGATTTATGAGCCATCATTGGCACTACTGCTGACAGTTGTTAAATCTATACAAAAAAATAGCGATTCTGGTCACCCATGATCCAGTCAGTTAAACAGAAACAGACTGTCATTGTTGCTGCTTACAGGTAGTTAGAAATCAACAGTCCTTGTGATTTAGCTAGAGCAGACATTCTTTTAATCATAATTTTTGCATTTAGGTATGTTGTAAGCAAGCTATAAGACAAGTATACTCATAGTATTGCACGTATTATACAGTAAGATATTGATTTTGCCCATAAGGAAGCTAAAATGCCAAAAAAGAGACAATTTTGTAAAAATGATCCTGATACATTTTGCTACATTTGTGAAGAATTGACTCTGCTAAAATACCGAGGGAACTTGACTGACAAGATTAAGCGTTTGTATTACGCTTATTTTGGATGTGCGGTTGGAGACCAAGATAAAGTTTGGTCTCCACACTATTATTGCTTAGATTGTAGTGGTAAACTAAGCAAATGGTTTTCGGGGAAAAAAGTAGATATGGGATTCGCTGTGCCTATGATCTGGCTAGAGCAGAGAGACCACATCACTGATTGCTATTTCTGTTTAACCAAAACAAAAAGCTATAACCAAAGCAAAAGGAAGAAAATTTTGTATCCAAGCCTACCATCTGCTATCCGTCATGTCCCACATTCTGCTGATCTACCCGTTCCCATTACTCCACCGTGTTTACCTGAACGAAAGGGCGAGTCTTCAGAGAACTCTAAAAACTCGAGTTGTGATTCTGATGATACCTTTCAACTCAGTCAAGAAGCTATCAAACCACATTTGATCAGTCAGGAAAATTTAAATGATCTTGTGCGAGGTTTAAATCTGACCAAGTCTAATAGCGAACTCTTGGCTTCACGCTTACAACAATGGAATTTGCATGCTGCAGACGCAAAGGTAACTTTCTATCGTTAAAGAAGCCAAGGCCTAATTTTCCATTTCTCTACTGATGGTGAACTGTGCTATTACAAAGATGTTTCTGCATTATTTCAAAGTATTGGCATGATCCACAATCAAACGAACTGGAGACTTTTCAGAGACAGCTCTAAGGAAAGTATCAAAGCTGTGCTTCTGCATAACGGGAACCGCTACCCATCCATGCCACTAGCATATTCAACCACCCTCAAAGAAACATACTACAACTTGCAACTTATTTTGGATAAATTGAATTACCATTCTCATTTGTGGTATGTGTGCGCAGACTTAAAAGTCATGGCTTTATTACGAGGCCTTCAACTTAGCTACACTAAATACTGCTGCTTTCTATGCCTCTGGGATTCCAGAGCTCGTAATAAGCATTACATTGAGAAGTCCTGGCCGCAGAGAATAGAAGAAGAGGAAGATCAACATAACGTGGTAGCTTTGCCTTTGGTCCCTCAAAATAAAATCATTTTGCCACCTATGCACATTAAGCTTGGGCTATTCAAACAATTCGTTAAAGGCTTAAGAAAAGATTCTCCTGCATTTGAATTTTTGCATGAATGTTTTCCCAGATTGTCTGATGCCAAAATAAAAGAAAATGTGTTTGTTGGGCCTCAGATACGAAAACTTATCCTGAATGACATGTTTGACAAAACGCTCAATGAAACCGAGTTGGCTGCGTGAAAAAGTTTTAAACAAGTATATCTAAATTTTCTTGGTTTACATAAGTCTGATGACTTCAAAGATGTGGTGGCCAGCTTGTTGTGCAACTACCACATAATGGGATGCAAGATGTCACTCAAAGTTCACTTTCAACATTCACATTTACCATTTTTTCATTAAAATTTGGGAGCAGTTTCAGGTGAGCACGGTGAGAGATTTCACCAGGACATTGCTGTTATTGAAAAGAGGTTCAAAGGAAAGTGGTCAACTGGAATGCTCGCCGAATACTGCTGGTCACTGAAACGAGATAAGCCAGAACAAGAACACAAAAGACGACGACGTTGAACTTCTGTTCAGTTTTTGCACATAGTGTGATTTTCTTGTTGAGTTTTTGTGTTGCTCCATTTTAAAGCTTCATTTTCATATTAGATAATGTTGAAACTTGTAATAGATGGGAGAGCAAAAAAAAAACTATAATAAAGACTAACAATGTTGCTGTAAAACCATAATTAAATTGCTTTGGTAAAATGCTACTAAGTGGTTAATACATTTTGGTCGAAATTTGAATATTTTATCACCAACTATGCCAGGTTTTCCTAAACTTGGGGAACTGCATTCTTTACAAATATAATAAACTTGTTGCAACTCATAAAAAGACCTATTAGAAGACATATTAGATAAATTTGTTATGGGCAATAGTGCTTGACAATGTAAAGAATATTCTATCTCAACCAGAAATTCAGATGCTTTTTCAGAAAATCCTGACGTCTACGTAAAAAAACAAGTTCAAATTCGGACTCAGCGCCCGCAAATTACCCTAAAGCACATCTGTTTGTTCTTGAGTTTTTTTCAAACTGAAAATTTGTTGCACAGTGTTATTGTTGGGCCATCGATTACCGGGAGTCGAAAAAATAAAGTTGAAATTCGTACCCGGACTTATTCAGATAGCATCACTTCGGTTCATCGAGGCGCTAAAAAGGATCGAAGATAACAGACACAGTTTTTTGTGGACTCTTTTTTGTTATCTCTCTAGAATTGGTAGAATTGAGAATTCTTTATCCAGCGCCTTCGGTCATTCGACTCAGGACACACCTCGCATTCTGCGCTGTTCAGCTACGGACTCTTTGCGCTGCTCGCTCTTTGACAATTTTTGTCATTCTACAAAGTCTAGTCCAAGCCTTTGGGAGTTGCCCGGCTTCTGGGGCTCAATGGTCTTCCACCATGCCCCCATCCCTTGGAAGGGGTTGGTAAAAATCTTCATAAAATTGTCGCTCACTAGTTGACGCTGTTAATCCACTTGAAGTGGGACAATTTATAAATTACGTTTTGATAAACAGAACGAAGAAAATCTTGCTTCTGGAGGCTGCAATCATGTCGTGTCATGCAAATTTACAATAGGTACAATGTATTTTTGTGTGGAGTAGTTGTGAGTACGTGCGCGTTGCAGTCGGTAGACATGGGTTAAATTTCTTAGTCGACCCACCTTAAAAGACCTTGAAAACGGTATTCACAACTTCCCTACTTGGCGCTCAGCATGAAAGGGATAAAATGTAGGAAAAGTCGTTAAGTTGGTTTGCTGTGTGCTGAGATAAAGGCACTTAGTGGGATACCTTTATCTTCATGTCTACCGACTACCGACTTCTACTGAGATCGATACGGTGGACAGGTGGTGGTCCAGTCTGACCAAAAACTGGCAAACAAAGCTTGTGCTTATTCGCATGAATGAAAGAGTGTTTGTTATAATTATCGCTACTAATAAGCAAAACCACAAAATATTGTCGGAAAGTGACCCTACCAAAAGTACCTCCCAAAAGTAAAGTACACTTGGTCGGCACTAAGTGAACGTCGTAATTGCAAGGTAACGTGGCTGACGGTAAATATACGGTTTTCAAAGGATTGCCCTCTTCACTCTCGCTTTTCTTGGAGAGTTACTTGCTGGAAATAGGTCAAAATGGGCTGTGTCTCTGAGTACTTGCATAGATTTGTTATACACAAGTTGTTTCGGTCCAACGTAATTTTAATTTTGGTCCACATCACTCCAGTCATTGTCCGACAATGGCTCTTCAGTGAAAGTGATTGTTTTGCAACAATAGTGATTGTACTTGAGCTTTTTTCGGTTTTTTAATTGTTGCTATTTTAAGAAATCTTTTCTATTCGAAGTGGACCTAAGTATAAAGTCTTTCTTTAAATCCCCTTGTTTCCGCACTTGAAAAACAAAAACATTTTTAATCTTTCTCAACTCTGATACTACACCTGATTTACTAAATTAGATTAGTGGCATGCTTAGCATAGAGAGCCTCATCTTAAATTGAAAAACGTAACAGGAGGCCGCCTAAATAAGCTAAGCCATGACATAAAATTAGGAATTATTCATCAGAGGTGGGTGATACACCCTAGATATGTATGTGGTATATGTAGGCAAGCACACTTCCACAGCATTTCTAAGGGAAGAGGAACTGAAGCAATAGGGTAATTTCCATAAAAAATATTTTCCGACCAACTTTTGAGTCAAATATTGATTTTTTGTCAAGAAACCCTCAGCTCCCTTAACCCTATTCTTGATTACACCCCTGTGTAGATGTACTTGATCATACAGTTTTCTTTTGACATCTGGATATATTTTAAGCATAATTGAGTAAATTTGGTGTCATAATTCTGTTTTCACTATACTTTTGTTGGGGATGTGAAGCTAGAGATCTGTAAACACAATCGCAAAGTCTTTGGTATGACTCAATTGAAGAATTGCACCCGAGTTTATTTGCGGCTAAGTAGACGCTCTAACCCAGGGGATGTGGAATCTTTTTCAAGCAGGCCAATTAAAGACTTTTTAAATATTTTGCAAACCAGCCAAAGTTTGTAATCCAGTTGTTTCTACGCAAAATAAACTCCGAAACTGTGGCTGGTAGCAGTATTCATCCCAAAAGCGATCAAGATATTTTTTTTGAGATCAACACTTTCATAGTAACATTTTTGCCAAATTTTCTCAACCATACGCGTGGTAAGGGCTTTTTTGGAGATCGGTTTTTACGAGATGTAAACAATAAATTCACCATCCAAGGCCAATAAATTTTATATCATGAGTCGTAGGTTTCATACCCCTGCGCTAACCAGTTCACGAATATTTTTTCTTGCTTAAAGGCGATGTGGTTTGGGCTCTTCCGAAAGCAAAAGAAAAAATAGTGGAGTTCTGTTTTCAGCAACAGCGTGCTGTTCAAACATGGTTCTCCTCAATCGTATAGCTTGGCAACGCAGCTGTCCATTTGTTGAGTCTGAGGTAAATTGGGACTGCGGGCATCCCCATCTTTTCACACCTAAACTCGAACAGCCGTAGCTGCTACTGACCTAAGAAACTTAATCCACAGAGCGAGATTATACTGAGAGAATGCACAAAAAAGCAAGATTTGTTTGCATTTATGAAGTAATATTTGGTGTTGTTATGATGCAAAGAAATCTTTTTATGATGAAAGGGTTTTTTTTGAACAGAGAAAAGCAATGTTCACTCATTCTTTTCACTTATCTTTGCTATCAAGAATAAATGAAAGTAAAATATCGTTTGTTACAACTAGCTTTCACTTTTTCTAAAGTGAAGGCCCTTTTTGAGCCAAATCTTTACTTATTGCAAAATTTTGCCTATAGTGAGTCATCTAGATTGAAAAGATTGTTGGACAACATTTTTTTCACGCCTACTACGGTTATGAAACAAATTTTCACTTAGATAACCCGCTGTTTCAAAACTTTTTTACACCCTGTTTCACTCAAGAGTGCTCGCTGTAATGACCGCTGTCTTAAGAGTTTTTGTCGCATGTATTCATCCTCCAGTCAGTTATACTCGAACAACCTATGTTTAGACCTACTTCGGAGTTACCAGTACTACCGGTACTGCGCAGTTGTTGGAAACGATGGCCACGGGCGCAAGATTGCTGGTTGTAGAAATAGCAAGGTGTTGACGTGCAGTTGGGAAGTTTTCCTGCTTTGTTGAACTGTATCAGTACAAAGCAGGTCTGTGCTAAAGTTGTTCAAGCATTACCGAGAAAAAGTTTTATAGGGACCGGAGGGATAAAATACATGGAAAAGTTGCCGCCAACACTGCAGCCAAGTAGGGAAAGCTTGCCTCATAGTGCTGGCTTCAAACGCATGACAACGTAACCGTCGTTAGGTTTGAACGCATCAACATTGCCACCATAAACAGCGCTATAACCCACTTGACCAGGTTGCCGGGTTTGCAATGATTTTTAGGGCCTCCATTTACACCCTTCCACGAATCTACTTCCAATAAGCAAGAAGCTCTGACTCAAAAATTAGGAGCGGACTACGTTTGTCTATACAAAAAAGCAAAGGTTTTTACCTTTTCTTTTACCAATCATAAACAACTTGTTGCACAAATGTCGAACTGAGCACTATTAACCACCACCCCTGGTTGATTCTCATGACGGGTCGACGACGTCATGATGAGGTCACATCTACGCAAAAAAGTAAATTTTTTCTTTGTATTGATAAGTACGTATGTACGTACGATTTAACTTCTCCCAAACTGCTGGATGTTGCAAATACGAAACTTCTGGATAGGATTGATCATCCACTCACTCACAGTGAGTGTCATAAGGGGTTCAATGAGTCAATATAACGTCACAATCAAAGATAATTTTTTTCAAAAGTAGCATTTTTTTGGTGGAGCAAACCAATTTAAGCTTAAAAACAAGTCAGCACTAGTCTTGCTCATATTGAAGATTTATTATGATGTCATAATTACTATTTGGAAACATGATTTTCATTGATTTTTTAAAAATTACTGACTGTAGAAACGCAGTTTATATAATTCCTTAGATCAAGTGCATAAATTTCCCCATGTGGGGAAATTTATGCACTTGGGCAGTGGCTATTTTACACTCCCTTCCAGTGTACACTGCCCCGTACATTTACATACCAGGCCTGCCCCTTCAGTGTACACTGCCTTTCTTTTAATGCTCTGCCAGCTGAGATTCGAACCCGCAACCGTGGTATCTCAACTGTTCTAATGTTCTCAAGAATAAACTTGATAACTAACTGGGAAAAATTTTGCACTTGTTGTTATCTTGGGAAAATTTTGCACTTGTTCCAATTCCTTTTGGAGATATTTCAATAACATGATTCCCAAAACAAAGCCTTTTTTATATTTTAGAATTATTGACGACGCAACAAGTGATTTTGTGTTTGATTGTGGTTTTAAGCATGACTCTTCCAAAATTACTCGACATATTAACTCTAAACTTGACATCATTTGTCACAACACCAGGGCGAGGGTCATAAAGAGATTGATAACGTCATGGTGTCATCACAATTAAAGATGATTATAAAAATTTTTTATTTTTTGGCTGAAACATAAACCTAGGCACAACTTGCCAACTTAACAAATTTAATGTTTTTAGGATCAAGGATCACGTCCTAATCAAACATTGATTTTAAAGTTTTTCCTTCATTTTCTGAAATAATGCATGCTATAGAAACGCGGTCGAAAGTATTTTCGGAGGTTATTAATCAGTAATTTCCCAACATCTTACGCTGTTTCAAAGATGCAGCAAGCGATTATTGCTTTAAGTGTTTTTTGAGCATACTTTTTTCTGTCTTGAATTCTTTTAAGAAGCACAGTTAAGTCGTAATCTCAAATGACATCACAATGCTTAGCATTATATACGGAGAACCGCAGCAGGCAGCAAAATTATCCACTATCATTTTGATAGCGAACATAAATAGTAAAGTCCATTTCTAATATTTGTAATGGATAGGCTCTTTGTACCGGTACGTAAGTCTAATCTTCATTTAAAAGTAGGGAGGTCGGGATTAGCGGCAAGGTTAAAAGCAAT
The DNA here is from genome assembly GCA_963675345.1 of Trididemnum clinides. Classification (NCBI taxonomy): domain Eukaryota; kingdom Metazoa; phylum Chordata; class Ascidiacea; order Aplousobranchia; family Didemnidae; genus Trididemnum; species Trididemnum clinides. The sequence goes on along the minus strand of OY776305.1, from coordinate 3,096,594 downwards.
AAAGTCCCAAGTTTAAGTAAAGATCAAATAAAACAATAATAGCACCAATTTGTAAAACTAGACTTGAAGGAAACGCTTTTGCTTGAAAAGAGCGAATTAGCGCATAATGTAATAGGGTGTATGACTTTGGGGAAAGCATGGCTCCTTTTCTTGCTATGGCCGAATTAAAGCAGGCAGTGCACTCAAAGAACTATATATCACATATATAATTACAAAAAGGGGCCCACCAAATCGTCAAATAGACCTACTACCAAATAGTTTATTATTTTAATTTTCAAAACGACCATCATTTTGGCGTCGCCATCAATATTGACTGTGTTTCATCTCCTTCTTTTTACATTTTTGAAAAGCGTAAATAATAGTTTGTGACAGCATTCTTTCTTTGTCAGTATTACCAGTCTTGATCATTAGACCACGATGACCACCATTACAAATACAGGAGCCATGGCCTATATTTACTAAAACTTTTTGTTACTGCTCTCGCAAATGTTTGCACGTTGAAGCTGACGCTGGTGCATTAATCGATACGTTTTAACTTGGCAAAGATGACTGCATACTCTGCCGCAGTAGAATCGCGTCGAACTGAGGAGAAACATTTATCCTTCTTAATAGTTTTATGAAGCTACAGGGATGACAGCTAAAAGTTTGGGTGCGCATTGATCTAAACGACAAATTTGATTACGAAAAGGAACGCACCAAGTCGTGAAAATTGGATAAAACTTTTGGTTACTGTTTACACAAGTGCCCTATAGTTGAATCAATATTTTTAACCCCGACGTTACTGATGGGGGTCCTGCAAGTTTTGTTTATAAAGCACACAAAAAGTATGAAAGTAGGAACATAATTCTTGTGCAAACTTGTCCTCAAATCTGTTAGATAAGCTTGATCAGGAAATTTTCTTCATAATAATTTATTTGTAAATTGGGTTTATGGTAGGGAATAACTAAAAACCTTACGTAAAAAAGTTTCTGTCGACGAAACGACGCCAGTGACTGCCAAAAGCAAACTCTTTCTCCTCCTTCTTCCACGCAACAAATACGAATTTCGATGGCTTTTTTTCATGAATAATTGTAAACACCGCCATGGAAAGACATTTCATTCATTGCTTGGAAAGTTCAAAGTATTTGGGCGGATATAAAATTAACTCCGCTAGTCAAATTAATTGAGGCTTTTCACGGTCACAACTGGAACAACTTTAGTATTTTATGCCTGCGGGCATTTTGCATTATAAGGCATTACGCTATTGTTCTCTGCTTGAATACCTGCGGTTAACGTTCGCACGCGATATTTACACAAGCGGCAGCTGCTCTGCAAGACCTTGAAGCGATGGTCGCGAAATATATCAACTTCAACTTAAAAAATTTACCAAAAATCTGAATATTTGGCGAGGACTGATTTTATGAATAATGCTTATTATGCTTTTATCAAATGCTAATTAAACACAAATATATGTGGGCTGCAATTGCAAACAAATGATGTTTTTTCTTAATTTAATCGCACAAAGTTATCTTCGATTTGGTTTTTGGTTCGGCAAACTTTTGACTAGCGCGCTGCGACTACCCATAAGTTTTAAGTGTGCACAGAGTGAAAAAAGTTTGAGAAACACTGGCTTAACGAACTGCTACCTTAACCTAGGGCAAATTTTAGGAGAAAGAATTAAGAGAAAGAAACAAGATTTAGGAGAAAGAAAAGTGATTTAGAAGGTTTCTGGAAAAGGTCAAAAGACCAGGATGTTTAATGCTTTTCCAGGATGTTAAAAGGTTTGAATTATCCCTTTTTCACACTGGCCAAGAGCTTACGAGATAGTTTACTTTTTAATTGCTCAACTAACTACTTAAACTCAAATATCAATTCTTCAGCTAACAAAGTAAAGCGTATTATTTATATTCGTAATTAATACCTTGAGCCTGTTTTTTCGAAGTTGTAAGAGTATGGGAAATGAAGGCGAGAAATCTTTTTAACAAATTAAACTATTTTGGTCGTCACAGGCAGCATTACCTGGTAGCGATGTCACCGGCATCGATGTTTTGAAGCCGGGTTCAAAACTTCGCAAAATTAGAAAAGTTACATCACCATCTTATACCAGAGCTTTAGTAAAGGGGAGGTTACTAACCCTCTTTTTCAAAAAACTTTATCAAATTGGATGAAGCGATGCCCCTTCTCCCTGACTCTGCAATGCTTATCAAGTTTTCTTGGTTCATTTCTGGTTCATGCTGCTACAAAACAAATACATCATTTTTCAAGCATTTATTAAAAATAGAAAGTTGGAGACATTCGACAGTCGTTAATGGTATATTCCAGCAACAAAAATAAGTTCAAAACTTTAAGGATTTGCTTTAAAAAGAGTTGAAAAATTTTTGGTTGGTTTTTTTTGATGAGCCATCCAACTCAATGATCTTGAGTTTAAAGTAGTCCATAATTAAAATGATAACTTTTAGCCTCGCGTGCGAAGCAGTCTTACTTCAGCGAAAAAAAAATAAACAGCTCATAGCCTGAGGCTAAAACTGATTTTTCTTTGTGATGTCATAATACATGATTCACAATAGGGTGACTGGTACCATTGTGAAGGAAAGATAAAACTGAGATAAAAAAAGAAACAAAGAGCGATTAAAGACATTTTGTCTTTGATTGAAAGAACAAACGTTTATTTTAACGCAAAAAACACCTCTTTAAATTTTTTTAAACATTTTAACGCCTGATCGATCAAGCGTAACGTCATAAAAATAGATCCATTGTACTATACTGTAAACATTTGAACAAACAAACAAACAAATAAACAAAAAACAACACCTAAACAAAGAATACAATTACGCAATTAATGCTTGTCGGCGGGAAACGCCTTGTCATGCGATAAAAGCTGAGTTTCACGGGAGGTATGCTTGGCACCCTCGAATTTTTGCTTATTTTTCCAAAAAAGCGCCAGCAACAGTAAGCGTACTTTTTACTGAAAGCATGCGTAGGTGAAAGTTAACATTAACAATAGGCAAAAACACAATCTCGTTCAACAGTGTTACAAATTCAAGATGTGTTGCGAAAATTGGGTCAAATATCCTTGGCTTTCAATTTCAAATAAATGTCACGCAATCATGATAATTGCAAATAAATTGACCGTAAACTGCTGAACTGAAACAAATAAATTGCGTCAGCTTTAGGTTTTTTAGAAATTGTTCCACCAGATTGCAAGTGATATGAAGTCTTCGAGATTCCTTTCAGTTTTGCTCTACTCAATGGGTCGTAAATACGTTACTTTCTGTTAGAGCTAGATTGTCAATACAGTTTTAGTAAAAATGCAGATCATAATCATTTTACAAGCAGGAGATAAAGAAATTATAACGCGAGTGAAATTGAAACTCAACACTGCAACTCCTATTCAACAATAGTCGCATTACAAAATTACCCCAAATTTGGAGGTCGTCATAGTTAGGCCTGGATAAAAAACAATACAGTATAATTAAAGCCAGAACCGTAATTCCAAGAAGCAGGGCAATTTCCCGGAAAAACTGTGTAAAAATTCTATTTTCTAGGCATTTAAACATCACAAGATTTTCCAATTTTCGAGGGTTTTAAATTTTTTCAGATGTGCATTCCCTTACCGCCAGAAAAAATTCTGAATGTGCTCCTGACCAAAGACTTTTCCCTTGGTCAGTATGTAATAATCCATTCATATAGCCCTTGAACTCCTTATATTGCTGGAAGAGGCACAGGCGGGAGATAATCCAATCCATTCTTGAATGGGGTAAAAGGACCTTTTGAACCCGGAACCAAAATATAGGAAAATGGACTTGGGATTGAGGGGGATGTGGGGGAACTAGACCACGTCCCAGAAGAGGGGAGTACGTAATTTCCGCTGAGCAGGGCTGCAAGTGCAGCGGTTGCCGTGGAACTTGGTAGATACGGTGAACTGGTGGAGACGGGTGAAGCTGCACAAAAAGAAACACAAATTAATTTATTGTTTTTTTACTTTCACACTACGTTCCGTTGCCGACATCTTGATCTAACTTTTGTTTGAAACAATTTTTTGTGATGTTGGTGAATAAAAAAATATTTGAGGTCTATGAGGTCTAAAATTATATCAGGTAAAAACTTGAGCAATGAAGTCGACAAGAGAAAGGTAGCATGAGATTAAATACAGCTTTTAAGATGCCATAAATTATTGCCAAATCTTTTGTAATGTATTCGAAATTGCTTGTTTTGGCTTAATTTACTAATGAGTCATACACTTTTGTATTTTGGCTACAAAAATCATTTACAGTGATGCAGAGAAACAAATGTGTTCAAACCAGCTTCGGATTCAGCAGTACTGCTGGTACAGTGCATTTTTATCACCAACACCACAACCAAGCAAGAAATTGCCTATAAGTGTCCTTGCCAAGGGTATATCATGCTGGCTTTGAACTGGCAAAATCTCGCTCACGAGACCAGCAGCCTATTTCACTCAAGTATCCTTGTCGGCTGCACTCACCTGAGGGGGAAGATGCGGTAGAGTACAAGGACGGCTGATAGAAGGAGGAAGATGATGTCAGATCCCTTGCAGCTGCAGCTGCAGCTGCTGCCAGTCTGCTTTGGGTCAGTGCTGCTGCGAGACTAGCGGCACGTGACTCAGAGCTCAGAGCAGAGAGTGACGTGGTTGTTAGAGATTGCGGCGAAGAAGAATAGAACGCTGCAGCAGCGGCAGCACGCGCCTTCTCGACAATAATCGGATCAACGTTAAATTGTCCTGCAACAAAAATGGTGTAAAAATGTTTCTCAGCTAAACTGGACTCAGTTTGCTGAAGAAAAGGCACATCGAAGATATGAAGTTGATGTAAAGCTGGAAGGAAATATTGTAGCTCCCAAAGATACTGAAAACTCGCTCACTCTTTGGTTCTCACTTTCCGAAGTAGCGTTGTTTTTAAGTTTGGAGGGCGATATTTTTGTCCTATTGTGGAAAATCTTTTGGGTTAAATAAAAAACAACTAACGGTAATGTTCAAACTTGCTTCGGAGTTACTGGTACTGCTGGCACAGATCATCCCATCGCAAAAGTGCAACCAAGCAGGGAATCTGTCACCCAGAGGCACAAGGTATGTCAGAAGTGAACCCAGATTCTCAGGCCTGTGAACTAGCGCCTTGGCGCAATGTATTACGTCTAGTGTTGTCGCTAGATGGGTTATTAATGGCGCTTTGTCTTCAAAATTATTGGAAAAATTACAAACCTTGTCCAATTGCGTCCTCTGATTGAGTTGGGGAGCTTGAAAACATAGGGTAAGAGTAACGGTCTTTCGATTTGATGAGGGACTTGGGCTTTCTGCGAGGCCTGTATTTGTAGTCGGGGTGCTCCTTCATGTGGAGTGCACGAAGTCGTTTCGCCTCATCAATGTAGGGACGTTTCTCGCTGTCAGTAAGAACTTTCCAGCACGCTCCGAGTCGCTGCAAGAAAATACTAACGTTTCAGAGAAAGCTGCAAATATTATTTAAAACAGATTTACGTTTATATATTTTAGTTACGGTAGCCTTTAGTAATGCATAGACAAGGTTGTATGCAGACCTGCTTCGAAGACATCAGTGCAGACAGTACAGTGCGGTTCCACTGCGAGCAGGGCAATTGCTGCCTTTCCCCAAGACACAACAACACAGAGACCGTGCGGGCATTGAAACCAAGTTAACTTGAGGTGGAAGCGCTGCAAGGAAATTGAGAGCGGCCTCAAGGTCTTCAACTATTTCCGGCGCCCCACCCCATAATTTTAATGACGAAAACCTACTTTTGAAATTTCGGAGTTGTGCATTTTCGGATTTTCTTGCGCCAATCGTCGTCTCTGGCCACGTGACCACACCATGAACGCGTTCATTGGTCTCTTCACGTGACCGGAATCAGTGATTGACTTTGTCTGACTTCCTTCTGAAGTTGCTGGGCTTGGAGAGTCTCGATGAAGTTCCAGTGTTTCCATTTCTTTTAATTTTGTTTCAACAAAATGTCGTCGGGTACAGTGAAAAAACACTTGGCAACGCCACAGTGATAAAAAAAAATTCGTTTCTTGCTTCTATAGTCACGTGACTAACGTTAACGCAAACAACTTAATTTCTGCAAAAACACAAGTTATCACCTTGAAGATCTGCTCATTCAGTCTAAAGAAACGTTTGGTTTTAGAGATATATTTTCAAAAGCCAAAAACAATGGCGTTTTGATACCGTGCACCGATTGAATTTTTTACCTAGAATAGTGATGGCTTAAAATTCTATCAGCATTTTTTTAAAACGTTCGTAACGAGTGGGAAATGCCAGCAAGTAATTTACAGCTTTCTTGAAAAATTGAGCATGATTGTTAAAGAAAATTTCAATTATTTACAAGTATTTTAAATTGAAAAAATTGCTGCTTGGGACATTTTTCAATGATGGTGCACCCGGGCCCACTATGGATTTAATCAACCTCAGACCAAAAACCCACCGGCAATGGGGGAAAGACAAAATTTTTCTTTGACGACTAGAACTTTGTTTTTGTATTTTTGACGAAATATCAGTTTTGAAAAAAAACAGCTGCTGATTATAATCGTTACGCAAGTTGTTATTTTTGAGCGAAAATTTAATCTGCAACTGACTTTCTAAACTATGAATAAAGGTTCAGTAGAACTAGCCTTTACCTATTCACTTTTACTTCAAAATGCGAAATTCTCTCTCGTTCTTAGTTTTGTTCAGCATTTTTTCGCTCGAAGCAATGCGCTTTATTTCGTAACAAAACTTTTTCTACTTTCCAGTAATTGGGCTTACTCCGCCGAGACAACAATAGCAGACGCTCGTTATTCGCTTTTACAATATTTACAGAAGTTGCTTCGCGCCTACCAAAGGTTTGAGCAAGTTTTAGTATTTTTGAAATCGCTCTCCGGGTTACGACCAGGGATGTGGAAGCGGTTATTTTTCAACCGCTTCCCCTTCCACACCTATCGCTTCCGCTACCACTAACAAAAAACGAGAAAACTACCGTTGATAATTTTTTAAACTTTTGTGGGTCTGTAGCCTGCCTTCTCCTACGCTTTATCATTTTGAGGGGACAAAAACCTTCATATATTGCTATTACTTCACCTAAAGTACTTTGCTTTAGCTCACTGTTTCGAACTACTCTGTGTTTCCTTTTTTCCAGATATCAGAACTCGTGTTGAATGTAGAACAGTGTTTTTCAACCTTTTTGTCATCGCGGAATCCCTATTGTACTTTCGCGTTTGTCACGGAACCCCCACCAACAAAAATTTAGAAATCACGAGTTGCTTGCAAGAAAATCGAGTATTTCCTTACGACAGTTCAAAAAATAATTAAACACTTCATTGAATAAACAGTTATTACAAGTTTCTTCACTACTTACAACCAGTTAACCTAATGCTTCTCAGATCTAAATCGTATGACCACATATTACAGCTCTCGACAAAAATCTGTCGTCACAACAACAAATTACACCGTATAGCGCTGATTTTCCCTCTCTATCCTCAACCAACTTTGATTTTGAGTTAACTTTAACTCCAATCATCATTACGGACCTTCTGTCCGTCCCCAAACCACGTATTGACTCCGATCTTTTTGGATAGTGAAGTGCGAAATTTCTGTTGTATATATAGTATATACATGTAAAGCGAGCAAAATTGAACTGCACCAATCAACAGCCGACTCAATGTGATGGTGCGGTCTCCAATCCCGTTTGGGTTGGGTTGAAATGGCTGTTGGCCTTCCCGAGGGTCCCAGATACTCCGGGCACTCCCCTCACACAAAACATTTTTCGCAGTGCAGCCCCTTGAAGGACCGCAGAAGGGTAGCACGCAGTCTCTTTAAAATTGGCCTGTCTTCTTTCTTCTCCTGCCTTTCTCTTGCCCGTCTTCTCATTCTTCTCCTTCTGATGAGCGGCAATGTTCATCCTAACTCTTGTTCAGTCTTTCCCTGTTTAGTGTGTGCTGGAAATGTGACCTAGCGGGGTAGGTCAGTGCAATGCTGCACATGCTCTAATTGGGTTCATTTGAAGTGCTCACTACTCTCCTTTTCTAGATTCAGAACTCTTGGCAGCTCTCACTCCTGGAGCTGCCCTTCCTGCTGCGTCCCTACTTTTGTTGGAGATCCCACACCTACCAGCACTGTGACTTCCTCCTCGAATTCCTCCGGCTGGTATACCTCCACTGCTCAATCTGGCCCCCTTCTGCTAATGCAGTACTCGCACCCCACCCTCGCCTTTAAACCTCTTATCCTTTTTCCGCCCACTTTGTATCTTCTCCCTATGCACCCTCACCACCGCCTTACACTCCTCGCTGTTTCTCTTTACCTCCTGCTTTTTCTTCCCCTCCCTGACTCCTTCAGGGTTCTTCAATGGAATGCTGGGGGTCTCCGAGCCAGGAGCACTGAACTGCTACACTTTATTTTGTCTCATCCCTTTGACCTTGTTTGTATCTAGGAATCTAACCTTAATTCATCTTCCTCTTTCCGGATCCCTGGATTCTCTGCTCTGCGATCTGATCGCATCCACTCCCGGTCTGGTATTTTTTCTACTGATGTCGCAGGCGCTAGCGGCGGCGTCATCATTTTCGTCAGGCAGGGCTTATCCTTCTCTGAGCTTTCTACATCCTCTCTTTCTTCGCTTTAACCCTACTCTGATTACGTAGAGATCAACATCTCTCTAAACGACTCCTCCTCGCTTTCCTTTCTTAATGTTTATACTCCCCCTATTTGCTCTTCTCTGACGGATAGTAGAACCAATTTTTTTCTCCCTCCATTCTTCCCTCATCCAGAATCTTTTTATTCTGGAAGACTTCAATTGCCATCACCTTCTCTAGGACTCAAAAAGTACTTCCGACCCCTGTGGGAAGGAAGCATTGGGCCATCTCTTTTGATTTCCTCCCCCTCAATGACTCTGACATATCTACTCTTCTTCATCACTTCTCTGGCAGTAGCTCCTCTCCTGACATCTCCTATGCTCTTTTCTCTCTCGCCCTATATTGCTCCTGAGAGGTGCTTCAGGACTTGGGCTCTGATCACCTACCAATTCTACTAACTGTCCCTCTTTTTCCGCTCTTCGCCTCAACGAAATTCCCCCTTCCTTCAATTTTCAGTAAGCTCGTTGGGGTGACTTTGTCTTTTACTGCGACCACCACTGTTCTTCTGCACAGGAATACTCGTCTTTTTCTCTTTGCTCTGCTGCTTCTTTTCTTTACTTCTCTGACACCGAATGCCCTCCTTACGATCTGGTGCTCTGGACAGACGGCTCTGTTCCTTTTCCTTTTGGCAAAGGCGGCTCTGACTACTTGCCAACTGCTCTCTCTGTGGCACTGAGGGCACTCTCTCCTTTTCAGCAGGCCCAGTATGCTCAAGTTTTTCCGCTGAAGCCTGCGCCATTCTGCAGGCTCTTTGCTGGTCTCGGCAGCACCAACAAATCCACCACTTCTCTTCTCTTCTCTTCTCCTGCTATCTGACTCTCGTTCTGTCCTCGCCAATCTGTCCTCTCTTCCATCTTTTCTTTTACCTTAATCTCTGGCAGAAACTTTTTCTCTCTCCTCTTGTTCTATCAGGCTACAATGGGTCCCCGGACACTCGTTTCTCCCGGGGAACGACTCGGCTGATGAGCTGGCCAGAAGGGGAGCGCTACTTGTTTCCTCAGCAATCCCTTGTAGTCTCTCTCCTCTTATCTCTCGTATCTACTCTTCTCTTTTGTCGGACTGGAGGCGAACTGTCTTATTGAAATTCTTCGACACACGGGTTCCTTCGATTTCCACCGAGGAGCTTGTGCTTCTACGTCATGCTCGCTGTGTTCTCTCTCACCTTCGCTGCAACGGACACAAGTCTTCTGTTAAGTTCCTATCTCTATAGGATTGGCAGAATTGAGAATCCTTTTTGCAGCGCCTGCGAACACTTCTCATCTCATTCTGCACTGTCCAGCTACGGACTTTTTGCGTCGCTCGCTCTTTGGCAATTTTCTGTCTCTGTACGACCTCTGGCCCAGGCCCTGGGGAGTTACCCGGCTTCTGGGGCCTCATGGTTTTCCGCCATCAACCCATCCCTCGGAAGGGGTCGGGTAACAACAACAACAGCAAAACTGAAATTGTAGACGCATTATTACGTTACAAAGGGAGTTACCAAATTCAGACGTTTCTAAAGTTATAAATAGGATTACGTCACAATCTGCAATTTGCTATCACAAGATTCCATTACTATTTATATACACGGAACACCACCACATATAAGAAATCAATATACTGAAATAATAAATTAATACAAGTAACAAACAAAGAACCTTTGCGGTCCCCTAACTCACGGAACACAACTGCATGTTTCGCGAAAGCCCTGTTGAAGAGCACTGATGAGGAATGATCAAGTTGTCTCCGTCGTGAGCAATTTTTTTTTCAACATTTTCAACCCCCTAACCAAGGTTTGTTAAGTTTAATTAAATCATCATTTTATTAGGTATGTTTCGTAGTCCAAGCTACCTTTTTCTTACCGTAGCCGATATAAAGTGTGATGTTAGTTTTACTTTTTCTTGTTCTCTTGCGCTACTGATATCACACGTTCATTCAGACTTATAGTGCAACTTCACCGTTTAATCCACATCGAGAAATGGACAAAACTTTTTCGCCAAGTCACTCTTCAAGTCAAACAACCTATGTGGAAGCGGAAGCGATAGATTTTTCGCGCTTCCGCTTCCACAGAAAAGGGACCGCTTCCACCGCTTCCACCGCTTCCAGCTTCCGCTTCCACACCCCGGCTACGACAATGGTCTTCTTCGGTTTCATAAGTTTTTTCAAAGCACACAATTTTGACTAAAATATACTTAATACAGTTGCTACAAGAAATTTTGACGATAAAACAATTCTAATTAATCAACGATGAAACAATTCTAGTGATTTTCAACTTTTTTGACGATACAGCACTTAGAAAAATTTAAATATTTTTGGGAGACAGTTTAACATAACCGATACAAAAAACATGCGCGAGAATTTCATTTTTAATGAAATGACCCTGCTTCCTTTCTGGAGCACATTAAACTGATGTCAAGCTCTAGAGTGATCCAGCCAATTGGTATTTCATCGTCGGCGCTTTCGTCCCTCTTTCTACTTCGCTTCAAAATCCATTCTTGCAACGCCTACAAGATGCAAATGATAAAATAATTTTTACAGTTTTCGAACTGATTCATTGGAAAAGATTCCCTTGTGGACAGCCAACAGTGGCGTATATGGAAACAAAATTTTGAAAATTCCCCACCCCTAAACTCGCCACTATTGGCCAAAACTCAATTAAGCTCTTTTGCGCAAATCTTGATTGATTGAAAAAAATGTTATTTCGTCAATCAATGAATCGCTGTTGTTCTTCGTTGAACAGATTTGAAATTTCGTTATTTCAAGTGGATTAATAAAATTATCCATTCGTAGTTATTTACGCCGAATTTTGGGCAGTAAATTTGAAGTGATAACTCTAGTTGAGTCAATACTTGAGACAGTTATTGCTTAACATTCTTCTTAAACGGAAAGCAAGCATCAAATATTTTGTTTGAAATACTGCTTTTCCAGTATCAGTTTCTCGTCAAATGTAGCGTATGTAATATGCAGCGAAATGCAAACTGCGTGATGCAATAACAGAGTAGAATATCTTAGCTTGACCAATGTCTGCTTGTTTGTTGTAAAAAATCAGATAATAGGGAAATAATTTTTAATTGCAAAGTTTCAAAAAGCTTGGATAGTAATTGAGATGTTTTTCATATTCGCAATTTTCTGTGAAACATTTTATTAAAACGTTTCGCCTTGACAAATGAGACATCATCAGTTAAATAAATTGCTACGTGAGGCTATGCTACAATAGATATAGTATCTATCTAACATATCTTAGCCTAACCTCTGGTAAGTATTTATTCATCTGACAACGACGTACGGAAGGATCTTCTATGCACGTAGAATCCCCCCAGGAAAACATTAAATGTCTTTTTTTGCAATTATGCTTGTAGGAGTAACAAATAAGGTCCTTGATATAGCACAGAGAATATTGACTTCCCCAAAAAAGGTCTTTACTGCGAATGTCCCGTGAAATTTCTAGCAAGTCATTTTTGCGTCCCCTCCTCAACAAATTTTTGCGTACGCTCCTGTTATCTGATAATGGTTTTAGTGTAAAAGCAAGACGTTTAAATGAAATGTTTACCAGCATTTGGATTTATTCCGTTTGATTTTTCTTTTTCTCGTTACATACATTTTGTTTTATGGTTTTGTTCAAAACACATGTGGACTATATTCACTTTATTTAGATGCTGCTTCAGGTACCAGTAGGGTTACTGCTTGACTCGAAGATCTATTAGGTCCTTTCGAAGTATACCTGTCGTCTCATTCCTGACGGGGTTGCAATTCATCACCATCCTAGTAAAGAATTTTGTTTGTATTTGGTTTATAGAGTTTCGCTAGTGTTTAGTAACGAGTCTCGAAGAGTCAAAAATAAATTGAACTTAGACATCTATGATTCTTTGCAAAATCCTGCGAAGTCAACTGTACATAAAAAGGACACCACCAAAAGCGATTTAGCATAAAAAGTGTTGTCCTAGTCATACCCCTTTGAAATTGTCGTTAAGTAAGCCAACGTCTTTCCTGATGGTACCGGGGACTTCAAAGATTTGGATTATACCTTGTTCCATGAATAACTATATTAGATGAAGGACGTTGAAAACAATAAATTGTGTCTAAATTTCTTAAGCATTTTAAAACACTGATAAGTCGTTCAAGCAACTTTAAATCTTCGATATTTTGATTAAGAGTTAATCAGCAATAAATTGTTTTCATTAGCGCATTCAGTAGTGGCCTGGAGTCGACAGCAAAAAAATTTCCAACTTCGAAGCAAAACATTTGTTAGAGCAAATGTCATCAACAATATCTCGTGTTTTCGGTAACAAGATGTTATCACTAAACTACTGAATTTTATTGCTAAACGTATGGTTATGGCTTTACACAATTCTAGAGTTGAGCTCTAGTTTTTATCCTGTGGTCACAGTAAAACTTTCTAGTCGTAGGCTACATAGAACAACTAGAGTTAAGACCAACTTTGGAGTTACAACAGAATTTCTGCTAAAGCAGGAAAATTGTCCTACAGTGTCTTTTCCCTCTGTACAACCACAAAGCGATTGAAAAGATTTGAGCAACCCAGATCTTTACTATAGTGAAACGCTAAGTGATGCTACCGGCTGCAATTATCCATTGCATTGTCGCCACATGGCGACAGAGCAGCAGAAACTACTGTAAAAGTGCTTTTCTCTAAAGGCATCCACAATTGTACGCCCTCCTATTTCCTTTGAAGTCAGAGACTCAACGTGAAACGTAACTTTTGCAGTGAAACCGTAAATTGAGCTCGGAGCATAACATTACGTAGATCTAACAATTAAACTAGTTTGGTAAAATTCGTATTCATTATTTTTCCATTTGTTGCATAGTAATAGGAGTAGCATTGAAGATAAAAAACAAACCTAAATTTACTCAGCCGCGTTCTAATGACCTGGCGATAAAAAACTGCGCGATATTTTTTGTTTTGATAAGTGATAGCAGAATTTGGTGAATGGAATATACATATTGTGGCAGTCACAAATCACATGGGTGATGGTTTGATAAAGCCAGATTAAAAAGCGTTTAAACCGCAGCACAAATATTTCTGCTAGTCCAGCATTCTTCGACTGAGAATTAAACCACCTTATAATTGCTTTAGCCTTTACTCAGCATAACTGTGTCATTAGCGGTGCAACTATCTACTTTTTGAAGAGAATCTAGGTTTAAATAAACTTTGCGATCCTTTGTTTGCAACAAAGAATGCGCACGTTTGCTAGTTACAAAATGTCATCCACAACAAAACTTGAACTCGTTATAGTTGTGCGAGATTGAAAGAATACAACCGTACGCCTTCTCATAACACAGCAATAGGCTACACTTTTTATCACAAACACTTTTTCGAGTGTTGTGACGTAGCGTACCTTATCATCGCTCCAGCGCAGCTGTTTAACCTTTACTACAGGTTTTAACATTCGTAGGGTGGAGCTACGGAGTTGCAAAAATTTGTTTTTAAAACCTAAAGACGCGGCTTTCTGGTGCATGCACATACATGTTGCTTTCAATTTCTTGCATGCTCGCTTAAACATCATTCATGGCCTAATACTTGAAAATAATACTTTGTCAAGACGTTACAACTGCAATCGCAGGGACGTCAACTGTTTTTAAAATTAACCGAATAAAATTTTATTATTTTTATTTATTTGCCCATGTTTATCCTCCATTCACGAGAAAGCAAAATCTATTGCTGTCTTTTGGACGGAGTGTCTGCACTCGCTTGGAAGTTGCCGATTCCGTGGTGTCTGAGCCACCTGTGTTCCACATAAAGATGGGGGCGTCTCGTTAAGTGCCTTGCCCAAGGACACAACAAGCGTGCCTGCTTGTTTTCCACAACATCCCCTAAATGCCGAGCGCCAAGCAGAGAAGCTATGGATATCAATATTTAAATTCTTTTGGTATGACTCGACAGAGGAAATGAACCCCAGGTCTACCGACTGCGAAGCGGACGCTCTAACCACTACACCATCGCGCCGGTGAAGTTTCTTACCTACCATGTTTCAAGAAGCAACCAGCCTGTATAATAGCTGGTTCGAAAAGATGCCGTTTTCGACCAGCAGCTCCCGCTAGATTGAGTTTGCGGTCTCGATGTTGTTTCACGAAAAAGGAAAACAATTATCATCATTTTTAACTTGAAATAAAAAACAAATCCGCAGCAGACAAATTAGGAAGAAACAGCATCGAGTTAGAGTAGTACAAGACACCAGCGACGCACTTAGCAAACGGCAGACAGTGATTCTATTTCGACCCATCATTTCGCGTCCGGTTGGTCACCAACCGCACTGAAGAGACCAGATAGGTTGAAACAGTGTCACTGTCTGCAGTTTGCTAAGAGTAACAAGTTAGCTACACAATAATCAAGTACCAACTCATCACAAACACAAACCAAGGAACTAAACAAATAATAAATTTACATAAACAAAGCACACAAACAAAATTTTGTTCTGTTGTAGTAAATCATGTCTCGCGCCGAAAGATATAGTTTGCGAGGCACGCTGCCTAAACTTAAGGTTTCGTGTTCCAAGTCTAGTTTTATCCTCAATCACAGAAAGACTTTCAGTGTCACAAAGACGTAGCCACGCAAGTTTTCGGAGAAAAATTTGATGACCTATTTTTAATACCACACCACTTTAAACACAGAGCTTTGACATTCTTGTAAGAGGCAAAAACTCTCTTTCTCGCCCTTCTGGATACCTCATTGCAGTTATACAAAAAACGGTACGTTTAGGCATGCAATGGAGTTAGAACTACTGGCACATAGCATTTCATTCATTAGCAACGCAACAAAGCTATAGAAATTGACCTAACGTTTTCTCCAAAGACACCAACTAAGAAAGCATTGCTCACAACCTCACAAGTATCCATCGACAAACGAAATAATTTGCTCTAGTTTGGATAAGCAAAACTTTCCATGCAGTATTTTCATTGTCCTTTGTAAAGCTTATTAAAGCACTTGTGACGTCACATTTGTAATTCTACTTCCATAATACAACCTCAATGGCGTCACAGGAGCTCATAAGCAAACGCTAAGCTATAAAGTTGGCAAAGGTACGTAGTATGGCTAAAAGAGCTTTCATTAAAAGATATCAAGGGACAAAAATTATGAAGATGAATTGAAGTCATCAACATTACGGCAAAATTGCAACTTTTAATTTATAGGAAAAGTTAATATTTTCTTCTTCCGGCAAAATGCACCCTTTATAGTCGAGAACTTTGGCCAACACCGACTTTGTAACCATTTTCGTAGAGGCAAAGAAAGATTCTAGCACCTTGGAACACACTACTATTCATGAAACATATTTTCTGGCAAAGTTGGCACTAGCAGATAAAAACAAACCTTCTATTTGGTGTTACTATAGTCATGACTTGAAGAGCTGGAAAAAAGCACCCAAAATTTTCAAAATATAAAGCTTTTAGTTTTCATCAATCACTAATTAACATTTCCAGAAAGTGAAAATATAATTCTACAGAGGAGCACTGACGTGCGGTCCCCCAAAATAACGAAACTAAGGTCCAGAACGGAGCCCGGCATTGCGCTACCAATGATTACATTGAATATGGCGAGATGTAAGTTTAGTTAGCTACAAAGAAACGTGAATTTAGGAAAGCTGGTGCGCAATCATAAAATTAAGGCCGAGTATAACTGAAAACACGCTCACTATTAGCTAGCGCATTTCGGAAAAAAAAATGAAATACGATTGTTTGCGCTTGTATAAGTCGAGCGCGTAAGTTTAAACAGCGCTGTTATTGTTACCCGACCCCTTCCAAGGGATGAGAGCATGGCGGAAGATCATGGAGCCCCAGAAGCCGGGCAACTCCTCATGGCCCGGACCAGAGGTCGGAGAGTGACAGAGAGTCGCCAAAAAGCGAGAGGCGCAAAGTCCTTAGCTGGACAGAGCAAAATGAAAAAAGTGTCCTGGGTCGAATGACCGCGGGCGCTGCATGAAGGATTCTCGATTCTTCCAATTTTAGTGAGATAAAAGTTTAACAAAAGGCTGTGCCCCTTCCAGCAAAGACGAGAGAGGACACAACAAGCGTGACCAGGGAGCACAAGTTCATCACTACAAACCAAGGGGACCTGTGTGTCAACGAATTTAGATTAGACAGTACGCCTCCAGTCCGAAAAAAGTGAAGAGTGGATACGAGAGGTAAGAGAGGGACTACAAGGGACTGCAAAAGGCAGGAGTAGTGCACCCGACCTAACCATCTCCTCAGCCTTATCGTTACCCAGAAGAAATGAGTGTCTTGGGATCCATTGACCCCTGATAGTAAATGATAGTAAAGGAAAAGATAGTTCCTGCCAGAAGCGCCAGAGAGTTTGAGGTAAAGAGGGAGGAGAAAACAGTAGGTCAAGGACAGGGCGAGAGTCGGATAGAAGAGAAATGGCAGACTTGTTGATGCTGCCAAGACCAGCGAAAAACTTGCAGAATGGCGAAGGCTTCAGCGAAAAAACTGGAACAAACTGGGTTAGCCGAAAAGCAAAGAGTGACATCAACGCCACAAAC
The DNA here is from genome assembly GCA_963675345.1 of Trididemnum clinides. Lineage (NCBI taxonomy): Eukaryota > Metazoa > Chordata > Ascidiacea > Aplousobranchia > Didemnidae > Trididemnum > Trididemnum clinides. The sequence continues at coordinate 3,079,524 of OY776305.1, read as the reverse complement.
TGAGCAATTGACAAGAACGTCAGAGCCGCCTTTGTTAAGGAGAAAAACAAGAAAAGAGCCATCAGTCCGGATCAAAAGATCGTAAGATGGGACAGAGTCAAGGGGAGCGAAAGCCGCATCTTAGCGAGAAAGAGGCTCAAAGCGGGAGCAGAGAGTAAAAAGAGTGAGCTCTACAGAAAAATAGGTTCCAGGTAAGAGAGGGAGGGCAAGCAAAGAGAACTTTCCGAGGAAAAGTAGGAAGCATGAGCATGTGAGTGGTCTCAAAAGTTCTCCAGGAGGATGTGGAGAGCCTTGTTTTCCCTCCAAGACTGGCAAAAGCTAAAAAGGGAAAAGAAGTTAAGAAACGAAGGGCCTGCTCATAAGATAGAGCAAAATGAGTCAAAAGGAGCAGTTTTTGTAATTTTGAAGACCAGGCAAGTGGGCCTGCTAGAAAGGAAAGATTGAGTCCAACGAACAAAGCAAGGAGGGAGGCTAGCTGAGTTTCTGAAAGAGAGCGGATGCCAGACAGAATTAAAAGCCTTAGACAAGTCGACCGTCCAGGGCGGAAACCAGCCTGGCGGGGAGAGAGAACGCAGTTAGACTTCAGAAAGAAGAGTAGACGAGATAGAATGATGCGTTCAAAAAGCTTTGGGACGCAGGAGGTGAAAGAGATAGGCCGGAAGGAAGCAGGAGAATTGAGAGGCTTTCCCATCGTATGAGCGGGGATAATGGAAGATGTCTTCCAGATTGAAGGAGGGAAATGTAATGACGAGGAAAGATTGAAAAAAGAAAAAAAAATCCAAGCCAGAGCAAGAAAGGTGCTTTAGCCTGGGATTGGCAACTTTGTCTGGGCCAGTGGCAGTGGACGAGAAAAGGTTTGTGGAAGCCGCAAAAATTGAAGGGAATGTAAGGAAAAGCTGAAATGGAAACGAGGCTCCTCAGGGCACGTGGTCCATCGGAGCCTAGAAGATAAAACTTCGAGGAAGAAAGAAGCGAGTACCTTAGTTAGATTGACCCATTTAAAGCAAGCGCAGTATTGCACCGACCTGGCCCTCCACGTCACATTTCCAGTGCACTCTCAGCAAGGAAAGATGGGGCCAAAGTTAGGGTAAACGTTGCCGTGCAGAAGAGGAGAATAAAATACGTGCAAGAAAGAAGCAGGCAACCGATTTTAAATACACTGAGTGTTGCCCTTCTGCGGTCGTTCACATAGCAACACGGCGAAAAAAATGACAGGAAGTGGGGAGTGTCAGGGTAACTGGGACCCTGGGGAAGGCCAACAGGCATTTCTACTCAACCTAAACGAGGTCGGGGACCGCACCACCACGTTGAGGAAGCTGTCGATTGGTGCAGAAGTTTAAACTGACGTTTAGGCAGTTTAGAAGCCAAACAATGCATAAGCGCTGCATGCTCAAGAGGCACAAATCTAGAAGATCAGGTAAAACGAGGTGTTGTTATAAGCATCAAATCGTCAAAGCAATATTTTTGTATAAACAGAGCAATTATGAAACCAATATAAACAACAGTGCAGTATAAACAACAGTGTATGTAATGTCATCAGCATATCGACGAGAATAGACTCTGCTTGCTGGAGGTCAATAAATATAAAGGATAACGTGTTTACATGCAATCAAATTATGCACAATACAAAGCAATATGAACAAAACAAATAATTTTACCAATAAAACCTTACCGTATTTGAAAAGCAAGAGGTTGGGGATTCACCTACCCAGTGTGAGGAATAGGTTGCTTTCTGAGAGAACGTTTAGCACTCGCCTCTGCATATTGCAGTAGGTTAGTTAAAAGATCAAGTTGCAAGAAAGTTGAAGAAAATCAAAATGCTTGTGGCAAATAAAGTGAGACTTAGTATGTGTTTCAGGATGTAGCTCCAGCAGAAAACCAATTATTTGGTTCTTCGCTGTTTCCAGGTCTATGCTGCGTGCATTTGTAGCGGTGTGTTTATTGCATTGCACAGTCGCAGGTTATAGACAAAAAATAAATTTTTCTGTCAGTTCGAGAACACAGGTTAGTCCAGCTCTGCTGCTTCAATTGCGTTTCCAGCATCGGCGATATGAGCAGAGTGAAGCTGGAAATCGAAGAACACATACAGTAACACAATGATGATTTACTCACCACAACTGGCCTGTTACCTGTGGACGAATTGTAACAGCTCCCTCAAGCGAACAACTTCCAAAATAATCGCAGTCTCATTAATATAACAAAAATAGCACACTCTTAAGCGTTAGTCAGCAATCGATACAATAAAAAATTTCACCAAAAAGAAGTCATACGCCATCGATAGGTAATTTATTGTGTCCTAACTTTTGAACGCAAGATCACTATCTAAATGGTGAGACTCTCACAAGTGAGGGTATTCCGCTTGACCTTTGAACCTGCATGCATTGCGTCATAGCGGGCGAGGCTACTTCTTCGCGAACAGAGACTGCGGAAGCTCATGCAGGTTCGAATCTGGCACAAACCTCTCGCCGTAGGGCGCAGCAACAAATCTACAAAAAAGTACAAATTACAGTGACGGGTTTCCAACGAAACCAACCTTTGCGTCATTTTTCAGCCGAGTTGTTCTTTCTGGCCACACGAGGGTACTGCATTCTTTTTCATCATGACTGAGAAAATTTAGTTTTATATTTCACCCTCCACATTACTCCTGTCGCTGAACGCCAAACAGGAAATTTGTGAATACCATTCTTTAAGTGTTTGGTATGGCTCGATGTGGGAATTAAACTTAGGTATATCGACGGTGAAGTGGAAGCTCCAACCACAATATTACTGCGCCGGTTTCCAGCCGTGTACTTGCTGCAGAAGCGATCCAAAAACCCAGCTCAGGGCAAAGACCGGCTGAGAATCGGAAAATCATTGAGGTGGATAATAAAGCTAAGTCAATAACAATTGGAGCTAAGCAAAGCCAGACAATATGCAAGGCATGAATCTTTCAATTAGCCATGTCTACAACTCGTATATTGTTTCAGAAAATTGCAAGTGAAGGACATGCATCATTAAAATTATTCAGCACTTTCTCAACATTTTAAATCTGTGATTTTTTCAACAAGGCGTAAGCACATTGAAACACGACAACCGGAATTCTTCTATAACGTTGTCGTTGCATTAAAATCGAGAGGTCTACAGATGTCCACGGAGTTTATACGTAGTTGCGCCATTGAAAAAAGGCGCTTCACAGTAACTTCCCTGCGTAGTTGCAGGCTTGTGGAAGAAATGCACCGTCCCAGCAGCACAGCTAAATCCCACCAATTTGTTATTCGCATTATCGAAAAAATATTTTTGTATATCACAGCACTTGCCTGTACACACTGACACAGCCGTGCCAGAACATTGGTCTCCTCATCTTGCCGATAACCTTCCAGCTGTTCTCCTCCGCATTGTAAGCTTCAATGACTCCCGAGAGGCCAAACGTTTCATCATAACCCCCAGACACAATAATCCTTCCTCCATGAAGAGTGACGCTTCCACCGAGATGTAACTGAAGCATGGGAGCTGTTGTTGTGAGCCACTTCATACTAAAAAAGAGAGTCAGGAGGAGTATTGGAAGAGCAGGCCCACGAAACTGGTTGGGAAAACAAAGTGTAGCTGTTTTTTTTCCACTTCTCCCACGACATACGCCTTCAGGTTCAGGTTGTGAAAACCTGCCCGATCCTCGCAATCCCATAGTTTCTGTCTTGCTCCCTCCCCACAGAAGGGGTTGCTCTCTCTCCACAGAAGGGGTTGCTCTCTCCCCACAGAAGAAATCGGGAAGCAGCAAGAGAAACGTTCATCAAAAGCATTTTCTTGATTACTTTGCTCGAAATAGCAAGTTGAGGTTTTTTTGAATGAGAAAGATGGTAATAACTATCTCCACTTCAACAATCCACACGCGGCTACAAGTCGAGACCTTTTTCTACCACAGCGCAAGAAAAAAGATCACATACTAACAACCAGCTACAAAACATATTAACAAGGATTATAACGGGCTTCGATTGCTAAAGATGTGGCTTTTAACATGTTGAGCTAGGTAAATGTTGCTGGAGATTATATGGTTTCTCTGCTTGCTTGGAACAAAAGCATTGTGTGGAGAAAACATTCAGATTCCACGCCCTAAACTCAATCAAGCGATTAGAAATATACTGAATGCATTAGGAAAAAGCACAAGCTTTGAAAGAAAATTATGGGTATAAAGAATAAATGATCTGAGACAGTACGTTTCCAATAAAAACCAACTTACGTGTTGGGGTCAAATGTCATTACGTCGGTCGAATCTTCCCGGATAAAATACAGCAGTCCGTTCAAGGAAATAATTTGAGGCACAAAAGCCATGCGCGGTAGAAAGCAGGGGAGCACAGTCCAAGAATCTGTTAAATAATCAAGACTATCATTAATATATCGGTGATTTGTGATTTATCGTCAAAAAGGTGACAAAAAGTCCAAACCGGTAAACGTTGGTGCAGAAAACAAGTTAATTTTATGAAATTAACAAATACCTTTGAACCATCATCAGGTGAAAACAACGCTAAAACTCAGAGGCATCTTGCGCCGTGAAAAGCCTGTGGCTCGAAGCAGGCGTGAACACAAAGTCTTCTTGCTACAATTGCTGATGCTTTTCTGCGACTGAAGAATGAAGATAGAATACGAGCAACTTACCGGTTTCAGGAGTGTATGACTGTAAGATAATTTGCTCTGTGTTTACAATACAGCCAATCGAGAATATCTTTCCAGCACATGCAGTTACTGAACAGTTGGTCACAGCTTGGGGCATAGATGCAATGGGACACCACTGATTCGATACCACGTCATAATACTCGCATCCTTCAGTACCAACCTAGAATAGTGCCATTCATTAAACCCAATAATACGCCAAAGGCCAGATCATGCACTTAACAAGGTATTCTCCAATACACTGTTTAAGCCGATGATGTAGTTTTACGACAAAATGTCTAAGATTTAATCTCACGACAAAATGTACAAACGTGATCAAAATCATTCTTTGTTTGTTTATTACATCGACACAATCGCTCGCACAAAGAAGCGCTCGATTCGTCATAATAAAACCGAGCTGATAGCCACGGGTTTCTAGCGTAACGACAAAAAAATTCTCAAAAGGTAAGGGGGAAGAGCTTGCGGAAGTTTTTTCTTTGCTTTCCTTACAATTATTTAATTAATAGTTTTTTAGTGGTCTAGAACAGAGCTTTGAAAAACTGTTTTGCTGGTAGCTTTTTGTTTCGCTCTTGTAAGTAGCGCTGTCGCGTCATACGGGAATAGAGAGAGAGAACACGAACGCATCATGCGAACTCTTTCTATTAGTCGCGGTCCTATCACCAATGAGAACGTCACGGAGAGCTTCAGGCAAAACAATCAACTACTGTATAGTTGTTCCTACCCTTGGTATGTTTCTCTGTGTGCAATCAACTACAAGCAAGAGAAAAATGAAAATCCGACTTTCTCTCTCACTTGTGAAACACTATTCTACCTACATCAGTGGATACCTACCGGCGCGATGGCGTAGTGGTTAGAGCGTCCGCTCCGTAGTCGGTAGACCTGGGGATTCATTTCCCAAGTCGAATCATACCAAAAGACTTTAAAAAATAGTATTCATAGCTTCCCTGCTTGGCGCTCAGCAAATAAAAAGTGTGGAGAACAAGCCGGCAAGCTTGCATGTTGCGTCCTTGGGCAAGACACTTAACGGGATGCCTCAGTCTTTATGTGGCAAACAGGAGGTGGGGCCAAGCAGTCTACCCATCGTAGTGGCCCCAGCCTAACTGTAGACTTGCAAACCGAGCGTGAGCGCTAACGCAGTGTGGCCTATATATACATCTTCCTCCATAAAGCTCACAAATACAGCTCATACGATAAAGAAGAAGAGGGTACCTACCACATAAACAAACGAATTCAACGCGACGGACCCGTGGTATTCTCGAGCGTGGTTCATGGGAGATATTTCCGTCCACTCGTTTACTTGAGACGTGTACTTCCACGCTCGATTAAACACATTCGTTCCGTCTGATCCACCTGTAAAACAATCAGTAGCAAAAACAAATGCGATTTATTAATAATGTACTTATTCTTTTTTACACTAAAACACAGGGCAAACCAGATCAAGTGAAACTTGACGATGGAGTTAAAGAGGTATTCATTCTTAATCTGTGTGTCTCGGTGCAATATCGGGTGGGCTACGGTAAAGTGTCGGGTGGGCACCAGTATAATTTGAGGTGAGTCATGGTATCAAATTTGATCATACTGTAGAATTCTTGAAATTGGAGAAAACACAAATACAACAATAATTGAAGGACAACAAATCAACAAAACTTTAATCTCAAAAACTACCTCCTCAATCAAAAACCGAGGACACTACGCTAACAAAGCCCTCCTTAACAACTTTCACGAAATATATACATCAAGAAATGAGCAACGACTACAAGAAAGCTGTGAGCAGCTAGGTTAAAGGTTGGCTTTAAACCAGTCATAAACGCAGGCTGGTAGCAACACTACAAGGTGGAATGAAACCACTAAACCATCATTGTGACCTCCAACGAGATTTTGGGTGAGCTTTACTAAATGCACATGGCAACTCGGTGAAGCATGTTATGTCATGTTCTTCGCTTGATTTAAACCCTCCAGATCTTGTTGACAGAATCGCAGGTGTTAGGGCGAAGTGGCGTCCTCCAAAATTGGACCCGATGAGTTCCATTATTCTTGGGAAAATGATTTAGTATCGTACATTCGACACTTCACAGCGAAACGTTCGCGACATATTTGCTACTTGACGCTTATAATCTGGCACGACTTCATTGCGTGGTGCTCTGTGTGGAAAGGCGCCGCGAATCGGACAAAATAGCTATGACTGCGAAGAAGACGAGATGTATCTGCCGTCAACGAGAAGACTGCATTTTAAAACATGGCTCTCAATTTTATCTACTTGTCTTTTACAGGAACTATTTTACGTGCATGGCGTATGCGTTAACGCAATGTGCTTCGACTCTGCGGTCGCAACTCCATAGCCTCTTTGCTTTCTATCAGCTGGTTAAAGTGCGTGTGTCTGCAATTGTTTACCATGCCAAGAAAAGAATGGTATGGTGTTACTAGGATGTTTTTTCATTGGTGACAAAACAAACGAGTTGTTCTATGACCTCATTTAGTTGTTGTCGATTCAATATGTACCACGCACTACAACCGTTACATGCAGAGAATGAGACAAGAAGCCGTGTACTTGGGAGGCACCCTTTACAGCTGTTTCCGGCTATCCGTGCTTGATCGCACTAACTGTGATAGAAGTGCACTGTACCGACAGAACTAGTAACTCCGAAGCAGGTTTAAACACAACTTTGTTTTGTGTATATAGTACCTGAAAGGTTTTCTACGACTACAACAAAGCTCACCTGTCACATAGATATCATTTCCCAGTCCTACAGCAGCATAACCTCCCCTCAAGTTGCCAGCAAACGGATTCATCGACCTCCACACACCAGATTGCGGGTTATAACTCTCCACGGCAGTAGCTTCATCGCAGTTTTCATCGCAACCACCAACAGTGATGAGTAACTCAGCAACACCTTCAATATATTCATAGCTATCAAACGCATTGCGACGGATGAACATCGAGTCATCGTTGCTCTGGAAAATCTGCAAATCGAGCGCTCAGAACGCTCGTTTGCATGCGACACGGCCGAGCGGAATCTTCGTTCGCTTTCAAGCCCACGTTCCGGGTTCTAACTGTGGCTTGCGCTCACCGAAACATCGGTTGATGACCAATTCGAAGTTCGTGAGGAAAAGTTGAACTGTAACTATATAAACGCCAGATCCTGATGTTGTTGTTGTGGTTACCCTTCCTCTTCCTTGGGATGGAGGCACGGCATAAAACGATTTTCCAGATTCATGCCGCAAACCTAATTAAATTAGACCAAAGGGAAAAATTGCAGCCCATTTCGAACCAGTCATGAACGCAAATTACAGAAAGGTGGCCTTACCACCAACAAGGCGGACTGCCAATGCAAATCCTGCAGCGATCACTACAGTAGCCGTATAGCTCAGCAAAAAGTTCACAAAAACCTAATATCTCTGCAGTAATCACTACAGTAGTAGCCACGTAGCTCAGCACACGGTTGCCAAAAGCCCGCTATCTATGAAGCAAATGCAATAATCGCAGCCGTGCAGCTTTGGCGCAAACTTGTTGATATCGCTTCCCAAGTCATTTGTGTAATTGTGAATGCAATGAAATTTTGAGATTTTCCATTACAGCCAAAACAATGTCACGAGATTATAACACGCAAATGACATAACCGAGTAATGAGAAAAGGATTTTCAAGTGCTGTGAGGCACTTGGGAATTGAAGTCTATTTTAAGCACAGGATAAAAAGATTTGCTAATGACAGCTACTGTACCAGAGAAAGGTGACATTATCAAGACATTGAACTGCACAATATCAACAGCACAACCGATTGCAAACCAGTTAAACTGCTAACTAATAGCTAGATTAGCACCAGGGTACTAGGGAATATTTAGTCTAAAATTACGCTCACTACCTTATTCGACGTTGGTGTCTAATTGTGCAGTGCTGGTGGAAACCAGTTTCAAGTTACACGATTTGTAATTATTTGATAGAAATAACAATTTTGCAGCACATGTGCTGGTCATTAAGGCTTGCTGAACGCCGATCGCTTCCAAAAATATTTTTCTTGTATTTGTAGAAAAGTTGTCCAACGGCTTTCGATTTTTGGAAAAATTTAAAACACTGATGATTAGCTGGGAATAAAACAGGTCCAGAATATAGTTTCAACACTGATTTGAAATATTTTTCAAGTTTTTCGTGACGCACCCACCGGTGAAAGCGTCATGACAAGCTTTTCGCAAAACCAGCTTAATTTTCTCAAACCAACTTGAAAAACAGAATCCACGAAAAACCTTGCGGAGTAGCAGTGCTTTGGTATTCTGCAAAACCTAACTGATGGCTGGGGTTGTAAGATTGCAAGCAAACTGCTACCCGGTGCAAGACTACAAGGTTTAATTTCACAGCACCAGCTGATGTACCCGACAGGTTCTCACCAGTTGACGGTCGAGGTTGAAATCGAGACGAGGTGCGTTGTTCTTTGTCGAGTGCACAAGCATGAAACAATCTGCTTTCTTTGATCAATTGTAAACAAAACGTTGAACTTCGAACAATCGGATTAGTCTCGATCTTAGATAGCAAGTATATTCGCCTGATGAATGGCAATCGAATATACTGCATTAATCTGGAAAATAAATAAATGGTGTGAGCCTTATTGACCGCACCACGGTTTCAAATTTATCATGACAAAGATTAGAATTTAAAAGCTCTGTCGCTAGTCAAAGCTGCAAACACAAGTGGTTAGTTGTAAACATACTCTGCATTAGCCACGTACATCTCTATGCCACAAAAAATTTAATAAAACATTTGTACCTAGATGAAAAATGTCACAACTTCGCACATTCTACAAGCATACATTAAATTATTTAGTCTAAAATACGCCCATGGCAGTTACCGCGATTAGGCCAAATAGAATAAAAAGAACCTCAGTATATTGGTACTGAAGGATGTTGAAGTCAGCTAGACTTAATACTTACAGACAAAAATGTTCCGATCTTGCATTTACATTTTGCTTTAACCAATACAGAAGCATCTCGTACGCACACTCTTCCTTTTCAACATTTAGATCAGAATGGGATAGAATCTGAAAAGAAATAACTTCAAAACCCCACAAGAAACAAAAAAAAATAACAACAGCTTTTTTTTACCCAATTTCCTTCAAGTCGTATTATTTATAAAATTAATTAATGATGCAAGTTACTTGGAACAGGGTGGGAAAACGTCTTTGCAGGCGGCTCAATTTCACTTAACCTGATGATACCCCCGGCTAAGCGCGGACTATTTGCAATTCCTTTTTGGCAAGAAGAACTCAAAGGGCGGAGTTTTTCATCTAAGAACTTTCTTATATTTTGAATATCAATCTCAAACAGGAGAAGTTTTTCAACCAAAACCTTTTTATTTTAGATTTAGAATTGGTGGACGCGGGTAATAGTTATATACTTCAACGGACCACACAATTTCACCTCGCAGGCCTCATGAGGCCCGCAGGTATCAGTTTGAACATCCCTGATTGCTAAGAAAGCTCACTGCTTTAATTACTCTAAAAGTAAAATCATGGGTCATGTAGTGTTGAACAAGTGCGAGCCACTGGCAAGGCTTAGGTGAAAAGCGTAAAGTGCATTCGCACATATTAGAATAAATCCCTCTCCGCTACTGGTTTCAACCTCCTTCCACACAAATTATACGGGTTTGAATCCGAGATTAAGTGCCCATTGTACTCCAGGCCTAGTTGTCGGCAGCAAGGCAAAATAAACTGCGCGCCCAGCACGTAAATGGAAATTTTCTGGTGGAGTGTTTCGAGTGTAACGTTGCATGTCGAGGCTGCGGGAAACAGTTTTCTGCTTTCAAGCTCAGCCGACTTGCGCCAACCGTAACAAGAATTTCTCAAACCCTCAATTAATCTTGTGGTCAAGATATTGAATAAGTTCCCACCATTGTTCTCTAGCTTCATGGTTTCTAAGCAGTAATTGAACCGGATTGATTATACAGGAAGTGAATAATATATGTGCAAACCGTGATAAAAAGAATTCAAATACCCTTTGCTACTAACCAGTGACCAGCAAAAGAAATTTATGGATGCAGGAAAGCTGCCACTGCCATAACAATATCCTTGTGACACGAAGTTATTGTTGCGCCAGTGAAAGTGGAAATTCAGTTCAAAACAAAAATAGAAATCCGTTTCTCATTCTACCAAAGAAACGTGATGATTTAACATCAAGAAATATCGCTGCGTCAGGGAAGTTTGTTTCAGCTCTCCTAATTAAAAGCGTCACAGTGCCAATCATTGCAGTCACAATTATTCACTCACAAAAGTTCTCTGTCGTAAATTGATTTATTCGGTCAGAAGGAGAAACTACTTGATAAACTAGTAGAAATAAAACGATTGGAACTCACAATCTCGCATTGCAAATGCGTTCGCAAAACAATTGCCGAATTCAATGCATAATAGAAATTTCCGGTTTATATATTTGGAATCCTACGCCCTCCGTTAGAATCAGAGAAACAATATCGAGAGACCACATACTTGCAGTTCCTACTTGCCCCCACCCCCTGAAAATAATCGGTCTGCAACACAAAACAACTAATTTCTAGGAAACCATTTTCCCAGCCACAATCACAATTGATTACATCCCCTTTTTAAATGCGATTGCGCAGATTGCTTTACATACAAAACGCTGCAGTCGGCACAGTAGTGTTATAAACTGAACGTCCAATTAGTTGTTAGAGATCTGAGAAATAGATGAAAAGAGAGTTAGCCTCCACTTGTTATGGCCGAGTACAGCCCCCACTCAGTTTCCAGTTCATGCATTAACTTCAAACTACGACTTACGCCGACTGGAACGACGCGGGTAACTGCTGACTCGCAATCTGTAAGGTAACTTGGCATACTTCCAAACTCTCCTTTTACCCTGTGTTCAATGAATTTTAATCGTCATCACTATCATGTACTACCTACTCACCATTTTCATTGTTTCATACGGTAAATGCAGAAAGTCTGGCGATGCTGCGACTGATACAATATTCTTCAGTGTGTATTGGAAAGCTTTTTCTTTCAATTCTATGCAGAGCATGTCTTCAGCAAAGTCCATAATGTTTAAACAGTTTGAAGGGTGCAATTGCATGGCTAAAAATTCGCAGCAACCTTTCCACACAGTCGGAAACTAAATAAAGCATTTGAAAACGTCAAAAGATCTGACAACCAAAACTCTCCCCATTAATGTCATGGCCATAAGTGGAGACTAATAAGCGTGACTATGAAAAATAATTCTACTTTAAAGTTCGATTTTGATGGGCAGTAAAGGCAAGTTATACAGTTTTGTGAATAATTAGTTTACAACGTCTGCACAGCTCTTGGAACAAGGCTCATCCCGCTTTCAGACTGAAGCAAGACTTATGTTACGAGACCACTTTTTGTATCTACCAGCAGACTAATGCTGATTAGCTTGGCTGTTTCTTTTACGGACTTCTTTCACGACAATGATTTTTTTCATGACGAACTAATATTTTGGTCAAAGGGTACCAATCGTATGCCACAAAGTTGCAGAAATCACTAGACGATAAGCATTGAGCATTTTATTTTAAATCGGAAAGTTTTCGGCTCATCATATAATCACTATCCGACAAAACAAAATAACATGCTTTTTATCACACTGTTTTTATTTAAACATTTATTTTTCTAAACCACGTTTTATTTGTTTTTAAACACCAGTCGTTGCTAGAAAGCAAATAAAAATATTTTCTACTGCTCTTTAATTGTCGATGATAATATCAAAGCTTATAAATTGATAACAGTTCCGGTCTTTTAACATTATTTTTTGTACAACTTAAACACTCGATTGGAAAGGACACATCTTTGACACCGAAAAAGTACAACTTGAGCAGCTTTAAATCAAAATTATTACTGCTGTCTAAGTGGCCCAGGACCAGATCAGTATGATGAACCAAAGGCATTATTTTGGAGATGCAACAAAGGCAAGTAATGTCAAAGTTTGTCCTTACAACTAGCTATTGTGTGGTTGAATTAGTTGTAACAAAGTCAATATGGCCCTATAATCACAAAATCAATCAACAATAGTTATTATTCGTGTGGACAATACCCGGAAGTGGTTAACTAACTTACAGCCACAAATTTGCTACACAATGACTATTTTTAGACAAAATTAAAAGTTAGCAGGATATCTCCAAAATAGCATCTTCCTTTTTTCCAGGTGCCAACTAAACTCTTCCATATATCTCATCTTTTCTTCAACTTTCCGATTAATTATGATAACTAACTTACTTACCTGGAAAAGATCTGCTGCTTTAAGAAGATCAATTGCATTATTTTCAGTGATATCTGTAAAGCTGGTGTAGCAAAAATTAATGAGCGTTTCCATTACTTTAGGTTTGACATCAAATAACCTCACGTTGCTCATCAAACTTTCTTTCATCAAGCCAGCAAACATGCTCCTAAAATATAACAACAATAAAAGCTAGTTACGAAGAATTAGAGACATTGCAAAACTAAAGTCTTTCTGTTAGCAGATGGTTATTGTTGGTGCGATTGACCAGTTTATTTTTATGTCCAGTGACAGAAAATCTTTACAGTTATTATCAACACATCTTGATTCAAACCCACCGCAAAGTTAGTGATACTGCTGGCATAGAGCATTGCCACCACCAAAATACTGGCACAGTGCGATGCAACCACCAACACTGCAGCCTCGCAGAAATAATTGCCGTAAAGGTACAACAACGCCAAGCCTATGCTGGAATACAATGGCCCGCAATCTCATGGTTGTAAATAATGTTTTCTTTAAACGCAAAAAAGTGTGAGTTTGCGAAAAAATGTCCGGCGGATTCGTGGGTAAAATTCAAAGGTGGGTGAAAAAAGTCCAGCGGTTTTTGATAACTTTTTCAATTTGTTATATTTTTTGGAATTTTTCAAGCAAAATCTTCAACGAACTGTTTAATGCGTACGGAAACAACGAAAAGGAATCCAAGTTTGGACCGACGTTTTTTTAGCGCAGTGCAAAGTCTTACAAAATCATCACGTGACGACGTGACGCAACTGCGAAGTGATGGCGACATTGCATAGGCCGTTGCCACACTTTTTTTGAAATACAAACTATTTCTCAAGCAATTTCAATCGCAGGCAAAGAGTAATAATAGCAAGCAGCTTTCAAACTTCAGCTTAATACCAGACATCATTTTTTGAGGGAAGTTCAAAACTGGAATTGAATAAAATCTATATTTTTTCTTTACGTTTCAATGCAAATTTCAAAGCTTGCTAAGATAAAATAAAAAGCACATAGCTATCGTGCTCAGTTTAGCACAAAAAACATTAGTCGCGGAAATGGTTCAGTTTTTGCAAATTACAATTAGTCGTGGAAATGGTTCAGTTTTTGCAAATTACAAATTAATAACCTTCTGGGCTTTGTCAACTATAAAAACTACGAGTAAATGAAGAATATGACTTTTAAACAATTCTAGTTTTGAGTCCCATCGAAATAAAATTATTTTTTTGCCAGTAATAGCTTGCCCCTCATGTCTGAAATATCCCTAAAAACGTGAAGAAAAACTGTGGATTCTAGTTTCGATCTTCTCTAAAACGTTTTATGTTAAAATGTAGAATTTTTTATGTTAAGTGCTTAACCCTTACAATCCCGTCGGGCAGTGTTCCCTTTAAACGCAAAAAAAGTGCGAATTTGCGAAATTATGTCCGGTGGATTCGCAGTTAAAATTCAACAGTGCGTAAAAAAAGTCCGGCGGTTTTTGGTAACTTTTTCGTTTTGTTAAAATTTTTGCAATTTTGTTAGGAAAATCTTAACCAACTGTTAAATGCATGGGAGACAGTGAAAAGGAATTAGGACAGATGCTTTTTCAGAGCAGTGCAACGTCTCACCCAAACATCGAACGGCTGTGACGCAACAGCTAATGACGGCGACTTAAATATCGCGCACGCCTTTGCCTCACTTTTTTGTATAACAAATTATCTCTCCAGGAATTAACCTGAAGTAAGATCAATTTTTTTGTTTACTTTTTCCCAGCCGATTTCAGTCGTAGCTAAAGAGCAATAATAGCAAGCAGCTTTCAAACTTCTGTTTTAACTCAAGACATCATTTTTCGAGGGAAGTTTGAAACTAAACTTGCTTAAAATCTTTATGTTTTCTTTACGTTTCAATGCTAACTTCAATCGTGCTTGTTAAGATAAAAAAGCACATAGTTCTCGCTTTCAGTTAAGCACAAAAAACACCATTTTTGAGGGATTGGTTCAGTTTTTGTACGTTACAAATAGATAACCTTCTTTTACTTGCCATTTATAAACACTAAAAATAAAAAAGAATACAACTTCTAACCAATTTAGTTTTGAATTCCCTTCAAACACTTTTCGAAATGAGATTGAAAGTTTGCTTGCAATTGCAAAAACCTGTTGTTTAATTGATTACCATATAGAAATGTAAGTTGTGTAATTATTTACCGTAATCAAGCAACAGTTAAAGCTCGCAAGTAATTTTTGTTGTGTCATAGTCGTAATAACCTACCTAACATCACATTACTTCATAAAAGTTCTAGTTCTCATGCTCATGTCGGGCGTCGGCAAAGGGTTAATTTTATTTATGCGCATTTTTCATCTGTCATTCCAAAGTGCTTACGAATCACTGTTGCAAAGGCTGTAAAGTTTGAGACCAAATTTAACCACAATTAACTTACTGAAGAAAAATAGCCAGGTATTTCGCCGCCGTCTTATAACAACCGATAGGCTACTTGTTTGTGAACATTTTGGGGCTGACATAGTCACGCTAATTATTACGTCACGGAAGCGCATTGTCACAGTTTTGACTTTCCTTTCCCAGCAAATTTGTCCGGCGGTTTTCGTACATTTGCTAGCAATTTCGCACTTGTGCCGGCGGTTACGCACTCACTAAAATCTTAAAGGGAACACTGCCGTCGGGACATATATGTCCCAAGATATTGCATCACAGTACCAAAGCGTTCTTTGGGACAAATTCATCCCAAAGTTCAATACCGTGGGGACAAAGATTTTTTGAATTTAATAAAAACCTCACTAATAACATTCAGTTGCTTAGTTTTGAACAAAATTTGCATTGTGCATTGTAACAAATCGGTATTGAAAGGGTTAAAAAGTAATTTGCATTACCGAAAAAATTTGCCTACCTATAACCACACCTTTAGGGAATAGTAAAAAACTGCCCTTTACTTAGTACCATTCCAAAACTGATTCAACATCAAGGTGTATTATCCAAAGAGGTTTACCAGTAAATTGTCAAAACTTAGAGGAAGTTGTGCACTGCGCGAAGAAAACTTCCTCCAAAGCGCAACGGTGCGCGCTCGGTTATTGCAGTCTTTTACATCTGCATATACACAATGGCGCCGGATGAAGTATTACCTTCGCCACAATAAACTACCATTACCTTCGCCACAATACCTAGCCAGATGATGACGTTTCACCGTGTTTTCGCATCTGGGGGAAACTGCCTAAAAATTAACTAATTTATTTTTGCGCGTGGTATATCGAATGAGTATACAAGACTCATGTTAATAATGTTGTTCTCTGACATACGTTTAAGGAAGAAAGCAAGATAAGCATATCATGACTACATCGTACAAAAATCTTAATTTTCTCCTTTCAATTTGCGCAGCTTTGGTCATCAAATGCTTTCCCATTTTAGATCGAAACTTTACTAGCAATTGCAAAACCAATCTAATTGATAAGATGGAGAAATGTAACCAGACTAAATATTTACCATAATCAAGCAACAAATGAAGTTTGCAAGTAATTTTATTCTTCTGTCATAATAGTGGTAAATTACCTAACATTCTATTATTACACAAGTCATCTTTCTTATGCTCATGTCGGTCGTCGGCAAAGGATTAATTTTATTTACATGCTTTGTTTACCTGACATTCTGAAACGTTTTCGAATTACTGTTGCAAAGCTTATGAAGTTTGAGTGACCAAATTTAACCTACATTAACTCACTAAAGAGGAATAGCCGGGTCTTTTGCCGTCGCAAATAAGTAAGCGGTAGACTACTTCTTTGTGAACTCTTTAAGGCCGAAAAAATCACTCAAATTATTACATCACCGAGGCGCAACGCCAGTTTTGCCTTTCCTCCCCCCCCCCAATTGCAGATTATCAAAACTCGGCGCTTAAGCCCATACAATTGCTGTTAGGACTTGTTTTTAGGACATCTTCCCAGATCTTTGACGCGCAAGTTAACTTGAGTTTCTAGTGCAAAAGACCTAGCAAAGTAAACAAGATACAATTTGCAAGCTTGGGCTTACTCGGATTAAAAACCAAAGATCATTTGTGATAATGGACAAATCAGTTATTTTCAATCGGTAGACCATGGTCCTTACTGGGCCAGTGCTTTCTCTGGACTTCACATCCAGTAAAATTAGAAAAAATTTTGGCTTGTTTTATATTTTGGACAATGGACAACACCCCTAAAATTTACTTCGATAACTTTTTTGAGGTCACATGAAATTGAGAAAAATGTATAACCGGACCACATGCTTTAGTGCATTTTGAAAATGAGTTTTGTGCTTCTGAGGATGTGTGGGTGTTGTCTTTTGGCTTTGTTCCTGATTAGGGGTAGCCACAGCGGATAATTTGTGATCTGCATTTTGTACATGACATTTATTTTACTGTCGGATGCCCTTCCTACCACCAACCCTCTCCTCGGAGGAAAAACTGGACCAACTGTCTTCGTCGTAAAGGTGGGGCATCCCATTAAGTGCATTGCCTATGGACACAGCAAGCAAACTCGCCAGCTTGTTTTCCACAATCTTCCTTTAAATGTCGAGTGCCAGGCAGGAAAGCTGTGGATACCATTTTTTAAAGTTTTTTGGTACGACTCGACAAGGGAATGAAGCTCAGGTCTTCCGACTGTGAAGCAGACGCTCAAACCACTATGCCATCACGTCGTCAGATGTTTCTGTGTATTTCAAAAATAAGCCCCCTGCCAAAGACGGTTCAAAAACACTGCACTAGATGAGGAGCGCCATAATAAACGAGCAAATTACGTTTGAGCAAAGAGTGCCGTTATACACGAACCATCGTTGTATGCAAACTTTAATGTATGCAAAACATTGAAATTCTACGGTGACAGCGGAAAACGTTCCGTTTTTGTATGCAAGTTGACGTCATAAATGAAGTGGTAAAACTAATTCTACTGAGCAAACAAATCGTGGAAAAAGTGCATACGTAGCTGTAAATCACTGTTGCATTTCTGTCATGTGATGTTTAGATGATACGTATAGCTGCCTTCGCAAAACTTTTGGACGAAGAACCAAAAATCTGAATAGGGGTAAACAACCTCTTTTGTTTACTTACCGTATACATCGAATAAATAGCAGTAGGCCACTAAAAATATCTTTTTTTACAACTCCAAGGTGTAACGGTTTGTTCAGCAATATCAGTCAAGTGTCGGTTTTGAGTCGATACGAAATGGTTTTCGTACATTTGGTAGCAATTTCACACTTGCACCGGCGGTTATGCACTTACTAAAACTCTAGAGGGAGTGCCGATTATGAGCTAATACTATATAATACTGAGCTCTGCTACCGACATTGCACTAAGCTACTATGTTGATGATTAGTGTAAAACATAAGTTCAAAACAAAAAACTGCACTAATTCAAGCCACATAATGATTCAAAAGTTGAACTTGCAGCTTTATAATTTCAATTTTGAAACTTTGATCAGTAGCGCCATGAAGTTGACAAATTTAGTAGATACACGAGTGGAAATAATTTTGAGAACTTGCATTTTAAGTCTTCTGCTTTGTCTACTTGTTAAGGGCTGCCAGTAATTCCGTAAATATGTCAGAGTAATTTTATCAAATATCCCAAACGCTGATCAGCATTTAAGGTTGGGGTTAGGGTTAGTTTTTGAGTTAGAACTTAGAACTGTAATTACTACGTGACAAATTTACTTGCAACCCTTGTGAAGACTGTGTGCAACCTTTCCTAATGAAATATAAGCATGGAGTCGGCATTATTGCAACTATGGAAAATATGACGGCAGTCATCTTTGCCTGGAACTTAGTGCTGGCAACTCCACAGTGAATCTCCAAACAGGTTAGCTTCAGTTGCCTTTGTCAAGTGCTGCACACATTGCACTCGTAACTAAAAATTCCAACCCACAAAAACAAGTAATAAAATATTAGAGGCATTTCTATGCACAATTCTATTCATGTTAGGAATAAATTCACATTATAACAAACCTTAAAGTGGTCATTGTACAATAACAAGGTGTTTAAAGTGTAAAAGGATCTAGTCAAGAGTTTTAACAAACCAAAGACTAAGCAATTATAGCTGAAGATCACTAGTGGCTGTATCTATATCTTTTAGATAATTGATCACAGGCAATCATTCAGCTTGAAGAACTGACGATTGCTTGTATTTAATTATCTAAAAGATACAAATCTTAAACAAACTCTAACATGTGTACAATGGCTTATTGCAATCAGTTTTGACTCATGAAGCGGGAAAACAAAACGCAATTATGGGCAGCACTAAATAGGCCTACAACAATGCAATTGGATGGTCTTTCATTTCATAAAATATGAAATTAAGGAAAACTATTAATTGAAGTACAGGAATTGAAGGAACAATAAAATTTACAGAAGTTGACAAAAACTAATTTCTGTAAGTCAGTAATTTCATACTACGGTGCAAATTTCTGTAATTCTATATTTTAGAATGATTTCTTGATAGCCATAATTTCTTATTTTGAAATGAATTTTCATATTCCCATGATTATTTAATTCCATATTTCAGTGGACCTTCAGCATTTCTGTATTTTAGTGATGCCCGAATTAGTGAAAACAAGGCAGACTCAAAAGAATATTTACCTAAAATAATTGCTTGCTGCTGCAAGTACAACTTTATGACATGGAAAATCTTGCTCTTCCACAGAGATGACAACATCAAAAAACTTTCCATCCTCTCTTAGCTTGTTCAATCCACTTAATAAACTCTTTGAAAAATTGTCATCAGCAAACCTCATCAGGTTCAGCCTTTCCATAATACAAAACTTATTTTTTTAATTTCAAAATTAAGAATAACAAATGTTTAAGACAAAATACACAAAAAGATACTGAAAAGAACCTGAATGTAATTATTATAAGTTAACATAATTAACAGAGCAACACTAAATTTACTCAAACAGCATGTTTCAGTTGAATACTGGTATTTTCTCTTAAAAGTCCTCAATGATCCAATTCAATATTCACGATTTTACATACCAGTACCAGTGTTGTATATAGTTTTGCCACTGATTTCTTTTCAGGAAGTGAGTATTTTGTCATCAACAACATTTCATCCTTGGAGGCTATTTTGCCATTACCAGTGATGCCATGGTGTAGTGGATAGTGCACCTGCCTTCAAATGTGATGGTTATGGATTCAATGGCAGGATACTAGTGCACACTGGGGTTACAATTTTTTTGATTTGTCATTGAAATTGACCAATCAGAAACAACCAAAAGGTAAATGTTTAATATGTCTTTAAATGTGACTAATCAAGAAGGTTTGATGAAAAATAGACTCCAAGAGTAAAATGCCATTGATGGCAACATAGTCACTGTTTTTAATCATAACATCATGAAAACAATTCATGGTAAAGCTACTACTCAGTTAACTAATTCACTTACACACTCAAAAAAACAAAACACTTTCAAAATTAGGGACCAAACAGGGCAACAAATTTGGCTCAGACCGGAGCTCTGGCCAGAAGTGAATTTCTGTGCTAACCCCAACTGGAGCTAAGAGCTCAAAATGCACGTCAGTGTGCATGCATGCACGATGAATCAAGAACTTTGTTCAAACCTAAGCACGTCTGATATGCCATCCCACAAAGTAGAACTCAGTTTCACATCATCACTTCTGCTGTGGAAAGCAACTATTCTCATTGTTTACCTGCTTTCAAGCAGTCACTACAACACATGTCATGTTGAGGCAAGCATGCATACAGTACATTGTCAAATACACACATTGCTTTTGAATTATAAACACTTAATGTTAGTGCAACAAATGCAGTGGGCAACACCCCTGCTCGGGCCATTTTTTAAGTTTGCTCTAGCTGTGGCTGGTCTGGGGCAAAAATAGCATCTCCAGTGAGAGCCAAGGCTGGGGCGGGGCTCTGGTTGCTCCCAATTTAAAATTATTTGTTTAGCTGTCATATTTCAATGCTTGAATCACATTAAAATCAGCGAATGAAAAAGTTTTTGAAGTCAAATGTCTTGTGCATCACTCACCAATAATAGCTGCTAAAATGCTTCTGAAAATTGATTAAGGAACTGCAGCAGCACAGCTATCTTTTTGACTCTGGTACCAGCAATTAATAGTTTAAACAAATTTAATTTTAAATGATCTTTACCAACTCAGAGCTTGAATTAATTTTGGCACCGCATAATCATGTTGATTTTCAAAAAAAGGTCTTCATCGGCAACTATTCAAAACCCTAACTTTGAACAAGTCTGTATATTTCAACCCAACAAAACAGAGATGATCTCAAAAATAGAAAAAAAAAAGCATTCGCAAGTAAGTTTAAGGATGAAACCCTAGTTTATTAAAATTTTCCTAATCCAGACATTCAAAGTAGAAGCAATCTCCAAATGAATAAAAAAACAAAGGTCCTCAATGAGCACTTAGCCAATAGGAGGCCCCTGATGAAACCTTTCCTCTGTCTCCTAAAATTCTCAATCGACCACTGGAACTGGATGTGACGCAACTTAAGCATAAACTGCAATGTTGTTAACGCATGATTAATTTTAAACAAAACATTCAAAAAGTAATTCCGACAAAACTCTCGTTTGAATGTGATTAATGACTTGATTATAGTCTTTATTTCGTTTCCCTTCATCATTTTAGCTGATTTTGAATCAATTTAGCTGATTTTTTGCGAGATTTGGTTGCTTGAGACTCCCACCCACCAAAGATTTTATCAACTAGTGAAGTATAGGAGCCTCGTTTCAAGCTGTTGTAATTCCATAATTTTTTCTTTCCACTCTTCTTTCTTGGCCATAGCAAATGACAGTACATCATCTCACTTCTCGATACTAGTGAACACACTTTACTCACGGTGGATGTACACAGGATACGTTTTCATCCAGGTTAGCACATTTCGTAGGTTTTTGTTTTCAAGCATTGGTATACGAAAATTTTTATCCGCTTGCATATTTATGTAGCGTTACATGGTACAACTAGTGGTGTGCACAACCAGTTTGGTCAAAAATATCTATTTGCCCCCAAAACGAGTACAATGTTGGTTTGTATTTTGCGGACAAAATTTGAATTTCAAACAGCAACAAATACTGTGGATCATCACGTAAATATGAAACGTTTTGAGCAAAAATGCCAGAGAGCAAAGTACATACAAAATCGGAAAACACACACACACACACACACACACACACACACGATGTACAGCAACTTTAATTGAAAATTGTTTCTTAATCGTGAAAAGGTTTAACTAAGATCTTTTCTTTCTTGAACAATGTGACAACGGATCCTAACTCGGTGCTCAAAATAACTAAAGAAATTAGTCCATTGTGACTCTACTACGAAAAAAGATCCTCTTTTGAGTTAACAAAAATACGCGGTAAAAACATCAGTGACAAAAAATACAAGAAAACAGCTCTCTCCTGGTAAAATAGACAGCGAAATCAGTAGTCTGTTGTGCAACGACACAAATACAAACATGCTATCACATTACCAAGTTTGGTGGGGTTATCGCCAAAAACTTCTCATCAGAATAAGCATAAACTTGATTGTGCTTGGCCTTTACAGGAAACGAAGGTAATGGACATGGCAGCCAGTCTACGAGAAACAAGACGTCATTCAATACCAAATCAAACAGCTTTCTCATTATTAGATTTCACTTAAATTTTGACAATCGATGCAAACATAAATTTGATAACACATTGCCGAGTTTTGCTCGGTGGTCGCCAAAATCCCGCCATCAAAATAAATAGAAACTTGATTGAGTTTGACGTTTAGTCTGCACTAAATAGTAGCGGATGGAGACTTACAAGAGACTAGAAATTTTGTTTATGGTTAAATTAAACAGCTTTCTCATTAACAGGTTTTAAGCATATTTGACGCTTGACAAAAATAGAACTTTGCTGTCACATTGCCGATTTTGGCTGGGTGACCATCAAAAATTGTTCATTGCAATAATAATGATTACAGTGGTGTAAGTTTGAAAGGTACTGCAGGTGCGCGTAAGTGAAAAGGTTTATGGTATAGAAGTAAATTTGTCTAGTTCGGATATGCCATATTGCCACGGTAATATTTAAGAATAATAGGCAAGTAATTTTAGACGCATTAATTCAGAAATTCTCCGAATTTTTATAGTCTCAACGTCATGTTTGGCAAATTTAATTAACGTTATTGGTAATTAGGTAACCTTTACTGGTACTGATCATATCCTGGTGTCAAGATCTGTTTGCTATTACGATTAGCATCAGTTTATGGCAGCCATTTTTGCTCACTGGTCTGGGTTAGTCCGCAGAATAGCTTACCTCCACAAGAGTGGAGCAGAGTGATTGTACAATTCTAGCTTCAAGTGTTTCGCGAGTTTTATTGATTAAAAAGGCTTTCGTTCAGTCCTTGTTTTTGCATCTATATTATTTTTATTCTATTTTCAAAATTTAAGCCAAGAGGTTGATGTTACTTTTATGTGGATGAATAAGAGGATAAAACAGTGAGAAACTTTGTAATGTAGACACAGTTTAAGTAATCGTCCAGTCATGATATTCAGTCATCTTAATGAAGTACAATAACGTGCTACAACTTCAGAAAAAAAAAGAAAGTCCTTCAAAAAACATAAAAATGGACACATTCTTTAAAATACATTTAAGAGACATAAGAATTTTATCAGAATAAGAAATGGTTTTAAACAACAACGTGCCATATAAAATATATGTAAACTCTGAACCGTTTTGTTTCTGAGCTGTGGAAATTACTTTTGATACTTAACCCCTGCTTTCTTTAAGCAGGGGTGTAAGCAGAAATTAATTGAGGAGGTTTAATGCGAGAATGGTTTTTTGCAAATTTCACCGGTGCCGGTAAAGACCTTTTTTTTCTTTTGAAGATTAACATTGTAAGTGCTAATTTAGAAGAAGTGTATGTTACCGTTACAAGCACAATGGTGACATTTATAAAATTTTTCTGAGGGGGTGTGAGAATGACTTTTTGCAAATAAATTGCTGAAGATAACATTCAACTCTTCCTAAAGGAGTTGGTGCGGCAAAACCAGATTTTAACTCTCTAACTCCCACGCCAAGTGTACCATCGTTGGTTAGCTCTGAACCAGTCGAGTTGTTTTTTTAGGGCTAGTGATATCAGCACTACGGATCCTTTCTGCTTTATCAAACAAAACGAGGACACGGTTGAAACTTTCTTGGAATTTTTATTTAACTCTTTCGCTCCCGCGAAAATAGCGAAAAAATGTCTGTAAGGTGGCAGTGCGAAAAACTGTCATAATCAATCATAATTATGTACCTCAAGTTTGTTTGTAAATCATTACTCAGCTGTTTACTTCTACATTAACCCTATTCGGCCCAAGCGGGGCAATAATTGCTCGAGCAATTTCCTCTTAAGTACAGTTTTGTCCACAATGACCCTACAATATCAAGATTTCATGACTTTTCCTAAAAATTATTCAATTTATATTTGACAAAAATTGAGTTGACTGTTGGTTGTAGATCGAAAGTTATTAGCAAATTTATACACATGACTGCTAAAATATGCAGACATATAGCTGAAAGATAAAAAAGATAGTAACCTCACTCTGCGCTCGTCGTAGCAGCCTGAGAGCGAAGCGGGCAAGTTGTAAATTTTTGTTTTTTGTTTTATTTGTTTTATTTGTCATATTTATCCTCCATTCACGAGAAAGCGAATTGTATCGTTATACTTTGGACGGGAAGTCCGCACTCGCTTGGGAGTTGCCTTTTTCGAGGTTTATGGGCCACCTGTCTGCCACATAAAGATGGGGCGTCCCGTTAAGTGCCTTGCCCAAGGACACAACATGCGAGCTTGCCGGCTTGTTGTCCACAACTTCCCCTAAATGCCAAACGCCAAACAGGGAAGCTGCAGATGCCATTTTTTAAAGTCTTTTGGTATGACTCGACAAGGGGAATGAACCCCAGGTCTACCGACTGCAAAGCGGACGCTCTAACCACTACGCCAGCGCGTCGGTTACTACGCCATCGCGTCGGTTACTACGCCAAACAAGAGCTAACCAAAGTTCACAAAAAACTACTTAGAATCAATTGCCATATATAGCATGTACATTCCTTAGAGAAAGTAACTTATTGTCTGGCTGTGACTTGAGAAAATAGAGTAAACGCGTTTTTTTCGAACAGACAACGCATTTGTTCTTGAATCGTATCATCACAAGCAAAGTGACCGTTGATGAGTGATGAGCAATATCACTTTGCCATCGCATTGCTAACTTTTAGAGTAAATCTTTGTCATACATAATTGTAATTCCACAACACGTGTTGTTACGGGACTGTTTCTACCGTGCAGCTAGACAGATATAAAAGTATGGTTATATTTTTGTAGTTTTCAGGAGAAACGTCACCCAGTAACGAATTGTCAAATATTCGGAAAATCGTTCTGTGCGATGCTTCAATAAATAAATGCCCGCGTGTAAATATACACAGTAACAAACACAATAATGAGAAAAAAGCCTGTTCGGTCATTTGAAAGCATAACAAAAGTTTTCAAATTGTGACCTACATTGGTGGCTCCATATAATTTTCCCGGACTTAATTAAGCAATAATATTCAAAGTGTCAAAAACAGCGGAGAATATTTTTCACAAAGCTTTCTCTAGATCACAGAAATGCTAGTACGCAATTTTGGCTTAATTATCACAAAAGCTTCTTCACAATTATCCTAATTCTGGTTTCACGAAACCATAAACTACCCAAAAAAACTAAAACAAAGTCAGTGGTATGTTTAGTGTAAACTGTGTAATAAATAATGATCAAACGATTCAGCCACTACGCTATATTTCGAAGTGTAATGTTGCTTAAATTTTTTGCTGCAACAAGTTTGCCATGCTGTACGATAGGTTTGCAGTTACACTTTCTGTCAAAGCAGAGATTTTGCAAGTAAAATTATTGCTAAAATGTTTCATGGAAAAAGAATAAAAAAATTTAAAAAGAAGCTTGAATCGCAAGTTCACGAGGCAATTTTTAATGTTTCATAGATATTTAGAATTGACATTTTGTCAAATGAAATAAAATTTCGCGACAAATAGCCAACGCAGCTCAAGTTCATCAAACCCCTGACATCTTTCGCCCAAATTAAACTTTAACGTGTAACCAGAATTAAAAATAATAGATGATTTATCGGCACAACGAAAAACAAATATTATTGCGTTTGTATTTTGAAACTAGATTACAAATTATACTGATTGTTAAGAAATTCATGCTTCCAATATTCATACGAAAATAGCCTGAAATCTTTGGCAACCCCTAAGAGCCAATTGTAATGAAGGCAGACAGCTGCCAACATTGTTTGCTTGTTCATGAAAAGTAGTGATTTGGATAATTTTATGCAGATGTCAAGTAATTTTTTCAAACATTTTGCTGGATAGACAAGGTTCATTGTTTTAGTAACAAAACTCTCGATCGTCGTTCTCGCAAATTTATTTGTTCAAATATGTTTACTGTTCATTCAAAATATGTTTACAGACGCATTTTTTATTGTTTCTAAAGTTACAAATCGGTAATTCCGGCAGCGACATTCAACTGAAATCTTATCTATTTATTTGTACACTATTCTCCGGAATGTCTTGTCAGCATTTGC
The DNA here is from genome assembly GCA_963675345.1 of Trididemnum clinides. Taxonomy (NCBI): domain Eukaryota; kingdom Metazoa; phylum Chordata; class Ascidiacea; order Aplousobranchia; family Didemnidae; genus Trididemnum; species Trididemnum clinides. Next base: position 3,053,107 of record OY776305.1, on the reverse strand, counting down.
CCTTGAACAACAACACTATTTTGCTTTAATTTGTTACTCTCTTGTTTTTGTGCTCATTAGTCAAATAGACATAGCACTACGCAACTTATTATCCGGAATGTCTTGTCAGCATTTGCCCTTGAACAACAACACTGCATTCCTTTGATTTGTTACTGTCGTGTTTTTATGCTCATTTGTCAAGTAGACATTTCACTACGCAACAGGGTTATTCATTGCGTAAATTTCCAACAAATTTCTTTTTAGTTTATCACTCTTGTTTTTGCATCATCCTTTGTTCTGTAATTAGTATGTTTTTATGCATCTACGCATTTATGACGTAGAAAACTGCCCCACCATTACATCATCACTTGTGTTCTTTGCTTTTGATGTTTGATAGCGAATGGTATATAAATATCTCACTTTGCTCTTCATAGACGCATTGTCGAACAATGCGAGTCCAAAAGCAAGTCAAAGATTTGCGATTTGTCAACTATAAAGCGCCTATGGTAGAGTGATTTATAAAAGATAAAAATGGCGTAGGATCACTACTTTCAAAACAAAGTGTTTTTTGCGTTTTTATCTTGGTAAACATTAAACTGGTGCCAGGCGTAACTTATACAGAAAAGAAATTGTACAGCTAACGCTGGTGTCAACTCTAATGCTAACAACGTTTTGACAGAGTCCTTCAGTTTTCGTCAAGTAAACGCTTAAAAAAGGGTTTGCCTAATAAAGACCAAAAGGACTCTGACAAAACGTTGTTAGTATTTTAGAGCCACATATAAGTTTCTCAGCCTTTTTTGTTCCGTGGCCCATTTTGAGGAGCCGCGAATCCTTGTGACCCAGTTTCTTGCCGTGGCCCACTTTGATTACGTCTGTGATGTGATGGTGACAACGTTGCTGGGATTAGCATCAGAACTTATCACAGCAGAGGTGATCTCCAAAAAAAAAAAATGATTTATTGCCTCCCAATGCTGAGGATGGCCAGTCCGCAGTCGGAGTTGATTTACAAAGGAAAATATGGTCATTGTGCCTCCCATTCATGGGTGCTGGTCCGTATGGCGGTTCATATGCACCACTATTACTCAACCTCATTCGACTTGCAAACCCATTTTTAAAGTAACGCAAAAGTCTGTGGCCCACCTGACTTACGTGCTGTGGCCCACCTGACTTACGTGCTGTGGCCCAGCGGTTGAGAACCAATGTTTTAGAGCTACATTATATTTTTGTCGTGTTACACAGTAAACTTCTGGCCATTATCAAGAATTACTTTTTGATAAATGCCGCTTTACTAAGTGCTAGTCTACAAATTCAAAGACAAAATTTTATGTAGCTGAAGCAATTGAACATTTAGCTTAATAATTATTAGGGTGACAAAAATGATCAAATTCTTCAGTTATCACCATTTTCTTATCTACAAGGGAGAGTCATAAAGTTCTTAGACAAGTGCCGTAATTTCAAAATGCGCAAAGTTTTACTTGTTCAAACATGTCTTTATGGTTTCCCCAATTACCTGCATACGTTTTGTCATTCTATCTAACGGCAATATCAAGATAAATGGTATCTCAAAAGAGCTAATAATTTTCGCTAGTAATGGCCGAAAAACGTCAAGGAGAAAGCTGCACAGTCAAATTTTGTTTCATCACGACAAGGTTCTTGCACATTCTTCTGGGGCTGTCAGGGCCCTGTTACAATAATTTCAAAAGGAAAACACTTCCACACCCCCATATAGTCCAGATTTATCTCCCCCTGACTTTTTTGGTTTCCAAACTAAAGGAACACCCTAAAGGCACCGGTTTAATTCTTTAGATGAAGCAAAAAAGCAAGTAATTTCATTGTGTCAGAGACATTCCCTAGAATTCTACAAGGAAGGAATTTACAGGTGGAAGTATAGATTGCAAAAGTGTATGGACAATAATGGAGCTTGTATGGAAAAATAAGTGTAATCAGTTGCGAAATAAAAATTTTATAGCATATGTCTGAAAGATTTTTGACTCACCCTCGTACTTGTATTGATGACTGCCTATAACTCATAAACATATTTCCTTAATTTAGACTATCCCACATGACTACAAAATATTAAAAAACTCATTTTGTAACAGCAGCCTTTTTAATCAGCTTTGGAAGACTGAGGCTGCTGAGACAGATGTATATAGCCGAATTTTACGCGTATTCCAGAATTCACTTTCACCCGATGTTATAAATATTTGTATATTGATGCTGTATCAATGTGGGCAAGCGCTAGAAGTACGGTTGTCTGAAACACGGAAATAATTTACCAAATGAAGCACACACAAATGAGATCAGAATGCGGGTTCAATTACAACGCAAGTTATGCTGGAATATCACATGCACAAAAACGGGATTAGACTACGGGTTCAGTTATAACACAAGTTATAGTCAATTTTCGGATTAATAATTTAAATATTAAAGAATCAATGTAAAGAAAAACCAGCGGCATAAATAGGTAATAAAAAACAAGTATTACAGTTGAGCTTACCGGACTATGACGGAACCGATCCAAAATATACACAGAACGTTCAGTAACTTGTAATCCAAACAGCAATGGCAATCTCCAACGGTTATTTTATACAAATCTTCCAACAGTTAAATTCACACAAATATTTTGACCGTTCTCACAGTTGTAACTTCCCAATCAATCTCGTTTTACAAACGTTTCTTTGGCTCGGTCTATTTGTATAGGCAAGCAGCAAGCGAGCAAAGCTTTGCTGATGGAGAATGCAGCGCAGCTGCAACAGCACAGCGGCAATGATGCAAAGACGCGACGCCGATATGAAAGCAAGAAGCGTGCGCGCTTGAACGCAAATCCTGAATACTCGGGGCAAAGGGCACAAAATGCAACTACCAACAGTATGACAAGATGAACTGAGTATCAGGTCTGAATCGAAAGACTGCGGGTTTAAAACTCAGAACATTTCATGTAAAATTTATACGTGTAAATTCAACACATTTTATTTGGCAAATAAAAAAACTGTTGCTTTTATAAAGTTGTGCGTAACACACTAACAAACTCTGTTTTTAAATTTTGAGACAGATAAAAATTACAAGTTTGATGCCAAGATAAAGCAACTGCATCACCATGAACAATTCCACTTGTTTTAATGCTGCAGAAGTTGAAGATTTAATATTTGAACTATCTGAATCAGAAGATTTTGAAGAAGTGCTATGTTCTGAATCGGAAAGTGATGACGACTATTTTGCCACTCCTTCCACGACTATTTTGCCACTCCTTCCAGCTGCAAACTTATAGGCGTAAACTTATATCGCCATTACACCTAATTTCAAAAACCACCTATCTTCAACCCACACCTAAATCATTCTGTTACTACTTTTCATCTCGTATTTTGTTTATTTACAGTACAAATTGATATCTTTCTAGTGATTGTCTCTAACATATTGTTGCATAACATCCAGGTTACCTCAATTTTGTGTATGAGAAAACTTCCTAGTTTACAACTCGTGGCCATTAATCTAAGAGTAATTGATAATACTACCTTGACAGATATTGTTCTTACAGCTGAGAAAGTAACTTTTCACTAAACTTTTTTGAGAGCGTACTACAAAGTTGATTGGGGTTATCACAGGATGTTCACATTGACCAAGGTTTGTGCTGCATAGAGATGGGTTATTCTGAACAATTACATCTTATTTCTAAATTTGTTAATACTTAAAACTGCAAGCGACTTTAATAAATAATAAACATTTCAAATTTCAAACGTTCTCGATCTTTTCAAGAATTAAAATCTATAAATGGGATAATTTCAAATAACGAAGATATACAGTGTGTCCAAAAAATAGGTACCGTTCAAAAAATTTACGTATTTTCCATCATTTTTTCACAATAAGTCGGTACTGTTCAAAAAATTTATGTATTTTTCATCATTTTTTCACAATAAGTCGGTACCGTTCAAACAATTCACGTATTTTCCATCATTTTTTCACAATAGGTCGGTACCGTTCAAACAATTCACGTTGCACATAGAAGCCCCCTGCGCATGCCTCTGTCTTCAAGGATGTAGTGATGCGATACACAGCCCATGACAAGACTTGATTTTACAAAAACTACAACTGTCAGGGTTTTGCAGTATTTTGGCTTTTCCTGAATGGAAATTTGTAATAGCGTGTGAAAAAATGATGGCAAAATAGAAATAGTCTTTTCCCAAATAAACAATTTCGTAAAAAATTTTCATTAGAAGTGCTAGTTTTTGAATTCGCATCGCTGCATCAGTTATATTGCGTCAGCGTAAACTCAGATTACGACGATGCTGCAGTCAATTTGACGGCGGGATAGAATTTTGTTAGCTTCCACGTTTGTCATTATAAGAAATTCAATTCCTGAATTGAAACCTCACAATAAAGTAAACAAGAATCTTTTTTTATGATAAGACCTTGTTGCCAACAAAAATTTTCTCTCAAAACGACCAATCATTGAGGCATTTGTTATAAATTTTTCAATTCCATCACAAAAAAGTGTTTGTTGACAGTAAAATCTAATATTGCTGGTAAATTCAGATTAGCGAGTAACCTGCCTGCGTTGTCTTGACTTAACAAAAAATGTTGAAAAAATCACAATAGTTGTTTCGATTAAAGGTTTTGTTATGTGGTGTGCAATGAGTCCAAATCAATACTTTGGTAGTCTGCGGTTTATTTTATCGGAAAAAATTTCCATTGGCTAACAGCTTGGCGGTAACTATACTGGCAGAGATACTACCATATCATTTAACTTTGTTTAGCGTGCTATAAACGCTGAACTCAATCAATTAATCAATCAGGTTTATTTTGGTCTGAACAAACGATAAATTTAACTTTGAACAACCGATAAATTCAGCTCTAAATCTGTAAAACAAAAAAAAAACCATCACAGCAATTGAATATGGCCTGTTCAGCCAAGGAAGCACCCAATAACTCAAAGGCTATCTAGCCAAGGTGCTTCCTGTCGAGCAAATATATTTCCTGTCGAGTAAATAATGCTCAGCAAATAGGTGCAGAAATAACAAAATTAAAAATAAGTTTAAGAAGGCAGCAAAAACGACATCAAACAACAAAATAGTGTCATAAAGTCATTAGTAAATTTGAGGTAAAACTAGTCTACAAAGGGCAAAGTTTAACACGATAAACAACACGTAGGCGCCTATAGAAAAAAAAACGAAATCCGAAGAATTTCTTTGTAGTCAAGTTCCAGTACATACACTAGTGTACCTAAAGGTGAAGTTACTGTGCTATGGCTCCCCCTCAGACCCTAAAAATGTAAAGCAAAACCAAGCAGTTTTAGCCAAAGCAAACCTGGTTTTTCGCGAGTATTCTGGGTTCGCCCTAGATTTCGATTTTTTTGTGAAAAATCCTAGTCGCTCAGACCACTTGGTGGTAGAAATCTGGACTGGACTATCTGGGTGATGCAAAACAGTTATCAAAATTTGTTGTGCTTTTGAAAGTGAATAAGAGTTGTAGAGGGCAGCCAACCTTTTAGAGGAAAGACATATAGCCGCATAAACCACGATTTTAAAAGCGATCTTCGATCCATTTATTCTGCTACTTATGCAAAATATCACCTTTCTGCAGAGTGGTTTGTGACAACCACGTTTAAAAGAAGCGAAATAAAAGTTTAAAAGATAGCAGAAGTTTGGCTTCTCTAAATCAAAGTTTGCTGTATCCCCCTTGTTTCTCAAGAAATGGGAAGGGTGTGAACAAGCTGCTGTTTCATTGTCAGTGACGGCATATTCTATTTAAACTTGATATTTTCTGAATCTTCAAGAAATTCCCTGTTCAAAAATACATAATGTTACATGGTTTAGGCTAACCTGTAGCAGATAATGACTGATCATATTTTAGGTACTAAATTTAACTACCAAAATTTGTTACCGGTCAGTACCGGTCAAAAAAAGGTCATTTGCTTCAGAAAATTGCAACGTGTAGAAAACCTAGGCTTTTAGGTAAGCTTTGAGTGATGTACTTTGAAAGCTTATTTCCTTAGCATCATCTTGCGACCATTTCTAAAAAAATTGGTAGAAAATAAAATCTGTAGTGATCTTTGAGGTGAGGGTACCTCTTCAATTTTGAAGACAACCCCCCCCAGTTGGGGTGTTAATTTGCATAAAATTTGCATATTCAAAAAAAATTTTTTTTTTCTATTTGAAATCCTCAAGAAATGTGGATTTCAACGATATATCACACTTAATGTAGAAGTTGACAGCTGAGTAATGATTTACAAACAAACTTGAGGTACATAATTATGATTGATTATGACAGTTTTTCGCACTGCCACCTTACCGATATTTTTTTTGCTATTTTCGCGGGAGCGAAAGAGTTAATTAACATGCAGGTTATTTTAATATAGTTTAGCGATAGCTTGTTTTTCAACCAATGGTCAATTATGTTTAGCTCGTTGTTTACCTTATTTTCCAAATTATTTAAGTTTGGTCACTCAACATAAGAAGGGTGTCATCTGCAAATAGCGTAGGGTCAAATCGAGTTACTTGGGTCAGTTATCAATGTAGAGAAGGAAGGAGTAGCGGCTCTAGGCAAGATTCTTGAGGGACTCCGAAGGAAATTTTTAATAATAAGGATCTATGGTTATTAATTTTTGTATATTGTGAAATATTATGGTTTTCTTTTAACATGTGATTTGCGAGATGATATCGACCTGTACCGACAGCTTCGCTATGTCTATGGTACAGCGAATAGACTTCCTAGTAAATTCTCTGACTGTTGTAAAAACGTAAGAAATTAGTTGTTTCGCACGTTTATATATAGTTTCTATGGCAGTAGTATTTGGTCGTCTTATCGACAATCTCCCTTTCACCGTCTCCGGGTAAGCTACAATAATGCTTACAGGATATTATTTAACTTGCGTCGTCGAGTAAGTATATCTTCGACTCTTGTGCAGAACAATAAATGTACTTTTCAATCATTGATTCAAAAATACATTGCTTGCTTTATGATTCGATGTGCAAATTCTTGTAATATCTGGATTTCCTCACCGGTAAATTGTAATGATTTCTTAACCAGCCAGTTTTACAAACACTTTCTACTCCTTCATGATCGTTAAGCTTTTGCCTTCTTAGGGATTTCAAACATCTCTGCAACTCTGTGCTTATACTCTGTGTCTGTTTGTTTGTGTGTTGTTTATGCTTTGCGTTTGTTTGCTCTCGTTGAGCTATTCTACTGTGATTTATGCTGGACTAATGTTGACTTTGCTGAAAGTTAACGGGTCTGTTGAATGAATAAATATCATGTTGACATCTATTTGATAGGTGGCTTTTGAATAGTTGCAGCAGAAATCCACGAATTCCAAAATTATGCTCCATTTTGTGCTGTAGTATTGCTTGGTGTACAGTATCAAACACTTTTGTTAAATCTAGAAAAACACAGTAGATATACAGACTGCAGTCTATAGTGTTTGTTATTCTATCGTATATGCTGCATATAGTTTGCGTAGGGGACATGTTTTTCCGAAAGCCAAACTGCTGCTTGCTCAGCATGTCATATTTTTCTTCTATATATATAAAAGTCAATGTCTGTGTGTGTGTGTGTGGGTGTGTCTGTGTGTGTGTTCCCTATAGGAAGAAAGGTTAAAAAGTTTACATAAAAACTAAAAGTGTATTCTGATGTAAAATTTTCCGAGGAAGACAACGGAAGTTGTTCCGAACCTCTAAGTGCCCCCCTAAGGGAGCTATGGGGGGCAGAACCCCCCTTTGAAAATTCAAATATATTCAATTTAGATGAAATTTAAACCATATGTATAAGACACTAAATTAGAAAGCTTTCCAAAATTTCAGCCTTTTTCGACTATATTAGGGGGCAGAAAGCCCCCTTGAAAATCTAAAGTTTTTGTTAGGTACCACAAACAGTCTGCATATCTACTGTGTTTTTCTAGATTTAACAAAATAAAAATCCAAATTTGATGGTTATGAGCAAGACTGTACTTTTAAAAATCCCTAGCAGATTTACCCGTCGTAGATCGGGTAAATATAACTTTTTCCAGGGAAGCCAAGTACGGTGTTTTTATCTCGATGAGAATCGTCTATGGGGGGGCTACAAGCCTATGGGGCTCTACTAGAGGCCTATTTGTACTGTTGTACGACGAAATAAAAATCATGAAAACACATTAAAATATGGTTATTCAATGTAAAAATTTAATCAGTCTTTGCATTTTACCCGATCAACGACGGGTAAATCTGCCAAGTACGGTATTTTGATTTTGATCAGAATCGTCTATGGGGGGCTACAAGCCTATGGGGCTCTACTAGAGGCCTATTTGTACTGTTGTACGACGAAATAAAAATCATGAAAACACATTAAAATATGGTTATTCAATGTAAAAATTTAATCAGTCTTTACATTTTACCCGATCAACGACGGGTAAATCTGCCAAGTACGGTATTTTGATTTCGATCAGAATCGTCTATGGGGGGATACGAGCCTATGGGGCTCTACTAGAGGCCTATTTGTACTGTTGTACGACGAAATAAAAATCATGAAAACACATTAAAATATGGTTATTCAATGTAAAAATTTAATCAGTCTTTACATTTTACCCGATCAACGACGGGTAAATCTGCTAGTAATTTTCTAAGTAAGAGCAAATACGAGCAAAAATAAGTTTTTCTAAAATTCTACTGTATGGTAATAATGAAGAAATTGGCCAGCAATGGGTACACAGATTAGGGTTCCATTTTTTGTAAATGGGCATGACTTCAATCATTTTTAGTGCATTTGAAAACTCACCTTGTTTTACTCAGCAATTTAATAAGTCACTAATATATATACGGTGAAAGAATCAGAGTGCTGTATTTGAGGAATTTAATGCTGAAATCATTTTCTGTAACCGATTTTTTTGCTTAAGGAATAACAGTAGTTACCTCTTCAGGTTTAGTTGGCGTGAAAAAAAAATTTTTAATTGTTACCTTTCTGCTAGTAGTCGAGTGATCGTTTACCAAAGGAGTAGGTTCAGACAAGTTTTTCCTAGGTTAGCAAAAAATTGATTAAAAGTATTGCAAATTGCTTCTTGATCGTTCAAAAGTCCCTCACCCCTGTCTTTAACTCTGTGAGAATAGCTTTTATTTTGCTTTTTAGTTGAGCTGAACATTTTATAATTTTCCATGTCTGGTCTTGATTGTTTTTATTAACCTTGGCTGCTTCGTTACTGTGATTTTGTTTTGCAGATTTAATTACTCGATTAAGGAAGTTGCGATATTTTTTGTAATCATTAAATGCAGCAGCGTAGAAGCGTTTTTGAAGTTTAATAAATAATTTATTTTTTCGTGCAATTGACTTCACTAGGCCTCTTGAAAGCCAGTGTTTGGCAAGTAGTCGTTTCTCTCATCGAGAAGTATTTTTAAATGGATCACTGGTATTTACGTTCTTATTATATATTTCAAAAAATTTTCGCATTGATTGTGGACACTTTCATTATTATTGAAAGTATTAGTATTTAAGTCATTTGCTAAATTTTGCAGGAACTTTTCATGAACAAATTCAGACATAGGCCTATCTCGGATTTGATATCGCTTGGTTTATCAGAATTGGTTGCTTTTGCAATCATTATGACAAAAGTGCCAAAGTGATCACTTAAATCCGAAAGAGCGACACCGCCAATGTAAGAATGTTTAGAATTATTCACATAGATGTGATCAATGAATGTTTTAGATTGATCAGTAATGCGCGAGGCAGATCAATGGTGCATTTACATGGCGAACTTATCATATTATCAACATATTTGGGGCAAAGTTCCTCTTCCAAACTTTACTTGAGTCAATATTAATATCTCCAAGAATGCTTATTGTGATGAGCGGTTTTAGGTGATCACCCCGCCAAACTTGGTAAAGTGATAGCAAATTTATATTTGCGTCGTTGTACAACAGGCTACCGTTTTTGCTATCTTTTCTATAACGGAGAAAGCTGTTTTCTTATTTTTTGTCATTGATATTTTTACGGGTATTTTTGTAAAATTAAAAAAGGATCTTTTTTTCCTAACAGATTCGCTGTGGTAGAATTCAAAATAGACGTCAAAAGTGTGATGTGTAGGGCTTATATGACGTGATAACTTGAGCGTACTTATTTATTCGGAGAAAATAGACCTGTTATATTTTTATCAATGTTAATGCTATATTATAAATCTTTCGCTTAATGCAAAGTTATAGTGCATTTAAGTTGATGATGTTTATATTGCTACCTGTTTTCTCTTATGGTATTGTTGATGAAAACAATTAAACTAAAACTTAAGTTCTGTGGTTACTAATTTAATTTCTGTGGTGCTTCCTTTTTTATCTTGCTTGTAGCCGAGTTGGATATAGCTGAGTTTTGGGTCATGCAATTTTTTTGAGAATTGACTGGCCTATGTGGTCTGACTGATAAGTTACCATAGTCAATTAATCGTAAAAACAATCCAAGTTGAGAGAGACAAAGAGCGAAAGAGATTGCTCATTCGACTTTTATGTGTTTGAACATTTAGTCTACAACAAATTCACAAGCTTAGGGTTGGCTACAAAAATACTTGGGATAATACAAAAATCTAGAGGTATTTAAGAACTTCTAGATGTCTGGTTATCAACTCAAGTTATTTCCTGATTTATACAATTACAGGAAAATAAAGAAACGATTTAAGGTATGCGTAGTTTAAATGTTTTTGGTATACAATGCGCCAAAGCAGAAGCAGCATTTGTTTTCACAATGTGTTGTACTAAAATGCAGACCTCCCATGAAAATGTCCCACAAAATAAGATGCTACTGCAATGCAGAAATTTTGAAGCATTGCATATCAGCAATTGTTCTCATTAGTACGTGTCTGCAATGTCTGCTTTATGCAAGGTTAGGGTTTCAAGTCAGTGAGGGTTGGGGTTATAATGAAGGAATTGGCTGTTTTGCCTTCCATGGCATTTTGCCCTTGGAATTTTTTTTTGTATTTGCCATATATGTCCTCCATTCACAATAAAGCGATGTATTGCTATGTTTTGGATGGTAAGTCCGTACTCACTTGGGAGTTGCCATTTTCAGGCCACCTGTCTTCCACCTAAAGGTGGGGCGTACCGTTAAGTGCCTTGCCTAAGGACACAACAAGCAAACTTGCCGGCTTGTTCTCCACAACCTCCCATAAATGCTGAGCGCCAAGCAGGGAAGCTGTTAATACCATTTTTTAAAGTCTTTTGGTATGACTCAACAAGTAGAATGAACCCCAGGTCTACCAACTGCAAAGCGGATGCTTTAACCACTATGCCGTCGCATCGGTCATTTTTTGCTATTCTGATTAATGTGTCTTTAAGTGAATATATTTGCTACACGTACTGTACTGATGCTGCAAATATATTTGCTACAGTGGATATACAGCATGTACTAATGCTGCGAGCATATTTACTGCATGCATGTACTGTACTGATGCATGTACTAATGCTGTGGTGTTGTGGATAATGCTACTGCCTTAAAATGTGACAAATACAGGATTGAGTCTTCACAAATGGGGTGCACTGAGGGGGGGGGGGAGGCTAGTATGTAAATGTAAGGGATATTGTGTGCTAGAGATTAAATTTTTGTGTTTAACATGACATAAAAGGTGCCTATTTTGCCATCTTATTTTGTCATACACAATGAGTGTGCCTTAAAATAAGCATGTTGGCTGTAATGCTGTGGCATAGTTAATAGTATTGCTGCCCTCAAATGCAATAGTTTCAGGTTTAAGTCTTTGCAGACTGGGTATTTCAACAAGGCACTGTACATTTGGAGGGTACTTGGTTGCATCCAGTCGTGTGTTTAACCAGTCATGGTATTTGACTAATCACAAACAACTTTCTTTTATATGTTTTTATATGTCTTTCGGAATTTCTTCCTTTGATTTTTAGATTTATTTATTCATTAATGTATTGGATGTTTTGTTTAAATTTATTCTTGTGTTAATTTTGTACTTCACCTTTAAGTTGCATAACATTACCTCCCGTTGGTAAATTAGTAGTTGATGTAGTTTAGTTTTGCATTTTTTTAATCAATTCGAGATTTGTGCCTTTAGAGTTTGGAGACATTTTTAAATTGGAGATTTTCGTCTTTTAAGTTTAGTTGGCAAAAGACTTTAACAATATTTTGTTTTATCCATTTCCGTAATTGTTCTATCTCAGCCCAGAGTCAAAGACAGTAAACTGCTGCATGTCATTGAAATTGACCAATCATAAATGTTTAACTGCAAAATAGATTCCATGAGTAACATGCCATTGACAGCAAAATTGCCACTGCCTGTAATTTTTTGCTTGTGCCTACTTTCATGCCATGTAGTGATAATGATTTGATATCTATATACAGGTTGACCACCATTAATCCAGAATCATTGGGACATGGGGGCTGCCAGATTAGTCATTTATTTTCTTAGAATCCACAAACCCAGTTGCTAACCACCTCATCTTATAATTAAGATATCCTTTAAATCAGTACAAGTTGGTAAATAAAGAAAAGACAAGTGAAATGTTTACGATATACAGGTAAAATAAAGAGTTCAACCTTTTCTGTTAGGGATAATGACTTGTGTTTGTGCTTTACACCATGAGAAGTATTTCTAATTTTCATTGGAGCCATGACTGAAAAAATGACCTTTTACAAAAATAAAGGTTAAAAATAAAGTGCAGTGTAGAAAAAGCTTGCCAGTTTCTTGATGCAGAAAACAACACCACCAAAATAGTAGCAGCCACTGACCCAAGCTGGCGCAGTGACCTGGAAATTTTGAAATTACAGTACGGAGGACAGGTACTGTTTTCTAGGTCAAATTAGTACTGGATAACTGATTGTCTGGCTAGCTGTTTGCTGGATTAATGATGGTCAACCTGAACTGATTTTGGTTGCTGCATAGAACTGTGGACCAAGAGCAAAACTACATCAAACTTAACTTAAACTTAAATACTTGTTATTGACATATCACAAGCTGAGTGTTTGCAATGTTAGGTTGTATGCTGCATGGTTTACAAGAACTGCCATTTGCATTAAACTCATGCATTCGTTTCAAACTATGGATAGCACATATGCTTTTTGTGGGAGTGACTGCTGATTCGTTTCATGGCCTACCAAACCTACTGCCCATTTTGTGTTACATGAGTGAAATTGAGTTCTCTTATGCTTCTACTCTTCTTGCATACCTTGTGTTTAAAGAGTGGAATAAGTTGTTATATCATTTCAAATCATTGTACTTAAACAGGAGGCATATTTGCTATTTATGATTCATTACTGTGTTATAAATTGTAACACAATTATGTGCCAATCAATAGCCATTGTGTCATATTGACAGTGTGGTGCAATAAACCGAAAGTTAACTTATTATTGAAAGGCTGTGCAGTGTGAGTTTCATTGCGTTGCTGCTTATGACAAGGCTGAGGAGAGCAGCCAATTGCTTTCAAGCTCACTCATTGGGTTCTAACTGCAATCCTTTTTGCCAAAGTTTTGTCAGATTCTTGAGTTGGATTGTGCTAATGGTTAGGTAGTGGATGTTGGAGATGTTCAACTAAAAAATGTAAAAATTTTTTTTTCAATGTTTAAATGATTTTCGATGCATGTGTCACCAGAACTACATACATCAAAAATCTTCAAATAAAATGCCATGTATCTTGATATGAGTTGGCATGTGTTCAAATAGATCGCCAATTTGTTAAATGAAATAACCTTAAAAAAACTATGGTTTAAACCATAGGTCAGCAACCTGCAGCTGTTTGATCCTTCTGTTGCAACTCTTTGTATCTGTCAGAAATTCACCCTTAAAATTACCCTTAAATGTAAAACTAATAAAATTTTATTGCTGCTGAAGCAAACGCTTAATTAAGTTTGTGATTCATCCTTTCTGCTGTTTTGTTCTTTTTAGTTGATAAAACATAATGATACCGCTCCAAGTAAATTTAGCTAATTGTTGAAAACTCAAAAAAGCTATTATTATGCTCTGATATTTCTGATTGTGACGTGATAATTAGTGGATGACATACTCTATTAACATAGTTTCTTGCAGTCTACTAGCAGCAGTAAGAAAAGCACACGCTGCAAAACTGTGCTGTAAATAAGTGTAGCAGAGAAAGCAACTATTACACTTTTTGTGAACCGAATTAGTCTATTTAAAGCTATTTTTTAGGTTGCTAGTACCAACTATGAGTAAATCTAAAAAGTATCTGAAGAAAACAGAACGTTCAATGCTTCTTGAACAAATACATTTACTTTCATTGCTGATAAGACTGGTTTACCAGTGTGCTTACGTGTAATATGTTACGAGAAATTTGTAATCAAAAAGTCAAATGTTGAAAGACATTTTCAAAATAAGCATTTATTGTTTGCTTAAAAATATTCAGAAGGGGATGCAAGAAAAAAAACTGTTTTGGAAATAATGTGGAATGCTGATCGTAGCAAAAATTAATTCAATAAGTGGATCAAGCCTGCAAATTTAACCACGTATGCTAGTTTTGTGGCTGCTCAGGACATAGTCAAGCATGGTAAGCGATTCACTGATGGAGAAAATAGAAAAATTCATTCATTAAGATATTTGAACATTTATTTACGGACTTGATAAACAAGAGTGAAATTGTGCAAAAGATCCATGACATGTCACTCTCTGCAGAAACTGTTAAAGAAAGAATCTCCAGAATGACAGAAGACATTACCAACCTGCAAATTAAAGACCTAAATTCTGCAGTAGCGTACTCTATTGCCTGTGATGAGTCTAAAGACAAAAATGATATTGAACAAATAGTGCTATTTTGTCGGTATGTAAATTCTGCTGGGCCACAAGAGATAATTGATTTGATACCACTGAAATGCCAAATGCATGGGGAAGACATCTGTGGTACTGTGTTGGAATGTTTAAGAGCATAAGGCATAAATACAACCTACCTGGTGTCAGTAGCTACTGATGGGGCACCTAGCAAGGCAGGTGCGCAAAAGGTTTTTGTAGCTTTACTGCAAAAGTCTTTGGACAGAAACTTGCTGACTTTTCCTTGCATCTTACATCAAGGGGCACTGTGTGCTTAAACGTTGCCCCTACAATGCACGCTAGTAATGAATGTGGTCATTCAAATTATCAATAAAATAATGGCAAAAGCTTTAAATCACAATTGAAGTGAAAACCTTTTTGGACTGCAAGGGGCTTGATTATCCTCAACTGGACCATGCAGAATGGCTGGAAAAGCTACACTTTATAGTAGACATGACAGCGCATCTGAACACAGTTCTTCAAGGGAGAGGACGCACTGCCCTGCACATGCTGGAAGATGTTTTGGCATTTGAGCGAAAGTTTAAGGTTTTTGCCAAAAATTTACAGAGAGGCACATTATTTCACTTCCATTCTTTGAAAGAGTTCAAACAAGTTTACAGTGACATTACAATAAATTTGGAATATTTGCAATCTGCAATTATAGCAATGCAAAGTTCATTTGGGAGACGCTTCTGTGAGTTCAGAAAAGAAAAGACTTTATCCTTTCCTATTTTTCTCTTCAGCATCGATCCTTCCGAACTCATTATGATTGCATTGTAAGGTGTAAGTCAACCTGATTTTGAAATAGAATTGACTGACATAGCTGACAAAGACATATGGATATCCAAATTTAGACACCTGACAGCTGACCTTAAAGATGTAACCCTGTCAGAAGGCCGATCTTGCTCAGGGTCACAGATAGAATAGAATTGAAAACCTCTCAAAACCGGACCAATTGATTTTTGAAACATGAAATACTCTCCCCAATGTGTATGAAAACATGAAAAAGTATGCACTTGGAATCCTGTCGATCTTTGGATCCATATACTTATGGTATGTGAGCAACTTTTCTCCTACATGAACTACATTAAACACAAATATCGCACACGTCTCGCAGATGACAGTTTACAATCCAGTGTGAAGATAAAGGTGACATCCTACAGCTCTGATGTGCAAATGCTTTGCGTTGAGATGCAAGAACAAAAATCACATTAACTAAGTCAGATTGCATTAACTGCTTTTATAAATGCGACACATGACAGTTTTTTTTATCAAAACCAAAAAAAAATAAAAGTAGTGTACACTGTTGTTTTCCTTTTATTGTGAAAGTAGTTTTGCGGCTCTCAGTGGTTTTTATTTTATGGAATATGGGTTTAAATGGCTCCTTAAGTGCAAAAGGTTGCCGACCCCTGGTCTAAACTATGACTTGCCATCTGCCATCACATATGTGAGTAGCTGTTTCTGACTCCAAGATCGTAAAGTCATTTTGAAGTTTCCCAATTCATCTTGTGTTTGATGAGTTGAATAAGTTGTATATGAGCCTAGACTTGTTTCTATGTATTTATGTGCTTTGATGCATGTGAATTGTGGCTCAGCCAGAAATAAAGGGAGTAGGCTACAAGCTAAGAGATACTACAAGTTTAGCAAAGATGACTACAAGTACACATAGTTCAACAAAGCAGCTATGATTAACTTATTAATAAAATAAAGGTAGCGAAGTAACATATGGGTATATGGAGTAGCTTTACTTACGTAGCTTACTTAAGTAACATATGGGTATATGGGGTGGCATTGAAAATGCACTGAATAAATTATCTGCAAATCTTGTGTCTACAGTCATTGCAGCTAGCTTGAAGGATGGCATGCTGTCAAACCAATTCATCATACCTGCAGCCGTGCATGCAACAATGTATTTTTTGTTCAGATTGTTTTTATTTTTTTATATTTATGTGGCTGAATTTTTTATCATTTTTACTCTTTATGCCACAAAATCATGACTGATTTAGAAGAGTCTTCTGAAGAGCTTATTGAACGCCTAAAAATTGAATTAGATGATGCTAGACGAGCAAATGTACAGGTATTGGTGTGGATGCGTATTTTTATAACTTTATACTTTTCAATTTGTTTACTGCTTTGACAACATTATGCAGTGTGATAGTCACTAAGGTAAAAACAAAGAATTTGATATTGCTTACAAAGACAGCAAAATCAACGAATCTTCTGCAGTTTTTATCAAATGTGCTAAAACCAATATACCATTCCAATGCAGTGCAAAGCTCTTGCTGCAAGTGCACAGATATATCGATAACAAAAGTTAACCTAAATTTTGTATTGTATTTGCTGGATTATGTCTTTTTAGTTGTCTGTCATGCCAAACACACTAAGCCAAGACCTACTCTTATAACTTTCAGATTATCAGTGGGTCCGTCCAGTTACAACTCGTGCTTAAGTATAGTTATCTAACATTAAGTCACTGATATCAAGTCCAGAGTTGAGTCAACTCCTGTGCAAACAACTTGAGTCAAGTCTGGTCAGTTTTACAGCAACTAAGTCTCTCGAAAGCCAGTTTGCGGTGAATCAATTAATTGACCACAATATATTAAGGAACTGTACACATAGTGTATCTGAAAATCGTAAGATCATTATTTTAAACTCTTGATTTATTTTCATTACAGATATAAGTTTGTTTTTCTGATATAATTTATTCTCTGCAGGCTGCTGAGTACGGATTGCAAGTGTTGGAAGAAAAACTTCAACTACAAGAACGCAATGAAGAGCTTGAAAGAAATTTAGAAACAACCCAACAAGAATTAGAAAGTGCACGTCATGAATTTGATCTCAGTACTAAAGTATGCATTAGACTCGGTTTGTTTTGAGTATGTTAATTTTGGATCTAGTTAAGAGTTGATGCCATGTGTATTTTCTTTCGTGATTATTTGTTTGGTTTTCATTAGTGTAAAGATTGAGGTAAGGATTTCAGTTGGGTGAAAATTATTGGTAGAATAAATTTAATTGAGGTGGTCATAAAATGTCTTTAAAATAAAACCAACTGCATTATCAGGCTACGTTAATCACTGCTAATTTGTGCAAATTAGCAGAGAAGTGGAGGTGGACTTAATTGACAAGAGACGTACACCAAAGAGCTAATATGCCATTTTTACATACAGTATATACAGAAAAAATTTAGTAGATAGGCAATAAGAACGTTTTGAGAAGCTGCTCATAGACTTGGCAAAGAACTACTTTAATACAATAAAAGTAAACACACAAAGGAACAAACGCTTTAACTGAGCATTAGTGTGATTAAACATGTTCAATGTTAAATATGTTGGCTGTTTTGGCTCGTAATAGTTGTGAGTAAGTTCGAAGAAATAATTAAGCAAAATTTAATTTTCTTGAACTTGGCATTTTCTCGTAGTGGCCACCAAAGCATCCGAGCCAAACTTTATTTGATTGTAGGATGTAAGGAGAGGCTTGTTGAAATAAACAAAATTATGTGTAGAGCGTTTACTTTTGTTCTGATTTTGGGACTTGTGTTCAAACAAAGCTATTTTATGAATTGTCTGGTGGTGAAATAATGCAGAATCGATTGTATGAAACCGAAGTGATAGCAAACTAGTTAGTACGTCTGGTTTGGAGTCTGTGGATATAGGTTCAATTTCCTTGTTGAGTCATATCAAGGATCTTTAAAACAGCATTTACAGCTTCCTTCCTTAATGGTCAGCACGAATGTGGCAGTGTGTAAAAAAGTTGGCAAGTTTATTTGTTTCCTTGTTATAAGCGATTCACGGCGTACCTTCATCTTCATGTGGGAGACGGTTGATAGCGCCAAAGTGTCTGCGGCCAGCAGTGGTCCAGTCTTTAACAAAAAACTAGCAGAGCATAAACTCATGCTTACGAACGAATAATTTGTATAAATAAAATTAACAAACTCTTATAGCACTCTTTATACTCTTGAAACCCATTGGCTCTTTGCCACTACCAAATCCTAGTGGCCCTTGATGATTTGCATGAAAAATATAAAAGGTACTTGAAAAACTGAAAATCAGCAAACTCTCTTGTTTTCTGCACTCGCGCGACCTCTGGGACGTTTTACCATTTTACTGATTTCGAACTTAATCTCTGCCCTGCAATTTCAACGTAATTAACCTCAACAAAGGAATGGTTATTGGTCATTTCTATACTGCAACAGTTTTTGTTTTTCTACCTTTAAATGACAGCAAAAAAGTCCGATTGAGTGCCATTCATGTTAATAGATTTGTTTTTTATTGATGATTGGCGTTAAAGCAATAAAGGTTTACGGAAAAATCTCACATGAAAGATGATGTGGTTTTAAACTAACTTGTATCATATTTTTTACAGGCGCTTCATACTACGCAGACTAAAACAAAGAAAGCGTTTTGTGAAGGTGAGATGCGAGAAGGAGATCTACAAATACAGAAGGAAAAAGCAGAGGAAAGGCTGGCTGCTATCGAGAAAGAAAGAGAAGCAGAGATCGCACAAGGTCAAATCGCTGTTTCCAATGCTCTTTCAGAAGTGGATAGGCTCACAAGCATGTGCAATGAATTAACCATCGTGCGTAAATCTGAAGATATTTCGTTTTATATTATAGGCACAGAACTGTCTTACGACGTACAACTTGCTGTAGCTTATTCCGTTAAGTCATGCTATATACCTACCGTATAACCCAATAGCATTGTTCAACTGGTTGGTATAAACGTGGGTTCGAATCCCACTCCTACTCTTGTTTTTAACAGGTTAAGAGTTTTGAGCTGTAGAGGTCGATTCAGTTATTTTTTGATACAGAACCGCTTACTGTAGCTTTTATCCTGCTTCCAGGATTTACAAAACCAGTTTCCAAATGTTTTCCGCCATAAAACGGGCTATTTTTCCCAAGGCAAAGTAAATTTTTAAATGATATGCTATCTGTTCCACAATGTAGTGTGTTGGAGCACCGATTTAATGAATGTGGTGATTGAATAATAGCCAAATGTTCGAAACTCACCATCACTGCGTTGCTGTGCCCTCGGAAAAGACACTCTCCAATAATTGCTTGTGCTTCTGATTCTAACGAGTTGTCAATTTGCTGAAAGAGATGCGTAGCATATCAAGCGAAATGTTTCAATGTAAGAGCTCTGGAGCTGGTCTGCAACGCCCTATTATCCCCATTGTCGCTCTTCTGTGCCTCTGGATAAAAATAGGTCTGCAACAGAGGAAAGACTTATTTAGTAGAACGCTTTATTTTTATCCCACTCAGTTCATTGAGTAAGATTATTACTGCTCGCTTCTTTTTTTACTATGCTCTATAAAATTTCTGTAATTTTTGTACGTCTAGTACACTTAATGATACATTGTACTTGATCATGTATAATTAATAAGTGGCTTCCATATTTAATATCTCTTTGCTCTTACAGAACACACAAACCCTGGAGCAACAGCGATTGTATTTAAGAAAAGAAGTGAAAGATCTGAAATGGAGAGAGGGAAGACTGATGTCAGAGTATTCAGAACTCGAAGAAGAAAATTGTACTCTGCAAAAACAGGTACAGCTGGATTAGACATCTCGTACTTGTCAAACTAACACAATTTTTAGACCTTCTGTCTCTCGTTTGGAGAGTTATTGGATCAGCAGACAATGAAATTTTCTCAAAGCAGCTAAACTTGCAGCTAAGTAGACATTAGAGCTCGACCAAAACGAATTTTTGAACCGATACCGATATAACTAAAAAACAGGCTGAATTCTAACAAAATTCAAGTAAAAGACATGCGATTTTATCAATTTTACGCGCAATGTGCTAGTAAAGTTTTACATATTTAACTGAAATACCCAACATAAATTAAAGAGTTAGTAATTGACCGGCGTTTGATCTTGAGTGGCGATATGGCAAACCTGCTGTAAAACCGAAGTTTATGGTCAGATTTCATAATTCAGTTTTCATGAGAAGTTTAATTAGTAAATAGGCAGTTAGGAATATTATATACCAGAGTGCAAAAGTTTTTTGGAATTTAGTCGCGCGAAGAAATTGTTGGTCGCACACACATGCATAAACCAGTATTGCCATATAGGAAAAAGTTTCATTGACGAAGTGATCACCAAGACATGACCTTTTTTTTTGGAGATCAACCTTAAGGGCATGCCCGAATTCCTGAACCCGTGTGATAGGGCAAGCGTTGCAGCGGTGATTAACCTGCCATGACCTTTTTTGGAGATCAATCTAAAGTACCTGCTGACTTTGGTCTTCATATCGTT
The DNA here is from genome assembly GCA_963675345.1 of Trididemnum clinides. Lineage (NCBI taxonomy): Eukaryota > Metazoa > Chordata > Ascidiacea > Aplousobranchia > Didemnidae > Trididemnum > Trididemnum clinides. Next base: position 3,032,165 of record OY776305.1, on the reverse strand, counting down.
ATGAAATTCCCTCATCAGGTGCACGTGAACCGTTTAGTCGCGCGCCGCGACGTGTATTCGCACTACTGTTATACACTGTCGCTCATGACCCAGGAAGGCACCATACTCGAGCTTCGCCCGAATTGGGTTCTTCAGTGATGCATATCCTTCCATCTTGCAAACTGAAATTTGAACTACTAGACTATATGTCAGCGTCTGGCGACATGTTCGAGCGGTACATCACCATTGTGATGGTCAAAATCTTGAAAGAAACCGAGACTGACTTTAAAACTCGGTCTGGACGATGGAAGGATATGCGTTTCTGTAGAGCTTTAACAACAAGACCCTAATCTGGCGCTTCCTGCCTCAAGAGCCACAGCATCGAAGCAGTTCATCTTCGAAATCGAAGTCATCAGTTAAGAATTAAGTTTAACGATATTGTTTTTAATGTGACTCATAATCAGCTTATAGTTACTACCGATGATAATAATTATTTGTAAACAATAGCCGATACTATTCGTTGGCATGACTTGAATATTGGCCGATATATCGGTCCAGCTCTAGTTAACGTACGTAGCAGGAGGCTGTAAGCAATGCAAAGGAGCTCCCAGATACTGCCCCCTCCAAGGCTTGCCCCGAGTTGATCATGATTTAACCTTGAACGATGTTTATGAAAATAAGAGCATCAAGTAATTAGCTTTGTCTGATCACCTTTTTTTTGTTCAAGGTTTCTTTACTTCGCCAATCTCAGGCTGAATATGAAGGCTTTAAGCATGAAATCGTTCGCTACGAAGAGGAAGTTGATTATCTTAACAGGTATATTGCCTTTTATTCTAGTGAATTCACATAGATGTATGGAGGGCTAAGATTTTATTAATTCATCCTGCTTGTCGTACCACATCGACTGCTTTGGTTTTATTTCCAGTCTATTTCTTTTTCAAGAGCCTTTTATAACTTTTTGCAGCCAGTTGGAAGAAGTTATTAAGTTGAAAGAGCTACTTGAACTACAATTAGATGATGCTCATGAAGCAATTTCTAAAGAGCGTGAACTAAAGTTATCCGTAAAACGGGAGCTTGCCCAGTACATCAATGAAGCCCGTGGTTATGAGGTAAATTTCATTGGCTGGGAGTTACGAACACATTACAAGAAGTTGCTTGTACAGTGCACGTTACAAGCATTCACTGGAAAGAGATCTTCAGAAATTTTTATGAAGCGATTTGAAGACCCAATAAAAGTGAATGCTTTTCAAGCATAGATTGTAAGGTGCTAGAAAAGTACACACCTGATAATAGTAACCATTTTGGATATTTTGTCGAATAGAACAGAATGAATTTGACAAAAAGTTATATCAGAACCCGTAAATTTTTATTTCGTTTTGATCTATTAATCTTTTTAAAATGAGTTCTTAGATGCTGAAGACAATCTAATTCTTTGGACCCTAGTCAAATGAGGTCCTCATAGAATGGTGACTTGATTTTTGCGGCCTTGTGCTTACCAATGAGATTTTATTCTTTTTAGTTGCTTCTATTGTTTTGTGCGGTCAGCAGTTCAATGTTTATTATATTTCAGCTTTGTGTGAGATTTTTCTTTTCAAATTTCAATAGAAAATTAGTGTTTCTGATATTTATGGCATGACGTTTGCTATTTATGGGTTTTCCTGCAAGCTTGTCATATCCTCTATAAATAACTCTTTGCTTCAATAAAATGCACGCTTTTAGTATCAGTGACTGATATTTGACGTATTGTAATGCCACCGGTTGCCTACAAAAGTGCGCTCTGACCTACTAAACGCTGTTTTGTTGAATCCCATAAGCTAGCAAAAAATAATACGCTTGGCTGCACCCATGAGCTTAAATCACACACTTGGGTGATTATGCCCTTGAAAACTGGGGCAAAATTTACAAACAAGATGTGAATCTTTATGCTAAGTCAGTTTTATTGTCACGTTAACACAATGTAGATTACTGTAATTGTTTATTTTTAGCTGAAAATGGCTTCGTCGTTCCGAGACAGCCTTACTAGCTTCGATGACGTCAGTGCACGTGCAGTCAGGCGTGACGGAGATGGCAATAAACTATTGTAATTGTATTTATTATTATCATACTAATTGAAGTAATGGTTTTACAGAGAACACCAAACTTTTTTTAGAGTAACTACGGCAGATTACTGTAAACAGCATTAAAACTACTTTGCATTTTCACAGAACGGAGGGGTGTGGAGGTGGGGTTATCACAACAACGTTCATTTATTTGGTTTTATACCTACCGTGCTTGCCGGGTTGAAGTAGCGAAACTGCTCACCAAGCATGACTTAAGGGGCTGCTCACCAAGCATGATTTAAGGGCCTCAACTGTTGTCCGCCTTGCTCGTAGTGAGGTTACCAGGGTGCAATTTGCATTCACGACTGGTTCAAAAATAGACTGCCGCCTTCTTGTAGCCTACTTTAATGGCCAAGAAGGTGGACTGCTATTAATGGTGGACCAACAGTGGCTTTGTAAGACATGCTGAGTGAACAGCTTTGCCGTTCTAATCTTTGTATTAACCTAATGACCTATCATGCCACTTACAGCTTGCCCCTTCTTTGTCAATTATTTTTAAGGAGACATTGATTTTTCTTGAAATGAGGGAATGCTTTTGGAAATACTTGGAAATCGATTGATGTTATGTTCTAATTCGAACATCGTCTGTGTAATCTAAGAAGCTTACTTGCTTGACAGGACGTGGGTGTGGTTCAATAGAATAAACCCCTGGAAGCTATGTAGTAGTGTGTTCTTCGTGCAAATCTATCAGTGGCATACTAGCTTTTGAATACAAGATGGCATACACGTATGAGTGAATGGAAAGATATCTATTACGTTTTTTTCACTTTGGTTGCGCGGGCTCCTGTAAATACGATATTGCATTTATTCATTAATCTTACCAATCTTGGATTCCATTCTAGGAGTTATTTAGAAAAAACCCTCCCCAGAGCATTCATATTTAAAAGCATTAATTTGTTAAATATCTTTGATGACTAGTTGTTAACTCATCTCTTTCGCTGAAGTAGAAAAGTGCGTTTACGTTCTAAATGCGCCGGGCCAAGACACAAATGCAAAAATTCCATAGCATGGTGGGAGAGCTATTGTATTATCAATATTGTTATTCTACAGCAGATTTTTTGTTGTTCTTGCTAGGTCCATTAAAGCTCAAAGGATAGGGGAGGGCGTGATATGGTCTCTTATTCTCTTTATGAATAGAAAAACTGGTCTTAATTCGACGAAACGTATCGCGTTCTGGGATCATACCCTCAGAATTTTTTTTTCGCGTAGATGATGATTCAAATAAATTTGCTCTTTCAATGTGCCAAATAAATGTGGCGCTGTTTCAAGCGCTCTAAGTTTCCGCTGACCTACTTCATGAAGTGACTACAGCTTCCGCTTTGCAGGTGATGGGCTTGGGTAAAATCTGGGTACATCTGCAGCTTAGATATAACCCTGACTTAATAGCTGCCCGCGGCTTACGACTGAGCCAGAATAAAACGAATAAAGAGTTACACTGCGATTGACCTCAGTGTAGATCATGCGTTAGTGGTGCAATGGAACTGCAGAAGGTTTAAGCAATGAGTAAACCTTCATTAGCAAATCACCCTCTTCTTCCTAACTTAATTATAAAGCAGTTGACAAAAGATTTAAAGCGTTACTTTCAGTTTCATATTCAATTGTAATTTTTGCAGGACTGGCGTTGATTTGGATGACGATGAACTCGACCATCCATTAATTCGTCACATAACTTCCGACCTCCTGCATTCAACGCCAATGAAGCGCTGTGAGAACGACGATTTGTTAACCGAGTTAAAGCACTCAGAGGTGATCCACTGTGTAGTTTGTGGCTGCCGCTGACTGGTTATTAGTTGCTAATCTTCGATCCATGAAAACGTATACGGTGCCACAGAAAACAAGGTTGTTCATACCTACTCTGAAGTCACCAGTACTACTACCGCAGCATTGCAACCAAGAAGGGAAATTACCATTAATGTCTTCTTCCAACGACACAGATACACTTTATATGCTGGCGTTGAACTAAAAATATGGAAGTAGTCATGCTGAGTTCACGTAGATGATTTGTGTAGAGACCTGTGCTTCAATTATGAAGTTATAATTACATTTATTTTAAGTTATATTTCTCACATTAATCACGATGTGTTTATGGCCGAATGAGCTTTATCATAATAACATTATTGTATAACGCAAAACATTTCAAAACTCGTTTATTATTACTTATGGCATTGTGTTATGCAGCTGTATGTCTCTGTAATTACTGAATTATGTTATGGTAAAATGTCATTTATCAATGCATCAGGATTTTACCTTAACACTAATTTCATATACCGGTAACGTGTGTGGTAATCTACCAAAACTCTTCTTTATTTTTGGCGCCCCATTTTGTATGTTCCACTTTTAACCCCAGTTTCCCTTAGCTTTTTTGGGTTTAAGGTTCCATGCCTCAACTAATTTTTTGAAAAGGGCCCTGCAGTTATTTGTACAAATCTTAATGAAACAGATTTATTTCAGGTCAACCAACTGAAACAATTGCTTGGCAAAGCTGAGAAAGAAAACAAAGTATTGATGGGGAGTTTGCAGGAACAGCGACGGTTGCTGGAAGAAGCTCAGAAGGAACTCAGCCTTAGGAATGAGTCGGTAAGAAACGCTATCTGTGTCAACGTGAAAGCTGTGACTGTATGTAGATGGCTACCCGCGCTTCCTCGAATTTTTTATGTTTTTGTTGTTTTCTTTTCATTCTTTGATCTCTGGTTCAGGTCCTGGGGCGCCTACCTGCCCCTGAGGCTTCATAGCTGCCTACTATCTTCCCATCCCGAGAAGGGGTCGTTTAACAACAAGAATTGATGGGAAAGTGGTATACAGATTGTGGCATCCCTGATGCCGTTTCACTTCAGCGCATTCCCATTTACCGCCTTATCGTTATTAATAGCTTCGTCACAGAAAGCGTATGTGAAGTAACCAGATTATGCTTAATAGTTGAAGCAAGAAGAATTTTAAATTTGGGATTGAAAACTTCACGTAAGTGATAACTGAATTCATTAGGAATACATCCGAAATTAAAAAGCTAGCGGGGTAATTAAGCCGCGTGCAAAAACCGTTGGTAATCAGAATTGGCTGACATCTTGTGGAGCAGAAAATGCATTGAAATGTGGCAGTGCGACATGGACAAAAAATCCACATTTCAAAATTTATTTTTTGCACTTAACAGAAGTGACCGTATTCATCGTATGTTTCTTGCAATCGTAAAATAACTTTTTTGCACAGCATATTCTAATACAGTGTAACTTTAAAAAACTGCATTTTCTGAAGCTTTTCGTGACGCTCTTACCAGTAACGGTATTGTAAAGCTAAAGTGAACTGCCTCATAGATTCTCGTTTAACGCAATATCACCGCTGACGGAAGAGCGTCACGAAAATGTACTTTCAAAGCAGGTTCCTTCAACGCCATATTAAAGTTTTTTACCCCAAACAAATTATATAGCGCAGTCCGTTTTACTTGTTTGGCGCGACTGAATGTGCTTAAACTGGTTTCAGATGCATAGCGGATACGAGAATGCTCTGAGTGAAGCGGATAGGCTCCGGGAGGAGGTAAAAGGACTTCGAGAAGATCAAGAGGCTCGAAAAGAAATAAAAAAGAAACAAGAAGTTTCTCTCAAAGAAGCGAAAGCAAAGCAAACTTTGTTAACACAGCAAAATAAGGTTTTAGAAGTTGAGCTGGAGGCAAGTATTGGTGCAATAACCGTGATCTCGGGTTTGCATTTTCTTTTATCGGCATGTTACGATGGAGTAAGTGAGAGAATTGCCATCGAAAGATTGTGGTTGAATGCTCAGAGCGTCGCGTTGCATTGGGCATTTGCATTAAAGCTGACATTTTGGGTTCAAACCGTGGCTGGCGCAGACCGCAAGGTTATGCATGGGTTACTTCCCGCTCGAATACCGTTAGGTCACGTTGCAGTCTCCTCTATTCTGGGTTCCTTTTGTGTAATATAGTTGAATAAGTTTGCATCATCATATTATTTGCATTCTATAGGGTCAGTTTGCAGAGGTGTTCTCAATGCCGATAAGTAAATAACTCCTAAATTCTTTCTACAGTCTTTGAAACAGACTTTGTCGTCTCGAGTGAGCGAGTCACGGGAAACGCAGGAGTTACTGTCAAAGGTGGCCGAAGCAGTGAAACAGCTGCATCGTAAAGCGTCCATTGCTGCTGGAGAATCACAACAAAGTTCGATCGTGGAAAGCATCAGGAAGATGGTGAGCACCTGATACATCGCCGTGATTATAACAAACAATAACCTCGAATTCGAATCTCAAAATATTAAGATAAATCATCCTTATTTATTTTTGTATTCTCTAGACCAAGAAAACAGTGAAAGCGGGGCTGATAGTTGCTCGATTGTCCAAACCAGCTTCGGAGTTTCCTGAAGCAAACAAAATCACGGTTTGCTTCGGAATTGACGTTGTGTTTAAATTGCTTGGTGCAGCTTCTGATAAATCATAGCTTGTTAAAATCCGTCAAGCAAAGAAAATCGTCGAAAAGGGTCAGGACACCACAACACAATCAGCGCTATTTCAGCCCACGATTATTAGATCAAGAACCCCATCAAAATCGCACTTTAAGCACTCGACCATTGCTTGTACCTGTCGTGTTATATTTTTCTACTAGCCGGTGCCGCCTTGCAGAGCTGCCAGTCACTTATGCCGGGTTAGAAATATCAGTTCAGTCTGCTTCGCCGGTTTCTCCCAAATGTATCTGAGAGCAAAAACGAAACATTAGCATTAAGATCACCGACACCTATCTAAAGAGTATCTCAGATTTAGCTTGCATGATTCTCGCTAGAAACTAAACTATTTCACACCAAAACAGAAATTTAAGCCAGTATTTTTGCCAAGCAACGCATCGACCCAAGCATCGGCGTCAAAAAAATGCTTTTCTATGAATTGTGTCACCTAACACAGTGGTTCTCAACCATTGTGTCATTGTGTACCCCTTGGAAAATATTTTTTTTTTACGTACTCCCTTGCATTGCATTTAATTTATAACTTTCAAAACACGAGACACAAATTAGTTTTCAAACGAATTCTTTATTCAAAAAACATTTATTGGTTAATTTTGGTATAAGTTGTTATCTGAGATTGGTATCAAGTTGGTATCTGAGATTAACGCTTTCTATCATTTGTACTCACGTATCTTTTGCGCGACCCTCGCGTACCCCTTGGGGTACGCGTACCCCCATTTGAGAACCACTGGCCTAACAGTCTTTTGCGTTAGCGGTGTAAGTGACTCGTTTGTAATTGTCCTGCAATTTGAATTGTCTGGATAAAACCACATCTTCACTGTAGTTTTTCCCATTTGCCGCGATGCACCGCTGATGGGAACGTCACGAAACATTTTGGTTGAAGCCGGTTTTTCAGAGATATTAAAGTTCTTTGTAGTAATAACTTATTTTGAAAACAAAATTGACTTTCTTTATATTTTTCCAGTCGATTTCTAATGAAGAAGAAGCTTCTCTAAAATCCAAAACATCATCGGCGGCAGGTGATGGCTGTGCTTAAAACTATCTTGTAGATTTTTAACTTGTAAATGATTAATGCTGTAGCATGTGTCAGCGAATCAAAGTGGAGTATTCTATTTGAATAGGACCTCCTGATGATCGCATATATGCGTGAAATAGACTGGTTAGAGGAATAAAATGTGCCATTACATTAATATAATAAATATGCAATTACGTCAAGATCCTTGCAAACATCAAATCACATCTCTAACAACTTCGCACAAGAGATAAACTCCCATTCTCAACTCTTAGTGAAAATCTCGGCTTTGATGCGAACAGTCCGGCGGTCGCTAAACTGCTCTTATAAACATGCACGTGTTTGCCACAAATCTATTCAATGGATTGAGTTTATCCCGCAATCTTAATGGCAGTTGTATTGTGACACCTCATTCAACAATTGTGGCGTTTACAAAACGCACTTCGAAGACACACGTGATGCTTAAAAGAATCGAATAATGGGTTAACTACTTCATTAATTACGTAAATAAAGGTTTTCAAGCAAGCATTTATTACTGGAACCTGATCCTACTCTGTTCGGTTGGTTCTAAGAACCTGGAAATTTAGTAGGCGCTATTCCAAGCAATGCAAATGGGATGTTGGAAGCTCCAAAGCAGGTCTTGACTCTTGATAATTGTCTTAGGCTCAGCTCACTGTCGTCGTTATGAGTGTAGAAGATCATAATGCAATAAACACTTTTTGCAGAATCGAATTCTTCTGACCTTCGAACTTTCACCTCCGTTCAGGTTGATCTCAACCCGGTGTCGTCTCAATCGATGCTGAATGCAATGATGGAACAGATACAATATTTACAAACAGCATTTGAACGAATCCCATGGAAATCAGTTGAACTTACTGAGAACGACTCTGAAAAAAATACTCTGGATGAAGCACAGGAACAGGTACTGTCTGCGTTGCGCTTTCAGTAGGTTTCAAATTAAATAGACAAGTTCGGTTTCAAGTTGGCTTCATTGTTATAACTGATTCACATAGACGTAGAGCAAAAGTGGCATTTATATTGAGTTAGGCCCATCATACAGAGATTCTCAGAGGAAGGGGGTTTTAAATTAAATGTTTTAGCGTTGAAGGCAAAGCAGCAAATCTACTAATGGCGACAGTACGTGGTACAGATAACTGTCGTGTTGTTGCGTCGTGGAGAGATGGCCGTGTTTGTGAACATCAATAAACAAGAATTAAGAGTTTCTAACATGATTAGTAACTGGTTAACTGCACTAGCAATCAGTTAGTAAAGGTTACAATGAAAATATATTTCTTTGTGAACAATATGAACTGAAGATGGCGTTATGCCGAAATATACTTCACTGTAACATCCACTAATTGATTGACAATGCAGTTAAGCGATGACTAATCACATTAGATTCGGCTCGGTGATCACTAGAAAAACTCAATACTTCAGCTTTTTCAGTGCTGAAATATACTTCCATCTATTTGCCAGTTTGCAACCTAACAAGTTCATTTGCAAAACTCTTCTAATTCTTTTTTTTTTTTTTTTTTTTTTGTTAAACTTTTCTATTTTAATAATGTTTTCGGGGTGAGGGCTTGACGTGAAATGAGATATTCGGTGTTCACATCATTGTAAACTCGATCAAGCAAGTAAACATTTTCCAATTGGGTTGAAAGGTAAGGCAGCACTTTATACATGCAGGTAGTTCCGCCATCATCGCACGATACTGGGGTAGTAGAGCACTAAAAGTCTCTTATGAAATGCAGGGCGGTCAGCTACAGTGCTGGTCACCCTGCATGTCTTAAGAAGTTACTCATGCTTCACTGGGTAAAAATAGTGAAGCTGCTCTTGCTGTTTTCATTCGGCCCCTTTTGAAGGATGGGAGCATGGCGGAAGACTATGAAGCCCCACAAGCCAGGCAACTCCCCAGGGCCAGGACCATAGGTCATCAAAGAGTCCGTAGCTGGACAGTGCAGAATGAGATGAGAAGTGTTTGCAGGCGCTGCAGGAAGGATTCTCGATTCTGCTAATCCTGGAGAGATAAGAGCTTGACAATAGGCTGTGTCCGTTGCAGCGAAGACGAGAGAGAACACAGCGAGCGTGATGAGGGAGCACAAGCTCCTCGGTAGAAATCGAGGGAGCCTGTGTGTCGAAGAATTTCGATGAGACAGTACGCCTCCAGTCCGAGAAAAGACAAGAGAGGATACGAGAGATAAGAGGAGAGAGACTATGAGGGATTATAGAGGGCACGAGTAGCGCTTCCCGTCTGGCCAGCTCATCAGCCGCGTCGTTCCCCAAGAAAAACGAGTGTCCGAGGACCTATTGTAACGAGATAGAACAGGAGAAGAGAGAGAAGACAGTTCCTGCCAGATCTGCAAGTGAGATTGAGGTAAAAAGAAAAATGGTGGAGAAGACAGGGTAGCAAGGACAGAGCGAGAGTCAGATAGGAGGAAAAGAAAAGAAGAAGTAACAGACTTGCTGGTGCTGCCTAGACAACCGAAGGGCTTGCAGAATGGCGCAGGCTTCAGTGGAAAAACTTGAGCATACTGGGCCTGCTGAAGAGGAAAGAGTGGCCTCAGTGCCATAGAGAGAGCAGTTGGCAAGTAGCCAGAGCCGCCTTTGCCAAAAGGAAAATGAGCAGAACCGTCTGTTTAAAGCACCAGATCGTATGGTGAGAGAGAGTCGAGGTGGGCGAGAGCCGCACCTTGGCGAGAGAGAGGGGCATCAGAGCGGGAGCATGAAGAGGAAAGGGTGGACTCCACAGTGAAGGAAGGCAGGTTCCAAGGAGGTGAGGGAGGGCAAGCAAAGGGAGCCTCCCTAGGAGTAGAAGAAAGCATGAGCGGGTGAGTGGATGCAGGAGGATCTGCAGAGTCTTGGTTTAATTTCAAGTCTCGCCAAACCTGAAATAGGAAAGGAGGTTGGGAGACGAAGAGCCCGTTCATAAGATGACTGAGCGAAATGAGTCATGATGATTCGTAGGCGAGGTAGAAAAGCTTCAGAGAGGAGAAGTGGGACAGGGAAAGACGAGAGGCAGCCGAAGATGGCGCGACTAGCCGCTCGGTGGAGGCGTTCCAATTTGGTGAATTTTGTAGCGTTAAAAAAAGGAAACCATTTGGGTGAAACATAAGTGAGAAGGGGACGAAGAAAAGCTTTATACAGAAGAGAGAGGAACTCCTTAGAGGGGCCCTATGATGAAGCAGAGATACAGCGTCAGGCCTTGAGACGTGGGAAAAACTTGGCCTTAAGCGAAGAAACATGTTCAGAAAAGGAAAGAATGCGGTCCATTGTGAACCCAAGAAAGGTTGGAGTGGAATTAAAACGGAGGCGGGAGTTGAATAAGAGGAGTTTGGAATGGAGGTTGGTTTGGTGGGGATCCACCGGGAAGAAGGAGGCCTCACATTTGCTCGGATTGAGAGGAAGTCACCAGTACTGAGACCTGCACTCCAATCGAAACAGAGCTCCTTGTGTGGTCTCCGCCGCAGAAGGGACCGAGGGGGAGGAGGACCAAATGGCTACATCGTCAACGTGAAGAGAGCAGCTGACGGAAGCCGGAAGATCATGGATGAAAAGAGAGAAAAGTGCAAGGCGAAGAACGCATCCTTGCGGAACACCTCGACGGACTCGAAAGGAACGACTTTTTTGATGTTAATAAACGACACAAGCGCACCTGTCAGAAAGGAAAGATTGAGTCCAGCCAGCAAAGCAAGGAGGGAAGTCAGCCGAAATAAGCTTGTGGAAATGGGCGGGATGCCAGACAGAGTCAAAAGCTTTGGAGAAATCAATAGTAGTGAGGATCGCCCGGGAGCCCGGCCTGGGTTTGTTAAGCCCATCCGAAATGGACTGAGAAAAGGAACAAAATCTAAAGTAGACCGTCCATGGCGGAAACTGGCTTGGCGGGGAGAGAAAATGGAATTAGACTCCAGAAAGAAGAGTAGACGGGATAGAATGATGCGTTCACAAAGCTCTGAGATGCAGTAGGTTAGAGAGATAGGCCGGAAGGAAGCAGGAGAGTCGAGAGGCTTTCCCATCTTATGTATGGGAATAATAGAAGATGTCTTCCAGATGGAAGGAAAGGAATACAAAGACCAGGAAAGATTGAAGATTTGTAGAAGAAGATCCATGCGAAAGCGAAGAAGGTGCTTTAGCATGGGATAGGCAACTTTTTCTGGGCCAGTGGCCGTGGAGGAGGAAAGGTTGGAGGCAGCCGCAAGAAATTCAGTGGGAGTGAAAGGAGCGCAAAAGGACGAGTAAAATTCCTTCGGGCACGTGGCACGGCAGAGCTCAGAAAGGTAGCCTCTGGCTCTTCTACGCAGGGCCTTTGGCTGGGAGACAGAAAAGTGGGATCTCAGGTAATCGGCGAAGACCGAAGCCGATTCCCTGGGAGAGGAATAGCTGGGGAAGTTAGGAGAGGAGGAAGATGAAGAAGAAGAGCCAACGACAGAACGAAGGAGAGAGTACACAGATTTAGGGTTAGGTTTGAATAAGAGAGAAGAGCAAGTCGTCTGCCATGTCTCAGCCTTGGCCTTGGCAATTACAGACGAAGCAAGTCAGGAAGCGGAGATGAAAGCCTGTCGATCTTCATCACTTCTGTGAGCGGCAGCAAAAGCCTTGTATCTTTCACTAACCGCACTTTCCACCTCAGCAGACCACCAGGCCTTAGGAGGGCGTTTGATGCGGCCGAAAGGAATTGAAGATTTGGCCGCATTCAGTGTCAGAGAGGTAAAGAGAGCAGCAGTAGAGGAAAGAAAAGGAGACAAGTATTTCTCCTCAGATGGACAGTGAGAGTCAAAGTAAGAAGCAAAGTCATCCCAGCGAGCTTTTTGAAAATTGGAGGAAGGTGGACGCTCGTTGGGGCGAAAGGCCGGAGAAAGGGTGTTGGTTAGAAGAATTGGTAGGTGATCAAAACCTACGTTCTGATGCACCTCCCAGGAGCAAGATAGGGCAAGAGAGGAGGGAGCAAAGGAGATGCCAGGGGAGTAGCGACTGCCAGAGGAACGATGGAGAAGGGTAGGTATGTCAGGGTCATTGAGGGTAGGAGATCAAAGGAAATGACCTAATCGAATGCTTCCTCCCCACAGGGGTGGGAAGTACCTTTTTAGTCCCAGATGGGTAATGGCAATTGAAGTCCCCCAGAATAAAGAGATTTCTGGAGGAGGAAAGGATGGAGGGAAAAAAGGAGTTTAAAAATGTATGAATATGTATATGCACACGTAGGAAATAAGTGACAGACTCGCGTTTGAAAATACTCAAGTTTGGTATTAAATGCGACACGCGTCGCGGCCTCGCCGAGTCGGAGCTACCTGTAAAGCTAACGTTTCGTCTTCAAATTATCGGTTTGCGCCGATTGCAACGACACGAATATGTGGCTGCTTACTTCAACTCGGCAAGGTCGCTTTGCTGACCTCTGAACTCAGCGTTATTTTGTGTTCGATAACTGGTAGTAATCTCTTATCAATTACAATGGCCGCATGTAATTTTATTGTTTAGGTTCGAATGCTGGAGGAAGAAGTTATCCGTTTAAGGTCGCTGCTGAGTTCAAAGCGGGAACAGATTGCTACATTGCGAACTGTTTTGAAAGCCAACAAGCACACTGCTGAGGTGAGTTAGCCGCTATCGCTTTAGTTTGTGGAACATCTCCACAGCTGTTCATAGAGGAATTTATGTTGAGACTTGAATCCACAGATATTGGGCATTATGGTTTCAAAGTCTCCTCCCAAAGGGAGCATAAAAATAAAACCCCGATGGCTTCAAGAAGACAACCAGAAAAGTTTTTATTCGCATAGCCCCTCATTGCGGACCTCATTTGTAGCATCCCTTACTGTAATTTTTTTGTGAAGTCCTGGCTGAAAAGACAGTTATGCTGCGGCGATATGTCTAAGTTGTATATCATAGGGAAGAAGCTATTGGTGAAAATTCTCGTATCTGCTGAAGGTTATTTACTAAGAGTTGTGGTATAGACGATGTTTGAGAAGCTGTGGCATTGTATCCTTAGTTAGTTTACCGAAAAATTTTGATCAACATTACTGAACATTCTTTTATAGATTGCGATTCAGAATTTGAAAAGCAAATATCAGCATGAAAAAATGTTCGTCTCCGAGACGATGATGAAGCTCAGAGCGGAATTGAAAGCACTTAAGGTAAATGAGTTGTTTTGTGTTTCCATCTCCCAGCCACGGGAAATCCTTTGCAGTTACGCGTCTGTGTTATGTAGAACTAGAGGACTTGTGTTGTAAGGTTTGATGTGACAGCACCACTTTCAGGAATCTTTCTTCCTGTTTTAAAAGCGTTATTGCGATATCCTTCCGCAATACACGACCTAACACGCTACTGATGCTTATTCTTTTTCACCGCGTATTTTGCATCAGATTTGGTTTCGCGATATTGTTTTTGTGTGTGTGTGTTTACCCCTCCTCTTCCTTGGGATGGAGGTACGGCATGAACAGTAATTCAGGTTCATGCCGTCAACCTAATTGATATTAGGCTAGGGGAAGATGGCAGCCCATTTCGAACCAGTCTTGAGTGACTATTAGCCCCACCACCAACAAGGCGGACTGCCACTGGTGGGTACCCAAGAGTCGTCTGACATGCTGGGTTAGCAACTTCACAATTATAATCCGGTGAAGTACGGGTGGGGCCACCTGTCTGCCACATAAAGGCGGAGGCGTCCCGTTAAGTGCCTTGCCCAAGGACACAACAAGCAAGCTTGCCGGCTTGTTCTCCACACTATCCCTTTTTTATGCTGAGCGCCAAGCAGGGAAGCTGTGAATACCATTTTTTTAAAGTCTTTTGGTATGACTCGACTTAGGGAATGAACCCCAGGTCTACCGACTACAATGTGGACGCTCTAACCACTGCACCATCGCGCCGGTTAAATATTGTTTTTCGCTGCTGTACCTGTTGCAGTTAGTTTAGTCTCAATGCGCGCGGTAGCCGGAAAATCCTGTGCTGAGTTGCGTTCAATCATCATCGGAAACACTGTGTAAAGATTGCAGACTGCAATTGACGAGTGGTCTGTAATGGCTTCTTACGACGACACATTGGATCAACAACTTCACGGTACCAACATGGCGAAGTATGGGATATTGTCTCCGCTTGGCTCCTGCACTTGGCCTTGAGAGTTATTTTTTCAGTGCTATCAATTATTATTATTTTCACAGGAGGACGCTGTTACTTTCGCTCAGCTTCGAATGATGTTTGCAGCTCGCTGTGACGAATACGTGGCGCAGATCGACGCCATGCAGCGCCATTTGGCGAGCGCCGAAGATGAGAAGAGAACCTTGAACACTTTGCTCCGAAAAACGATTTCGCAGAAATTGGCTCTCACGCAGGTAAAGTATTTATAGGCTGTTATTTGATTATTTAGAAGTTGTTACACCTTACTGTAGCCTATCCTGCAAGCAGTTGCTAAATCAGCTCATCAAGCGATATGCATAGTACAGAAAGACTTATTCTTATCGCATGTTACTGCATTAAATAAAATGATAATGGGCTTTGTTAATGCTTTCTCGTGATATGGAGGAACAGACCAAGGATCCTCAGCATCCGGGCAATTTCAACGGGACCAAATATGGTGGGAACAGAAGTATCGAAACGAGAATGTAGTTAGGCAGATTGGAAGGTATTCAAAGCGATCCGTTTTGCGACGAGCTTTTGTCTGCCGCTCACCAGTGGTTTATATTTGTGTTTGATTGCAAGCGAGCTTTGTAATTCGAAGAAGCTCAGTCTTGCACAGTGATGCTAGTTCAAGAATTTTATTCAGTTTAGTTCGTAACAAGTTTAGATGAACTTTAATGTCGCTTGCTGGAAGTTTTGAACTCGAGATATATACTCTGAAGTCCAGATGTCTTTCTATCGCACTGCCGTGATATTGCAAAATTGAGCATCTACATTTCAGATTTCACAAACAGTTTGATTTCTTTTCGTTCGTGTGAAGCCACTGATCAGCAAACGTGAAGAAATGTTCGAACAGTTAACAGCTTTAAGGCAAAACTAAAAAAGAATTGGTTCAGCCGTCCCCTTGTTGAGCAATAAGAAACAATAACAAAGTCAATATTCTTTAAAAACATAATTTTTTTTGTAGTTAGGTTTTGCCATATCACGGCAGTCCGCCTTGGGTGCCGTTAATAAACATTGTTTTTCTAGCGGCTTGAAGACCTTGAATTTGACCGGGAAGTGGCAAGTCGACGTCCTCGAGATTCGTACGCTGCTGTGGTGACAACAGGCGGAAGCGGCTCGAACAAGAAAACGGTTGTACAAAAGCCAAAGTCGAGCGGTATTTTTCGATGATGCGTTCTTTCGTGTTTTGCTGTTTATACTTAGCGTTCATATTGTGGTAGATTCAGGGATATGGTCCGCGGACTTCAATGTTTCGAAAAAAAGACCTCACCCTCTATGCGTCCCTCAGCCTCATTATGCGCCCTTGTATTTTTATTTAAGATTCTTTACACTACTGTACATTTTTTTTATTGTTTATTGCTCGTTGTGTTATTTTTAAGTGAGTAAACCGTCTTGCATGCGTGGCATGCTGCTGCTGCTGCTTGTCCACTGCAAAAGTTCGCTGGGAGTAGCTTTGAAGGTACGCTCACTGTTGCCTGCGCGTGCGGCAAAGCTACGCCGGCTTATGCTTGGGCGGTGCAAGTTGCGGCTGTGTTCGATACATTTTTCATTTCTTTGCAGCATTTGCCTAAAACTGAAGCAATCTGCGAGTCTTATATAAGCGCGAGCTCATAGTTTAGCCACCATTTAATCGATCTTTCTAGATTAGTGTTATGCTAAGTAGGCACCAATGTTCAGGCTATTTAGAGACGAACCTTTATTGAAGTACGTACCACCTGATCAAACTATTGACATGGAAAATGTCGCAAAATATGCAAAACCAAAGTTGACAGACTTGCAGGAATGCTTGGGGTGATCTCAGATACATTTTGCAACTTTACCACTCGACATGTCAACTTTACTCCCCATCAGCTGGTTAACCCATTTTTCTTCGCAATTCAAATCCTTCATACTTGCCGGCTACACACCTTGACCTTTACATGTCGCGTTTGCGGTAGTGGCTTTGCTGGAAAAATCTATTCTTGAATGTTTACATCAGGGGCGTGCAAACTGCTTCACTGGAGGAGAAATTGTATCGATTGCGGAAGGATGTGACGTTTATGTCCAAGTATTGATCACCCAATTAAAAAACGTCTGCCGATAAAACGAATCCTTTTTGAATGGTTTCCAAAACAAGAAAAAAGGTTTTCAGTGTAAAAGTTACTCTCTTTGAAATTGATCTTCATGAAAAAACAAAAAGGTCTTAGAAAATGTCCGCGTCTGATACACTTTATCATTCTATAGAGTGAAATTTGCCAGTCTTCTGAAAAGTTTACAGGCCCCTGATTTGCACTTAGACTTTATTTTTTTCGAATCTGCGTCAAACCAATGATACGCTGTAATCCGATGCTTATTCCATCTCGATGTAAACAGTTACCGGTTTCCAAGCAAACCGGTTAACAGCAGCCTTCTGCACATGCGTTGGCGTGATTGTAATCATAATAAGCTGCTTCGTTGTGTTGGAATAGCGAGCACAGTCGTTGGTAGAGTGCATGGGCTGCGTTTAATAGGCAACTTTGGGGTATTTTCACTTTTTGAAATCAGTTTAAATTTTTGCCTTTATTCTGTCGTTTATTTCGGTTTGAAAGAAATATTTTAAGCCGATGCCTTTCCTGCAATTGTGCAATAACACGGAAGGATAAAACAAATGCAGTAACCGATATTGCTTTCAGATGAAATTACATTTTTGTTTATGTTCTTGCCACCTTCAATCTTACCATTTCTTTTTTTTTCGCAAAATCTAGTGGGTGATTTGACCAATCACAATTCGTGTTGCTTTTACAGCTTCATCTGCTACCTATCTGGCATTTCAAAATGTCGTACTAACTTTTAAAAACTAGTTTTACTTGCGCTTTTTGCAATCTACGTTGGCTTACTTTTATGAAAGCTTAGTAAAACTCGCATGTTAAAACACGTGACCAGAACCTTGAGAATTTAAGCTTTTGTGGTACTTGCATCTCGAAACCTTGATTTCATGGCACTTAAAATGGTACTGTTATGTGAAACAGCATTACATGCAATCTAGCGTAATGTGAAGATTGGTGGGCGACAAACATAAGCAATCGTTTTATTTTTCTTTACAATCGTCCTAAATCAAACGATTTGACTCGAGCCTTAGAAATTAGATGATTTTGAACCTGGAAAAAGGATCTTTTTTTGCAAAGAAGAATCAGAAGCTTCTCGGTAGCAAGTTGTGGTCAAAGGGTATGTTCTGCAGAAAAAGGTGCTAAAATCCTAAGGCATGGTTGCTTTTTGAGATTTTTTTGAAGTATCCACAATGAATCGAGTGGTTATTCTCTCGTTTTGCTTTCCATTCCGGTAACAGTACATCAGTAGCGACTTCAAGGCACATGTTGTCACACATTAGTCAACTTTCTTAAATATATTTATTTTGTTAATTTTTTACTTAATTTTAATCATGCTTTTATTGCACGTGTACTGCATGCTTTCAATAAAGTAAACCATCTTTTTAATGGAGACAGTCAATGGTTTAAAAACATTAGACATCTAGCAGAGACAGGGACGTAAGAAAAGCGGGATTCGAGAAGGAAATGTTCTCACCCGAAATTCTGTATCGTAAAAAATTTACTTAGCACCGAACAACGAAACCTAATCATGTAAGCTATTTTTTTTATTATTAAAGACCTCAAAACTAAAGAAACCATCAAGACTGCAGGGGGAGTTAATGTATTTTTACATATTTGTTTTACCAATTTAATTACGCTTTTGCACTACTATTTTAAAGGAAACGCAGAAGACTAAAAAAGTGCATCAGAAAATGGGAATATTCAAGAAACTTAAATTACTCTTATAAGAAAATAACGCGCCGGAGGTAGATCTTCGGTTAAGAGATACTTTTTTTTCCTTATCTGGTAAGATGTACAGCAGTCTCAATATATTAGACATTTTGATTTAAGTTCTAAACGTTTTCCACACATCATGAGGCCCTCCTCCAAAAATATAAATAGCTTATTGTAGAAATTGCACTTGCAAATGAATATGTATACACAAAATGACTAATTTTATCCCAAAAGCATATAAACTCGCTAATAGAACGAACGATGACGTAAAAGTACCCGGCCAAATGTGACATAAGAGAACGATTAATGACGAGAAATTTAAGAACAAAGATAACAAACCAGCCATTCATCAAAACATATTAAGCAAAAAAAGAACTTGTCAGCATACAATTGTGTGTTCCAAATTTTACACCGAACTTTTTAAGAAACTTTTTGAAACATTAACCAAAGTTCAACACACTATTGTTTGCTAACAAGTTCTTTTTTGCTTAATATGTTTTGATGAGTGGCTGGTTTGTTATCTTTGTTCTTAAATTTCTCGTCATTAATCGTTCTCTTATGTCACATTTGGCCGGATACTTTTACGTCATCGTTCGTTTTATTAGCGAGCTTATATGCTTTGGGGATAAAATTAGTCATTTTGTGTATACATATTCATTTGCGAGCGTAATTTCTACAATAAGCTATTTATATTTTTGGAGGAGGGCCTCATGATGTGTGGAAAACGTTTAGAACTTAAATCAAAATGAACATTTTAACAATAGGTTAAGCTCCACCACCTCCGCAACTCAACTGTTGTACATCTTAACGATTTGGATGAAGACAAAATAACGTGCCATTTGAAAATAACATATGGTGTGAACCCTACGTTAGTACCCTCACAGTTTGTAACACTGTTAGTACCCTGGGGTGTTTGAACACCCCATTCTTAAAATTCATGTCCTCTTGCTTATCATTGCATGATGTTCATTCAGCTTTTTTGTAAGTTTTTATAGTTACCAATAAGTAAAAAAAATTTCATTTACTGATACTGAAGAATGCTTTTGTATCACATCAGGTCAACCACAGAAAATAGTTAAATTTTGACTTGCGTTATACCTTACAAGAATAAAAAAATAAAAATTATAAATTAAGCATGTTTATTTTCTTCATATCAACAAAAGTAATATTAATTAACAATTATTAATTAATATGAATTTGTCTAAAAAAGCAGAAGAGAGAAAACTAACGCCGAAATCCAGGAAACTAATGAATGGCCTCCTTAGTATCATGGGGTGACGTCACATCCCAAACCACAACAAATGTCTCTAATCTCCTACTGTGTAAGGTATGGGATTATGAAATTCTCAGTGATTTATCTTTTCACTTATTTAGGAAGGTACTTGGAAGATAGTCCATGTCATTGTTGCCAACTCAAAATTATAATAACAAAGTTTTTTGTGGGGTGCTGAAACACCCCAGGGTACTAACGTAGGGTTAAAAAGCTAAGCTTGGAACCGCTGTTTTAATATTTGTTGCGGCAACAATATTTATTCCAATCACGTAATATTGGAAGATGTGTTTTAGACTTTTCATTACCATAAATATTCTAAAGAGACACTGCCAAGGTTAAATGCAATCGCATTGCTGTGCAAATTGTGAAAACGTTTACCGATAAATCTAAAAGCATTCAGTCGAGGGGTAATTTCTTATTTTTGTTTGTGGTGTGGTGGAGCTTAACTTAACGTGGAGGCTACACAGATGTGTAATCAACAACCAGAAATGTTTTGGTAGATCGTGTGTTGAAATTGCGTTATCATCTCTAGCCGAACTGAATATCTTCTCTAAGGTCAATTTTTTTTAATCGATTGTTTTCGCCTACACGCTCTCAAGGCCTAGTTGAAAGCCTTTTTTTCTAGGAAATCAGTTTCCCCAAAATATTTTTCACATTCTCAGCTGCTGCCAAATCGTTTGGAAAATCCATCGACGTTTATTTCTCTCCTCCTTCATACATCACTGAGTGGACTTTTGAGAGAAAAGCCTAACCAGCAAAATGTAGAATTTCGTGGAAAATTTGTTTAGTAAGTTATGGTCAGCATACGTAAATATATGTAGTTGGAAATTAAAGTTGAATGTCTTGAAATGTACCTGTGTGCAAATAGACTATTATGCCTACAAAGTATTAAGCTATATGAGTCAAGTTCTACTAACACAGCAACAATATTTTGAATTGCAAATCTAAGGCAAAAATTCAGTTGCGTTTTAAACAATTTAGTTTTTAAACATCTGTATTTAATGTTTTCCTAATTCACGCGGCGTCTGTTCAAACTGTACAAAAAACACCTTATGTTTGAGCCCTGAGCGTATTAAAATCTGCTTGAACCAACTTTTAATCTTATACGAAGAGATCAAACAGGTATAACATTTTACTTATTTAAGGGTATTGGGGTAACATTTTGATAGCAGCCGCAAAAAGGAAATCTTCAAAAGAAATCATCCTGGTTGAGGACGCTTTCAACAAAATATATTATATTTGCTGATTGCTAAAAAATTAGGAACAAGTGCAAAATTTTCCCCAAGACAACAACAAGTGCAAAATTTTCCCCAGTTAGTTATCAAGTTTATTTTTAAGAACATTAGAACAGCTGGTCTTGAGATACCATGGTTGCGGGTTCAAATCTTAGCTGGCAGGGCATTAAAAGAAAGGCAGTGTACACTGAAGGGGCAGGCCTGGTATGTAAATGTACGGGCAGTGTACACTGGAAGAGAGTGTATTGAGATTCTGGATCAAGTGCATAAATTTCCCCACATGGGGAAATTTATGCACTTGATCCAAAAATTATCTTTACAATTAAAAGTTCGCTTTGTTGGAGCCTTTGTCATATCAATTTTAACTTACGAATGGGAGTCATGAACATTCACGGCAGAGACACGAATTGACATCAGAGCCACTGGTTTTACTTGCGAAGGCATAAAATCTCTTACGTCGATAGAAACACTGACGCAGATGTCGTGCGACGTGTCAAGCAAGTCAAGCAGCTCTTGATCAACTGCGATTCACTGAACAACACAACAGGAATGCAAGGCTAAAAGACTGATGTCTTGACGGAAGAATTGAAAAAAGAAAGCTCGAGGTGGTCAACAGAAAATCTATTTCAACAATATTTAACCCAAACTAAACACTGCAAGGACATTTTGAAGCATCGCTTAAGATCGAAAAAATGGTGCTGCGCCATCCAAACATGATCCGCTTTAAGGCCGCAACAGGCTGGCCTCTAAGGACAAAAAATGAAAAGATACTATCTTACAATACCAAATTATCCAATATTAACTTAATAAAAGAATAGCAACCTGGATTGCAAAAACCTCGAATGTATGGTCTGCCGAAAACACACAAAGAAGGCACTCTACTTTACGACAGGTTCTTCCCATCATGAACTTGGCAGGTGGTTGGCTGACCTATTACAACCTGTGTTGGAATGGTTTTCGTTACATTGCATATCAGGTTCATTTACGTTTGCTAAGACCATGCAAAATCTTGACATCAAGCCTAATGTCCACGTGTGTTCCTTTAATGAGTCCAGTTTGTTCTCCAACGTTCCCCTTGATGAAACCATCAAGATCTATTCAGAAGTCCTTTTTGAAAAATCCGATTCACAACCAGTCATTTCAAAAAACGTGTTTGTTAAATTGATGAAGAGCGCTACATCCTCAGTTGAGTTCAGCTTCAATAACACTATGTACAAGCAGACAGACGGAGTAGCTACGGAATCACCACTTGGTCCTGCCTTGGCTAACACCTTTGTTGGATATTATGAAGAAAAGTTATTTTTTCAAACGCAGAAGCTTCCAACATACTTCAGATATGTTGACGACTCGTTTGCCATCTTCGATGACGAAGCTGAAGCAGATGAATTCCTGATCAAACTCAACTGTCTTCATCCATCCCTCGAATTCACTTTTGAAGAAGAGAAAGAGAAATGTCTACCGTTTCTTAATGTCTAAAATAAAATTTCTTCAAGTTAAAAACACCTCAACAGTCTGTTTCGCCTATGGCGGCTCGTGAGGAGGTAGTTTTAAAACACAGCACTGGTATAAGATGAAATCCAAACTTAAAAAATAAAATTAATAAATCAATAAATTTTGGATTTCATCATATACCAGTGTTGTGTTTTAAAACTACCTCCTCACGAGCCGCCATAGGCGAAACAGACTGTTGAGGTGTTTTTAACTTGAAGAAATTTTATTTTATTGCTCTGATTCAATCATTGAGCTCTCTACTGTCAAATCGACCGACTACGTTTCTTAATGTCTATGTAGGGACCGATTAGCAAATTCAATCGGCCCGGAAACTTTGAAATAAAACCGGCCCATTTTTGACAACTAATTGCAAATTTTACTAAAAGGTTACACGCAGTGCCGGATTAAGCACCCTGGAAGCCCATAGGAAATCAAACTTTTGTAGCCCCGGCGCCTGCTAGGCATAAAATTATCAATATAAATCATCCTACCAGTCCCAGGACATAAAATGTAAATTGAAGCAATATGGAATTTTTAGATTATGAATTTAAGAATACAAGCACTGTGTAAATTTGTATTTAACTATTTATCCAGAAAGAAAAAATATAAAACCCAATATTTTAATTATTTACTTTCCATACCACGATCCATAAACTACGAGTCTACCGTTTACAGTTACTAATCTCTTTATGCAACGAACCTTCAAAAATTCTTTTGTTTTAAGTTCACAGTAGTGAAGTCGTTTAAAATATTCTGAAAGTTAATAATCTGCAAAACGTCGTTTTCAGTAGCCATAATGGCAAACCCATTCAATCGTTCTTGCGTCATTGAAGCTCGATGACAGTTTTCAGAATTTATAATTTGGAAAAAGTTCGTTCGGCGGTTGTGTTTGTGATCATCAAGCATCTGTAAATTCGTAGTGCGGTCAAAACGTTAGGAAAAGTTGACTGAATCATGTTGTTACAAATGAGTTCATATGATTGCGATGCAAATATTTTATCATCATATTCTTCAAACTGCGATGCGAAATACTTGAAGTGAACCATTTCTTCATGGAATTGGATATCGATGTCATCGGGATAATTCTCTCAAAATGTTTTGATTGGGTTTCTTAATTCGTTATTTGTTTTGGATGGAAATTCAACTAAAAATCCAAGCAACGACTGAATTTTGTCGTATGCTTGCATGCGGCGGTTGAGCTCAGCAAATAGTCTGTCCAATATTGGTAGATAAGTTTCAATCCTGAACTTGTCTTTTCCAAGAAGTACAACTTCTTCCACATCACCATCGGCGTGATGTCGTTTCCGCTTGCGCAATCGATTCCAGTCGTTGAAGTACTGTGCTTTAACTTTCGCGTACGCCTTCTCTTCGTATTCATCAAACAAATCTCTCTCTGATGTTAGAAAATCTGACAGTGATTTCAACATATTGACAGCCGTCTGGAGTTCTATCGTTTTTTTCTGTAATGATTTACTGAGTGCATTGAATCTTTCCAAGAGGACAGTCCCGAAGACTGACATAACGACTGTTTCCTTCTTCGACAGGTCTTGTAACAGACATTCGGCTTCGTGAATTGTCTCTAGCTTTGTTTCATATCTTCTGCAATGACCGACAGCGCCTTCTGGAAGCTGCTGTAACCATAAGACAGCACCTTGGCCGCATCCGCCCGCTCACACCACCTTGTTCCAGTCACTCTCTTTAGAAAGAGTCCAGAGCCAGTATCATTTTTAAGACATTTGGACATAATCGCTCAACGTGTAGTTGACGCAGAAAAAAAATTAAACAATTTTTGGACAAGTCCAAAGAAAGAGGGTGCTTTAACGTAGGTTTCTGCAGCAGAAACACCAACCAAGTTCAACGAATGTGCTGCGCAGGGAATATAATGTGCAAGTGAATTGATTTGACAAATGTTTGCCTGAATACCGTTGCAACAACCCGACATGTTTGCGGCATTGTCGTAAGATTGTCCTCGCAGATTTTTTATATCAATGTCATGTTCGTTTAGAAATTTCAAGGCAGTCGTAGCAAGAGCTTCTCCTGTGTGACTTTCAATTGGAATACAATTGAGAAACCGTTCCACCACTTCGCCGTCTGACATTCTTACATATCGAACAACTATTGTCAGCTGGTCTATGTGCGATATGTCCGGCGTGAAATCGATGTCTAGAGAAAAGTACTTGGATTGCTGCAATTCTTTTACAATAATTGCCAAAGCCTGATTTCCCATTATCCCGATAATTTCTTCACAATTTGTAGATGATAAGTAGGACGGTCTTTCTCGGCCTTGATTACTATTTTTGGCTAAATGAGAACTCAAAAAAGGATCATACTGCGCAATCAACTCTAAAACGCCCAAGCAATTTCCGTTGTGTTGCGATCCTATATTTTCATTTTAACCACAGTTCCTTGCGACAAGAGAAACTTGACAACCGACACTTCTCGCTGCAGAACTTTTATCCAGCATTCTTTCTCTTTGTTGAATTGAATTTGTAAACAGCAGTCTACGCGACATGCTACACGTCGCCTAGTGATAAGCGCCTGCACACATGTTCGGTGCATCTCGCTGTTCTCGTGCATTTGGATGCGCTGAGCAGCATTTTTCCAGTCTGAAAATCCATCTCAGAATTGAGTTTGATTTCCTTTACATGCATCACGAAATAAGACGCATGGAAAACAATATACATTACCATAAGTTGGTGAGTACATCAACCATTCCCTTTTAATTTGTTCTCTATTCACATGCTTCCGAAGCATCATAAAACGAGTAAAACATCTTGCAGTACCATCAAAAGATTCATGCACCATTGGGCGCTCAGAAGATGGCTGACTTACCACCTGATCTAGTTACACCAGGAATGCCGCCGTTTTCCTTTGTGGATGTTGACTATTTTGGACCCTTTTTGGTGAAGCGAGGCAGAAACACAATAAAACGGTATGGGGTTATATTTACTTGTTTGGTACTAAGAGCCATTCACATCGAAATTGCTTACTCGTTGGACACAAGTTCGTTTATACAAGTTTTACGACGTTTCATAGCTCGCTGAGGCCCAGTGATGGAAATTCGCTCGGACAATGCTACTAACTTTTGTTGGGGCTGAAAAGGAGTTAAAGCTGTCCATTGACAAATGGAATCAAAATGTTATTCATAAGTTTTTGTTGTAGAAACAAATAAAGTGGGTGTTCCACACTCCTGCCGCTTCGCATCACGGTGGTGTATGGGAGCGATGCATCAGATCGGTTCGTAAGGTCTTGAATGCCGTAACTCACTTACAAACTCAAGACGAAGAAAGTTTGGTTACTTTCATGTGCGAGGTGGAGAACATCAACAACGATCGCCCCTTAACCTGTGTTTCAAGCGATGTGAAGGACATGCAGCCTCTGACGCCGAACATGCTGTTTCACCAAAAGCAAAACATCTCACGGCCACCTGGTGAATTTGATTCGTCCGACCTATTTTCCAGAAAGAGATGGAGGCATGTACAATACCTGTCTAATATATTTTGGAAACAATGGGTGAAAGAATATCTGCCGCTTCTCCAAAAACGGCAGAAATGCACTAAAACCTTTCCCAATTTTTTTGAAGGTGATCTTGTATTAATTGCTAGTGACAATTTATCGAGAAATGCTCGGAACCTGGGACTTGTTATTGAAACTAAAAGGGACAAAAATGGATTGGTGCGCAGTGCAAAAATTAAAACTGCAACAGCGTTGCTGGACCGACCAATAACTAAACTGTGATTGCTCAGCACTACTGAGGCTATTATTGGTTCTCAATAATTAATGTGTGTGCAATGTGTTTGTATCTTATGTTGATTTATTATTTTTGTCCAATGTTAAAAACCCCCTGGTGTTCTTAAGGAGGGCGGTGTGTTACTGCAGGAATGCAGTTAATTAGTTACTGCGTTGTTCTCCAGGCGTAAATTTTGCGTTTAAAGAAAAAGGCCCTATCTTTTTTCCGTATCGAGACAGTAGGCTATAATTGGTTGATTTTTTGGAGTTTCGTCCTCTTGGAAGATAGTCTTGTTTGGCGTAAACCCTTACTTTAGTTAGTAAGTGCATTAATTACTTTTGGCTTTGGAGCTTTTATTTATTGTGTATTTCTTAATTTCAGAAAACCGTTACAACTCAAGAACGCGTGTATACTCAGCAAGGAGTCTAGATTGCCGCCTACTTAGATTTTTTATTTAGGCAGCTATAATAATAAAATAAAAAAAGTGATCACCTGCTTCATCCAATTCAGTGCAGTGCTCAGGTAAGATTTTTTAATTCCGGCAATTTTGATGCGAAATCCAAGAGCTCTTGCCAAAGATCTTGCTGAACAGGAAAATCTGAACTATTATTTGGCCAAAGGTTGCATATCATATATATTCACAGCTGAGATAGGAATTCCAAGAAGAACTGTTTGAGAAATGCGTTTGGGATCTAAGTAGCTCAAGTCAGCATATAACTTTTTATGCGTAGCAAATCTTCTATGCAAACTTTGAATCACTTGATCTAGAGTTCTGTTATGTACATCAATCTCAAATTTTTTCATTGAGTCTGAAAGACATTCATCCAAGGATTCATTTTTACTTTTTCGAACCCGTTTAGAAGGAAAACTGCTTTCAATTAAGAAATCATATCCGCGTTCTTCCAAAACTTCACTGGCATGTTGAACAAAATGGTCGGTTTTGATTACAACCATTGCGAAATCGCGATAAATCTGTTGAATATCCTTTTTCGTTGCTTCCACTATATTAAACGCATGAATGAAATCCACTCCAGAGGTATGCAGGTACTTCGAAAGTGCAGAGATTGTCTCCATGATGCGTAGATAAGTAATGGCTATCAAAACATATTGATATCGAATCATATTATCTAACATGACTCTGGCATCAAACCGCGCTTTAACGCTTCACTTTTCAGAAGTAGAAGCACAATAAAGAACTTGAATTACATCGCAGAACATGCTGCAGGAACCATCTTCAAATGTGTCGAAAATTTTTTGAAAACATTTGTGCTTCAACCACCATCAACTTTTCAGGGAAAAATTGTTTAAGGGTGGAGGACTAAGCAATTGTCTTGGCGATCTGAACGTTGATAACGTTTTTAGGATAGCCATTATCCAGTAATATTTTCTTGATCCGTTCTATTTCTCCATTGAGTCTACGTTTGGTGCAAATCATTAGAGCTCGATGCACTAAAGTAGATATTAGACTTATTTTACGTTTGAGAGGACTAAAGGACTCCCAACGTAAATACTTGCCGGTGAAAGTGTGTTTGCGGTATAAGCCAGTTTCAAAGCCAATACATGTTCTTCCGACATAGAAACAGGGGCGGATTTCCTCGGTGGGAATTCGGAATTTTCCTGGTAGGCCACTCGACTGTGGGCCTGTCCAGCGATTCACTAGGCTGCCTCAAAACTAACTTTAAGAAGCGAGCAAATGATCAAGAATATGAACCAGTTCCATACATAATGTTTTCGTGATTATTTTGCAGTAACAGTATTTTTGTACTGCCTATCTTAAATTAAAAAAAATTGCTGCTAAATGTATGAACATGCACGAAGCATTTGCAAGAGCAAGCATCTTAGACTCTGCCATTGGTCAGCATCTTTTAGATAATGATCAACGTGCATTAAACTATGATAACAAGCAGTTTTCAATCCTCGCCACAGCACGCAGCACTTACCATCTTAATCTCTTAGAGGCTGCTTATATCGAGACTCAGCGCCCGGTGTTATGCAGACAGAAACAGTTTGTTTACACTTTGAAACTCTTTTGATAATCGCGGCATTTGGCTTCTTGCTGCGCTTTCTTTAGCATTTCGCTATAGCGAAATATCTTTCTTTGGCGCACTTTACAATACTAGCGCTATCATTGGCTTATCTTGATTGCCTAACATCCAAATTAACCAGGTAAAACATTTGCTCACTCTAGATCTTCCCTTTTGAGGCAATATTGCCACTGATAAGAGCGTCACGAAAAGGTTATGGCAAAAACAGCTTTTTTCAAAGGTTTATTAAAATTCTGTATCACAAACAAGATTTTTGCTTAACAAAAGAAGTAAAAGTGGGACAAAATTGCTAATATACATCTTTTCAATCCGCTTTCTTCCTAGAGGAAAATCTCTGGGAAGCAGATCTAAGATTTCCTAGTAAGCCTGACAATCCCAACTGCATCCGCTAAGTCAACTGGTTTTGTTCCAATTTAAGTCATTTATGCAACTTACCCATCAATTTCTTGGACGACTAAGCGGTCTATTCTCTACTGGTGTGGCAAAAGCAACTCTCCTTCAACGACCTGCATGATCTCATTTTACTCAGTTTGTTCTTCCGTGCGTATGAGCTCATGCTCTATTTGCTAGCCTCTAATAAGGCTGGTCACTGCGACAGGTTGAATATTCTGTCCCACCATCTGTTCGTCGGTAACATGAAGAAAGTACGCTATCTGGCTTCCCATAGGCTCAACAAACGAAGTAATTATTTACAGTATTAGAACGACACACCCGTATTTTTATTCCTTTTTGCAATGTTCGATTTCATGTCCAATTGCGATGCTTTAATCAGCAAAATTGATATTTCTTTTAAGCTATTAGTTTTGATTTCTAAGTTAACTTCATGAATGTTTTTAAATCAGATTTTTTGCCACAATGGCACCACAAGCGTTGGTAATACCTGGTTGGTCTTCGGATTTTTAACTTCAAAGCTCACTAAAATCTAAAGAATCTTACTTTCTGCAAACATTTCACTAAAATCTAAAGAATCTTACTTTCTGCAAAATCTTACTTTCTGCAAACATTTTCCCATCAGTTGTCTTCTCCAAAAAAAGTGTAACCTGCGACAAGGTGACCGGTCTCTGATTGGATTAAAGTTTGACACTTATTGCATTAATAATGAAAAAAATCAAACCCTGTTAATGAATCAAAAGTGTCCTGAATGAATGCAGAAAAACTGCAAGGTCCTCAAGCTGCACCCATTCGGTGATGTCACCGGCGTAAAACAAGAAAAGAGCTCAATGATTTAAAAAAAATATCTTTAGCTGAGTTTTAGGATTAAAATGTGGAAACCGTCGCTTTTAAAAGCTGATCTTCACAAAAAAGATTTTCCTTCCGTCACCCCCTTTCCTTGAAATTTAAAGTGTTACGACGCAGGGTAATGCAAATGCTTTTTGTATACTTGACTCGGAGTGTAGTAAAGTTCGCTTATCAAAATCAAAACAGAACAGCTTTTCTAAGTGTTTGCCACTTCTGCATTTGTTGTTCACAACCACAGCTAGCGCTATTGAGCAGACGTGTGTATCCGAAATCTTTCCATATCATTCTTTTTTTTTGTTTGTGCAACACATTACGATAATTCGCTATTTGTTTGAAGTGGTTCTTGTGACTGAAACTGGTGCTTGTGTTGACTCAACTTCAGTATTAGTTAAGCAGTACTATTTAGTGGTGGGTAAGTTACTTTTTAAAGTAACTGAGTTACAGTTCAGTTACCGAACAAAATAAGATATTTAGTAACAGGTTTAATCACAAGTTTAAAAAAACAAGGAGTTACAGTTACTTTTAGAGGCCAAAATTTTCGACCTAAAACGCAGGAGTTACCGATTTTCGATGCAAGGCGAAACAGCCAAACCACCAGTGGAAAATATGGTTTAATATACTCTGAAAGCACAAGCTTGAACTGGTTGTGCAATACCGTTACCCTTCAATAATAATAAGGTATTTGCACCCTTGCCAAAAAGAAGTGGAAGCCAACCGATCGAAAAAAACTGTAAATGGTACCACTTCACAATAGCTTTCAATTTTGTTGACGATGTTTACAGATTTTCGAATGGATCCGCTGACCTTCCGGAGTTCTACTGTTTCTGCTGAATTGCTATGGTTCTTGTTTATCGCAAAAATGCGTGGCTTTGAAAATCGGCCTCCAAGGATAGCTCGGAAAAATTACGACAAATGAGATTCGAACCCGTGCCGGAACCAATTTATGACGTACACTGATTTTGAGTTGGCGGTGGCCCGTCACAGGAGAACAGGCGTAAAACCAATTGATGACTTGTTCATGCAAGCACGTTGGGCGATTGCCTATGAAAACTACAGTGCCTGACAAAAGTTTAAGACCACTTCTAACAAGTTTGTGTTTTTTATGATTGCGTCATATTAATCTATTTTTTACATCTTAGTACCTATTCTAGTATTCTCTTGTATGACTGTGGCACCTTGGTGTTCTTTGCAATCAGTAAATGCAATTTTATTTGCTTTTTGTTGCTTGGAGAGACAGGTCTGAGTTATTTTTGTGATTGGTTTTGGCTGCGAAATCGGGCAAAAAACGTTTCTCAGGCAAGTTCAAAGTGCTCAAATTGTAACAATACACATAGATAGCTAGCCAGTTACAATGCAAAATTAGTACGAAATATAATGTCAGCAAAACAGCAGTTTGCATAGCAATAGTCAATTGGAGACTGAGGAGGAATTACAGCCGCTTAAAGAGAAGTGGTAGACCAAAGAAAACCACTGTGAAAGATGATCATTTAATGAAAAGGATAGTTGTTCGAGCCTCAACTAGTTCCATAAATAATGTGCAGTCTTCATTGTTTTCAAAGGACATCAAAGCGAGTGACATGACTGTTTCTCGCCGACTAACATAAGGTTTTGGATTGACATCGCGAAAACCCGCTAAAAACCATTACCAACTAAATCCACGAAAGCCAAGCATTTAGCATATGCTAAAGCACATCAACATTGGGCCACTGAACATTGGAGTAAAGCATGCTCAGTAATGAATCAACCATTCAGCAGTTTGCGACAAGGAAGCAAAGCGTTTGTAGACCAGAAAGAAAGACATACAATGAGAAGTACACATTTCTACTAAGAAACACCCACCAAGTCAAATGATCAATGGGGCTATATCATTCAATGGGTCAGTTAATTTATAGTTTTTGCCCCCTGGTACGACCATAAACGGCAAGAAGTACTTAAAACTGCCAAAACATTAGCTGAAAATTCATATGAACATTCATCAGTGTAGGATCTTTATGTATGGGGGTGCCACAAGCCACAGGTCAAGAATTGTATCTGATTTTTTAAAAAACCAGATAGTGAAAGTTTTGCAATGGCCTGAAAACAGCCCCGAGTTGAACCCTGTAGAAAATCTATGGAAAATTCTTAAAGATAAAGTCGCAAAAAAGCAACCGCTACCTGCCAAAAAACTTGCGGATGTGACAAAAAAAGTTTGGGTCATTAAAATAGCGGCCGAGTATTGTCAAGCCCTGATACACCCCATGCCATGACGGCCACAGGCTGTGATTAACCACTTGACAGCGGATGACTAAATATAGGCAAATTTAATGTAGATCTACAGGGTGTTCCAAAAGTCTTGGGCACATTTTAGGTCTTCATTTCTGCTGATCTATGAATGGTAGTTGAATGAAACTGTTGTCATTTTAATGCTAAATTCATTGAGTTTTGTTGTCATGCTGACAATTTTTTCATATCTTTTCATGTAGTTTAAATAACTAAGATAACCTAGATTCACCAATGGCTTTCACTCAACCAGAAAAGCGTTTTGTGTCATTGAACTTTCAAAAACTGATTCAGCGACACTTGATGATCGCGTTCTCTTGCCCTGATATCTTAGGTCTCCAGATGTCACACCCTGCGACTTCTTTTTGTGGGTTTCGTGAAAGCACTGGTCTATGCGCCTCCCCCTTTCAAAAGATGTAGCTGATCTTAAGGTCGAATAACGGAAGTTGTTGCAACTTGCAACCATAGACAACACAATGCTGGAATGCATTTTAAGCAGGAATTCGACTATCGGCTTGATGCGTGGCGTGTGACTAACGGTGTTCACATTGAACATCTTTGAACATTCTATGAAAAACTTGAGACTGCAAGCTTTCAGAATACATCAGATGCATTGTTATTTCCTCAATAGTTTTAGACACATTCAACGTCAAAATGTGCCCAAGACTTTTGGAACACCCTGTATAGGCGGATGACGTATATATACGCCTTCTCGTTTACACAGAGCCGTGGTTGTTTCCTGTTGTTTTTGTCACGGTTTAGCAATTTTGTGCTATTTCTCTAAACAACGTTGAACACCATTGCCCTTTAACTACTTGACAGCAAACCCCGCTGGCAGGACATAGAAATGTTTTTAAAAATCTGCTGTCAAGTGGTTAAGAACAAAGAAGGTCATACTAAATACCAACAGTCCACAAAATTTCTGCATATTTTTTCATTTTGAAATTGTGTAGTGTGTTGGTGCATAAATTGCAAAATCATGGTTGATTGTTTGTGATTAAAATGTCTGAAAACAAAATTATTCAAATTTTGAAAAAATTACAAGGTGGTCTTAAACTTTTGTTAAGCACTGTAATAAGCCAGTGTAATCATACTACTTTCGTGTCATTCTCACATCTGCTCGCGAGCATGACCAGGCGTAAGGTATCACATCGATTTTCGATTAGATGAGTGGGACCAACTTCAACCCTCCTTTGGTTGCAAGGGGAGCAAATATATTCTATTCGCTGTCAGTTATTACGGAATCACTGTAGAACGACCAAATATTTCACTTTCATACTTCATGATTTTGATTATAATTATTTCTATGTAATTTCTGACATCTGAAATTAATTGGTCGAGCTTAAAAAAGCACAAAATCATTAATTTGTTGAAGGAAACCAGTGAAACAAAAATTTTTGATCAAAAAGTAAACTGTTTTTTTCATTATTCAACGATAAATTAATAAAGTATCCGCTCCTTTGCCGTGAAACCAAAAAAAGAAAGTAACTGTAACATAGTTGCCGGCTGGAAATGTGCAAAGATTACTAGTCAGAAATTTCTTTGCTTCCGCAAAAAAGTAACGAATTTAGAGTTACAGTCACCAAAAAGTAACTAGTTACAATAGTAACCAGTTACTGCCACTCACCAGTACCATTACAGCCTTTACAATAGCCTTACCAGTAACCTGTGGTGTTTATGCTTAGTGCCGGTCAACTATCAGAAGTAAAACCAGTGACAACGAGAAAACAGCTTGAAAAAAATGTTGCCATTGTTAATCGTGATGACGAATTTCGCGACGTTTGCAAGTTTTGCCTGTCCCCGACAGAAGTGGAACTCATTCACCAACGAGAAAAAGTTAGATCAAGATTACTCGATACGCGCGCCGTATGCGGACACCAAAATAATCTGAAAGTGGCTCTAAAAGCAATCTAAAAAACGCTAGCGATGAATCGATAGCTTTGTTTTTGAGCAAAATACAATAAATATTTTCAGAGCAGCCCACAGTTTGGTTCCGTTCCAATAATTTTTCAACTGCAATGAAACACGTCTCAATGTTGAAATACATGTATATGCTTGTATTGTATAGAAGTAGACAGTAAATAATGCCGTAGATAGACCACTTTCAAGTGATCTTCATTGCTATTAATTGTAGATACACTTTGAATGCAGTTCCAGTGTAACAACTAAAACACAAAATTCTGCGAAAAGTTCTACCATAGACTTCGTGGAATTCTGCGGAATTTCCTCCGTACGAGATGTACTTTTACCGCCCAGAAACAAAAGCGTAGAATATATTTTTCTGTGACATTGGCCTAGCCAAGGAGTAAATGAAGCACACTCTCCCACTTTTCAACTACTGAAAGAACTATTCTATTTTTTACGAACATAAAACCATCTACTGAATTTGCAAGTTTAAAATCAATTTAGGACAAATCTCTGGTCAACAGACTACAGGTAGGATATATCAAGCTTCGGCGGGAGGAGGGGGAGGAAGAAGGTAATGCCTAAGATATAGCTAAGAAGGAGACACGGAAAGCGTATTCGCCAAAATTCTTCTGAGCGACCCACATGTTTAAGGTATTTGAGTGAAATAGCACAATATTGGCAAGCTTGCAGCGCAAACATCCTCCCAAGGTTATGATATTCCTGCAATTTATCCTCAAGGTTTAGATAGCCCTATTTGTCTTTACTGATGTGTATTCAATGAATCAATCATAAATTGCAGTTGAAGCCGTTAATTTAACTTGGGTATGAAAAAATTTATCAGTAAATTCAAAAACAGTGAATTGAAACAGCGTGATTTGATTTTGGTTGATGTTTTTATTAAGATTACCAAAATTTGTTTAAATGTTGAAGTCCCGGCAAACTGGAAAACACAAAAAGAGACTGTCGTGCGTAGGAGGTTGTCAGTAGCCCTTTTTGCCAATCTTCAGTTAGATTGGGCAATCATGACCAGTAGAATGGCCCCGCCACCTGTCTGCCACATAAAGCTGGAGGCTTCCAGTTAAGAACCTCACACAAGGACATAAAAAGTAAGCTTGCCCTTTGGTTCTGCACACTATCCATTTCGTGCTGAACTCCCAGCAGGGAAACCATGGATACCTTTTTTAAAGTCTTTTGGTATGACTCAACTAGGGAAACGAACCCAAGGTCAACCGACTACAAAGCGGACCCTGGCTATATAAACAGCGCAACTGCGTAGTGGTTAGAGCGATCGCTTTGCAATCGGTTGACCTGGGGTTCATTTCCACAGTCGTCACTTACCAAAAGACTTGAAAAAATGGCCATCATAGTTTTCCTGCTTGACGAGCAGCACGAAAAGGGTAGCGTGAAGAACAAGCCGGCAAACTTACTTGTTTCGTCCTGGAGCAAGGCTTTTTGTGACAGACAGGTGGCGAGGCCAAGCAGTCTTCCAGTCTAAGTGAAGAAAAAAGCTGTTTGAGCCATAAGCTTTTCGTGACGCTCTCATCAGTGGCGGTATCGCGTCAAAAGGGAAGATCTAGAGTGAATAAGTGTGTTATATGTGAATAATTTGGACGCTACGCAATCAAGACAAGCCAATGATAGCGTTAGTATTGCAAAGCGCGCCAAAAAAAAGATTTTGCAATTGCGAAAGTTTGAGAAGGCGCAGCAGGAGGCTAAATGCCACGATTATCGAAAGAGTTTGAGAGTGTAAACAAACTCTTTCCGTCTGCATAACACCGGGCGTCGGGTCTTGATATAAGTAGCCTCTAAAAGATTAAGATGGAAAGAGCTGCGCGCTGCGGCGAGGATTGAAAACCGCTTATCATCATAGTTTAATGCGCATCGATCATTTTCTAAAAGATGCTGACCAATGGCGGAGTCACAATCCGGTTTGGTGTCGGTTCGTTTGCACGATCTGTGTGGTTGAGATCGGCGTGGACGAGTCAATTGCTGTCTTAACCATTGCGGAACATGTTGCTTGATGCGATCCTGTAGTCGTTGAGATGTTCGCCCTACGTACCGACTGTCACAGTGGCACTTGTATTCATATATAGTTTTGTCGTATATGAGCAGTCATTTTCGATTGACAACATGGCTAATGAAGATAGTCTACTGTCTGTCATAGACGTTCTATTAAAAGTTTTGATCAGTTTCAATTTGCTCAAGCTTCTTTCAGCGCTGGCAACAGTCACGGGGCAAGTTAGTAAGATTCCAAGTGCGATGTACACATTCGGATACAATTCAAATAAATGAGTCTTTAGAAGATACTTCAGAAAGTCTTGAGCCGTATTGAGATTGCGTTTTTTTTGTAAAACTAAAACAAACCGCTGTAGCTCAGCGCTCATTTCATCAGAATCAATGTCACCGAACTTTTTTTGGAACTCTTTACAGCAAGTAAGAAGAGCATTTTCTTGTTGCACAAGCAAAAGTTTGTCTCGTGTGTACAAAAACGAAAAGGCGGAAGAAACCTCACGTAACAAATTAAAGCGCTCCTTTATTGACATAATAGCCTGGTCTACTAATGGATAGAAAAAGTTGCTTTTAAATTTCAGTTCAGGAGTAGCTCGTTGTTCCTCTTCACCTTGGTAATCAAACAATCTTCTTTTCTTTCCACTTCTTGACGGAGGAAAAGAAGGATCAATATCTAATTCCTGTGCTATTTCAACAGCAGATGTTGCGGCACTGTCATAACCCGTTGTGCGATAGTTTTGCAAAAACTTTTCAGTTGCCTGGATTTCCGTTTCCATTGTATGAAGGGAGACTCCATACGATTGAAGAATCTTGCTTGCTTTATTGACTTGGAATAGGATATCATACCAAATAAACACCGACAAAAGAAAACTCCATTTTGATAAATGAGCTATCAACGATTTTGTTTCTGAGGTAGCTCTTCCATCTTTTCTTTCTATGGAAATGGCTTCCAAGTCTTTCAGTGCCAGCAACACCTCTTTTAAATTGTATCGAAGAGGTTTGATGCATTTAATTCTGCTTTCCCAACGAGTATCAAATTGTGACTTTATGGACAGCTCCACATGTTTCTTCAAAATTTCCCAACGCTGAGCAGAGGAAGAAAACAGCACATACAACCTTGTAAGTACTCCAAAAAATGTCAATGCTTCCGTCGATGAATTAGCACTGTCAACAACAACTAAGTTAAGGGTATGGTTTGCACAGGGCACGTAAACAGCTTTGGGATTGATGTCTAGCATTCTTGCTTGGACCCCAAAATGTTTTCCTTTAATGTTAGCACCATTATCATATGACTGACCTCGACAATCAGACAATTCGAGTTGCAGTTCGGTCGCTGTTTCTAAGAAAGCGTCCAACAAGCCTTTCCCAGTACTGTCACTTATTTTCAAGTAGCCAAAAAATGTTTCTTTAACAACAGCAGCTTCTTCATTACATAGTACATAACGGAGAATGACAGACATTTGTTCATGATGTGACATATCTGGAGTGCAGTCCAAAATTATAGAAAAATATTTTGCCAATTTCAATTGCTGTAAATTTTCTTTTTCAACTTCTGTCGCTAGCAATTCAATTAGTTCATTTTGTATGGTAGGACTCAAATAGTGATCTTTAGTGTTTTTATTCCTGATTCTGTCTTGAAGCTCTTTTAGGATCGGATCTCTTCTTGCCAAAAGCTCAAATATACCCAGAAAATTTCCATTGTGAGGAGATCCTAAGACTTCTTCAGATCCTCTAAAAGCAAGATTCCTTTCCGATAGAAACAAGGCAATGTCGATAAGTCTCTCTAAAACATTTCTCCAAAAACGTCTTTCATTGAAAAAAATATTCATCTCGCGTTTGTCGATAGTGGATGAATTTCTTATCCCTTCAGCTAGCAACATCCATTGACTGCAGCATTCTTGGTGGGAAATGCCGTTTTCATGGTCTTTCAGTTTTTTCGAAAAACCCTCCCATGTATTTATACCACTACAAAAGGAGCTTAGTGTTTTTCCAAATAGCTTACAACAAAAGCAAAAAACTTGATCTGATTCCCCAGAATAAACTAGCCACGACCGTGAAACACTTTCACCATTAGGTAACACACGTTTATAATGGTTGGAGGAAAAACGTCGCCTTGGAGTTGTGTTATTATATGGAAAATTCATTATTAGTTGATGTGGTCCACGCTTTACTATATCACATCGTTAAGCATCAGAAATACTTTTAGGCCATTTACATGGGTCATCAGGGATAGGGGTAAATTGAGATTCAGTTATTTTTGATATTGAAGGTTGCGTATTGGCAGGTAAATCACAACTTACATTTTCTGGAAATTCACAATCACTTTGATGCTGATCGTCATAGTCTTGTTTTTCTTGTACACTATAGTTTTCTTCATCCCTCTCGGTACTAGTGCCAGGTCTACTCTGCTCAGTAATCTTGAAAAAATCTGTCATCTTGGGCAATTTCGCTACAGCATCTCGAGCAGTGGCTGCTTCTTTTCTCTTTTGAGCACCACTTTTTGAACGTTTCATTCTATACAATGTCAATAAAATACTTTATCTGCACTCTGCAGTGTATATATATATTGTCCCGGTATTTATAGCCAAACAGAATTCCAGACCATTCTATGATTGTTGCGTAACAACGGCATTGTTACGTCAATCGAATATTCAAGATTCTACCAGAAAATCAATCGAAATATTCTAGATTCTGCGAGATAAAATGACGTTGCATTCACTTATGATGTCACAAGCCAATTTCTTCCTACAGTTTAAATCGGTTGTAAACAAGTCTGCTGAACTGAAAATAGTCACGTAGCCAAAAAGCAATTTCAGACTAACTTGGGCCCCCAAAGTTGGCCTGGGCCCCCCCCAATTGGGGGTTGGGGGGGCGGCTGCTACGTCTCTGCCTAGGATTCTTTTCTGAAGACCAGAATCTCAGTGTTTCGACGCAAGTTGTGCAAACCTGGCGAGGCGCCCAATCTTTGTCTTGATCACCTAGTGGCACTCCGAAATAAGCAAGGTACACTCTTTTAATAAAAGCATTGATGTTACGTCTTGCAAGTAGTAACGTGAAGCAACGACAGATAAAACAGAAAATATCTAAGCCATTGCAACACTGTCTTCGCTTAGAAGCCGAAGACACGTTAACTACCTTAACGTGAAGAATAATCAATGCAAAGTCTTCACAAACACTAAACTGTAAACTACTGAATTTGTAACACATCAGCAAGCATTCCTGTAAATAAACTAATGCTTTTACAGTTGAACATGTGTTTGAAACTGACAGCATTTCTTAGCCTTACTTCTTCGTTTGGAAACCGCTATTGTTCTAACTTTGTAGCTGCTTCTCGTATTGAGTATAGAAACAAAAGCTGCAGTTTCACAGGCTTCTTTGGTACAACAAACGATATTGCAATCCTTTGTTTTCATTTCACCAATCAGGTTTAAAAACTATGTTCTTGAAGCAGCTTTTGTGCATGGTTGTATGGCATCAAGCTCATGAGTAAATGAGCAACTTTTGTGTAATCAATCGACATGAAACATGAAGATTGTAAAATAACCTGATGTGATAGAGGAAATCTGAGATCTAGGTTTTCCTATTTTCTGGTTCTGCAAAAAATCCGAAAATTCGAGTAATGTCTGACTTAATTCCGGGATTGTATAAAATACAAATAACAAAACGTAAATGCATCAAGTTTGCTTTAATTATTTTTCATATAATGACTGCGTAAAAAACTCAGTGTACTAACAGATTTGTCACTTAGTTGTAACCGTAGTTCTGTGGCAAACAATCCTACAACAGAAAATGCTCGTTCTGCTTTAAATGACGTTGGTTGGATGATCAATAAGACTTTGAATAACTGCTCCAATTTGCGTGGTTTTTTTCCGATAGCTTCTAGTAGCTTCATTTCCTGCTTGATTACAGTTTGAAGTTGGCTGACTTCACTTCTATCATCAACAAATGTCTTCAACTGGATGGGAGTGTAGTTTGTGGAATGTTCAATGTGTGTCTGAAGTCTTTGGAAAAGACTTTCATGCTTTTGATTTTTGCTAGTATTTTTAGCCAACTCATTCTGACCTTTTCCTTCATTACTGTCATTTTCCCAAAATGAATGGCAAAATAAAGTGGTACCGGTAGCAGTTTTCACAAACCACCTTTGGTGTTACTACCTAATAACGACATGTCATCAGCATAATGCTCATCATGAATCTTCTTCATCTTGATCGCCGTCGTAATCGTAATCTTCACCTGCAATATCAGTCACACTTCTGATTTTGTACAATACATCACACACAGCCAGATGTACGCCATGCGTACAGCAGAGTTGGTGATTAAGTTGAGAATTTCTTCATTACTGAGGCGCCATCAGAGACGATGCTGACAACAGATGTCTGCATGTTGGTCATTCCAAAATCAGCCAACTGTTTCTCCAACGACTGTACAATTTTCTCAGCACCACATGATTCAAGCATTCTTACAAGATCCAAATTTATAACATCATTTTGGCAATGAACGTTGATGTTCAGGTATCTTCGGCAGCGAACTGAAGTATACTCGTGCATAGTCACACTGAAACGGATGTTGGCTTTAACATTTATTTCAAATTTAGCCTTTATCTTTTTTTGCATGTCATTGCATTCACTGTAAATTAAACTCATAATACTTGAGTCCAAAGAAGGAACACGAAAGCCCTTGGCACTAAGTGACCCACAAATGAACTTGCTTTTGCCTATAGAGTAGAGATTCAGTTTTTATCCGGTGTTGTCCCTTTAGCAGAGATGGCCGGATTTACCCCAATCTTTCTGCGATTGCTCGCACTCCGTCCCTCCACTTGTCTCGTCTCAGGGCATCCTATTTCTTCAAACCAATCTTCTTTGTCTCCTCTTCCACCCGCTTCTTCCAGGTCTTTCTCGCTTTATGTTGCCACTCACTTCGAGATTCGGAGCAACCCTCAAAACACTATCGTCATCCCTCCTCAGCACATGTCCATACCATCTAACTCCATTCGCTGTTGCTAACCGGTCTATCGTTTCCTTCAACCCCAACGTATCCATCTGTTCTTCAGTCGTCTTCCTGTCTACCACTTTCTGACCGCACATGGCTCTCACCATAGCTCTCTCCGTTCTCCTCAAAATTGCTTTTTCATTTTCTTTTAGTCACCATGTCTCACTTCCATTCAGTATTGCTGATCTTACACAACAACGATAGACTTTACCTTTCATCTTTAGAGGAAACCTATTTCCAAGCAACAACTCTCCACATTCCCTGAATCTTACCCAACCGATTCTTACTCTTGCTATAACTGCCGCTTGACAACCACCACTAGCATTTAGTCTGTCTCCCAAATAACAAAATCCATTTACTGTCTCTACTTCATCGCACGACTTCTCGATCGAATCCATCGTCCCTTCCATTATTCCTTTACATTTCGAGCAAACAAAATGCATTGCCAACCTAGCGGTCAGTCCCGTAGCACTCCAACTTCGGGCCCCCCCCAAAGTAAGCGCAAGAGCCCCTGCGCACAGGTCATATCACTTTAGAGGTGTAAAATTGAAAAGCTGCATTAAGAAAATACACCACAATTTGTACATAAGTAAACAGGCTAATGTCAGAATAAAGCATGCCGATACCGAAGGTGCAAGTCATAAAAAATTCGGCACCGATGCCAGAGTTCAGTAGAACATTTATGCAGACACTGCGAAACGAAAGCAATGACACTGAAAAACATGAAAAAGTTATAAAAACACAGTATCATTTAAATAGTCTGGAGCGAACCTTTTTGTTCGCAAATGCTGTTATGACATTGTCATAATCAAGAGATCGGGCGCAGTCATTTTCGATTGACAACATGGCTAATGAAGATAGTCTACTGTCTGTCATAGACGTTCTATTAAAAGTTTTGATCAGTTTCAATTTGCTCAAGCTTCTTTCAGCGCTGGCAACAGTCACGGGGCAAGTTAGTAAGATTCCAAGTGCGATGTACACATTCGGATACAATTCAAATAAATGAGTCTTTAGAAGATACTTCAGAAAGTCTTGAGCCGTATTGAGATTGCGTTTTTTTTGTAAAACTAAAACAAACCGCTGTAGCTCAGCGCTCATTTCATCAGAATCAATGTCACCGAACTTTTTTTGGAACTCTTTACAGCAAGTAAGAAGAGCATTTTCTTGTTGCACAAGCAAAAGTTTGTCTCGTGTGTACAAAAACGAAAAGGCGGAAGAAACCTCACGTAACAAATTAAAGCGCTCCTTTATTGACATAATAGCCTGGTCTACTAATGGATAGAAAAAGTTGCTTTTAAATTTCAGTTCAGGAGTAGCTCGTTGTTCCTCTTCACCTTGGTAATCAAACAATCTTCTTTTCTTTCCACTTCTTGACGGAGGAAAAGAAGGATCAATATCCAATTCCTGTGCTATTTCAACAGCAGATGTTGCGGCACTGTCATAACCCGTTGTGCGATAGTTTTGCAAAAACTTTTCAGTTGCCTGGATTTCCGTTTCCATTGTATGAAGGGAGACTCCATACGATTGAAGAATCTTGCTTGCTTTATTGACTTGGAATAGGATATCATACCAAATAAACACCGACAAAAGAAAACTCCATTTTGATAAATGAGCTATCAACGATTTTGTTTCTGAGGTAGCTCTTCCATCTTTTCTTTCTATGGAAATGGCTTCCAAGTCTTTCAGTGCCAGCAACACCTCTTTTAAATTGTATCGAAGAGGTTTGATGCATTTAATTCTGCTTTCCCAACGAGTATCAAATTGTGACTTTATGGACAGCTCCACATGTTTCTTCAAAATTTCCCAACGCTGAGCAGAGGAAGAAAACAGCACATACAACCTTGTAAGTACTCCAAAAAATGTCAATGCTTCCGTCGATGAATTAGCACTGTCAACAACAACTAAGTTAAGGGTATGGTTTGCACAGGGCACGTAAACAGCTTTGGGATTGATGTCTAGCATTCTTGCTTGGACCCCAGAATGTTTTCCTTTCATGTTAGCACCATTATCATATGACTGACCTCGACAATCAGACAATTCGAGTTGCAGTTCGGTCGCTGTTTCTAAGAAAGCGTCCAACAAGCCTTTCCCAGTACTGTCACTTATTTTCAAGTAGCCAAAAAATGTTTCTTTAACAACAGCAGCTTCTTCATTACATAGTACATAACGGAGAATGACAGACATTTGTTCATGATGTGACATATCTGGAGTGCAGTCCAAAATTATAGAAAAATATTTTGCCAATTTCAATTGCTGTAAATTTTCTTTTTCAACTTCTGTCGCTAGCAATTCAATTAGTTCATTTTGTATAGTAGGACTCAAATAGTGATCTTTAGTGTTTTTATTCTTGATTCTGTCTTGAAGCTCTTTTAGGATCGGATCTCTTCTTGCCAAAAGCTCAAATATACCCAGAAAATTTCCATTGTGAGGAGATCCTAAGACTTCTTCAGATCCTCTAAAAGCAAGATTCCTTTCCGATAGAAACAAGGCAATGTCGATAAGTCTCTCTAAAACATTTCTCCAAAAACGTCTTTCATTGAAAAAAATATTCATCTCGCGTTTGTCGATAGTGGATGAATTTCTTATCCCTTCAGCTAGCAACATCCATTGACTGCAGCATTCTTGGTGGGAAATGCCGTTTTCATGGTCTTTCAGTTTTTTCGAAAAACCCTCCCATGTATTTATACCACTACAAAAGGGGCTTAGTGTTTTTCCAAATAGCTTACAACAAAAGCAAAAAACTTGATCTGATTCCCCAGAATAAACTAGCCACGACCGTGAAACACTTTCACCA
The DNA here is from genome assembly GCA_963675345.1 of Trididemnum clinides. Lineage (NCBI taxonomy): Eukaryota > Metazoa > Chordata > Ascidiacea > Aplousobranchia > Didemnidae > Trididemnum > Trididemnum clinides. Next base: position 2,988,765 of record OY776305.1, on the reverse strand, counting down.
TTAGGTAACACACGTTTATAATGGTTGGAGGAAAAACGTCGCCTTGGAGTTGTGTTATTATATGGAAAATTCATTATTAGTTCATGTGGTCCACGCTTTACTATATTACATCGTTGAGCATCAGAAATACTTTCAGGCCATTTACATGGGTCATCAGGGATAGGGGTAAATTGAGATTCAGTTATTTTTGATATTGAAGGTTGCGTATTGGCAGGTAAATCACAACTTACATTTTCTGGAAATTCACAATCACTTTGATGCTGATCGTCATAGTCTTGTTTTTCTTGTACACTATAGTTTTCTTCATCCCTCTCGGTACTAGTGCCAGGTCTACTCTGCTCAGTAATCTTGAAAAAATCTGTCATCTTGGGCAATTTCGCTACAGCATCTCGAGCAGTGGCTGCTTCTTTTCTCTTTTGAGCACCACTTTTTGAACGTTTCATTCTATACAATGTCAATAAAATACTTTATCTGCACTCTGCAGTGTATATATATATTGTCCCGGTATTTATAGCCAAACAGAATTCCAGACCATTCTATGATTGTTGCGTAACAACGGCATTGTTACGTCAATCGAATATTCAAGATTCTACCAGAAAATCAATCGAAATATTCTAGATTCTGCGAGATAAAATGACGTTGCATTCACTTATGATGTCACAAGCCAATTTCTTCCTACAGTTTAAATCGGTTGTAAACAAGTCTGCTGAACTGAAAATAGTCACGTAGCCAAAAAGCAATTTCAGACTAACTTGGGCCCCCAAAGTTGGCCTGGGCCCCCCCCAATTGGGGGGTTTGGGGGGCGGCTGCTACGTCTCTGCTAGCGGTAACTCTCTTTATTTTTGCACATTTGCCATAAACCCAGCTTCCACATTTTGTGCACAACACTGAGTTGGCCATGACTCTCTTCCCATAAATTCCACATGGATCTATCTTGCTTTTGAATAGTTCGCCTTCTGACCCGCTTACCATCAATTTTGTTTTTCTGGTGTAGACCTTCAAACCTTTACTTTCCAGTGCATCCTTCCAATTCCAAAACCTTTTCTTCAAGTCTTCCATGTCTTCGCTCATGATAACCAGGTTATCTGCATATAGCAATTCATTAACCACACCAATGTATAGAAATGGACCAATGGATAGAAAAACCATGCACAGCTGCCAGTTGAGAGACAGTACTTTGCAAGCTTTCTTTACATTTACAAATGGTAAGATCGATTTCTGCTGAATTTTTGCTTTCTTAGAAGTACAGGTTGATCACTGCTTTCTAAACTAAGGTCGTGCTTGCTTTTCACGTGATGAAAAAGACCGCTAGTTGAACCACCTTTACACGATATTTTTGTACAATGAATACAATTAGCTCTGTCACTGTCATCATCATCTTGTGTAAAATGTTTCCAAACTTTATACTGATTACTACGTTCCAAAACTAAATGGCACTGGAACTGAATTTCAGTTACTTGCTTTTGCGTAATGAATGTAATTTACTGGCTCAAACCTGTTATCCTTTAGTCAACAGCAAACAGTTTAACAATTGAGGCATCAAGTATTGTGTCGTCACATTGGAAACAATCACAATCATTTTGATTTAGGCACAAGTGCCGTGAGAATACTAGTTCACAAAACCGATAATTTTTAGTCAAAAAACCGGGAAACGGGAATGCTAAAAAGTTGTTAAACCCCGGGAATTCCTGAAAGCGGGATCCTGGTTCTCAAAACTTACTGAGTTCAGATTCGGATTCGTCACACCAGGATCACATTTAATCAGTTCTCAAAGTCCATGCAAGAAAAAAATTTTCTTGACCAGTGATTATAGTTAATTTCTTTAACAATTTCAGATACTGCAAAACCTCGCAAACCAGGCAGTTAACGCAATACCGACACCCACAGAAAGATACCAGATTATAATGCCTGCAAATACAAAAATATAAAGTTTGTCTTGTGGGGAAGCCAACGCAGCGGGCTGATATTTTTCATAATCGAATCGATAGTTATACCTTGACATAACTGACAGATGACATACCAGGCTAAGTCGATGAATCTACTGTAATGTTAATATTTTGCACAAAGGTATTGCAAAGCAGTTTTTGCAGGGATTTTACCCTTAACCAGTTGCAGTAGTTAATTCATTCTACAAGAAATGAAGAAATTTTTCGCAATGTCAAATCTTGATCTTCACAAAACGATCATGTTCAAAAGAGATGGAAACAGCATTGTGTAGCCCACCTACAGGACCTGGGAGTAGACGATACATTGTCAAAAGATTTCCTTATGCAGGATATTATGCACACCAAGACATTAGTGAGATCAGTTTTTGCTATGTCTTGCACATTGTCGTTTAAAAAGCAAGATTTCAAGATCGCCCGGACATCGAGTGCAAAGCTAACTTTGCTCAAAGCCGTAGTACATAAAGCAAAATGACTGTCCATAAAAATTTTTCTGGGTAAAAAATAGAAAGAAAATTTGACATTCTTCTTGAATGTTACCATAAACAGGGAACCCATGATCCATTTGTAGTTATTGGTCATACAAAAATTGGAATCAATGCAATAAATCGGTATTGTTTCTCTTTAATCATATTGCAACAGAACTTGCAGATTTATCAATAAAATTTTGCAAAATTTTACTCTTATGGAGGCAATAGCTGTGGCTAACTGCAAGATTGCCAAAGCCCAGGCACAAAGTATTTGATCAAACATGACATTGGAAACATTGTGGAATAGTTGACAAGATTGTGTTAATGAATTTACGTCAATATCGCTCCGATGGTTACATTTATTAAAAGGCTCAATATAAAATTATATTAAAGAATATATAATACGAATTATAGGAACTGGTTTTAGCCTGTTTAAGATATTAATTTAATTAATTGATATTAAGGCATATAGGCTAACTGCAATCAGTTGAATAAAATACTACTTCCACGACCGGTTTCGTTCCTATTAGAACTCGCCAGGTGGTATAAGTCAGTGGTATTAACCGCATGAAGCAATTCATGTGATCGTCGGTTCAATACCTGAGTCCACCTGACAAGTTCTAATAGGAACGAAACCGGTCGTGGAAGTGGTATTTTATTCAACTGATTGCAGTTGGCCTATATGCCTTAATATCAATTAATTAAATTAATATATTAAAGATAAGTTTCGATGAGTAATTAAACCAGGTTGTTGGAGCATTTTTAACTGCTGCTGCATTCGTCAGGCTCATTTTGCTTTTGGCTCGAACAAGCTTGGAGACCACTTCAAGCAGTTCAGAAGCTTTTTTTATCACCGTGAATTGGCCCACGGCAACTTTGAACGAATGTGTTGAAATTTTGAACCTTGAACATTTAAATATAATAAATACCTTGACTGTTTTAATGACTGGGAGAGATGTGCCCCCAAGACTCCACCGGGCTCGTTTGTTTTTGCGCTTTTTTGTATATAAAGAAAGTGTTTGGGGTGAAATTTTTGAAAGCAAAATTTTGCATCTAATTTGCTATATACGCAGACATTTACGTAAACGCAGTCAAAGAACTTTTCCAAAATTATCGTAGAAGCAAAGCAGTTATAAAATTTCGAAAACCCCAAGTTCAACTTTCTAGCCAGCTACCAGTGGTGTATTCAAGGGAGAAGAGTCGAGAATAAAGAACGATGCCCATCTTAAACGACTTGACAGAAGCAAAAAATCTACACGCAAAATTTTTATCAATAGAAGTCGAAATTGTGAACAATATCTCTCTCTATTTTACTTATAGCCAGCGGAAGCAGTTCTTTGTCTGGGCTGACTTCACTCAGAAAACTTCCTAGAACTCCATCGACTGAGAAAAAGATAAAGGTTGTGAGGCAACAGCGTGCAAGTCTATTGCGTTTTAAAATCTTAGAAAAAGATTTGTGACATAAAAGCGATAACCAACTTTGAGCAATAGCATCTTCGCCTACAGTTAGAAAAGATATTTAAACCCTAAAACCAAAATATGCACTAGTTTCACCGATCTGAGTATTAAGTTCTTTGCTCCGCATACCATCACTCGAAAATGTAATCCCAATACACATCCATCCGCTTTAAAGTTTCTTTGCAAACCTGCAGATCCTCCTAATCAGATTTTTTCAAAATGTGAAGTTTTTTATTTTTTTGCGCGTATTTTTGTCGCAGCACTACAACAAGTAGCTCTTGACGATTGAGTGCGCGTTGTAGGACAAATTTTGAAGGTGCCCAGACTACTACCAGTAGATTATCAGAAAAAAGTGAACAATTAATTTTAAAACTTTCAATCACCTTCAGTAAAATTTTGTTTTATAATCTAGATCGAATACATATCGACCAGGAGTGGTGAGGGTTATAGGGGTAGCTAGGTGTGCTTCAAAAATTTTTGAATCTAACCAAAAAAAAAGATATTTTTATGTATTAGCTTACGGCTACAAAATTTCGATCTCCAAAAATTATTATGCAACCAATTTAAGAAAAAATTGATAGAAATGGAGTTAAGACAAGATCGACCGCCAAAAAAGACATCCAACAAATTTCATAGTTTTGGCATTCCAAAAACTTTGCTTTTGGCTACATCACTGCTTGAAGCTATCACAATATAAACCATTTTTTTGAAGCATTGCGTACTGCTACTCTTTATTACTTTTGTAACGTTGTAGTTAAAGAAAATCGCGGGCAGGCGTGTGATCACGATTTAACAAAGGGAAGGGGGACCACCAAAATATAATGGAACTACATAAATCCTACGTCTCTTCGTTCTGCTATTAAGTTGTAACCACAAATTACTTATATGGTTATTTTATTTAGACTAACGTTTTGTCAGGCAGAACGACCAAATTCTCACAGCACAAAATCAGCAGTTAATAAAATTATCCAAAAAAACATACTGTAAAAGGAACATCCAAAATGGCTACGCGTGAAGATTTTATAAAATAACATCATTGCATAATTAACTAAGAAATCACAAGCGAAACTGATAGAAAAACCGTATTAGGCTAAACTGTAAGGCCTACAAAAAATACATGATAATAAAACTGGAGCATTGATAAACGTCACGTTCACATTGATGTTATATAAAGTGAAGGTAACGCTGGTTTTATCGATGTTGCTAATAGAGATGTGCAGAATCTTTACTTTTGAAGTAACCGTTCCAAATAATTACTTTTTTTATCCGTTACTTGTTAGTAATGTGCAAATAGCAATTGTTCGTTAAAAAATAACGGACAACTTTAAGTAATGGATAGTAACAAATTTGTTTCGCAAAAGTAACGATTGCAAGCATTGTTGCCAGATTCTTTTAGTTGCTGCTTGACCCCATCAACGACATGGGGGCATGGCGAAAGACTGCGGAGACCCAGAAGCCAGAGCAACTCCCCAAGGCCTGAACCAAAAGTTGTATAGAGGAAAGGAGTGGCCAAAGAGCAAACGGATTGAAGAGCCCGCAGCCAACCAGCGTGAATGAGATAAATGTTCTGGGTCGGATGACCACACTCACAGCTCGAAGGACTCTCAATTCTGCCAATTCTAGTGTCTAAAAAGACTGCGCTCGTGGCAGCGAAGACAAAAGAGAACAAAACGAGCGTGACAAGGGAGCACTAGTTCATCAATGGATACTGATGAAGCCTTGGTGTCGAAAAATTTAGATAAGACAGTACGTCTCCAGTCCGAGAGAAAAAATAAGTAGATACATAACTACATGTTATTGTAGATGGCTGGTGCAGCGCACCTCCTCTGATGAACTCATTGGCCGTGTCATTGCCCACAAGAAATGAATGATCCGGGGTCATTGTAGGCTAATAGAAAAGAAGAAAGGCTTTTTTGTGCTTGATGTGTAAGGGAATGTTAGATAGAAAGAAGGATGAAGGAAAGTGTAACAAGAACAGAGAGAAAGTCAGAGAAGTGACAGTGTAGCGGTTTACTATCTATATGACTCCGTGTTTTAGATAGAAAACCACCAAATGCTTTAAGCAAATTTATTTTATAAAATTCTTTGACCAGCTATAACTTTAAAACTTGAATCTCAAAAATTGTCTCCTAACTCGAAAAACGCAAAACTCAAAGTGATTAAAAAATGCAAAACTAAACTACATCACATACTAATTTGCCGACGGTGCACAAAAACTACGAATGTGATAAAAAAGGCAAAACAATCTGCAAAGTAAATTAAAATGAGGTGATGTTACGCAACTTAAAGATAAAATACAAAATTAACGCATGAATGAATTTACACAAAACATCCGATAAATTAACGAACAAATAAATCCAAAGAAAGTGAGAAAGTGGTTCCGACATAAGCTTCCCCCGAGATGGCGATTGGAGATCGACATCAACAGGGTCAACTCAGTGTCGGAGAAAATAATCTAAAACTAAAAAAATGCCTGTATTATACATAAAACATGGTAAACTAAAAATCTAAACAAATAAATTAGGCAGTTTAATAAGCAGGTTGCCGTCTCGCCAACAATCAAGAGAGTATGCGAGACATATTAGCCACGACACCACCACTAGCATCATAGGAAGTAAGTACAACAAACCAGAAGACCTGTAATACAAAAATACACAAGTAAGTAACGTGCCAATAGAATAATCTTGTCTTATCAAGGAAAATAATCATTAGCAAGAAGGGAGCGGATATAATATCACGTCAGTAAAGCTCACTTACCATTACTAGAGATTCAATAAGATTGCCAAGGTATAGGTGACAAATTTCCATTGGAAGGAGCCGGCTAGCAAGAGCGATGCAGATTACTAGGACGAGAGAAAACAGCAAGTAAGGCCTCTGAAATTGGCTGATTACCTAAAGATGAATGACTAGGTGAGTCTTACGTGACCAAAGCTTCGCCTAATATAAATTATAAATCAAGTATAGCAGGAGGTCTGATGACACGCCCCACTCGACTGCGTCTGAAAACGGGAACCGAGTCAGGAAGTTGAGGTGATTGCGAAGAAGATGAGTCGTCAGAAGATAAACGAACATTTTCTGTAGATTTTGTAGCCTCGCTTGTTGAAGATCGCAAGGAGTCATCTGCGTGAAAAAGTAATAGGTGTGCGGTTTTTAAACGGTTGATAGAAACGTTATTAAGTACTCCATTCTGTAACAAAGTAAAGTACTTATCAGCTTTATAGAATACCTTAAATGGTCCATAATACGTTCTTTCCAAGAGAGATCGTAATGCATGTTTTCGCACAAAAACATAGTCTGCATTTAGTAGTTGTGGGTCAATGAAAGATGCATTAGAAGTTACTAACCAGGAGGAATTGCACAAAGTGAATGAATAAATTTGTTTAGTCGATGAAAATACTCAAAATGAGAATCAAATTGATATTTACGAAACTCGAAATATTGACCAGGGAGACGTACACTTGAACCAACGACTAACTGCGCAGATGAACGATGGCGTAGTGGTTAGAGCGTCCGCTTCGCAGTCGGTAGACCTGGGGTTCATTCCCCTTGTCGAGTCATACCAGAAGACTTTAAAAAATGGCATCCGCAGCTTCCCTGCTTGGCGCTCGGCATTTAGGGGAGGTTGTGGAGAACAAGCTGGCAAGTTCGCTTGTTGTGTCCTTGGGCAAGGCACTTAACGGGACGCCTCCACCTTTATGTGGAAGACAGGTGGCCCATAAACCTCGAAAAAGGCAACTTCCAAACGAGTGCGGACTTCCCGTCCAAAGTATAGCGATGCAATTCGCTTTCTCGTGAATGGAGGATAAATATGGCAAATAAAACAAAAACAAAACAAATGAACAACCAAGATTTTTTTTTAATAAAGATCGAATTCCCAACGAAATCCAAGGAAGATGAGAAGTCCAGTCAGCGTCAGCATGGGTTTTTAGAAAAGTTTTTAACTGTTTGTTAAACCTCTCACAGATGCCGTTAGCAGCAGGATGGTATGCACATGTGTGAGAAAGTTTGTATCCCAAGAACTCACAAAGCGAATGCCAAAGATTAGACGTGAATTGTCTTCCACGATCACAGGTGATGATTGAAGGGCAACCAAAACTAGCAACCCAGTGCAAAAGAAATGCATTAACGATGGTTTCGGTTTCAATGTTACGAAGAGGAATAGCTTCGCACCGAGGAGTGAATCCATCAACAATAGTTAAGGCATAATAATAACCCAGGGATTCATTTAGAAGACCATTCAAATCAATGGGAATATGGCTAAATCTACGCCTGGAGCAAGAAAAATTTTTATTGGAGCTTTGTTGTGACGTTGTGACTTTGGCAGTTTGGCAGGGGATGCAAGTTGTAACCCAATCTTTGATTTCAGAATTCATCCGGGGCCACACAAAGCGCTCTTTAATTAGGGATCGAGTAGCCCTTATTCCAGAATGAGAAAGGGAATGAAAAACATCAAATACCTGTTTACGCATGGATTCGGGAACGATCGGCCGAAAAGATTCAGTGGAAACATCACCAACGATGTTGGTGTTACTGTCAGATAACGTTCGTGTTTCAATAAAAAGGTTGGTAGTATCTGAATTCATCACGTTTGAAATGCTTGCATCGGCTTGTTGTTTAACCGCCATGTCGTGCAAGGATACTGAAGGAAGTTTTTCAAACAAAGCAATGCATTGAGTCCGGGACAAGCAATCTACACCAACATTCTTTGAATCTGAAATATATATGATGTCAGTAGAATACTGCGCAATAAAATCAATATACCTACTTTGACGTGGCGAAAGGTTAGTAGAAGGTGTTAAGATAGCACGGGTGATACTTTTCTGGTCAGGAACAATCTTGAATAACCGTCCTTCAAGAGAATACTTGAAATATTTCACAGCCACATACATCTCAGTCAGTTCTTTATCGAAAACAGTATTTAAGCTGCGCTTTGTTGAATGCTCGGCTGAAAAATGCCAACAGTCGTAACTCACCATCGATTTTTTGATGTAATACAGCTCCAGCAGCGACATTAGAAGCATCAGTATCGAGATATATTGGAGCGTTCTCAACTGGAAAAGCCAAAGTGACAGGAGAGCAAAGTTTGTTTAACACTTCTTGGAAAGCATCATCTGCGTCTTTAGTCCATTCGATTGCCTTCTTTGACTATTTACGAGGTGAAAGCAAAGCCAAAATAGGTCTAGTAATTTCTGAACAATTGGGAATAAACTTTTTGTAAAATGCAATCATACCAATTAAACGTCGTAACTGTCGCATATTGGAAGGTTTAGGAAAATTTACGATGGCCTGAACCTTGTCAGCAATAGGTTTTATTCCAGTGGCATCATTGTGATGACCTAAATAATCCAAGGACGAAACCCCGAATTTGCATTTATCCAAATTAATGGTTAGTGAGTACTAAGAAAATTTTTCTAATAGCCTTTGCAAATGAATTAAGTGCGTGTCATGATCTGGGCTGAAAATAGGAACATTTATCCATCCAATTCTTGCTGCCACCGCTGCTTCTCTTTGATCACTGGCATTTTAAACAGTCCCTCAAATAATAATAACTCTTTACAAACTCGACGTGGTCAAAAAATAATATTTTTAACTACTTCTAATTCTTTTGTTGTCTTGACCTATTGCTCACAAACAAAACCTTTTTCCAGATTTGTGGTCACTCTCTTCATTTTCGTGCATCTGGCACGCATTTTGTTTACTACATTTTGTGCATCACACCAAATTTTCTATTACTCTCTCACTTGGCGCATGAATCAACTTTGCTCTGAAGTACTTAACCTTTAGAACCATTTGGTTTTCTTGAGGTTCACCTTTAACCCCTTGTTCTCAAACGCCTCTTTTCATTTCAAAAACTTCTTTAAATTCTCTATACTTTCACTTATTAAAACCGAGTCATCTGTATACAAAATTTCATTGATCAATCCTTCTCTTGCATTTTTCGTCATTATATCCATTGTTATTTCAAAGAGAAGCGGCTACAACACAGATCTTAAATGTACACCAACTTGTATAAAAAATTCTTCAGATAACTCAGATTCCACTCTAACTTTAATCTTTGCTCCGTGATGGAGACACATTACCGCTTTTACAGTTAATTCTGGTAAACTTTTCTTGTTCATCACCTCCTTCATCATCTTTCTTGGAACAATGCGTTGAAACAATGCGTTTCATGCTGGTTTGTTGTTCCTTTTCCAGGCATAAAACCAAGCTGCATTGCATCAGTATTTACTAATTCTCAAATCCATCTCTCCAGCACTTTGTCAACAATCTTCATAGCATGTTCTAACAGCTTTGCTCCTCTGTATGTACTGCAATTTCTTTCATCTCCTTTTCGCTTGAAAACTGGTACCAGCACACTCGTTTGCCACTCGTCCGGCATTCCTTTTCCATCCAACACGAGTTAGCAAAGTTCCATCATTACAGCAATTCTTACCTCTCCACTAGCAGATATCATCTTTGCGCGTACTTCAGATGGTCCAGCTGCCTTTTCTGGTTTCATTGCTTTTGTTGCCATTTCTTCGCGAGTAACCTTTTCCACGGTCCCCCTAATGCATAAGCTTTTGCCATCAAGCCCCCGTCATTCTTTTTATTCAAGACTAGCCGGTTTTGCAGGCGTCGCCCGTCAGAAGCCCTCCATCAGTAATGTTTGGAATCATATTTTGGTTCAACCGGCTGCGCCGGCTTCACCCATTCGGCTCTTGTGTGAGCAGTAGCGAAAAGTTAATGAATTTTAGGTACTTTCACAATTCTTCTACACGAAATCGTGATCGTCATATTCTCTTAATCATGACTGGTAATGCTCACAAAAAAACTTACCACAAATTATTGTTAATACTTTGAGGGAAAAGGGATCGCAACACAATCAAAACTGATGGCAGCAGCAAAACGGTGGTTGCTTTCACTGTTAAAAAAATAATCTATTTAGTGGTTTGCCTATTTTGCAATGTGGTGCGGTTCTTTCCTATTTATGTTTATGGTATTAAGTTCTTTTGGCTGACCTATTTTTCTGAATTAAATTAATTGATGTTAAGGCATATAGGCTAACTGCAATCAGTTAAATAAAACACCGGTTTTGTTTCTATCAGAACTCTTCAGGTGGATTCAGGTATTGAACCGACGATCACATAAATTGCTTTATGCGGTATACACCACTCTGTCATTGGTCCTGTCAACTGATGCTGTTAATTTTAAGCTTATATATTGTGCACGCTCACTGCAATGAGCTTGATGCGATATATGTCTAATTCCCCAAATCATTCGCCACATTTTAATAGCGCCCATCACGCTGAGTTATTTTCAAAGAAATGTTCTCTCTAAATTCACTTTTACAATAGGTTAGGGTTATGATTTTTTGTTGATGCTATCTTAAACTTTGGATTTTATTACAATGCTGTATAGCATAGTCATCAATACCTTAACAGGTAGCATATTAGCAAAAGAAAAACATCCTTGCTTTATGGTGTTTGCGACGTCGTCACTCGCAGATCCCCGTCAGTAAAGTCGGGATTGAGAGTGTCGGTTCAGCCGGCCAAGCCGGCTTTACCTGTTAGGCTCTTGTGTGAAGAGTTACCAAATTTTATGTGTTTTCTGAACATAAGATTTTGACAACTTTTTGTGCTCCTTTTTCTAATAAGATTTCTCATTTCAAGATCCTAGTTATGCCTTAGATCTATGTGCTCGGTTCATTGCTGACACGAACCAAGAGGGCATTGCGTTTCCCGTAGCTTGGGAGTAGGGAACACATTTCTAATATTAAGCTATTTTCAAGCAAAATAGCAAAAATATCTTTCGTGTGGTGCGATTTTACACCATGAGGTTGTTTTCTTTTGATTTCCCCTTAAAGTTTCTCCAGTCCTCTCTGGCTACGCATTATGTAGCATGTTCTTTTCTCTCTGCTTGACGTGCCTTGGGAAGTTAAAAGAGTCCTTGGTTTTCGCCAAATGTTTGGTTTGACCCGGTAGCTCTATAAAGCTGTTGTACAGCAAAATACTAATAATACTTTATATTCCATGTGGTGCGATTTGACACAGTGACGTTGTTAATTTCTCCTCAAACTTTCTTAAATTCCTGCTGGCTACGCATCATGATCCATATTCGTTTTTCCTTGCATAGGTATGCTCATAAAAGTAAAAAAGGGCTTGTTTTTCCCAAATTTTCAGATTTGATAAAGCTATTATCAAGCAAAATAGAAAAAAGGTTTCTTCTTAGCATGGTGCGATTTTACCCCGGCAGGGCGTACTATCACCCATGCCGATTGAAAACGAATCAGTTAATGCAGCTGCGCCGGCTTCGCAGAACAAACATTTATGAGAGCAACAACGAAATGATTTAGTCAATATAGGCCATAGCTCCTGTATATGTAATGGTAAACAGGTTGGTCTGTTAATCAAGACTGGAAGTATTCAAAAAGAAAGAATGATTACACGAACTACTATTCGTAATTTTTAAAAGTGTAAGGGGGTAAAACATAGTCAAAATTGATGGCGGAGCCCAAATGGTGGTCGTTTTAACTCATAAAGAAATGAGCTAGTTAGTGGTAGGCCTATTTGACGATTTGGTGGGCCCGCTTTCATATTTATATTTGTGACATTAAGATTTTTGCCTGCGCTGTTTGCTTTAATTTGGCCATAGCATGGAAAAAGGCCATACCTTTGCTCTAAATCATATAATCTATTGCAATAAACGCCTATTAAGCTTTTTTCAAACAAAAGCATTTCTTCTTAATCCAGTGTTACAAACTGATGCCATTATCATTTAATTTTGATGTTTTCTTAAATTTGGGACTTTATTACATTTAACTTTGCCCCTAATCCATATCTTCTTACTTTTGAATGAAGATTATTGTTTTGTACCGACATCCTTGCAAATATCAATATCAGTAACGGGCTTTATAGTGATATCACTTATTCTTGCTATTGTAGTGATAGTGGGTAATTTTGCTGCCTGCTACTATTCTCAGTATATTGTGGCAAGCATTGTGATGTCATTTAAGGTTATGACCTAGCAGAGCGTTTTAAGCCATTAAATATTAGGATAGCTACTTACCGCTGTTTCCTTACTGTAGACAAATTGATATGAACTAACGTCTCTGACTACGTGCATGTTCCTTGGCCCTGGCATAAACACGGCCATGCAAAGAGCAAACAAACCCGAAATGAAGCACTCACAGCTAAGTAAGAGCTTTAGCGGAAGCCCCCATTAAAAATGTCGAGGTTAAGAATATGAAATCAGCTGGATGCGCCAGCCTGCCAAGGAAATTGCTTCCACTTTTAGATCACATGCAGCTAGACCACTTATATTTTGTTGCAAAAGATAAGAAAGAACCATTTTTACCCCAACGTCTTTTTTTTGGGTTATCACCAAGCATTTGGTTTGGAGTAGGCTATGTATTAAAATTTGTAGACACTTCATTTTTCTATAAATTTTTTAAAATATTTTAATGGATAATGCTAAAGATCCATGCAATCGAGAAAGAATAGAAAAAGTGTATCCAAGGACTTTTTCTAGAAATTGCAATACTGTGAAATGCAGGCACCAAAATTTTGAGTGTTGTCAACCGGGAGACTACATTTCTTCGTCGTTTGAGCTATTCGTTATGAGCATTACGTAGGAAGATGTATATACACTGCGTTAGCGCTCACGTTCCGTTTGCAAGTCTTCAGTTGGGCTGGGTCCACCAAGACGGTTAGACTGCTTGGCCCCACCTCCTGTCTGCTACATATAGATGGAGGCATCCCGTTAAGTGTCTTGCCCAAGGACACAACAAGCAAGCTTTCCGGCTTGTTCTCTACACTATCCCTATTTTGCTGAGCACCAGGCAGGGAAGCTGTGAATATCATTTTTTAAAATCTTTTAGTATGACTCGACTTAAGAAATGAGCTCTAGGTCTACCGACTGCGAAGCGGACGCTCTAACCACTACAACACCGCGCCGGTTAGACTGCATTTCACAAAATTTCAGACAATATCTCATAAATATTTAGACTTCAGTTTTCCATGAATGTTTTTAAAGACGTCGACGGATAATTCAAAAGAACCATGCTGGTGAGGAAAAGTAGTTAAAATGTACCTAAGAATTAACTCTTGTCCAACAATGGCAAGTTTGTTAAGTCAAATAGGATAATTGTTCAACCACAAATGGAATATGATGTATGGCAACCAATTTTTGATCAGCCATCATAAACTAATTCTTAGCTTTCAGTTATTGGAATCAGTCCCATTTTGATAATAATATGGAACTTCCGGTTCTATCCCAATCTTAAATTTCTTTTAAAATTGAGGCGACGTATGATAATCGCTCGGATAATTAGGTCTGACTGCAACTTAATAAAACTTGGAAAAGATTGGCTTCCACTAAAAACACCTAAAATCACGTTAAGAACAGAATAATGTATTCGCAGAAATAATACTTCACGACTTCAAACTTCTTCGCTCAACGATCTCAGAACTAATCACTTCACTACACAATCAGAAAACCGCCAAAACTAATTTCACCAATAACTGCTTAATACTCGCCACGTCCACAGAACCCACAATAAATTATCAAAAAAAAACAATGGCCCTTCTTTACTCTGTCAATCAATCTCTCTCTCTCCCCGCTACAACGTTTTCTGCTTTCTACTCTAAAAAAAATCCCGTCGCCTGATATATAAACCAACAAAAACAATCCAGAAAACGCTAGAACGAAATCACGTGAAAAAAGAAAAAAAAGCATTTCAAGTTATGTAATCAGTTATCGAAATTCTTCGAAGAAGCTAGAATCACTAGATCAATCTGGAATTTTATTATGTCGTAATAAGGATTGTGACGTAATAAAGATGTACTTACAGCAAAATCCAATGGCGAGAAAAAAAGGTCTTTTTTTTCCGAGCGAACAAAGCGAGCGAACAAATGACACAGCACTTCACACAAATATGAAAACAACTATTACAAGTCAAATTTTCTTATTCGTGACAGAATCACATATTTTTGGAAAGCAAATTTTGTAAGCTTTCAAACGAGAGTAATTGTTAGTGCCTTACAATAAAGTTTTTGAAGTAAAATTACCTGTTTTTACTGAGCTTACCACTTTTTGAGAGAGGTAAAAAGTTTCATCACAGATCTTAAAGTTCAGTTTTTTCAGTATAGAAACCAATATTGATTGTACATACTATACACTATCGGAATCGCCAAGAAATAACCTTTAATTTGCTGAAAAAAGTTTGAAAATTAGTTGAGAAATAAGGTCACAAATCAGTTTTTTCAGTAAAATGATTTTGCAAAAGGATGCAGTATTTGAATACATCTTCATATTATGATCTGTGGTGGCAAGACTTGAGTTAACCGTACCAGACATATTGTACGTCATAGAGGCAGTTTTAAATGTGCAAGCGAAAAAAGTAGAAAAATGCTTGGAGGGCTTAAAGTGCTTAACCCTTGGTATGCCAAGTGGGGTCCTTGAAGGACCCCAAGATGGCATTTTGTTAGATTTTTACTAAACTTGAACAGATAACTTACTCATAATTTTTATATGTGTAGTTCATAACTTTTCTATAATTTTTTTGTGACCGGACATTTAAGGAATTTTCTCAAGCTTAAAAAAAATAAAAAACTGACTTGGGGTCTCGCCAGGACTCCTCTTGTTATACTATGCCACAATTGCAATACTTTCATTATTATCAATTTTTGCACTTTTTGAATGCTTTGAAGTGTGTACAAATGTTTTAATTAAAAAAATAAACCGTTTTCACAATTCTACCTACTTCTTTCAGAATCTTTTGAAATATACAATTTAAATATATAATGCACATAATTACATATAACACCCATTATATATTCAATTATATTCAAATTACATAAACACATAATTTGAATATAATTGAATACATAATTTGAAATACAACTGATACACGAAGTGTTTGTAACAGAATGTATAAGTAGAACAAACTTGAGTAAAAAAAGTAAATTTTTACTGTTGCTTATAACTAAAATTAGCATAGTTATGATTTCTAAGAGGTGTCTTTTTTCAGAGACTGATATGTTTTCTTTCGTTTATTCTAACTTCTTAAAATACCTAGTTTGAATATTCTGTTATATCAAGAAGTGGGTAGGTGCAATACAAATTGATAAATAACGCGGGGTCCTGTGAGGACCCCTCTTGGTAAACAACGTTGGTCATTTACCGTGGTATACCAAGGGTTAAACAAAGAATTGCTCATAGTATTGTCAAATAAGCTTTAATTCTCGTAAAATTGTTTTTATCGAAAGCACCTTATTAATATCTCCTGAAAAAGCATTTAATCGCGCGCGTTTCTGTGATCAGCACTTTTTGAGAAAAAACAAAGAACAGATTGCGCAATGGAGCGTTGATTGGGACTTCATTTTAGACCCAAAGCAAATGAAAGATTTTGTAATGTGGTAAGTCAAAAGCTGGTTTTCGTTGGAGCAAAAAGCGGTTGTCCTCTGTCAAGTAATGTAAATTGGCAAAAAAACTTTTGTTTATGATGTCATCATGACGTCACCAACACCCTTATGACACTCACCACGGGGTCGTGACCAATTGTGCCAAGTTTGATGCTTGCTCCTTAAGCAGTTTCAGAGAAGTTAAAACAGACACACACACAGATAGACAGACAGACAGACAGAATTGCTTTTTAAAGTATAGATTTCCTCAATGTGATTTTTCCATGTTCTTTTCCTGGGTTTTTCACTGAAATATAACTTTTTGTCTTTTCCTCTCATGCATCTACCTCCTTCAATATCTTTCCATCTTTTTTCATGAACTACATAAGGGTAAAAATGTTGGGGTTTTCGTTCAATTTTGTTAGCTCTTTTTCAGCTTCTTTCGTCATAGAATTAGCAACCACTTCGTCTGTTCGATTTTTTTTATTCTTATATCTAGCCTTGTTTTCCTCCAATCGATTTTCGCACATCTTTTTATATGCCGCTTTCTTTTGATGTATTGCCTCCTTCACCTCTTCATTCCACCATCACGTATTCCCATGATTCCTACCACCTTTCTTTTTTCCTCATACAGTACTTATCCCAACTCTAAAAAATTCCGTACAGTAACAAAGTGTATAAACCTGTTGTTCACTTAGTGGGACTTGTTTATCCAATTTGTTTGTGACATGCGTGTCGATTCTGTTGTGTAAAATTCAGGCTGAAGCAAATTTTGGGTAATGCAATGCGAAGTGAGGGTAACGGTTTGCATTACACTGAAACATCATTAAGTCATTTTAAGTTTTCTGTGAGCAATCGTTGGCTGCTAACTTTTACATAAAATACTGTAGGACTAATCCACGATACGGTGCAGTACACAACGATGTAATAATCACACGCGCTTCATTTGGTGCATCGTCTATTTCAAGCTTATCGATTTTTGTATTTTTCGTTATCATCACCATATTCATAGCTAGTCATTTACTTTGAAAAACTTACTTCTGGTAGGAAATTAGCCACACAAAAATAAGAAGCGAGAGCAACTCACAATATATTACAGTACACAATGATGTAAAAATCCGCCACTACCTAGTTTCGCTCACAAGGGGTTCATCAGGCAGATGAGAAATTTCAGCAACCACCAACAACAACACAATAAAGGGTGTTTCAAACACAATAGGCCAAAATCATCACGCGGTATGGCAAAAGCAATAAGCATTACAAAACTCTACCTTGGGCCCATGTGTTGTACATATACAGTAGATTCCGCTTAATTGGGCCGCAGGTTAATCGGGTGAGCCGTTTAATTGGACCAAATTGTTAAGAACAAAATCCAATCAAAGATAATGCACTACGTTAAATCCGCGTAATTGGGCCACTATTCCGCTTAATCGGGCCACAACTGTAGTCAGACATACACTGGCTTAATTGCAAAACCGCCTTTGCAATGTAATAGAACCAGGGATGTGGAAGCGGTTATTTTTCAAACGCTTCCGCTTCCGCTTCCACACCTATCGCTTTCGCTTCCGCTTCCACTTCCGCTTCCACTAACAAAAAGTGAGAAAACGACCGTCGACAATTTTTTTTAACTTTTGCGGGTCTGTAGCCTGCCTTCTCCTACACTTTATCATTTTGAGAGGACAAAAACCTTCATTTATTGCTATTACTTTACCTACTTCGCTTGAGCTTATTGTTCCAAACTTCTCTGGGTTTCTCTTATTTAGATATTAAAACTCGTGTTGAATGTAGACCAGTGCTTTACAATCTTTTTGTCATTGCGGAACCTCTGTTGTACTCTCTCGTTTGTAACGGAACCCCCACTAAGAAAATTTAGAAATCACGAATTGCTTCCAAGAAAATCAAATATGTTGTTACTACAATTCAAAAAATAATTAAACACTTCAGCAAATAGACAGTTATTACAAGCTCCTTCACTACTTACAACCACTTTTACAACTGTTAACCTAATGCTTCTCAGATCTAAATCGTATGACCACATATTACAGCTCTCGACAATAACCTGTCGTCACAACAATAAATTACACCGTATAGCGCTGATTTTTCCTCTCTATCCTCAACTAACTCTGACTTTGATTTAACTTTAACTCTAATCATCATTACGGACTTTCTGTCCGTCCCCAAATACGAATTGACTCCGTTCTTTTTGGATAGTGAAGTGCGAAATTTCTGTCGTATATATAGTATATACATGTAAAGCAAGCAAAATTGAACTGCACCAATCAACAGCCGCCTTAACGTGGTAGTGCGGTCTCCAGCCCCGTTTGGGTTGGGTTAAATGGCTGTTGGCCTTCCCGAGGGTCCCAGTTACTCCGGGCACTCCCCTCACACAAACCATTTTTTCGCCGTGCAGCCCCTGAACAACCGCGTAAGGGTAGCACGCAGCCTCTTTAAAATCGGCCTGTTTTCTCTCTTTTCCTTCCTTTCTCTTGCCCATCTTCTCAATCTTCTTTTTCTCCTGATGAGCGGCAACGTTCATCCTAACCCTTGTCCCGTCTTTCCCTGTTTAGTGTGCGCTGAAAATATGACCTGACGGGTTAGGTCAGTGCAATGCTGCACATGCTCTAATTGGGTTCATTTAAAGTGCTCATTACTCTCTTTTTCTAAATTCAGAATTCTTGGCAGCTCTCACTCCTGGATCTTCCCTCCCTGCTTTTTTTTGAGATCCCACACCTACCAGCACTGTCACTTCCTCTTTGGACTCCTCCAGCTGGTATACCGCCACTGCTCAATCTGTCCCATCTGGCCCTCTTCTGCTAATGCATCACTCGCACCCCATCCTCGCCTTCAAACTTCTTATCCTTTTTCCACCCACTTTGTATCTTCTCCCTCTGCACCTGCACCTGCACCTGCACCACCGCCTCATGCTCCTGGCTGTTTCTCTTTACCTCGTGCTTCTTCTTCCCCTCTCGACTCCCTCAGGGCTCTTTAATGGAATACTGGGGGTCTCCGAGCCAGGAGGACTAAACTGCTACACTTTATTTTGTCTCATCCCGTTGACTTTATTTGTATCCGCAGTCCAAAAGCTGTAAACAGAATTACGTCACAATCTGCAACTTGCTATCACAAGATTCCATTACTATTTATACTGCATACACGGAACACCACTACATAAAAGAAATCAATATACTGAAATAAGAATAATTACTAGTAGTAAACGAAGAACCTTCGCGGTCCCCTCACAGAACCTTTAAAACTCACGGAACACAACTGCATGTTTTGCGAAACCCCTATTGAAGAGCACTGATGTACAATGATCAAGTTGTTTCCGTCGTGAGTAATTTCTCTTTTAGCGTTTTTAACTCCCTAACCAAGGTTAGTTAAGTTTAATCACATCATCATTTTATTAGCTACGTTTCATTGTCCAAACTACCTTTTTTGCCCGTAATCGATATAAAATGTGATGCTAGTTATACTTTTTCTTGTTCTCTCGCGCTACTGATATCACACGTTCATTCATACTTATAGTGCAACTTCACCGTTTCATCCACAATGGGAAATGGACAAAACTTTTTCGCCAAGTCACTCTTCAAGTCAAACAACCTATGTGGAAGCGGAAGCGGTAGGTTTTTCGCGCTTCCGCTTCCACAGAAAAAGGACCGTTTCCGCTTCCAGCTTCTGCTTCCAGCTTCCGCTTCCACCTCCCTGAATAGAACTCAATATTACAAAGCCAACTATATTATGTAACAATTGAAAAATACAGGCGCAAATTATTTAGTCATTTCATGCCCTTGGACATGGTAATTGTTGTGTTTTGTTGCAAATTTTGTGAAGTCCCAAGCAGAGATGCTACAAAAAGAACTAACATTTGCTGAAAGGGTTGTTGTCCTAAGAAAAATTAGAGAGCAACCTCCAAACATTAGTCATCGCCAGCTAGCTGAGATAACTGGTGTACCAAGGACAACCCTGGCACGGATACTGCAAGACTTCGGATAATTGGGTCAGCCGCTTAATCGGGCCAAATGGTGCTTATCCCGATGTGGCCCGATTAAGCGGAATCTACTGTATTCAAGTTTTATATCATGTTTTGCAAGTGCTTGATGTGGTCATCACCGGCAGCACGGACAACATCAAGCCGATATGAGGCTTCCTTTCAAACGCGTCTCAGCATAGAGCTGTTCACTGTGCTGATTGCAGCAGTAATTCAATTTTTCATGTCATGAATATTCGCTGTAAGTGGTGGAATATAAACTTTGTCTTTAACATACTCCCACAAGAAAAAGTGACACACAGTGAGATCTCAGGATCTGGTAAAAACCGAGGTTTTTAGTACCTCTTCGTCAAGTCTATCGCTGAGGTACGTTTTCATTTGGATGAGCCTGAACCCAATGATAGCAATGAGGCGGTAATCCATCTCGTTGAAACATGAAGTCGTTCAAATCTGCTTATAAAAAATTAGTAAATAGCCAGTATTGGGGCGTTTCGAGATAGGTTGGTCCTGAAACAGTGTTTCCTTTAAAGGAAAAGGGTCCATAGATCTTGTCTTGAGACACAGCATGGTGCACCATGTCATGCTTTGGCGCATTTGAGAGGAATTCTCATATCGGCTTGATGGTGTCCGTGCTGCCGGCGGTGGCCACATTGAGAATTTGCAAAGCATGAAATAAAACTTGAATGTAAGCACAACAGATGGGTTTAAGATAGAGTTTTGTAATGTTTTTTGTTTTTGACATATCGCGTCTTGATTTTGGCGTATTTTTTTGAAGCGCTCTGTATACAGCATTAATCTACTCCAGGTAGGCTGTTATTCCAAAATGCTGCAGGAATTGTATAGTGTCGAATACCCTTAGTTTTTAACAAAATGCCAAAATGCTGATTTTTCTGAAGTAGATCTGTTTTTCTAGGTGTTGATTGTAATTGGAATAGCCGAATTACCAAAGTCAATCAGCATGTTAAATTAGCCAAAATGTTAATTTCGTTGCTCTGGTTGGGACGTGCACCATACCTATGGGTCAACAACTATTGTTCTGTTGGTTAGCAAATGTGTGGGCTTGAATCCCACTCTAAGTCTTGTTTTCAGCTGGTTGAAAGTTACACCGAGTTTAAAGAAATCATCTAATTATTACTGTATTATAATTCTCTTAATACATTAGGCTAACATAATATTAATAAGCTTGCAATTTTCGATGGTAGTAGAATAATGCACTGGGCAATTTCACCAGTTCTTCTTGATTTTGTAAACTACAAATCTATCACCGCAACATTAGTTGCAAAAAGTAGCATTTTAAGGTGTTTGTTGCGTTCAGTCTAGGAATATTTATTTGCCAAATTTCATAGAAGAGCCGGGTCGACCAAGAGGAATAAGGGGGACCAAGGGAAGGAAAGTTTTTACTTCAGAAATAGCTAAGTTGTGCCGGTACAGGCTCGTTAAACTTAATATTTTATACTTGCCAAATTGTATTGCTGATTAATTCAACGCCGAGCGAATTGGACATAAAACCTGCTTCATATAGGAGACAGACACAGATAGACCTACTAGTTTGACGAAATCCTTGCTATGTTACATCCTTGCATTTTAGACTTATTGCACCTGCTAAAGTAGGCCATGGAACTGACATTGACCAGAATTGCAACAAGAAACAACTTTGTAGTCATTTTTTGTATTCTGTGCTGCTCAATTGGAATAATTTACTGGTATTCGGACCACACTTTTATGATCTCTACTTTTGGAAAAAGAAAGCTTTCACGTGGCAGAGGCAGGCTTAATTTTCTACACTACTTCTACTCAAATGGTACTGGTAAGCATTTTTTTTATTATTATGTTTGCATAAACCAAGCAAGATCGTCTCGACATGTGGAAAGATAAAAAATTTAAAAAACATTATTCAAACCTAGCTTTTACAAAATACTTTTTGACGAAATAATTATTTGAAGTTCTGCAGTACGGTCCAATTTCCTAAAACACAACTTCGTAGAAAACGTTTTGCCACTAATTCAAAACTTTCTCTGATAATACAATAAATGCTACCAGGATTGTCGTGGAGGTAAGAGATGAAACAATGAGTTTAATCATGGCGTTCTAAAAATACAGTTCAGGCAATCAAACAGAGTCCTTTCAAAACTGAAGGCAAATGGTATGAATCTACAAAACTGAAATGTTTATACATTTTTTTTACTTACTGAAAACTAAAATAGTCATTCGTACAAGAAACATATTATTGGAAGGTGTTTATTGTGCCATAATGACCTCAAGAAATAACAAATCAACTAGATAGATGCCTCCGGGCCTATACCTAAAATATAAAAAAAATGTAGAATTGCTACATCAAAAGATCAAAATTGAAAACAATATTTCTAAACGTAACAGTTACATCAGAAATTTTAACAAAGTCGGTTAAATTAGTAAAAAGCTATAATGTTTGTGTAACGAGTTCATTGTACAGAGACCCTTGGGAAGTCTCCAAACCCAAGACAGACCACATTGAAGCTGATAGACGGAGAGTTAATTGGATGAAACGTATGCGTTTGCCTTTCTTTGCACTGCTGTTACCTGATCTTTCTTGCACAAATCCTTTGAAAAAATTATATTGACGATACACAGAAACTGAGGATTGAATTACAACGTCACAAACGAATGCGGTAATAAAATGGAGTATCGTAGCGTAGCACGGCGACAGCATTCGCGTCGACGTCGGCTTTAAAGTATTTTAATTCCCAAGCGCTTCTTCCGCACAACAGCTTACACACGATGATGATCGACAAAAGAGCATAGTTTATCCAAATTTCCTCTGTGTTGTTACCCACAAGCTTCTCCTTTGAGATAGTTTTCCAACTGAAGGGCACAGGTTTACAAAACTAGGTTTACGATCCTTCCTGTTGCGTGTCTTCTTGGAGAATATTGTAGGAACGTGATAAGAAGGCAATTACTACTGCATCACTTGAGGGTTAACCTTGCAAATCCAACGACGAATTACTGATAAGCAGCGATACCGCAAGTGCAACAAACATAGCAACAGCACAACCCTGGTTCAACTCACGCACGGGCTACGCAAAAGGCTACAGATTTAGAATATTACATATTGCTAATATTGTAGCAATATTTGCAATTTGGTTCACAAATGAAGAGATTATTATAACACACACAGCAGAGAATTTCTACGCAATAAGAAATAACAAACAAATTTATAGAGTTGTCGAACAAAGAAGCTACTGTTTATAAACCTTATGAGTGCGTCCAAATTTTTTGTAAAGAGGGAGAACTAATCAAATCACACACAATAGTGTTTTTATGGCTAGGTGTATCCAAAAACTAAATGAGACCAACACCTGATTTTGGTCTGCTTTCATGGTAAACTCTGTGGGTGTTTCTAAAAAGAACATTATCACTCTTTTATGAGGCAAACTGCCAGGGGTAAGCCGCCTGGTTGTATCCTTGACTATAAATTAGAATCGATATTACAAAAATCAAATCTGCAAGCAGTATTGCTTTTGATAAAATCATCTGCTTTATACCACTTTGGAAATATTTATCCTATTGCATTTCATGTACTTTTTATGATATATTCCAGAAAGAACTGCAAAAAAACCGGCTTTGGCAATATACAAATCAATCACAAGCAATATAGGATTTTTAAGGTATCACATTTGAACTGTTTAACTTTTAAACAAGTTGCATGATACACTTGTACATTCGTACCGCCAATGAAGAGCTGCAAAGTCGATTGATTTTTAAGGCAAGTTCAAGAAGGTGTTATAACTCAAAGTTCTGCTCATTAAGTACATAAAATATTGAATACATTCTGGGCATTAAATACATAAGGTTCAAGATAAAATTTTAGTAATTTGGTTTCCAAATCAGATCGAATACCTTTTTAGCCTCATTTGGATATCGCCCGCAAATAGATTAGTGGTGCTGACCTTTTACGAATTACTGTTACTGATTTAGTGAACTCCAAAAGTGCGATGAATTTATTTGGAGTTAAAGTTTAGCGCAGCGATCACGTTTGCAGCCACGGTTCTTAATGCCATGATGTTTTTCAGATAAACTAAAACGGGCTGATTGATGCTTTGTAGTCGGTCTACAACTTGGTATGATTGTTGAAAAATAATGCGCCAAACTATCAAAATGTGTTCATTTGAACTGAATTAATAATTTTAGCAGCAACAATATAGCAAACTTTGCTTTTCACCATTATGTAATACCAAAATAATACTTACTTGCATAATTGGTCTATAGTCAATCCAATGTCCCACCATGTAACTTAGGCATATATTGATCATCACGCTCGAAGAGTATATCAGATGAGAATCGTCAGTCAAAGAATTTTTTCTTGTTACGTCACAATGTGCATCTCAGCTATAGCAAATCGAGTTACTCACTGAAGTTCGTTTTAATTTAAATGATTTAATTTCTTGTGATGTCACTGCAAAATTGCAGAAATGGCGTTGGTGTGATCCAGAGACACCTATACTTAAACAAAATAGAATTTTGGCACCACTGACACAAAACTTTTCATGGACTTGCTGAGTAGTTATGAAATATTCTCCATCATCGCACCTTTGCAGGACTGTTTCAAAAGCCTTCTCTAATGAGTAAAAATTTCTCAAGACAAAAATCATTTTTAAAGATTTTATTTATGGTCTACAAAGAAGAATTTTGTTCTTGCAATTGTTGCAGTAAAATTTGTTTTCTTTTCAATTGCATCGTGCAGATGAATCTTTCTAATAGATCTTTTTTAAATGTGAAATTGAGGGATGGATATAGGCAGTTAAGTGTGACGAGAAATTCATATAGTTCAGCTGCGTGATCGAAGATGGCAAATGTGTCGTCAACATATCTGAAATGTAGTGAAGGTTTTCGTATTACAGAAGATAACTTTTCTACATGATATCCAACAAAGATGTTAGCCAAAGCCGGACCAAGTGGTGATCTCATAGCTACTCCGTCTGTTTGCATGTACATGGAGTTATTGAAACTGAACTAAATGAGGATGTAGCGCTCTTCACCAATTCAACAAATACATCTTTTAGAATGACGGTTGCGAATCGGACTTATCGTAACCTGCTTCTGAACAGATCTTGATGGTTTTATCAAGGGAAATGTTGGTGAACAAGCTGGAAACATCAGAGCAGCACATGAAGACATTAGGGTCGATAACGAGATTTCGCATGGTCTTAGCAAAGGTAAACGAATTTGATATGGCTGGATGGTGATCGCTCAATACGAGACACGATGTACTTGAAGAAGAGAAAGACAACTGTCTACCGTTTCTTGATGTCTGGGTTGAAAGAATAGATATTGGTTTTGCAACCTGTGTATACCGTAAACACACTTTCACAGGCCAGTATTTAGTTGGCAGTCCTTTAGTCTTCTCAAACGTAAAATAAGACTGATATCTACATTGGGGCATCAAGCCCTAATGATTTGCACTAAACGTAGACTCAATGGAGAAATAAAACGGATCAAGAAAATAATACTGGATAATAGCTATCCTAAAAACGTCGTCCACGCTCAGATCGCCAAGAAAATTGCTCATTTCTCCATCCTTAAACGATTTGTCCCTGAAAAGTGCCCCGTACACTTGGAGGTTTCTTGGATAGGTAAGCCCCTCACAAACTTGAAAAAAGAAATCAAAACAGTCGTCGAAAGCGGCTATGGTTCCGTCAGCACCCGCTTGGTTTATACGTCAAAGCGCCTGCTGCCAGTATCCCGGAAGGATGTTCTACCTACCACTCAGAAAAGCTATGTTATATATGAATACTCTGCCACTGTGATAGTCGGTACGAGGGCGAACATCTCAACGACTACAGAATTGTTTCCAGCAACATGTCCCACAATGGTTAGGACAACCATTGACCCGTCCTCGCCGATCTCAACTAGACAAATTAAACAAACGAAATGACTAGTATGATAGTAATAACGAATGATATTAAATTTAGACATAATTAATGTGTTGCAGATTCACCATTGCAATCCAATCTACAGAAAGCATATCCGAAAAAGAATCATTTTGATTTCAATTTAAATGTAAGTTTAATTTGTTTATTTTAGACCTTAAATTCAGAAAAAAAGACAAATACAAAACTGATCTACACCAAAAAAACCGTCTTACGCAAAAAGTTTTGCAGAAATATCTTAAAAAGTTGATAACCGTTTTCTCCTAGCACAAAGGCAAACCGAGGCAGTATTTTTTAAAGTGGAAATATATTAAGATGTTAGTAACCAGAGATGAGAAAAATGCGGAGTTGAATAGGAGTATGGCTTACGTGCTTGGAGTTTGTTTTCTTTAGAAAAAACGGATTTGGAATTTGTTTTTAAAAATATGCTGGTAGGAGTTTTACGATTTTAGTCAAAAATTTTTATTGTGAAGATAAAAGCAAGCTGCTGCTGCAGTAAAGTTAACTTAATTAATTATGCCTTAATATCAATTAATTAAAATTAATTAATTATCTTAAACAAGTTAACACCAGCTCCTATAATTCGTATTATAACGTAATAAAGGCACTGGCTTGGCTGGGAATTAAAAGCATATATCGCATCAAGCTCATTGTAGTGAGCGTGCACTATATATAAGCTTAAAATTAACAGCATCAGTTGAAAGGACCGATGGCGGAGTGGCATAAACCGCATGAAGCAATTCATGTGACCGTCGGTTCAATACCTGAGTCCACCTGACGAGTTCTAATAGGAATGAAACCGGTCGTGGAAGTGGTATTTTATTCAACTGATTGCAGTTAGCCTATATGCCTTAATATCAATTAATTAAAAGTAATATCTTAAACAGGCTTAACTCCAGCTCCTATAATTCGTATTAATTGACTTAGTTACTCAAGTTAATTAACTTAAAGTTAACTTAAAGTTAATTAAGTTTAAGTTAATTAAGTTTAAGTTAGTTAAATTATTTAAATTAGTTTGAGTTAATTAGTGAATTAACTTAAAGTTGGCTTAAGGTACAAAAATTTGGCACCGTTATTGCTACATAATAACTTGTTAGTTAAGTTCAGCTCAGTTTGTTTGTTTTACCAACCGACAAAGCTCAGCAGCGGTATGCGCTACATGTAAAAACCATAACAGTTGTTAGAAAAAACAGCAAAAAGCCTTGGTGAGGAAACAGCAAAAGTCTGAAACATAAAAAATTTGACTAACTGAGTTGGCCTCCTTTAAAGACTTTGGGCTATATTAGATTAAGTTATTAAGAACGTCTAGTTGAAAAAGTCTTGTAGACCTTTCATTGATTTCATTGAACGTCTAGGATGTGTACCAGGAATGTGATGTTTTGAGGATAGAAGAGAAAGCAGATGGACACTGCCCTTTATCTGCCCTGCCTGGTAATAAAGAGTAATTTTTAGCTTTAACTGCTTACACCACTAATAAAGCAATAGAATCTTTACCAAGCTATGTTCTTATTAGCCGTATGCAAAAAAGTGCATATATGCTCCTGGAGAATAGTTTTGGGCACGTGCTGCTTAATCCTCTGTTGTAGCCTTTGAGAAGTACGACCCACGTACCGACTATCGCAGTGGCACAAAAATTGGTAAACAGTGTTGCTTTGATGAATAGCGGGTAGTACATCCTTTTTGGCTACAGGCAGAAGTTGTCTGGTGGTGTAGACAATGCATGGATCAACTGCAAAGTAACAGCGTTTGACGGCTGTTTTAATTTGCATTTCGTACCTCATCGAAACATTGCCCAGCCATGGCAAGTGAAGATAAACTGGGCGTTTCTTCGGGCCTAATTGCGTTGGTCTGTGAAACTGATTTATTTTCTTGGTTATAACAGCGTTGATTACAGCTTCAGTGTAACCGTTGTTGATAAGGATTGAACGAATGTTGGAAAGTTCATTTTGAAGAGTAGATTTTGAACAGATGACTAGAGCTCTGTGGACAAGAGTTGAAATCAAATTGATCTTTCGTTTCATGGGGCAAAAAGAGTTCCAGCGAATGTATTGGCCAGTGAAAGTCAGCTTTCTGTAGATAGATGTAACAAATTCGTGATCGTTCTTTTCTACCAGGACATCGAGAAGGGCAAAGTCCGATTGCATTCCTTTTCAAAAGTAAAACGAAGCGATGAATGAAGACGACTCTTGGGTACCCACCAGTGGCAGTCCGCCTTGTTGGTGGTGGGGCTACCAGTCACTCAAGACTGGTTCGAAATGGGCTGCCATCTTTCCCCTAGCCTAATTTCAATTAGGTTGACGGCATGAATTTATGCCGTACCTCCATCCCGAGGACGAGGAGGGGTAAACAAACAAACAAACAAACAAACAAATGAAGAGAATTTAGATGGGAGAAAAACTCATTACATTTGTCTTCGTCGTCAAAAACTGCAAAAGTATCATCGACGTATCGATAATACATCAAAGGTTTGTTGACTCTTTTGAAAAGCCAAGCATTGTGATATTCGACAAAAAAATTGGCAAAAATGGGCCAAGAGGTGAACCCATAGCAACGCCATCAATCTGTCGGTGCATTATATTGTTGAAACTGAATTCAACGGAGGAAGTAGCCGTTTGCATCAGCTCAACAAAAACTGCACGAGGAAAAGGAGGCGGAGTAAGCTCGCTATCATATAGAGCATTAGCGCAGATTTCAATAGTTTCTGCGAGTGGAACATTAGTAAAAAGGCTACAGACATCATAGGAGCAAAGAAAGACCGATGGAGGAAAGTGAAAAGTTTTTACTTTGTCAGCAAAAGTAAAGGAATCGGAAATACGCTGGGTAGAATAAAGTGAAAAAACAGGATCAATAACTGACGTAAGCCATTGCGCTGATTGATGCTGTGCTGAGCCAGTCATTGACAATATAGGACGTAAGGGTACATCTTGCTTGTGAATTTTTGGCAAACCATACATTCGGGGCCGTTGTGAACCAGTTGGCCGAATCCTGCTGTAAATTTTGGATGGAAGAAGGCCTTCTTTCTTGAGTTGAAGCAACCGTCTTTGAATATGAGCTTCAATCTTTGCAGTGGTGTCAAATTCGGAAGAAGGGCCAAGATTTTCCAATTTCGAGTTGTCTTGCAAAATAAAATCCATTTTTGAAATGTAATCACTTTTATTCATCATGACAACCCCAGAACCCTTGTCAGGTTTAGTGACATGGGTATTTTCATTGCATCTGAGGGATCTGGTTGCCTGGATGCACTCTTTTAAAATCAGAAAGTCGCCAATGTCGATTGGATTACCGCAGTAAGCATGGGCGAGGTCGCTCAATCTGGCTTTCAGGGCTGAAAATTGCTCGGAGGAATGAGGGACATGATGAAGCAATTGACGAATGAGCACCTCGAACTCGGCGAAGATCTCTTCTTGTTGAACACTGTAAGGTGGTAAACAAAAATTCAGTCCAGGGGAGAAAAGAAATTCTTCCGTTGGGGAGAGTTTGTAATTAGAGAGATTGATAATAGTGTCCTTGTTTGGTTTCGCCATGTTGCCAAATCGTTGTTGAAAAATAAATTTTAGTTTCCGTTCATTCTTGATTGAAAGTTTTCGTTCTTTCTGTTCGTCAATGGTGGCTATATATCTGCAAAGTCGAATGAAATCGAAGAAAGACAAAAATTGTCTGACTTCTTGCCACAGTGATCACTATTTATCAGGATCGAAGCACATTGGCCCGCTCTTGCAAGCCAATCAGAAGCTTTAAAGCTGAAACTTCCTTTTCTGCTATTGGATAACATCTTTTTACAAAAAGTGCATATGTATCAATTCTTGAACGCGAACAAAACACAAACTGAACCCGAGCTT
This sequence comes from Trididemnum clinides, assembly GCA_963675345.1. NCBI lineage: Eukaryota > Metazoa > Chordata > Ascidiacea > Aplousobranchia > Didemnidae > Trididemnum > Trididemnum clinides. Next base: position 2,958,781 of record OY776305.1, on the reverse strand, counting down.
TTAAGATTTGCACCTGAGCGATGCTGATTCTAGAAAATTTGACACTGGTATACCAGAAACGTATCTGAAACACAACTATTTTTGTAAAGCATTTAATATGAACCTGGGAGAATGCATTTTGATGCAACCGAACTCGAGCGATATTACAATCGGTTCGATGCGCTGATTAAGAATTTGCAGCCGCGCGACATGACTGTACTACAAAAACATTCTAACTTGAAGTCCGTCTACAGTTCAGTTTTTATAATTTTTGTACTTGCCTTTGTATTACTGTATTTAAAAAATCAGATTTAAACCGGTATGTAAGCGCTGTAGCATATCATTGTATAGGAGCAGGCAACATATCAGTAGTAGTCCTCTTGATTCACTTTTGCTTTCAAAATGGCATTTCAAAATGTCATTCAAAATGTCATTGCTTTCAAAAAATAACAAGATAAGCTGCTACTTGCCGCTGTTATCACTTAGCCTAAGTGGTCTTGAACAGAATTATGACGTCACTTATCATTACGACAAAATGGGGCTGTTTTTTAAGCCTACAAGCATAAAAAGGACAAACACAAGTAAAAAACCGCTTAAATAGCTTGTGGCGGCGTCGATGAAGTTAAAATTATTAAAGAATTATTTTTTGTCGGAAGTATTTTATAAACCTCCTCCTGAAAAATCTTTCAGTCGCGCTTCTATGGTCAGTATTTTTCGTGAAAATGAAGAAAACGAATTTGCAATTAATCGTAATCTATGACATTGTTTACTTCCTAAAAGAATGAAAGTTTTTGAAGTTGGTAAGTCGGGTGATGGTTTCATTTAAGCAGAAAACGCTTTTCCTTGTCAAAAAATGTGAATTAAAAACTATCTGCAATTATGACGTTATCATTACGTCCCCAAACCCTTTAAACGACACTCACTGTAGAGGATGGTGATCAATCGCGCCAAACTTCAAGCTTTTAGGTCAGGTAGTTTTGGAGGGATTAAAACAGACTGACTCACAGGAAGACGGACCGAATCGTGCTGTGTATTATAATTTCGTGAGCAGAATTTTTAGCAGTTTCAAAAAATACTTCAAGCTTTTTATATATTACTCATCAGTGGAGGTCAAATGAGAAGAGCTGAGCCTTTAACTGCAAGAACATGTGTTATCGACCAGATTCATAAAATCTTTCGACAGCTACCAACACCCATACCAGGTCAAATTTTCACATTTTTTCTGGCAGAAAACACACTTTCTTTAATTTCAACAAGTAAAAACTTTTCTTTAAACCTAGTTTGACAACGTCCCCGTGAGGGGCCGAAGCACTTCCAAGTTACATTTTGCATTAAAATTCCTTGCTCGTAATTCTAGTCAAAAGCAATCCATGCAATAGAAAAACTGGAGAGCAGTTGATGAATTTCTTTGAAAGATGGAAGTCATCGCAAAATTTATTTTTATAAATTTTAACAGTTTTACCGATGTGTCTTTCAAGTCTTTCGATTTGATTTTTGGTTCACGTATCAGCAAGCATCTCTTGCGAAATGCTGTAAAATCAACATAGTCTATGCTGCGATGTGAACCAAATACGTTTTAAAGCTGCGTTATCCCTGTAATATTAGTTTTCATTTAGAATTACAACCATAATGTATTTTAATTCTGTAATCAATTTTGGAAAATAGAGATTTTTTCCATTTTTTGAATTAAACATTTTGCAGCTGAAAAACTACTTGAGTCTCGACTGAATAAATTTTACTCCGTTTCATCCTTCATGTTACTTCCTTTGCTGGCTAATGCATGCAATCTGTGAACATCTTTAGCAAAGATTTTGGGATGACTTGACAATTGAATTGACAGCACGCATACCGATGCAAATCATAAATCATGATATCATCACCCCTGTTAAACCACTAATTGATAATTTTCTAATCTAGTGACCCATTCATAAAACTAAGTGACACTTTTCTGTTGATGTTTTTACTGTATTAAAAATGCAGGATTGCTGCTCATTTGATTTGGTCTCTCGTGTGCAGTTCCTATTTGGCGGTAGATCAATTCGAATCATTTTACCTTTGACGGGTTTGCAAAGAAAATAACGATTTGTTTCACTTTTGTAAAGGACAAACCAGCTGCAACTTCAAGCACTCTGCTGCCAGAAGCGATAACTTCTACTACACAGACTGTTTCAACGACAACAAAGGTGAGAATGAGGATTTTATATTTTGCTATATCATGGAATTGAGGTAGGCAATTGCCTTGACTTTTTCCACTTTTGTCTAAACGAAGAGTCAAAACCCAGGTTAAGTTTGAGGCATGCAAATAATTATAAGAAGCCGGATGCCACGAAATTACTTTTTAAATGTATTTCATATACAACTTGTCGTCTTTGTTCGTATCACTTCGTATCATGTAAAGAAGCTAATATATGTATATGTCAGTATTCTCTTTATCTCGATGGCAGTGGCTACAACTTTCCTGAATTTAAGTGTCCATGTTCCTCCGCTATTCCCCACCTAACTGTGTTCTATTATTAGAATAATTACTTTCAGAAACAAATAGTTCAATAACTGTGGTTTATAAAAATTTAAAGTTATTGACGCTTAAATAATTGAAATTAGCTCAGTTTATTGAATTTCTTAAAGCGGACTCCTAACTATTTAAATGAATTACCCTAACTGACAAAATTCTTAGTTACAGCACAAGGCAATCCAGAAAAAATTTGTATTTGCTCCCGCGTATGAACCAATCTATTAAACAAAGAGTAATGAGTTACTGAGGAGCAAAATTAGGAGCCAAAATTGACAAACTTTAAAAAAAATTTGCAATTAATCAAATAGAGAAATTGCAAAACATTTTTTTATACCCATATTACATTTAGCCTTATCTAGTAAAACAGCAAATCCCTTATGGTAATATGTGTGGCTTGCCTAGCATAAGGGAATTAGTGGTGTTAAAATTATGAATATTTAAGTTATTTTACTTTTTTTAATTTCGACTTCAGGAAATGAAATTTTTAATTTCGACTAAAATTTTTGGCGTTTTGAATACAATGGATTTGGCTGCAAGCGTGACAATATTTTGACATCATTTCGACTACAATGGTTTTAACAGACAAAGCATATTAAATTATGTTTTAAGCTGTAAAGAGGTTAGTTTAAATTGCTCATCAATGCCAGTTAACAATCTTTGTCATAATCACACGCTTAATAAGCTCATCCGTTCATTCCGCACTGAATTTTTGCCGCCACAAGTTGGAGAGCGATTTGTAAGTATACACCGGACGGTTTCATATAAGAACCTCAAAGTGTTGTGATTTATCACAAGTATCTTAAATTTTAATCTGCTGATAACGCAACTCAAAAACTGTACTTCACTTCACTATAATTGGGGGAGAAAGTTAATGTCTGTCACAATGATATGGTTGATTCTGTGTTTTTCGAATTGGTTTAATTGCGATTCATGCATTTCCATTTCATCTTGATCCCATGTAGGCTATTTTATCCTCTGGTCACGGGAGACGTCGTGTTGGACAGGCAAGAACACGGTATTTTCAGATTTGGAGTTTCCACTACTCCTGGAACAGTGCATTTCTGCCTCATACCTGCAATCATGCAGGAAAAATGTTCGTAATATGGATTTTCCCGTTGCCTAACAAATCGGATCCATTCAGAGGTTTGAAGGCACTAACATGGTTACTACCAACGCCTCTCAAATCCACTCAATCACATTTCCGACATTGCTATCAACGTTTTTAGCTTTTAGCGTAAGAGCACAATTTAGTGATAAATTTGCACATTTTCATGCTTAGAGGTCGCAGGGGGAGTACAGGAGCCAACCGCCGAAAATTTCCTGAGCCTGAACAACAATTAAAAGTATTATCAGTTACCTCTTCAAAAAAAATTCATCAAATGGTTTGTGGTACAAATTGAAAACGTTCAGGGTTATAAAATTAATCTTCAAAAAAATTGGGTAACACAAAAACTAAAAATATATTTGCGCTCTCTCCCCAGAAATTGCATCTGCTACGTTGATGATTTTGCATTCCGCTCTCCACAACAACACGGGACTCATATTACTCAGAATCGTGAAGGAGACCCATAAAAACCGTTTTGACAGTATTTGAGATGGCTTGACAATGGAGTTGATCCTATTTGAGATGACTTGACAAGGGAATTGATCCTACACATTTTGTATGCCAAATGAACATGCCTTGTGCTTTACATTCGCGTGAATGTATTATGAAACTTCAAAATTTACTCAATTACCATTTAATATTCTTGCGCTAATACAGCGATTGCAGTTGGGAAGCTCAAAAAATTGCGTAACTTTGTGTTTACCTTGCTTAAAATCGCATCAATGCGGGAACAACTTATCCTAGTAAAATTCCACTGGCTTAAATCGTTGAAACATTGTCTTTCTGATTAGCGTAACTCGGAAGCCAACTGCGATCATAAGCTAGATCATCCTTTGACCCCAGCTTCAATTGCGTTGTACGTGTCTTCATAACCAGCACTGTGACGTAGCTGTCAAATATCTGCATCGTTGTCCATTGGCTTGGGTCAAGTTTCCTGGTCGGATCATACTTATAACTATAAAAGTGGTAATCTTTTGCTTGGCCTCAGTAACTCAAATACAGGGTGGCGCACGAGTGTATTAACAGTAAAGTAAAAGACGCTACTGCAAATTGGAAGGACATAGATATTTGTTTTGAGAATTTTAATATGTACAAATGGGTAAACTTACATTTATTTAGCGCATGTGTTCAAATTGCTCACCATTCATATCAATACATTCGCAAAGAATGACCTAAAAAATGACAAAGTGAATGCGTAATTCATCAAACAGTCAAAGGTAAACAGGTAGTTTGCAGCGATTTCTGCTAGCTGAACTGGCGTGTAAGTCACCAAGCTGATTCGTATGCGAAGCCTAGCTAGTAGAAATGATTCTTGCAACTGATCGATAAAGACCGCAGCTGCCTCTGCAAAGCACAGGTAGCTAACTAAGGAAGAAGAATAACCAATACATCAGATTTAGTAATTACTTTAGTGTCAATACACTCGTGCGCCACCCTGTATATAATGAGACAAATGACATGTAAAACTGTATATAACCAATCACGGCTGCAGTAGACGCTGCTTAATGTGATCACTTTGGAAACATCTTTTAGTGATTACAATCGATCGATAACATTAACAGAAGAAATGGAAATTGCCATTTTACTGTACAGTAGGCGCCGCTTACTATGACCACGGATAATATAACCAGCCACTTATTATGATCAGTTTGGTACAATCAGGAATTTTTCCATTTAAAATTCTCCGTTTAATATGACCAAATTTCGGATAATATGACCAACATTTTCTCCATCTTTCTTGATACAGTACAGTATTTTTCCCCCACGCACTTATAACTTCGCCTTTTCAACATATTGTTACACACTGTACTAAATTTTACCGTCACTTGTAGTGTTAAAGTACTGTACTTTGTTTTACTGTCAACATCACACTGTTACTTCGGGTAAACGATGAATTTGACGATATTTGGACTTCTTGTGGCTTACGGCGTCGATTCAGGAGCTGTTATGGCGGCTTTGGTTTTTATAACCATTCGGATATTATGACCAAAATGGTCTGGTCCCAAGGTGGTCATATTAAGCGGCGTCTGCTGTATCATAAAAGAAAAGCTACACGTGTACCTAGACAAAAAACTTAACTCAAATTACTGAAATAATAACTTACCACAGATACAATGCAGTACTCTATTTACTAAGGAAATCGTCCATCTTTGTCTGTTTCATGTCTTTTCGTAGCAAGTCATTTATAAAGGCCCCGTCCTCATAATGCAACTCAAAATCAGAAGACCTATTTTGTACTCCGATTAATTGTCTGCTGGTGTAATCAAGCAATTAATTGTCTGCTTTGCCCGAAAACATCAGGATTCTTAGAAGAGCAAACATGTCTCTGGGTATTTATACTAGAAGTAGACAAAAATGTCCCCAAGTTTGGAAACTTATTGATAACAATAATAGATGTACTGATTACAATAAGCAGCATTTTTGTAATGTGTTTTGTTCATTCTGGCGGGAATCAGGAATTCTGATAATATTAACTGATTGATAACTTTATCCGTGATTACATTAAGCTGAGTCCACTGTTACATTAGGTCGTCTTGACGTTGAAAACCTTTGCAGTTGAGAAGAATGAAAAGCGCGTGACACTTCGTTTTCTTTCTCTCAAACTTTGTTATAAAGACCCAGCATAAGGCCGCACCTTTCCAAGTGCACAAATTTTAGCGTGCTTTTCTACAACTTTTTTCAACGTTTCAAACTCACTCTATAGTGCCATAATGCTGTTTGTTTCATTACGGTGACAAATGTGAAAGAAAGCAGTTGGCAGTAGCTACGGAAAAGCTTTTATTCACTGCTATTTCAAAAGCAAATACTTATATGGTGCCTATAAAAGAAAAACGATACATTATAGTATTAACACAGCCGTAGGCAAAATGAAAAATTGGGGGATGACGGCGCATCCGGATAAACCGATATTCTTAACTGCGAGAGTTCAGTAGAGTTCACTTCTGTTACAAGCAATTCATCAAAGCGAAAAAATTTCCGCTATGTGTTTGAAAAGAGCACAGCAGTGCGAACTCGTTTATATATTTTATTTCTCGCTGTCAGGAATGTCACACTAAGGATGTAAAAGATGGAATAGCCAAAAGGGAACCTAAAAAGACAGACATGATCCAACAAGCTGGCATTGAGCTCAGCACCCCACGCTTGTTACCCAGCGTATTTTTGTGTTTAGTCACCCAATGGACTACGATGACCCAAACTGGTGTTTTAGTCAGAGGCAGTCCCATCTTCATTTATCTCACTTTATTGGCACTGACCTTGAGGATTTGAACGCTGGTTTTAATTTCTCGCTGCAGACGTTCACCGGAGCACTAACTACAAAATACGCTTCCTACATTAAGCTTGCGTACGTTGAAGTATTTTGTTAAAAATACGCTTTCTACAGTTTACGCCAACATGCTCTACAAACGAACGCAAAAGTATTTTGATGGAAAACGCTCCTCAAAATGCGCGCGCTTTTTACGGTACAATAAAGCAAACCGTTTGAGCAATCAAGTTCAATTGACTTGGCAAATATTGAAGTAATGCAGCCGTGTTTGGTGAGTTCTTGACTTTCCCTAATTTAGGGGTAACAATACAACAACTTTTGAAAATATATTCAATTTTTACTGGTGTTCGCAAAAAGCTGCGTTTTTGAAAATATGTGATGACACTTCAAGTTTTCCACCAGAGACGAAACCAGGACGTTGTTCCACATAAAGTTATGAGATTTACAACAGCGCAGATGTTTGTGGTCAACCAACAAGCAACAGATCTCCGGTTCATTACTCACTAATTGAATAAAATATAATTTTTTTGACAATTCTTTGTAAAATTTGCCCAGAAAATTCTAGAAATGAAACTCTACTTAAAATATTTAGCAAAATATGCATAAAAATGGCTTGGTACAAAATTGGAACGCTTCAATGACTTTAACAATTTGAGGTCGTACTTTACTTCAATAAAAATTTGTAATTGTGACAATATTTCGGCCCATTAATTTTCTCTTTTGGTTGGATTTAAATATTGATAAAATTAATTTAAGGTACACATTTTGTTGAAAAGATTCACTGTAAGCTTGAACAAATTTTTGAATTGATATATACTACTGCTCTATCTGAAGCTGAAAGAGAAATATTAACCTCAAATCAGTTGTTTTTGCTTTGTAGGAGAATCGAACGTCAATTGTTGATGCTGCTTTCAGAGAGGCGCAGAACAAAGTGAGTTTGTCAATGGTTATAATAGTTAGATGATTAGAGGGGTTGGACCTACTGGAGTTCATTTTTAAAACGAAAAACAAACACGAAAGTGAACATTTTAAGGCAATTAGAGGTTGTGATGGACAGTGCAGCAATGAGAGAAAATATTGAAAATATTTAAATTAAGTGGCCTGATTGTTATATTAAATGTTGGGCCTACGCAGTTGTGTTTCAAATATTTTAAAATATTTTTTTGGCTTGATGAAGCGAAACCACTTGGTATGTGTGTCGTTACAGTAATGGGTTTTCAATTGAACGCTGATCAGCAGCGGGTTGCTGTTAAATCATCTTTGCTTCCGTTTTATAATGATTGCTACTACAAGTCTTCTGTCCATTTAAATGTAGACAAAGCTATCACCTACGTGTAATATCTATTCATACTCGATAGCACAACACGTTCGCATGATTAGAACAGTGAAGCTGTTGGCTCGGTATTTTGTGAGAAACAACTATTGGCCATCTACAAGGGTGTGGTGGGGTTGACATGCCCATGCCACATCTTTTCTGGTCCGGAAACGCGTTTCTGTATCTTTTAATGAGAAGCCTTTACAAAAATTCTTTTGAATCTGGTCACATCGTTTCAATAAAACAATAGCATATTCTGATCTTACATTACAAACGGTATGTTAATATATGTATCAGTCATACAAGCTTACGTGAATAACAAATAGACCTAAAAATAACAGCTTTTGAAATCAATTAAAGATAAAAGTTGTTGTTTTTGCTGCTTCTGAAAGTTATAAAAGAGTATAGTGGTACTGCTTTCAACCGAACCTGGTAAATTGCTGGCAAGATGCCAACGCCTACACGTATGTAGAATAACAATGAACTTCAATAAAACTCATTAAAAAATTTATTGCCAGTTGCGTTGCAGCCTAGCTTTTTATCACTACAACCTTGGCATTCATCAATACCTGTCTGCCCCTGATGCTGCGACTGCCAGTTTGCATTTATGACAGATCCGGATGGGCTGCCTCTAATCTAGAGGTTCCCAACCCCTTTTCTGTGTTCTTCCCGCACCGAACTTCGATTCATTCTTTTCCTTTCTACCACAATATTACAGGTAAGATTCATTTGTTTTTCTTTGGAGATCGATATCCCACGAGAAGAATTGTCGTTTCAAAACAGTTGTGATTGATGTTTGACAAACCAATTCCACAATTTCCAATCCCTATATCTTTTCTTTCACAATCAAGAGGTTCATGTGAAAACCCATACTGGAACGTTTAATTATCTATGTAAATTGCACAGCAAAATTTTTTCCATTCAATTTCTTTCTAACACTCGAATTTTTCCTCCCTAATTCATTCCAACAAAAAGTTTCTCCTTCGAGTAGCCAAGTGACTGCCTATTGAGAGCCACTGGTCTAATCTGTTCTTACTTACTACGTAGAGTCTGCGATAAGTTTAATTTTATTTCGTACCTCTATCGAAGGAGTGTAAAAGTCAGCATATCTTAAACGAGTTACGTAATTTATGTTACGTACATTTACAGTACAAGAAACCTTTATTCCGAAAAGTTTTGTTTCAACACAAACCTAAGATCATAGATAAGTACTTAGCTTTGTAGTCAAAAAAAAAATCTTTCGTAAATACGCGTTTGCCTCTGATTGCACGAAACTAAAGACAATGGCTATTGCCGTAGCTTGCTCAAACTTGTTGTCAGGGCACGGTCATTAGTGTTTGAGAGGAAAAACAAGAAACGCGTCGATGTGTTGCCTGCTGGCCAACCTCAAAAGTTGTTTAGGACCGCACAAACATAGGGAATTTTTTTGGATATAGCTTAGATCAAAAATCAAACCAAATTACGCAAACTGCAGAGATACGGAAATTTAAGCAAAAGCCTATTTTAGCTCAATTTAATCATCTAAGATTACCAAGTTGGGTGGTTGTAATTAATTTTTATCAACTTCCGTATTTCTTTTTTTGAAAAAATTTCCGTAATTCCATGTTTTGTTATGAGTTTCCCCATTTTCTCGATTAAATAACTCCCAACTTAAGATAAATTTCCGTAAATCTGGATTTCAGTAACTTGTTGTCCGTTGTCCGTGTATTGTGCGTCGTTTGCTTGGAAGTTCGTGATGGAGCTACGCCTGCAACCATATTTGCAAGTAGCTATAAAGGGGCGTATCCAGGAGGGCCGCTGGGACCGCGGCCCCCCTCCCTGAATAAGTGTTTGTGAAAAAGTTATAAACTTTTCATAGCTCACGATTTTCCGTTAACTTCAATATTTTGTGAGATTTGCGTACTCAAATTTATGACTATGACGTAACTAACGAAAACAAGCATTCTAGGAGAGAAATAAACGAACAAACCGGTCACGGTTGCAAGTTCTGCAGTGTTGGTGCCGATTTACCGAAGTTAATATAAAAACTTAGCGTACAAGCCAGCAGGGTTAAGATGGAATAATTTAGTAATAGTTCAAGCTAGTTGTTCAAAAAAGGACTTCAGACAAATGGTTTATCACAGAAACTGTAGGGGAAGGTACAGAGGGCCTAAGTTACTGTATAACCGGGCGTTAGCTTCGCTAGAAGCTACAGCTTAGCTGCTAGCAATCAAATGTATAGCCAGCGAGCCGGTTTACTCAGCTACTAGACCAGTATTTAACCTAGGATACCGGTATCAGAGTAGTGAGGTAGCAAACTGAAATAAGTTACCAACAAAATTTTAAAATATTTTTCTTTGCAAGTTTTAAGCCGAAGAAACAAGTTGTTTACATGCTTAAGGGGATAGCAGAATTTTTAAAAGAAGCGTTAAGGCACATTTAAAACCTAATCTGCGTCAAAGTGCATACGGAAAATATCTTTGTTCTTGGGTAAATAAAAATAATAATAAGGTTATAGCCAGTTGCCATTTGATGAGCCGCTTGGCGAAATAGCTGTAGTGGTTTTATTATTTTATCCTGACGTCCAGTGTTTTCAATTATTTACGTATAGCTCTTACCTTGGTCGTTATCGAGCACTGTGGCGGCAACGTCAGACTTACTCTACATAATAGTAAGGTTGTACAGGGTGTCCGAAAAGTTACTGTGCAGTATGGGTACATAAAAATGTAATGTATTAGCAGAAAAGTTTATTAGAAAACTTTTAGTCAATACAATTTTTATTTATTCGAGGCTACATTTGTTTATAATACTAGAGTTTGTTTGAAATGTATGCAAATTGTTTGCAATGCAAAATGAAACTTTTTTCTTAGGGCTTGTTGGGATACAGTGCTTCCTCGACTATCCAGTCTAGTTGGGATAATACTTTCAGAAATCTGAACGGATAAGCAAAAAAACCGGATAACTGAATTCTTAACGTTTAAGTCAAGGGAACAAAAACACAACACATTCATGGTTTAAAAAATGATAGAAATTCAACATTACATGTATAGTAATGCAAGAGGCTAGCGATGCACTGAGCAAAACTGCAGACAGTGACACTGTTTCGACCTATCAGGTCTCTTCAGTGCAGTTGGTGACCGACAAGAAGCTAGAGGCTTTTAATAAAGCATAGCTTAGACCTTGTGACCACTAGGCTGTGACAGCACTATATTTCTAGCAGTTGCTAGACTTAGTGCATCTGCGACAACCGCCACTCATTTACGAGTGGTACGGCTTCGCAGAGTACTGACAGACCTTCCACCAAGTGGATCTAGTATAGATCCCGAAAGTGTGGCGGTCTAAGCTATGCTTTATTAATAGCCTCTAGCTTCTTGTCGGTCACCAACTGCACTAAAGAGATCTGATAGGTCGAAACAGTGTCACTGTCTGCGGAATTGATTTGGATATACATGCACAATAAATGACTAGTTGTTGTTATGATGACTAACTTGTTTTTATATTAGCACCTAAATATTGCGTCACAAAAACAGCCATTGTTAAAAATATTTTCAACTGCACAGTAACTTTTCGGACACCCTAAGGGCGGAGTTGGAATCATGCGATTTTGGCTGTGCCTCCACAACCCTGTTTCGTACACAAGTTACATACGACATCATAGTTCATGTACAAACTTCAATCTGAAGATATTGTTGCTTTAGCAGCCTATAGTTGACTAAACTAAAAGCACAAGCGTATGGAAAGGTCACCAAAATGCAAAATTATAAGTGTAGCTTAGCAGTATTTTTCGTATTTTTGTTCCTAATTGAATAAGTGTGACTAAAATAGTATTTGAATAAGCTTAATGTACCGTATTCGTGTAATGTAAGACCATATAATTCTTTCGCATAATAACAATGTGCTTTTAAGTTAAATAGTGATGTTAGTGACCACTCTACTCTAGTAATAAAAAGGTTTGGGCCTAAAAGAGTTTTGTATGATTGCTTTCGCTGCCGTGCTATGGTAAAAAGACAGTCTACCACTTTGATACTTTTTATAAAACTGACGGAGCAAGTGCCTGATTCTTTGCATCCTGATTCGTTGCATTCTTTTCAGAATGCTCGTCAAGTAGACCTGTGCCTGCTGCCTATAGTCCCTCATCTCCAATACCATACCTCGAAAGTACTAGACATATAGCGCATCTTCGAATTCCTCTTTCAGATGTTTGTCGGGAGTTAACACAAAATGCCACTGTACAGATTTATTGAGTTAATGCTGGTTGCCCCAGTTGATTTTTTTAGCGGGAGGGAACTATATGGGTGTAATTGATTGCCTGTGTGTATGTGTTTTGTTTTGACGTTTTTTGTGATATGGACTATTGGAGTCCGAGATAAATAAAGTGTAGCGTTGAACTACAGCACTGAGCAAACGCAGAAAACTACAGCACAGAGCAAACGCAGAAAACTGCCGATACACCAATATAAAAAAAATCAAAATATTAAATAGTGAAATGTGGCAAAACGCACAGGTTCGAAGGCGAAGCCCTACATAAGCTGATACAAGCAAAAAAGCTTGTTTCACCAAAAAAAGTTTCAACTGTCTAGGTTTGAAATTTCGGCCCCACCTTTGAAATTTCTGGATACGCCCCTGCTATAGACTTTATAACCGAAATTTTTCAAGAGTCGCCATAAATACGGATTAGGTTGTTGAAAGTTATTCTGGTCAAGTTTTTAGGCCATGAGAAACCTTCATCATAAAACACGCTCTGTTTAGATCCGCTTCGCAAACGCTAGGAAAGCGGATACAGTACTATTTCACTAGAAGCAGTGTAATTAAACAGGAAAATTTACGGTTGAGTATTCTCTCCGCCCCACAACCGAGGAACAACAAAACTCGCATGGCTTTATGTGATCTATCATGCTACCATTATCACATACATAGCTTAACCAGTCGTTTACTGAAGAGTCGGTGCCTGCCGACAGCTTGAGATTAATTATTCAGCTTTATGTTGTTATAACTATTATTGCCTTGTTTGGTGTTGCATGAGAATTTCTTGACACCACATCTGTCAGCAACTTGCATTGTACTGGTGATTTCTAAACTACGGAACACTATTTTGACATTCTGTGAGAAAGACAATCTGCGTCCTTCCGTTTGATATTTTGTAAAACTTTTATTTTTCGACAAATTTGCCTCTAATCATTATCTATACCCTTTTTTAAATTATTTTTTAAACCCTTTTAAACCCTTTTTTTATTGTCCAACTCATTCCCATATCGAAATTCAAAATACGGCCCTGTCATTTCAGCTCGAAGCATCTTACGAGCAAATATATTTTTAGAAATTATATTTGTTTTCTTTGTCACCACTTGACGACTTTTTAAATATTTGTCACATACTTCAAGCTCATCAGACTTCTAGGCAGAAATAGAAAACTATCGAATTGTGTTTAAGACTCTCAGGACAGCGGTAGTGGAGCTAAATATAGGCCAAGTGTTCAGACCTGCTTCGGAATTTTCAAGCTTTAACTTTTGTCGGAATTACCGTACTTGATAATAGTTTTGATATACTTACTGCATGCTATAAGCTGCCAAGCGGAACAAATCATCGTAAAATAACTTTTTCGAAAGCACAACAACAAAGTTTCAAAAGATTTGAACGACATTTGATGACTGTTGCTACATCATGGCGCTTTAACCCACTCAGCCATATGCTGCCGACGCACATATAGCTTAATATCATCGTGCTGCCGACACCAGGCTGCCAACAGACCTGCTATCATCCAGCGCATTGAAGTCGGCCGTGTGACACGATGAACCGAGTGATATACTTGTCATCGAAAGACTGCCAGTTGATCGCTCAGAGCGTTGCCTTGCATGTGCGTCATTGCAGAGCGGAATCGGGCTTTGCATTAAAGCCCTTATTTTGGGCTCAAACCATGGTTTGTGCCAACCACAATGATATGTGTGTGTGTGTAGCTACTCTTGAACAATCAGATCATTTTTCAATCAACTTCTTCATTAATCGAGCGTCCCAGGAGCCGAAGGAAATCTCGTCGTCACTGCGAATAAGTAAAAAACGTGCTTGATGGATGTAAGCCTTTTTAATTCAGATGGTGGCAAAAATGTTGGTTACCACTCTGGCTGGGATGAATTTATCCCTCCTTGAAAAAGAAGTATAGCAGATAGCTATGCAACTTATCCAACTCAACTTCTGTATTGCAGTCTTTCTACATTCTAGTATGGAAACCTCCTTTCGGTGACAAAGAAGAGATTAAGTGGTGGAGGGTGTATTTCCAAAACAACCCTCAAGATTGTGGACGATGTGACATTGGTTTTGATAGAAGCAAGGTAAGGTTGGTACTCGAAGTCCTTTGCATTAGAGCGGTGGCGTTGGGTAATCTCCCAAGCGTGTAGTCCAAAGTATTCCTCTCCATAAAAGTACCGTATTTGCCGGACTATAAGCCGCACTTGAAAACTTAAAATGTGTTTTAATTTAAGGGGTGCGGCTTGTAGTCAGGTGCGGCTTATAAGTTAACTTTAAAACCAGAAAATTTTTAAAAACCTGAATCTATTTTTTAAAACCAGAAAATTTTAAAAAACCTGAATCTAGTAATGGCTAGGAACACCAGTCCATTCAATTTATGTTTTAAGTTTCCATTTGCTAATAGATAGTCTTGTTTCGTCATAATTTTCATAACAAGTTATAAAATGCTTGAATATTTCTCTAGTTTTAAAAAATTAAGAAAATCCTGGGAAGAGTGGATGATCTCAGGAAATCATACTTTTACTAAAACAGGTAAACAGCGAAGAGTTGATTATGTAACAATAATTGAATGGATTCTTGAAGCTTGGAACACTATCCCAACATCAACAATAATTAATGGCTTTATTAAAGCAGGCATCATTAATAGTTCTGGGGTACAAGGTGAAGTAGAAGAAGAAAATGAAGTACCGGTAGTAGATTCAGATGAATTGACTGATATTAATTCTGAATGTGATGAAAATTATGATGAATTCTCAGAAAACTAATAAAATAATTTGGTGAATATACTATTTGGTGTTGTCAGTAGCTTTTTTAAAATGATTTATTTACGATAAAATGGGGCTAAAGTCCTTACATTTAGTGTTTTAAAAATGCGGCTTATAGTCCGGTGCGGCTTATACCGCGGTGCGTTTTTTTCTGGGAAAAATTGGTGAGGTGCGGCTTATAATCTGGTGCGGTTTATAGTCCGGCAAATACGGTAAGTGTTTTGAAGTGAGTTCTTCCGAGATAATTGCGCAACATGGTTATGTTTGCATATGCCAGTCACCTGACATTGTCTGAACGTTGACGATGTGAGTTAAACTACTGTTTTCTGGCTGGTTATGTAACTAAGTTTCGTTTGACATCGATCTGTTTCACCAGCCAACTCAGTAAGCGTGCCCAGGCTTGGTGAGCGTATTAGAACAAAATAATCTCCCGTACGCCTGTAGAAAGTGGGATTAGAAACAAACCGTTGCAATCATTTTATTTTTGAAGGCTCGAGAACCATCCACAAAATCAATCATTTTTCATCTGAACCAATTTTCTATCAATGATTTAAAAGTTGGCAGGTAAGATGAGTAGTAGGTGCTCGATGATAGTTTGTTTCTGACTAAGAATAACTTGTGTTTAGACCCACATTGTAGTTACCTGTACCGTATGGTGAAATTCTACCACAAATATTGCAACCAACAAGAGGCACTTAAAGAATGCAAGAACGCAGATCCCATGACGATTTGAAGTCACAACCTCTTTTATGAAAGAAAGTGCTTTACACTAACTGGCAAAAATTTATAACGACAGCTCGTTGCAATAAACCAGCTACTCGCAAGCAGGATGTGGCAAGTACAGGGCTTGCATTGCTTCTTTGCTCTCTGTAAACTAGAGGCACAACACATACGGCACTCTTGTTTCATTCTCTCAACCACCGGGTCGACCAGTTTGCTTGATCTGCTGACGAAACAACAAAGTCAATTTATGAAGTGTGCCAAAATTTATGACCCTGAATAACAGTCTTCACAACAGAAGAATCGATCCTACGTCTTCCTTTTTGTGTTGTATAGTCCATATTTATCCTCCATTCACGAGAAAACGAGTTGTATTGCTATATTTTGTGCGGGAAGTCAGCATTCGCTTGGGAGTTGCCATTTTCGAGATGTCTGGGCCACCTGGCTTTCATATAAAGGTGGGGGGGATCCCGTTAAGTGCTTTCCCAAAGACACAACAAGTGAACTTGCCAGCTTGTTCTCCACAACCTCCCCTAAATGCTGGGCGCCAATCAGGGAAGCTGTGGATAACATTTTCTAAAGTCTCTTGGTATGACTCGACAAGGGGAATGAACCCCAAATCTAACGACTGCGAAGCAGACGCTCTAACCACTATACCAACGCGCCTTCTTTGACTAGAACAAAAGCAATTACCTTACTTGATTGCAGGCTTGTAGTGATTTTGCTATGTTACAGCCAAATTTATAAAATTAATTAGAAGAAAATTTGATATCAACATAGCAATTGCTATTTGCACAACATATCAATTCGTGCTCATTTTGTGGTAGCAGCAAACTTGGCGTTTATTCCTTTAAAATATCAAGGCAATGCGACAGTGGTTGAGCTAAAATTCAAGAAGCATTACTGATTAAAAAACTGAAATCAAAGTTAAACACACTATTGTATGCTGTCGGTAGTTCTAGTTCTTTTTTGCTTAATGTGTTTTGATCCGTGGCTAGTTTATCTTTGTTCTTAAATTTCTCGTCATTAATCGTTTTTTTATGTCACATTTGGCGGGGTGCTTTGACGTCATCAATCGCCCTATTAGCGTGTTTATATGCTTTGGGGTAAAATTAGTCATTTTGTGTATACATATTCATTTGCAAGAGTAATTTCTAAAATAAGTTGTGTATTGATATTCTCTGAGGAGGGCTATATGATGTGCTGTGCCGAAAACGTTTAGAACTTTAACAAAAATGTTTAACACTAGAAGCCCTGACCGGTCATTTTTGATCGGTTTTGAAGTTTGACATTCAATATTTTTCGCGCCGTTGCGATTTGTACACTCATACTCCTTGACTTTTCCTAACTTTGGATGAACTTTTAGCAGCGGCAAGAATTTTTTTGTTATCCCTTTTGTAGACGGAGTAATTTGTACACCTACCTAGAAGCCCGGACCGGTCAATAATGACCGGTCCTTTACTAAGGGATTTATCTGTCTCGCAAGTACGAACGAAAGCGTGAGAAAAATAGTAACAATGGTCTCAAGTAACAATGCGACAGCTGTTGACCTGATTTACGATTTACTTCTGAGAAGTGCGAAGAGGTTTGATGCTGTTATTGCTGGATATATTCTAACTCCATGGTCTCAAGCAACAATACGACAATAGTTGACCTGATTTACTTCTGAGAAGTGCGAAGAGGTTTGTTGCTGTTATTGTTTGATTTAGTCTAACTCCAGATAGTTCCATTTTACTGGCTGTTCAGTAGTTTATAGTTGCAAGGACTATCTTAGCAGCACAAAGCTTAGCAGTTGTACATGATGCAGATAGTGAGTAATTTACCGTACTGCTCAGATATTTAGCATGTTCATTTCGCTGTACGAGACTGCTGTATCATTATTCCTAGCCAATATACTCGTATCTTTGTCTATACAGGTATGTGTACGCAGCTGAGTTTAATAGCTAGTTTAGCTTTCATTTATCGCTCATTTGTTTTCAAACATTGTTATGGCTCGTGGAAACAACTATACTGTGCAACAAGTGCTACAACGGCTCCGAACAGATCAGCTTGATGATTCGTGTGATGAAGAGGAAGAAAATGAACTGCAAGATGAAGATTTTATTCCCACTTACGTTGCTGCAGGTAAACTATCTGACAGTGATACAGACAGTGATGAAGACACCCCGGCTTCATCATCTACTGCTACATTAGACACCCTTTCTGGAAGTAATAATAACACCTCTGCTACTCCAGACATTCCTGGTCAGTTGAGAGCACGAAATGGAACTCTTGGGAAAAATATAACAGGTGCTACAGCTGTAGGCAGAGCTTGTGCAGCTAATGTGTTTTCAGAGCGTCCTGGTCCAACATCATATTGGCATAGGTACATTGTGCACGGTAGCCCCTACAGTGCTTTTCATTTGTTTATTGACGAACACATCCTAAAGTGTGTACAAAAGCACACGATCAACCACGGAAGAATTGATGATAGCAATTTCAATTTGCACTTGGATGAACTGGAGAGTTTCATTGGTCTCCAACTTGCTCGAGGTGTGTTGGTTGGAAGAAATACTCCAATAAAACAGCTTTGGAACAAAGACTGGGGACAACTGATTTTCCGAAATACCATGAGTCGTGACAGATACGAGAAAATTATGAAACATTTGAGGTTTGATGACTTCCAGAGAAGAAGACAAAGGAGAAAAACCGACAAGTTTTGCTTGATTTCTGAGGTGTGGAATAGTTTTATAGAAAACTGTAAGAAGTATTACGTGCCGAACTTTGATTTGACTATTGACGAACAGCTTTTTCCTTGCAAAACTAGATGCCCCTTTATTCAGTACATGGCAAACAAGCCAGACAAATTTGGTATTAAGTTTTGGCTATTGGCTGATGTGCAGACAAAATACTTATGCAATGGAAAATCATATTTAGGAAAAGACCCTACTCGAAGCAGATGTACAGATCTCCCAGGAGATGTTTGCTTGAATCTATTGTAACCGTACTTAGGAAAAGGTTGCAACGTGACCACTGATAATTACTTTACAAGCCTAAAGTTAGCAGAAGAATTGATGACAAAGAAAACAACCATCTTAGGAACTATTAGAAAACAACGACGAGAGGTGCCGAACACGGAGTCTTTGATGAAAGACAAACTATTGCACGATTCTCAGATCTTTTCTTCTCTATCTGATTGCAGCTTGACAGTGTACAAGGCTAAAAAAAAGAAAATCGTTTGCATCTTGAGTTCAACGCAAAAACACGTAAAAGTTGATGAGAGCCACAAAAAGAAGCTGCCAGAAACTGTGCAGTATTACAATAAATCTAAGGTAGGCGTTGATGTGCTGGATCAAATGGCTAGATACCACACGTGCAAGAGTTTAAGCAGGCGATGGCCTGTTGCAATGTTTTTCAATATCCTTGATTGCTCGTGCATCAATTCATTCATCATTTACTCCCTTGTTACAAAAGCAAAGTTGACAAGGAGGCAGTTTCTACTGGAGCTCATAAAAGAGCTTTACAAGTCAAAAGATGGCATAGATTCATCTGCTCTACGCCGAGTTTCAACTGAAACACCCAGTACTTCAAACCCTGTCGAGGTTCAAAGAAGCAGAAAAAGAAGAGAATGTCAATTTGCACCATGTGGCAACAAATCAGTATCAAGTTGCCAAAATTGTGGAAAAGTCTGTTGCGGCAAACACACATTTGAAAAAGTGACAATCGTGACATGCAAAAATTGTAAAACTTAAAATTGAAGAAGTGTTCTGTTGTTTTTCAATAAAATGATTTGATGCTGCATAAAATTCAAAAAATATGCTAATTTGAGTTGTTTTATCATCAAATAATGGAACCTCGTTATTCCGAATCACGCAAAACTGATTATTTCCCGGCAACTGGTGACTCAGGAACAACTTTGCTTTCTTATTTATGACAATTTTGGTGATAAAATTTTAGGTTTTTTTTAAATTTTCTGAATGCCTCTTTTAAGCGGAATTTACCTTAATTTTTTGAAACCTCGTCAAACCGACACTTTAAGCTACCTAACAATCGTCAAAATGAATGTGTATGATAAAGCATGTTGGAGAATTAATTAAAACAAAAAAATGTGCTAACAAACTGATTTACTACCAACCGGTCAAAATGACCGCTACCGTCCTTCTAGGTAGGGAGAAATTTCATGGTTTCTAGTGTTAATATATTGAGACTGCTATACATCTTAACGATTTGGAAGAAAAAAGTCTTTCTCTACCGAAATTCTAAATACACAGCTATCCAACTAAACTATCATGCAACGAAAATTACTTTCTATCACGATATCGCTCAAAGCAAACCCAAAGTTTTTATTTGGATCCAAAAATATGGCTGAGAAAATTTGACTTGATCAAGCTGTCTCGTTCAAACAGTAATCTGTTTGTGGCGTTATTCAAAATCTGCGGCACATAGGCTCGGTGATCAAAATGTCATTCGCTGTCCCAGCAGTTACAAGCATTCACTAGAATGTATATGCTATTTCTTACTTTATTTTTAATGGATCAACTTTGCTTTGGTTAAATAACATTAAAATGAATTGAATTAATAAAGATGCTTAATTTCGATATCATGTAACTAACCTCATTTATATTCAACTTTGGTTATTTGTGAACACCAGATTTTTGCAAATCGTCTACAACCAGTATAACAGAAAGCAGTCGTTCCAATCCAATCTTCACCAACGTATTGTCATTGAATTTTGATCATAACGCATTTATACTTGGGAGCTTATACTCTGTTTCGTTGTGTTAAGGCAGACTGGGCCTCCACGGCTGGTAAACTGCTTGTCCGTGCAGTCTGCTACGTAAGTAGGGGAAAAATTTCGTTAACTACAATTGCAAGATATATTTTTGTGAGCTTGCCAGTACGTCTCCACATTTGAACGCCAAGCGGGAAGGCTGTGAATATCATTTGCAAGGAGTTTTTGTTATGGCTTGGTTGAGGTTTAAACCATTAATCTACAGCTAACATTTGAAACCTCCTTGGCATGCAATATTTTATCGAAATAAACCAACTCCAGGTTTCATTTCATATGAAGCTCTCTTGTGTTTCAGGAGAAGTGACCAGTACTACGTGTGGTGGAATCGAGAGTCTTCTCCAAACTTGCGTGTACTCCGAAGTCTAGTCCTTACTCCGTATGACAATCTCTTTAATTTGACAATGACGCATAGGTGGGTAGATGAGAGATAAATATTATTAGCCAGCGATCTACGAGGAAATAATTAAGCACTTTCCGTTATTCACAATTGATAGATCCGGATTCAATTTTGATGTTGTTTGCTTAAAAGACTAAAAGTGGTATTCACAGATCTTTTTCAAACATTCAGCAATAGGAGTGAAATGGAGAGTGAAATGTGTGATAAATTTACTTATTCGCAATTTAGCAACGTCCTGGCGTTAAAACCAAAGAAAATAAAAGTTGACAAAAACTGCATTAAATTTTTCGCTCGTGGTTGCCAGCATTTGCACTTTGCCACAAGGCGCCAAACGTCTTGGCGGTTAACTTTACAAGCTTTTTTGAAATAGTGATGACCAGTCACTCACCGCAAAGTCATGACATTCAAGCACGTGCTATATTTTTTTCCTGCAGTACTTGCAAGCAATAGGAAATTATTGACTTATATGTACTGATTGATATATGTTTGCAAACTTTAATCACATCTTCATCTCTCACATCTTCATCTTCATCTCTCACTCAAATCTCCTAGATGGTACACAGCAACAAAAGCTGTGTGAAAAGTGAAAAACGAAACCAAATTTACTTGTTAGCGATTACAAAAATCCTCGACTAAACAAACCACAGTCAAAAAATTGGAAAATACTGAAGGTTTGATATTTGGTACATCCTGATATCTGCGCGGTGGCTCATCGGTAAGCGACCACTTGCGAGCAAAGCAGTCCTGTAAGCAGGATGTCGTTGCAACAAGGTTGAGCCTGCGACAATCAACACCCTTCCCAACGTGGTGGTGCGGTCTTCGTGCATTTCGACCCAACCCCGTTTGGGTTGGGTTAAAATGGCTGTTAGCCTTTCAGAGGGTTCCTGTTTCCCCAGCACTCCCCTTACACAAACCATTTTTGTGCTCTGCTACCCCTTAAACGATCGCAAAGAGCAGCACGCAGCCTCTTTGAAATCGGTTGCATGTTCTGTCTCTTCTGCCTCTTTCTTGCTTGTCTTCTCATTCTTTTCCTGATGAGCGCCAACGTTCATCCTAATCTTGGCCACATCTTTCCCTGTTCAGTGTGCACCAGAAATGTGACGTGGAGGGGTAGGTCGGTGCAATGCTGCACCTGCTCCAAAGGGATCCATTTTAGATGCTCACTTATTTCCTTTTCTAGATTCAAAGCTCTAGACAGCTCACACTCCTGGATCTGCTTTCCTTGTCGCGTCCCTGCTTCTTCTGGAGATTTCACATTTACTTACACTGTGACTTTTTCCTCGGACTTCTCTAGCTTTATGCCTCCACTGTGCGACTTGACCCATTTGGCCCCCTCTGTTAATGCAACACCCTCGCCTTCAAACCTCTTATCCCCCTTCCCCCACTTCGTATATTCTCCCTCTGTACCTTCACCACCCTCATGTTCCTGGCTGTTTTCCTATACCTCATGCTTCCTCCCCCTGACTTCCTAAGGGTTTTTTAATGGAATGCTAATGGTCTCAAAGTTAAAAGCACCAAACTTCTACTCTTCATTTCGTCTCATCCTGTTGACCTTATTTGTATTCAGGAATCTAATCTTAACTTATCTTTCTCTTTCCGGATCCCTGGACTCTCTGCTCTGCGTTCTGATCGCAACCACTCCCGGTCCGATATTCTCTCTCCCGATACCACGCACGCTAACGGCGGCGTCATTATTTTTGTCGGGCAGGGCTTATTCTTGTCTGAACTTTCTACCTCCTCTCTTTCTTCACTTAGCCCCTACTCTGATTATGTAGGGGTTACATCTCATTAAGCAACTTCTCCTTGCTCTCATTCCTTAATATTGAAGCCGACTTGATGGGAAGCTGAAATCCCTGCCAGCTGTTCAGAAAAAAGGGGCAAAACTATTGGAGCCTTTGCCCATCAATCTAGTCTTGAAATTAGTTGCAATGCGTCAGGCTGCACTTTCAACTTATCCAAGGAACAGCAAATAGGTATCTTTTAGCAGTTTTTATTGCAGAAAATGCACCGTAACAAGTTTGTTCCGAGTAACTAAGTTAATAACAGTCTGTGGCCAACCTAGGCTAACCACACTACTGACAGCACTAAATAGAAGTCAGAGTTGCCAACTTGATATTGACAAAAATCAGGGTGACAGCGCAAATAATCTTAAAAAAGGAAATTTGGCAACTATGAAACCAGTTAAATCAAATTGAATTATCGCAAGAGTAGATTTAAGCACATTATTTCGTAACAAGCATGTAGTCCATTGTTATAAGAATAGCAATCGCCAAATGCACAACAGCAGTGGAAATAACCAAGGTAAATAAAACATGATCCAGCAATAGGAGTTCGGACCAAATGTTTATTCTCCCCCCTTCGCTTTTGTTCGACGGACAGCAGAAACAACTCCTTTTCTCCCTCCTCTCTTCCCTCCTCCAGAAATTTTATCATTCTGGGAGATTTCAACTGCCATCATTCCCTTTGGGACTCGAAAGTTACTTCCGACCCCCGTCGAGAAGAAATGTTGAATTGAGTCATCTCCTCTGACTTCCTTCACCTCGATGACCCTGCCATACCTATTCTTCTCTATTGCTCTTCTGGCATTCGCGCTTCCCCTGACATCTTCTTGACTCCCTCCTCTCTTGCTCTCTCTTGCTCCTGGAGGTAATCAGAACCTGGGTTTTGATAACCTACCAATTCCACTAACCGTCCCTCTTTCTCCGGTCTTTCGCCCCAACAAATATCTTCCTTCCTTCCTTCAAATATCAAAAAGCTCGTTGGGTAGACTTTGCTTTTTACTTCAACTCTCACTGTTCTAATGCAGTGGAACACTCATCTCTTTCTCTTTCCTCTGCTGCTGCTCTCTTTACTTCTCTGACACTGAATGCTGCCAAATCTTCGATTCCTATCGGCCTCATCAAACGCCTCAAGCCTGGTGGTCCGCTGAAGTGGAAGAAGCGGTTAGTGAAAGACGTAAAGCATTCGCTGCGCTCACAGAAGTGATGAAAATCGTCTGGCTTACATCTCCGTTTCTCGACATGCCTCGTCTGTCATCGCCAAGGCCAAGGCTGAGGCATGGCAGGCGACTTGCTCTTTTCTTTCACTCAAATCTAACCCTAAAACTGTGAACCCTCTCTTTCGTTTTGTCTCTGGCTCTTCTTCTTCAACTCCTAACTTCCCCAACTGTTCCTCTCTCAGGGAGTAGGCATCGGTCTTTGCCAATTACCTAAGATTCCATTTTTTTTCTCCCAGCTAAAGGCCTGCGTGACAGAGCCAGAAGCTAACGTTTCCGAGCTCCGCCGAGCCAGATGCCTTGAGGAGTCTCATTCGTCCTTTTGTTCTCCCATCTCCCCCGCTGGATTTTTTGGGGCTGCCTCCAACCTTTTTTCTCTACTGCCACTGGCCCAGACAAAGTTGCCTAACCCATGCTAAAACACCTTCCTCACTCTGGCATGAATTTTCCCCAACACATTTTCAATCTTTCTTGGTCTCTGTATTCATTCCCTTCCATCTGGAAAACATCTCCTATTATTCCAATCCATAAGATGGGAATGCCTCTTGACTCTCCTACTTCATTCCTGCTTATCTCTCTCACCTCCTGCGTATCAAAGCTTTTTGAACGCATTATTCTATCGCATCTACTTTTCTTTCTGGAGCCTAATTCTATTTTTTTTCCCTACCAGGCCAATTTCCGCCTTGGACGGTCTACACTTGATTAAATTCTGTTTCTTTCTCAGTCCATTTTGGATGAGTTTGACAAACTCGGGGCGGTCTCTCGGACGATTGTCGCTACTATCGACTTCTACAAAACTTTCGATTTTGTCTGGCACCCCGCCCTTTTTCGCAAGGTTGTTTCGGCTCGCCCCTCTTCTTGCTTTGCTTGTTCGACCAAATCTTTCTTTTCTGATAGGCGCGCTTGCGTGGTTTGTCAAAATTACAAAAGTCATTCCTTTCGAGTCCGTCGAGATATTTTGCAAGGATCCATTTTTGGCCCTGTACTTTTCTCTTTTTTCATCAAAGATCTTCCTGCTTCTCGGCCTTCTTCCCTCAGCCGCTCTCTTTACGTTTAATATCTGGCCATTTGGTCCTTTTCCCTTTCGGTTCCTACTGGGGTGGAAGCCTCACAAGGAGCTCTGATTTGATTGGAGCGCTGAACTGAGTACTGGTGTCTTCCTCTCAATTCGAGCACATGAAAAACCTCTCTCTTCTCAGTAGATCCCCACCAAGCTAACCTCCAGCTCCACCTCCTCTTGCTCAACTCTCGCTTCCGTTCCAACCCCACTCAACCTTTCTTGGGGTCACCTTCGATCGCACTCTTCCCTTTTGTAAGCATGCATCTTCGCTGAAGGTCAAGTTTTTCACTCGTCTCAAGACCTTGCACTCTATCTCTGCTTCCTCATGGAGTCCCTCTAAAGAGTCGCTCTTGTTTGTATAAAGCTTTTCTTCGGCCCCTTCTCCTTATGCTTCACCCGGATGGTTTCCTTTCCTAAGCATTACTAATATCACTAAATTGAAACGCCTTCATCGAGCAGCTAGTCATGCCATTACAGGCTGCCTCTCAACCTCCCCTATCCCACTTTTCTTCTCTGAGGCGTCTCTAAATCCCTTTTGGGCCACCCTCACTCATTTCGCTCTGTCATCTTATGAGCGAGCTGTTCGTCTCTCAACCTGTTTTTCCATTTCAGGTTTGGCCAGACTTGGAGTGAAACCAAGATTCTGCGGATCTTCCTGGAGAGCTTTTGCGTACACTCACCCGCTCATGCTTTTTTCTATTTCTCCTAGGGAGGTTCTTCTTGCTTGCCCTCCCTCTCTTCCTTGTCACCTGTCTTTCTTCACTGTGAAGTTTACCTTTTCCTCTCCATGCTCCCGCTCTGATCCCCCTCTTTCTCGTCAAGGCTCGGCTCTCGCTAACCTTGATTCTCTCCCCTCATGATCTGGTGATTTAGACAGACAGCTCTGTTCCTTTTCCTTTCGGCAAATGCGACTCTGGCGAACTTGCCAACTCCATCGTTTCCCCCATGCTCTCTTTGTGGCAATAAAGCCACTTTTTTTTTCAGCAGACCTAGTATGCTCAAGTTTTTCCGCTGAAGCTTGCGCCATTCTACAAATTCTTTGCTGGTCTCGGCAGCACCAATAAGTCTGTCACCTCTCTTCTCTTCTCCTCCTCTCTGACTCTCGCTCTGTCCTTGCCACCTTGTCTTTTCTTTTATATTTTCTTTTATCTCAATCTTCTGTGGCAGATCTGGCAGGAACTGTCTTCTCTTTCCTCCGGTTTTATCAGACAACAATGACTTTTGTGATTTTGACAAACCACGCAACTTGTCTTTGCCGGGAAACGACGCGGCTAATGAGCTGACCAGACGGGGAGCGCTATTCGTGCGCTCCATAATCTCTTGTAGTTTCTCTCCATTTAGCTCTCGTATCCACTCTTGTCTTTTCTCGGACTGGAGGCGTACTGTCTCATCTAAATTCTTTGACAAACAGATTCCCTCGATTTCAACCGAGGAACTCGTGCTCCCTCGTCACGCTCGCTGTGTGCTCTCGTCTTTGCTGCAACGGACACAGCCTTCTGTTAAACTCTTATCTCTCTAGGATTGGCAGAATCGAGAATCCTTCCTGCAGCGCCTGCGGACACTCGTCCCAAGACACTTCTCATCTCATTCTGCACTGTCCACCTACGGACTCTTTGCGCTTTTTACTCTTTGGGGACTCTCTGTCACTCTACGACCTTTGGTCCAGGCCCTAGGGAGTTGCCCGGCTTCTGGGGCCCCATGGTTTTCCCCTTGCCCCCATCCCTTGAAGGGGATCAGGTAGCAACAACAACAACAACAGGTCGAGCGGATTAAACTCCGTTTGATAATAAAAGAGATCGAATGGTCACGCGTTCAAATTTCACCATGTCTCGGTTGTTGTTCTCCTGGAAAAGGCACTTAACGATAATTTTTTCTGCTTGGTACATTCAAACGAACAGTAAATTTGTCGGAGTTAATATTGAGCAAATCAAGCGGAATGTTGGAAAATCGAGCCATTGAAGTAGGTGGGAACATTTTTCTTGAGCTCGGGGGAACCATTGCTCGACGTCGAGTTTTTAGCATAGAGAATCTATAAATGCAATATATTTATGACCAAATTCACTATGTAAAATTGTTAGTGAAAATAGCAATAACAGTTTGCGCTAAATAAAAGCTTTTTTATTATTTACCCATATTTATCCTCCATTGACGAGAAAGCGAATTCTATTACTGTCTTTTGGACGGGATGTCCGCACTCGCTTAGGAGTTGCCATTTCCGAGGTGTCCGGGCCACCTGTCTTCACATAAAGTCTGGGGCGTCCCGTCAAAGTGCCTCGCCCATGGCCACACCAAGCGAACTTGCCCGCTTGTTTTCACCAAACTGAGCGCCAAGCAGGGAAGCTGTGGATACCATTTTAAAGTCTTTTGGTGTGACTTAACAAAGGGAATGAATCCAAGGTCTACCTACCGACTGCGAAGCGGACGCTTCAACTACTACTCCATCGCATCGGCCAACGAATCAACAAAACACTCTCAGCCGCTCTTGCAGACCGTGCAAGTAACAATATTCAAGGTCTAAAACTTCAATGTTATTATAGGAGAGATTCCGACATCTATTTTCCCTACAACACTTCACCTAATATTTTGCTTCAGTTGGTCAGCGAAGGGAGCGGAAACCCAGCGCAAGATGTCGAGAACTTGTTGGCTCAAAAGAGCCGCCTTGCGATTTGGATTGTGTCGAATTGCAAACTAACTGCTGGAGCTAGAATTCGCAGAGCTTTTGTGGACTCTCTCATAGCGGCCGGTCTCTCTGTGGACCTTAGAGGACGCTGCTTCCCAAAAAATGGAGCAGTCAAGAACCAGAAAATTATAAAACACTACAAGTTTTACCTTTCGTTTGAAAACAGCTTCCACTGCAGAGACTACATCACGGAAAAGGTTTTCTATAACGGCTTCTTGATGGAAGCAGTGCCTGTGGTCTGGGGGGCTACAAAATCTGATTATGAAGCTGTGGTGCCCCCTCATTCTGTGATCTACGCAGAAGATTTTAAAAGCCCTCAACAACTTGTTGAATATTTGAATTATTTGAATCACAACAACACAGCATATCGAGAATATTTCAACTGGAGGACAATGGAAGTTAAAGAAATGCCGAACTATGGCAGAACCACTCATTACTGTCAGCTGTGTCGAGTTTTACATGGGATTAACATTGATAATGTTTATAATCCGAACTACGCACGAATTAACAGCTCCATTCCGTTGATAGGATACCCTAACCATCCTAGAGTAGTGCGATCCCTACAAGAATGGTATTATGGTTCCGATAATAGAGAATGTTTACCTAGTTATTAACAAGTTATTAATAGTAGCCTATTTATTAACAATGGAGCTTCCAATACGGTAGCCTATCATAACGGTTACTGAATTGATCAGCCATTAAATCTATGTGCCAATTACGAGAAGGTGTCACCTACTTATTCAAATAGTAGCCTAGAAGCGGTTAGATCAGGATTCTTCAACAGAGTGATATCGCCCTTCTCCTCCCCCCAACAGGGAGTGATTTTATCCATCAATAGGGCAATTGTGACAATTTTTGAAGTTAGGGACAGTTTTACTTTTTATGGGAAAGATTTCAGAATGACCAATTGTTTAAAATCGATGTAATACTTAATAGTGATTCATTTATGTTGCATTAACTGCAAATGTTCATTGATTCCACTGGGCGATTGATAACATTTGTGCAAAACTACCTTGTGTTATTAATCAGTAATTCTTTTTTTGATGTTTACCAACCGTACGTTTGAACTGTTTTACCGCTTATTTTTTTCAAGATTTGAAAAACTAGACAGAGATCAATAACACTAGCTTATTAAACATAATCATAATAACGTAACAAAACCAACGAAACATGAGACACCGAAGCTTTTCGTCCCTTCACTGAGACTTCGTCACTGCAAAATAAATCTCTAAATCCGAGGTTAAATTTAATATTATGTTACTGGACGTTATTGACAAAAGTAGTAACGTTTTAATACTGCACCTCTTAATGAAACACGTGCAGAAGCGACTTCGCTTCTTGTGAATGACCAGAGTTTTATATTTCAAGATCGCTTAAAGTGTTTAATTAGCAGCGCTTCCGTTAGCTCGCTTTCAGTGTTAAACGGCACTTTTCAATAATGTAAAGTTCTGCTCTGCTGGCATTGTTTCTCTGCACGCTCTGCACTGAATCGCGATGAGATTTGATAGCGCAGTTAGAGGAACTTTGGTTATTGAAAAGATGGTTTTCAATTTTGACAAATAATTATCAAGTCGTCCTGCCGATGTCTGATGTGTTCTTGTCACAAGAACAGGTATGTTGATGGACAACATTCGAGCAGAAAAGAACTGG
The DNA here is from genome assembly GCA_963675345.1 of Trididemnum clinides. Taxonomy (NCBI): domain Eukaryota; kingdom Metazoa; phylum Chordata; class Ascidiacea; order Aplousobranchia; family Didemnidae; genus Trididemnum; species Trididemnum clinides. The sequence goes on along the minus strand of OY776305.1, from coordinate 2,929,346 downwards.
TAGGGAAAATTTAAGGCTGAAATACGAAATTGCTTTAAAAGTTTGATAGGCTACTTTTATATCAGTGCCCAGTCTGTCACCAAGCAATCCAGTAATGCGTTTACCGAATTTAATGGATGTGGTGTCAATATACGGAAGGATTAGACAATGACTATGTTAAGGGTATTGTTAAGGGAGTCAGCGAGGAATTGTCTGTTGTCGTTGTTAAATTTATTCTTAAACTTGTTTATCACATTTAAAGTGAAAGATATTTGGTAGCCGTTCCGTTAAAATAAAGAGATAATAAAGTTAATTTCAGTTTTCAGTAACGAATCATTTGATGAATATAAATGCGCGCGATGCAATAAACATGTAATAAGGCCTCGTTTCCAGAACAAAGGCGCTATACTGTTAAAATGTAAGAGTACACCGGCTGAAGTTAGTTTGCGATACTCACTAGCATTGAATTTTCCATCGCAAATTGTTACTTCGACATCAAGAAATGGTAGTGAGGGTCTTGAGGCCTCCTCACATGTAAAACGAAGGTTGGGGTACTGATTTTTAAGCATATTTAGGAACAATTGAGCATACACTTGCTAAATTGATCCTTGAAATGAATGAAAAGAAAATTTTTGATCAACATCTTTCGTTTTATCCATCATTTTACCTGTGTACTCTTATATTTTAACAGTATAGCGCCTTTGTTCTGGAAACGAGGCCTTAATACATGTTTATTGCATCGCGCGCATTTATATTCATCAAATGATTCATTACTGAAAACTGAAATTAACTTTATTATCTCTTTATTTTAACGGAACGGCTACCAAATATCTTTCATTTTAAATGTGATAAACAAGTTCGACTTACATCGTAAAAGATTTTTTTCAAATAAATCGAATTCAGAGACTGCAATTAATAATGTGCAGAAAACTGATTAAACATCATGTAGATTTGTCGACTTTTGCAGGTAGACCGTGACAGTAATGATTGAAGTAGGCTACTACAACGCAAGTGCTAGAAAGATGATAGTTATTAGACATTTTACGTCTAACACAGCGGAATTTTATTTGGATTGGTTGGTAAGGACAAAGCAAAATTGAAATGCATCAAATTTTCTTCAAAATCGAGAGACAGATTACCAGCTCCAAACGTAACGCAGCAAAAAAGTGGAAGGCCTACAATTTATTTCCTAGATTAGGACCTATGCAGTTTATTCCAAGATATAATGGAGCTTACGATTTGCTAAACTCCCACTTACATTAATTCAAGACATTACTATGTCTAACACAACAGTTGAAAAGATAATGCCTAGTTATTAAGCATTTATTAGTAATTGAGCAAACGGTCATTTTGACCGCTCGCGGTAATTTTAGGTATGTTGAAATGACGGTAGTTGAACCATGCCAATTACTTACAAAAGATCAAAATCGGTTATAATCACTCGAAAACATCGTTTCAAAGCCTTAGAAACTACTTTACTTGAAATAACGTTAAATTGGTATTTATTTTTCATTAATACCAAAAGTTAGTATTTCTTCTGCTAAAAAAGTAACAAAGCTACGGTCACGGTCACTAAAAACTTGGGCCTCCCCACCTGTCTGCCACATAACGATAGAGGCATCCCGTTAATGGACTTGCTCAAGGACACAAAAAGTGGGGTTGCCCTCTTGTTCTCCACACTATGCCTTTCGTGCTGAACCCCAAGCAGGAAAGTTGTGAATACCGTTTTTGAAGTGTTTTGGTATGATTCTACTGGGAAATGAACCCCAGGTCAACCGACTGCAAAGCAAATCCTCCAGCTACATAAACGGCGCGATAGCGCGGCGGTTAGAGCGTCCGCTTTGCAGTCGGTTGACGTCACCAATATTTGCTTGCGATCAAGCGCCAATTCTGACATATTATTAAAACAAAAGAAGCAAATAAAACGCTAGCGCACTTTTGCACGGCCGATTTTGAATGTTTTCCAATTGAGTGCTTTAAAACTAAAGACCCGTTTTTTTCCGGAACCCCGGATTAAGTTAATTTTTTCCAGTTTCCCGGTTAGCATAAACAACCAGAAAATCAAACACTCTATAATCTACACCACTGTGCAAAATCAGAGTCAGCTAGTATGCGATCGTATTTTCTTGAAAATGGGTTATTAGGCAAATCGTGTGATTGAAAGCAACACGTTTAGGGGAAATTCAGCCCTTTTAGCTCTATTTTACGACCAAAACGCGTAGCTCCAATGAAGGAACTTGGCGTCACAGATACCATTATGAGGGAGATTGCACCAAGTAGCAATACGAGTCTATAACAAAATAGTTGGTTTTTGTGATCGCAGAAAAAACATTACACGACCTCCTTCAACTCTGACTTTGTGCCCGTGCACTTATTGTAACGAACAAATAAAATTTGTGAAATGACAAAAAAATTTATGAGTATCTAAGGCTATTCTTTATTCAAAATACGATGTTCGGAATTAGGGCCATAGGGGCGATGCCCCCATCTGTACCAACTCATCGTTACTGCTCTCAAAAATGTTCTTAGGGTGAAGCCACCGGAAAACTAGTTAGTGGTTACAAAGTTAGTGCGGCAGCATCCTTCTCATAAATTTTGGTCAATAAAGCGTGATTTTTGTGGACAATAATTTACGTAAATTAAGTTTAGGCTATTTCCAATTTTCAATTAAAGAAATCAAGGACATGAAGATGATCAATATAACGACTTCTGACGATACACAAAGAGAAGAAAATTTAATTTCAAAAATTGATAAAAGGTCTACTTTTTATTACAAAGGTTGTCTTTCTTCACATATTCTCTTGATACATGATTTTATTTTATGGCAACAGGCTCTCTCGAATTTTTTTACGTAGGGGAAAGAGAACTTCTGAAATGACGTAATAGCACTGGTCAACAAGATTTTTTTTGCATGGGTTTTTTTTAACCGATTTTGGGTAATTTGGGAGCACTGAATCCGAATCTGGTGTTAGTTTTTGCCAATCACATGACGTTTTTGAGAAATGAAAACGAGCTTTTTTTTGAAAACAAAATTTTTTTATATTTTTTTTATTGTATTCTTTATTGATTAAAAAGATTTTATTTTATGGCACCGAGCTCCCTCAAATCTTTTTACGAAGGAGGAATTGGGAATTTCTGAAATGTCGTATATAATAAACGATTTCTTTAACAATTCCCGATACAGCAAAAACTTGCAAAATAGGCAGTTAACACAATACCGACACTCACAAAAAGCCACCAAATTGAAATGCCTGCAAATATAAAAATATAAAGTTTGTCGTGTGGGGAAGCCAACGCAGTGGGCTGATATTTTTCATGATCGAACCGATAGTTATACCTCGACATAACTGACAGATGTACCAGGCTATGTCGATGAATCTACTGTAATGTTAATATTTTGCACAAAGGTATTGCAAAGCAGTTTTTGCAGGGATTTTACCCTTAATCAGTTGCCACAGTTAATTCATTCTACAAGAAATGAAGAAATTTTTCGCAATATCAAATCTTGATCTTCAAAAATGATCATGTTCACAAGCGATAAAGCTCCGGCTATACTTTGCAAACGGAATGGTGTCGCAAAATGTTGCAGAATTTTCTAACGCAAATGTCTGCAACAAAATTCTGTAAAGCATCTCGTGAAACATTATTGTGTGGGCTACCACACCTACAAGACCTGGGAATAGTCGATACGCGGTCAAAAAAGGATTTTTTAAGCAGGACATTGAGACATTGGTGAGATCAGAAATGCAGTATCAAGCACATTGAAGGTAAAGGAGCAAGATTTCAAGATCGCCCGGCCATCGAGTGCAAAGCTAACTTTGTTCAAAGCCGTGCATGAAGTAAGATGGCTGTCTATAAAAATATTGCTGGGTAAAAAATAAAAATAAAACTTGACATTCTTCTTGAATGCCACCATAAACAAGAAATCCATATTCCATTTGTAGTTTTTGGTCATATGAAAATTAGAATTAATGCAATAGAGCAGTATTGTTTCTCTTAAATGATGTTGCAGAAGAATTTACATATTTATCAATAATTTTATGGAAGCACTAGTAGTGGCTGACTGCAAGATTGCCAAACCCCAGGTTCAAAGTACTTCATCGGACATAACGTTCAAACATAGCGGAATGCGTGCCCATGTTTGTGTTAATGAATCTACATCTACTGAGGAAAACATCGCTCGCTAGTTACATTTATTAAAGAACTCGATATAAAATTATTTTGTATTATATAAATATTATATAAAAATGCAATATAAAACCACTTTATATCGAGTCCTTTAAATTTTGACGAGTAGTTAAACCAGGTTGTTGGAGCATTTTTACTGCGGCTTCATTCGTCCGGCCGATTTTGTTTTTGGCTCAAATGAGCTAGGAAACCACTTCAACCAGTTCAGCAGCTTTTTTTCACCACCATGAATGTCGGCCCGCGGGAAGTTTGAACAGATGTGCTGAGATTTTGAACATTGAATATTTAAGTATAACATCTTGATTCTTTGAACGACTGGGAGAGATGCGCCCCAAGACACTCACCGGCTCGTATTGGCTTATTTGGTTCTGTCGAAGATAAAGTAAATGCTAGGGGTGCAATTTTTAAAAGCGAAATTTTGCATCTAATTTGCTGTATAAGCGGACCTTTGCGTAGGCGCAGTCGAAAAACTTTACTGAAATTATCGTAGAAGCGAAGCAGATATTGAACTTCGAAAACCCTAAATTCAGCTTTCTAGCCAGCTACCAGTGGTGTATTAAAGAGAGGAAGATCAAAGATAAAGAGCGATGCCTACTTGAAACGATTTGATAAAAGCAAAAAATCTACTCGCAACAACAGTTATCAAATTTTTTGCTTTAATTTGCCTTGAAAGAACAATAGAAAGTGAGAGCGAGTGCAATGCTTTTCATAAGTTTTCCAAATCGTAAACGTCATAACTTGACTCAAAGCAAACTGAAGAAATTAAAAATAGGCTTGTCGAAAAAAATTAAAAAAGCTGACACAATATCGAAATCTGTCCTAGTTCTAGAGTATCGGGATTTCTTGTCCGCTCTAAACAACCTTGTACTGCCTCGCCGGTGAAAATTCCAATTGCTGGAAACCGAAATTGTAATTAACACTCTTCTATTTTAATCATAGCGAGCGTAAGCAGTTGTTTACTTAGGCCTGTAACAACTTCAATCATGGTACTTCGTAAAGCTGCTGTAAAAGATTTTGAATCTTTGATTCTATTTGCTTTGGCTAGGATTTGAAGCATATCCACGGGATATCCATTTTTCCAGGGAAGGGGAAGTTGCAAACGCCTTTGACCATTTTTATCTGTCACTTCCATTAAATTTTCTTTATAAAATGAAAGCACCCTTTCATCTTCTCTACTCAGACACAATTCTTCACAGTCCGGTTCAAGAACCAATTGGTCCCGGTAATACCGCAATATATCATGAACAAGCAAAGGCATATCATGCAGGCCTTGCTTGTTGGTAATATTCTGCTCTGCAGAAATGATATTGAGCACTTCCTTCGCATAGTTGTCTCTTAAATTTTGGTGCGTTGCACAAATGTACTGGGGAATACTTTCCTTTGTTCTCAATCCCCAGAAAATAGTACCAAGTGGATGAGCCGCAACGAGGTATTCGCAAGCAGCAGCATCATTCCAGCGACACTTTTCCAACACCTGAAACTTCCGCAAATCTTTCGCACCAAGTATCATATCAACAGAGCGCTTCTCATGTGCGGCATGACAGTGATCAACTGAGTAGCCATGTTCTTTTGCTAGCCATTTATCCGGAACACACTGGCTGTAAGGTAACTTCATGTCAATAAAGGCTACATCCGAAATGTTGACAGTATCGTTTTCACCATACTTCAATCGCAACGTTTTTTTCATGCACTGATACCTTTTCGCCTTTTCGTTCAGAAAGCTAATACTAATGCTATCTTCTGGGCTCCATCTAAACATTTTTTCTGCTAGATCCTTTGTGCAAATGCTCACATCCGCTCCAGTGTCAACTAAAGCATAAAAGGCAATCTCTTTGATATCCTTCTGCCTCTCTTTTACAGCAGTTAGAGCCATTATAGGCACTGAAGTTTCAAACTGCTGCTCTATAGCGCCATCGTCTTTCACAGGTCTCGCAGCATTCAAATTTCCATCCATCACGTCCTGGTCCACCACAATCCTCTGATTCTTTTTGTTTTCATTTCTTTGTGGCTGAGGCTCACCAAATTTATTGTTTGGCAATTTTTGTTGATGGAGCAACTCCGAGTGCCCACCTTGGCAGATCGGGCATGATTGCTTTTCTGAACAGTATTTGGCTAGGTGCTTACCCAAACAATAAAAACACAATCCATGAGCTTTTACAAACATACGTCTCTCCTTCACATCCATTTTCAAAAACTCGTAACAATCAATTGTCTTATGACGGGCAAGAGGATGAATCCTGCATAGGTTAGAAGTTTGGAACGTAGTAGACGATTGACATTTATTTTGCTTATCCACAGACATAGTTTTCCCGGACGAATGCTGTGCTGATAACTGGGTAACTGCTGTTGACAATTTCTGACCTTGCAAGTTATTTACCCGATAGGCGGATGTCTTTTGCCGAATGCTTAGCTTCTTGTTGGAACTGGAAGAGTTCTCCTCGCCAATGATAGTGGAGATATCATACGTGTGTCTATCTTTAAATTGAAGGTTAGCAATTACATTATCCAGAAACATCAAGACAGTTTCGAAGCGCCATGCAGTCATGTCTTTGTATTCGTGGGCAAACTGGGCATATAATGCCGTACTAAAACAGTCAACTATACGAAAGATCAATTTAGGCCTTGATAATTCGTTTGACATGCCAACGGATTCTGCAACACTTTTGAGATTACGTAGCTTTGTGCGATACGACTGTAACAATGGAACCTTTCCTACCAGGCATTCTTTGTCCCATTTAATGTCTCGAATGACACTGTCTAATAATCCTCTGGGATCCCCATATAAATCCTCGAAGATTTCCCAAACGCGATCCAGAGCTTCTTGTGGATCCCTCATGATCCATGCACTCTTGATATGCTCATAGACAGAGTCTGTCACCGTGTTTGCTATTCTTTGCAATAGCGCATACGGGTCAGTGTTCCACAGCATTTCAAAATCTCTGTAGTTGCTGTCGAAACATAGGATAGTCCGATCTTTCTCCACCAAACTGACGAGTGAAGTCACGTTGACCTACGCTCCACATCGGGAAATACATGGAATTCATTCTACTGTTCAATTGCCCAACCCCATATGCTGGTTCAACAGGATTATTATTAGCCTCTTGCTTCCTTGCTTGCCAGGGGTGTCTAAAGGTAGTTTTGGAAAAACTTCCTGACGTACCGGTAGGATAAAGTTCACGGTGACGATTTGTTTCGAACTCGTTAAGAGTTTTTGGCCTGACATCATCAAAACATACTTTATGTTTTGTGAAGGTATTAGATGAGCCGATCATATCACCTCTTTCTGCCAAAGGATCTCGCGGTTTAACCGAAGATCGTGGAACAAACTCATCAGCTTCACTACGTAGCCTTTGTCTCAAAGTTCCATCCTCACTTGGTAGCTGTGAGGCAATGTCTAGGGGAAATGACTTTGTCCACTTGGCATGATCTTCTTTTTGTCTCACTCTTGCTTCAAAACCAATTTGGGTTTGTTGGGACTGATGACTCGTAGACGGTAAATCGACCTCATAGCTACTCACATTCTTTACTCTGTAGTCATCACTTAAAACCAGTTTCTGACGCTGACATATGGCTGCGTCTGGAAGCATAGCTTCCGTTGCTAATTCTTTGTATTTGGCCAATTCTCTCTCCAAATGATTGTTGTCCTTAACCAGTTCACCCTTTTCTTTGACAGCAGCCTTCTGCATCTTCAGCAGTCGTTCTTTTTCCTCTTTGTCACTCTCCTTTTCCTGCGTCATCCTACTGATACGGTTTAACAAACCTCTTCTTTCTTCTTTTGCTACTTCAGCTGACGTGGCTGCATCTACTAGTTGGTCGCTCAATTCCGACATTTTGACGCGGTACTCTCGTTCAATATTTCCTAAAATTTCCTGAGATTCAGCAGAAGGACTGGACGATGACCTCGAAACAGTACTTCTAGTTCTTTCTCTGCGTTCTGATGGTTTTAATGTAAAAGATTTTGAAACTTTGATTCTATTTGCTTTGGCTAGGATTTGAACCGTCACCCGATTTTTTGACAGACGTTCTCAACACCTTGCTGTTTTTCCAGACAGACTTTTAACCACACGAAAGTCTTTCAAGCAGCGATATATTTAGGCGTTTTAAACACAACACTATGTAATAAATCAACAGTGGCAAGGGCAACGGCAACGATTAAATACCTTCCACTGTCTGGATTGTGGATTTATTACGGACATATTTTGGATTTATTTGGAGAATTTATTACGGACTTACAGAAGTCAACATTGAAGGAATCGCAAGCTGCCGTTTTATCTACTTTGAAGTCGCAGTTTGGTGGTGAATCTCGCTTCTTCAGTTTGGAACCCGCAGACAAAACAGAGCAGGTTAGTGCTTTGCGCTTTTGCTTTATTGCATGTTTGTTTGGGTTAGTCGAGGTGGGAACGCGTGGGCGGCAAACGGCAGTATTGTTTATTGTGTTTGGGATAGAGGGCTTGCGATTATTGACAACACAGTTTGTTGTATGGGAACCCCATTTTAATATACTTTGCGAACACGGCGAATTGGGAGATTTGCCTGGCGTGGCCAATTCGCCTTTCAAAATTGAAGGTATTTTGTTACATTTTTACTACTTGTTATTTTCCCTCGCATTTTGGCTCAGACAAGCGATATGTATAAGGCCCCACAAGAAGTTAATATTCCTGAGTCAGTTGAAAACAAAAATGATGTCGAGAAAGTTGTTGCTAGACAAGCTCAGACATGCTACGTTGATGATCAGATTGCGCATCAGAGTGACTGTCAGGGAGAGGACGCATACTCAGATGACCTGGAAACCGTTATGGGTGAACTCAGGCGACAGTGGGTGGACCTACCTGACCCATCCATGTTTTCAGATCATCGCAGCTCAGCTAAATACTCTCGAGAACTTAAAGTTATGGAATTGACCCTGCAAGATTTGGCTCATAGTGAGGTCGAGAACGATCCCATGGTTGTTGAGGCTGCTTACAATTACATTTTGCATGCTCATTCTGTCTATCTTTCTGCTGTACATAAATGGATAGAGGAAGCAAACGCTAAAAGAGAGCAGAATGTTTCGGTACCTGCATTACCACGAGTACAAAGGCTGTTGTCTCTGTATGATTCTTCAATCAATGACACTTTGCATCGTTATTACGAGAGAGCGAAGTTAAAACCTAGAACGCATGTGTTCGCTTATGCAGCTTCTGACTTGGCTGGCTCATTCAGCGTGACAGTGGGCAGAAGTTCAGCAAAGTGCTGGATCTGTTTGTTTGTATGCATGGTTACCACAGCAATTCGCATTGAAGTATCCGTCGATCTCACAGCTTCCACCTTTATTAACGTCTTCCAAAGATTTTGTGTTCTACAGGGTTTCGTACTGAATTCCTCCGTACAGACAATGGAACGAACTTTGTTAGAGCGAGCAATGAACTGCTTCAGAGCTATTGTGTGTGAAATCGTTAGTTTGTATCGTATTTTGTTTTGTGCTGTGTTATGTTAAGGGGAATAGATTTACGCAGTTTATGGAAACTCCACGTAAAGAAGGAGTTTGGGGGGAATGTAGCGTAAACCTTTCACATTTTAAATTAAATATTAACAAATCAAATTGGAAACACTTCACCTTTGAACCCGGAAATCCTTTGTTTAAAAAAACGTGCATGAGCGATTGTATTTGTACTTGGACGAGTTGGAAATAGTCAGATTGTACCTTGGTTTGGAATTAGCTTTAAGTTCATCAATTTGTAGAATAGAAATAGCCAGGTTGTTAATCAAGATGCTTGTTTTATTTTAAAGGCAAAGTGGTCAAGGTATTTAACCGTTGCCGTTGCCCTTGCCACTGTTGATTTATTACATAGTGTTGTGTTTAAAACGCCTAAATATATCGCTGCTTGAAAGACTTTCGTGTGGTTAAAAGTCTGTCTGGAAAAACAGCAAGGTGTTGAGAACGTCTGTCAAAAAATCGGGTGACGGTTCAAATCCTAGCCAAAGCAAATAGAATCAAAGATTCAAAATCTTTTACAGCTGCTCCGTCTGAGACAAAGATGAAGTTTGTGAAGCCGCAGTGTGTGTTGTGTTTTAAAGTTTTAGAAAAAGATTTGTGAGATAAAAGCGATAACCAACTTTTTGCAATAGTGCCACGGCCAACTGCTGGAAAAAATATTCAAACGCTAAAACCAAAATACTCTTCTTTTTTCAAGAAATTTACTAAAATTCTCGGCGCTCTTTATAACAGGCCATGACAACGTGCAGAAAAAAGTTGGACTGGAGGCTGATTTCGCACGCTTATGTAGAGATTTAGCCCTATCTGTACCGGGCTCTTTTGTGCTCTACGTGTCCGTGCTCTCCGTACTTTGGCAGCTAATAACTTTTAAACTAATCAAAATATCGATTCGTTATTTGTTCAGCTAGATGCAGAATGTATTCTTTAATCCAATTGTATACTCTTGGTAATGATTAGATTTACAGCTTTAAAGTTATTACAAATTACATGCACAACATTAGTTTTTAGATTTTTGACTGTAATTTATACTAGAGAAACTGTCTGCGAATTTTCTTTTTTTTTAGTACTTACGCATCGACGTTTGGTTTTGCGATGACTTAAGCACAATTTATCACTGACAGCTACCAGATACAGTGTTGCCAAATGGGAACATTCAAAATTGGGGAAAAAATTTTTGAGGATTTCCCCAAAAGAAAACTGGAGAAATTTGGGGAAATGTATAGGTGTCGGAAGTACGTTGGTTACCGAAAGAAAAGGGTAAACTCCCACTGTTAGAACAGCAGCAAAAGCGGTGAAAATGAGTATTTTGACCTGATGAGAAAATTTTCCAACGACATGAAGACCAAAGTCATCAAGTGCTTCAAGTTGATCAAAAAAATAGGTCATCTCTTGTTCGATCTCTAAAAAAAATCTATTGCCTCAAGATTCAGGAAAATTCGGCCATGATATTTCTTTGGAAAAATGTAATGTTAATTGGGAAATTTTTAGACTTTGTTAGGGAAAAGCTGCTGCAACCATCTGGCAACACTGACCAGGTAGAAAGTTCAACGACTCATTATCAATTTGCCATTCTCCCTTTTACGGGGAATCTAAAAGGCCTTGATGTCTTTGTAAAATATTTCTATGTTCGACTACTTGCCATATGCCAAGGGTCCGCTGCCTAGATTTTTTAATTTGACTTGACTGTTTGTAAATGCAAAAACAAGGTGTGAAATTGCATTTAAACAATAAAAAATCTTAGCTTTATAAAATTATTATTCTTTTCATTTTTCAAAAAAATGCCTTTTTTAAAGAAGCATTTTTAAGAACCTCTATAGAACGTGGACAGCGCTAAATTGCGCATCGGCCAACAATTGTCTTATGTTCTCCATATTACTCGCCCATCAAAAGTGAGGAAATGGACTCAGCGCTGAGTTCTGGGGGAGCCTCGAGTGGGCTAGCACCGCCACAGCGCGGGTGATCCCCAACAAAAAAGATCTTCTAATTTTTCACACTCAACTTTTCGGGCAGGAACTTTTCCGAAATTAGATTAAAAATAGCGACTTTTTGCTGTAATTCACCAAATTAGCCAACCGGAATTATCTAGCTGTCCAAGTCTGCGTGTGTGGACAAGTCATATCAAAAAAAAGTACTCAAACAAACTAAGTTTTGGGTTTGCTACCAAAACCTGTAACACCAAACAATTGTAAACTTTAATTCTTTTTAATATCAAGTTTGTCCTACAACGATTGGCCTATGTAGCCAATTTTTTATCCCTTTCACCATAACAACACCAATACGGGAGTTCTATTTTTATTTGGAAGCGTCATATGGTATTTAAACGATCCTTACAGTTTTTATTTTCAACAGTTTTTATAGTCATCGGAAGTTAAAGTGGCTAGGTCTTCAATGTCGTCGTTTTCTTCGTCAGATACTTCATTCAGAATTTTACTTAACACTCCTTCAGCATCGTGCTTTCTCCAGCATTTCGCTGTTGCGAACTCTTTCTTTGGCGGTCTTTACAATACTAGCGCTATCATTGGCTTGTTTTGATTGCCTAACGTCCAAATTCATCACTTACAACACTACCAGCGTGATGGTGTAGTGGTTAGAGCGTCCACTTCGCAGTCGGTAGACCTGGGGTTCATTTCCCAAGTCGAATCACACCAAAAGACTTTAGAAAATGGTATTCACAGCTTCCCTGCTCGACACTAAGCACAATAGAGATAGTGTGGAGAACAAGCCGGCAAGCTTGCTTGTTGTGTCCGTGGGCAAAGCACTTACGGAATGCCTCCAGCTGTATGTGGAAGACAGATGGCTAGGCCAAGCAGTCTACCCGTCGTGGTGGCCCAGTCTAAATGAAAACTCGCAAACAGAGCATGAGCGCTCACGCAGTGTTTGTACATCTTCCTGCACAATGCTCAGAATGAATAAGCTCAAACGACCAATGAAGAACATAAAGCTTTTCCCTTTTGGACGCGATACCGGCGCTAATGAAAGCTTATGACTAAAGCAGCTTTATTCAAAGCTAATGAAACAAATTTGGAGCAAAATTTGATAAAAATGCAGTTTAGAAAATGTCATCCAACAATTTTCATATTTTGGGCATCCCACAAACTTTGCTTTTGCCTGCGTCACTGCTTGGGGCCATCACAATACAAACATTTTTTTAAAGCATTGCGTGTTACTACTCACTGCAACTTTTGTAACGTTGTAATCAAAAATTAGTTGTTGGCAAGCGCGTGATTACGATTTATTAAAGGGAAGGGGGCCAAAATATAATACAACTACAGTGCACAAATCCTGAAATTCCAATAATACGTGATTTGTACTTTTATTATTTGTTTTTCTGCCAAGCAATTAAAAAGCTACATATCTGTAATGTAGCTTTTTCCCCTTTCCAAAGTGGTAAGCTGAGTTAATACAGGTAAGTTTAATACAAATAGATCATATTGAGACAATAACAATTAGTGTCATTTGAAAGCTTAGGAAATATTTTTTTTCGAGCAATATGTAACTCTTAGTAGTAAGGACTAAGGATTAGTTTATAATGGCTGATCAGAAATTGGCTGCTATACTTGATTTTTCATTTTTAGTTAAAATATTTTCCTCCTAGACCAAAGTAACTAGGAATTTTTTATAAAAACTTAGTTCTTTGCAGGGCTGTAAAAATTCCTCGATTGAAGGAATTAATTTCAATTACAGTCACTTATTTCAAAAAGTAACGTAATTCCAATTACAATTCTTTATTTTAAAAAGGAACAAATTCCAATTACAAAATTAAATCGTAGAAAAAAAGAACGTCAGATTACAAATTCCTTTACAAATATCATCGCTTGTTGTAATCGATAAAATGTTGAAAACCTATACAGACACAGTAATATTAACTAATTTACATTCTATTTTATTAATTGGTTCTTTCCCAAGCTTAAACATGTTTTTGAAACAGTTTCTGCTTATTTGTTAAACGATAAATCGACAATACGATTATGTCATTGGAACTGAGATTTCTACCTGCATACTTTTAAATTATAGTTATAGGTAGGGTGTGCACAACTGAAAGCAGATAACCAATATCGGGCCAACAAAATCGGGTCGTACTAAAGAGAAGTTGATTTAAATTTGCTCTGTCGCGCACCTCAAATTGGAAGGTAAGCATCAATAAACAAACTATAGTTTCACACTTGATCAAACAAATAATTTATTACACTTGGTCAGTAAGCACGCTTCAAAATGCTTATCCGACATGCATGTTCTTTGGGGTCTCAAAATTAATCCCCTAGAGCTGAACATAGGCTCACATGCCGCGCTCGAAGGAAGAGGAGTATCCAGTTCTATTGCCAAATTTCTTAATGGAGCACATCATCCTTTGTAAATAGTAAAGTCTTCCAATTCAGATGACAAATAAACATCAAGTACATTCTTTGTACTCTTTGGTTTTTTTTTAAAAAATCGATTTGGTAATTCTTCTTCAGGAGTTTCTGAGTTTTTGTTGTGTGAGAGAACGTTATCTTCCTCTAATTGATCTTTAATGTAGTTGACTCCTAAAAACAAATTTTATAATGCTGCACTCCTGTTGCGACGTTTTTCTTTCAAAGTCGTTTTGTAGAGTGAAGATGAGAATTTGATTTATTATTGAATCGCTTTTACCACAAAATCTTAAATGGACAAATTACAACAAAATTTATTGGAGATTACTTATTAGAGATTATTTATTATTATTAGATTATTAGATATTTTATTTATATTTTATTTAGATTATTTATTATTATTATTATTATTATTATTTATTAGAGATTATTATTTATTAGAATATTGGAGATTATTTATTGGAGATTATTTAAGGAGAACGGAGAGAGCTATGGTGAGAGCCATGTGCGGTCAGAAAATTGTAGACAGGAAGACGACTGAAGAACAGATGGATATGTTAGGGTTGAAGGAAACGATAGACCGGTTAGCAACAGCAAATGGAGTTAGATGGTATGGACATGTACTGAGGAGGGATGACGATAGTGTTTTGAGGGTTGCTCTAAATCTTGAAGTGACTGGCAAAAGAAAGCGAGGACGACCGAAGAAGACCTGGAAGAAGCAAGTGGAAGAGGAGACAGAGAAGATTGGTTTGAAGAAGGAGGGTGCCCTGAGACGAGATAAGTGGAGGGACGGAGTGCGAGAAATTGCAGAAGGAATGGGGTAAATCCGGCCATCTCTGCTAAAGGGAAAACACCGGATAAAAACTGAATAACTACTACTACTACTACTACTACTATTTGCTAAATAGGCTAAGCAATATGAGCTAAGGTAAATTAATCAGCTATTGGACGTACCCACCACCAAAATAATGAAAATAGTTACAAGCTTTTACGATCAACCAACAGATACTCAGGTAAAAAAAAACATTTTACGCAAATAGTTGTACCAGACATTACAGTGAGCTAAAAAATTGTAATTTGGAAAAAATGTTTACGATTTACCTTTCTGCAATTGAAAATTGTATTCTGTCCTAGTGTCTTTGAATTTTGGAGAAGAATAGATGAGGCGATTACTTTCTTCTTAACCATAATATTGCCAAACCTCTTGTGTATGTAGCAGTTATAGCATCAATTAACGGAATGAAAGACAGTTTTTCACTTTCTTTCAATTTTTCTTTTTTCTTTCCCATGCACTTGGTCAAATATACTATGCTAGGTAGCAAACTGCCTGTAAACATTTCCGTTTACCTTTTTTGTAGATGCGATTTGAACTCCTGTTTTGTTTTCCTTTTTTACTTAATAGCGCTTGTTCCGTTTGCATAATAAACTCGTGTGCAAAACTTTGCTTTTTGTAACGTAACTAGATAACCGCGAGCTTTAGCAGGCAGACTTGTAGAGCGTTTTGCTGTTGTGTGTGCAATAGTTGAAGATGGATTTAGCAATTGAAATAAGAATTTAGTAGGAAGTCATATTTGGTTAATCAGTTCTAGTGTTACTTATTGTTGTCATTTAGAGACTGTAATGAATTAACTCTGTGTTTAATTGTTTATTGTGAAGTTGGTAAAAGCTTGCACAGGTACGTAAGTGTTTAATTGTGGTAGCTTGTATATTATTAATGTTTGTCCTTTTGTGCTTGCAGAGTGCAGGCTTTGCTCCCGTGACATTACCCCGTTTATAAGCTGTGATATTGAACTGTCTGCCTGCGCCTAAAGTCCCGCGGCTCGTGTTATTTGGGCTTGGTATTTCATAATTTGGTGAGTTTGGCGCATCATATCGAAATTAGATTGATCTTTATTTAAAATTATGCATTTATAGGAAACCGCTTTGCTGTAAAATTCCATTCATCAACAACAAATTTCATTTTTTCTCCGTTTCAAATAATTATATTTCGTTAATAAACATCATCGTGTTGGAAGTCGTCAATTATAGAGAAGTAAAATCAGCGAGTGAGTAATTTAAAGTGAACCATCTTGTAACGCCAGCGAGTGCCCAGCCCCACTCAGTACGCTGCCGTTACACTGCCCATGAATGTGCCGACTTTACCCAGTAATATGTTCAGGGCGGTGGCAAGAGGTTTCATTATACTTTCGTAAAAAGCAAGAAATTCAAGCTCGAGTCTCGAAACCTGCAATTACAAGAAAATAATGTGTTACAAGGTTGCAATCTTTTTTCTAAATCTTGCGCAAAATTTCAAATAAATTATTGCAAGAGAATTCCTTGCGGTACGTTTGAATTGACGATCCATTGATAAACGCTACTATGGAATCAACGCTGTTTGGTAACAGCCAGTTAAGAATAAAAACATAATTGAGATACTAGGACTTGTCGAGCAGTTTAATGAAAAGGTATTGATTGCAACAATAATGATAAGGCCTTACGTATCAACTTGAACGCAAAACCACCCAGCCCCAGATATTCCTTGGCTCTAGTGGACCCTCTAATTGACTGATACCTCAACACACACTGCAGTGGTAGACATGTGAGTAATAAAGTCGGTACGAACAACATACAACAACATATCTGGATAAGTACAGCCGTTGACAGTTATTGCACAATGCTTGAGATCCTTTTAATTCAATTATATTGTTTAAGCGTCGCACTGCATCATACACAGAATTCCATCGCGTGGAACAAGGACCTTTAAGTTGCAACGAGCTTTCGTTTTCCACGACTTCAGCTGCAAGAACACTTCTGGTTGTTTTATTGCATAAAGCTTGACATTTGGCAAAAGTCGCTCGGCTTGCTTTTTATACTGATGATTTCGCGCTGCAACAGCGGCGTCAGTTGTGCAAATAAGGCTTAATAAGTGTGCAGCACATTTGTGATGGGATGGCAGTTGCGAGTTGAAATCAGTTGATAAAATGTCACTAGCATCAATTGCACACACATCCAGATCATCTTCAGATGGAGCAAATACGCTAAACGCTTTCACAAAATTGGAGCCACTGTCAGTGGTAGTTTTAATTACTTTGCGTTTAATGCCATATTCGCAGTACACATCTTGAAGTTGGTCAGCTAGCAGATCGTAAGTATGGGTCCCTGTTAACTGTCGATATGCTAAGGCGGCACTTTTTCTTTCAAAGTTATCGTAGCACAACCAGTGGACAGTAACAACCAAATAAGAACGCCGATAAGCAGTCCATCAATCAGCTGTTATTGCTAAGAATTCAACGAAAGTCATTGCACTTTTAACAGCTGCCTTTGAAGACTCATGCTTCTTCTCCAAGATTTTAAGAATAGAATAGCGAGAAGGAATAGATACTCCACATTGGCAAGCAGTGATAAATTCTTTGAAAAATGGGTGCTCAACAAATAAAAATGGCAGCATTGATTCCGTCACCATGTTTAACACCAGCCCTGTAAGTTCACTCTCGGTAATTGAAGTGCGGTTACCCCTTGGTTTTGACCACGATAGTTTCGTCTGCTTCATCAATTGTTGTGATGATAGAGCAGGTTGTTTCAGTGCTCGAGTGGCAGCTAAACCATTAAAACTCCTCCAAATTGCCCGGGTGAATGCGCTGCAAGGGTAAGCTCCAAACTAATAGAGTCTAGCTAATGGACTAGCAAATAGAGTCTCCCTGGGGTAGGAAAGAGCATAAGCGGGTGAGTGGACCCCAGAGGATCTAGAAAGTCTTGGTTTCACTGTAAGTCTGGTCAAACCTAAAATAAGAAAAATTGGAAGACGAACAGTCTGTTCATAAGATGACAGGGAGAAATGAGTGAGAGGAACAGAGAAGTCGGAGGTTAGCACGCTACAGAAAAGAGGATCAAGAAAAGGAGGAGAGGAGGCTGGTGAAAGGGCTTCAACTTGGTAAGGCTGAGAAATGAAAACCTTGCGAGTGAACACAACGGGCTGAAGGAAATATTTGTGTAAAAAGAAGAAACTCAGTAGGATGGGCTCTATGGGGAAGCAATTACAGCGAAAGGTCTTGAAACGAGGTAGGTTTTACCGTAGATTCTGTTGATAATCCAACTTGCGGCAAAAAGACGTTTTAGGTAATATCTTTCTCAGTTATTAAGATTGTGATTCGCTTCCAATCCATTCTGTGACCCACATCATGAAGTATTCACAAAAAGTAGACTGCTTTGCTTTTGAAACTTAATGGCTCTTTTGTGTTTGCACAATTATGAGTTCAAATCCCGTTTTTGTAGGACCAATGCAAGTGAAGGAACTTGGTATACTATGGATGAGGTTTCCCATTCATTAAGAGGGTGTTACGGTGAAAGGAGAAGGAACAAATCCACTAATAGTGAATTGAAGTTTCGTGGTTACTTTCACACCAATTTCATTACGAATGTGTTGATTTTTATCGGAAATTTACAAAAATCGAAAGTGTCACGAATGCAAGGCAAATAAATTTGGCATTTTTATAAAAAACAGCTTTCTTGGCAGAGTAACGGGTACAACTCCTAAGAAATCCGTAGAGCAATAGATCTTATAAACCTGTCGGTCACTTAGTGTACCGGTAGCTTGTTTATTCAATTTGTTTTTGCCATGCATATCAATGATGTTACGTAAAATTTTTCCGATACTAAGTTTCGAGTGATGTAACGTAAAGTGAAGGTATTGATCTGTATTGTCATGTAGCATCACAAAACCATTTCCAGTTTTCTGTGATGCAATAGCCTGGCTGATTGCAGGCTACTAATTTGTATCACACATATACAGTGGGAGCAATCTACAATACGGTACAGTACATAATGATGGTACAATCCGTACTTCATTTGTCACATCATCTATCCTAAGTTTATCAATTTTCCTGTTTTTCTCATCATCTAATCATTTCAGCTACCAAAACAACCACACAATATACAGTATTAATCAGCCCTGGGAGGCTTTTATTCCAGGATGTCGATGATCCTTAGTTTTCCAAATGCTAATTTTTCTGTGGTAGACCTCTTTTTTTTGGTGCTGATTGTAATTCAAATAGCCGAATTGCCAAAGCCAACCAGCATGTTGAAACAGCCGAAATGGTAATTTTGTTGCGGTCGAGACGTGAACCACACCAATTAATCAGCAACAATCGTTATCTGGTTAGTAAATGCGTGGGCTCGAATCCCACTCCCCGTCTTGATTTTAACTGGTTTAGAGTTATATGAGATCTAGGAGAAAATCTAATTCTAGCGGTACCATAATTCTCTAAACACAGTAACAAGATTTTAATGGAACGATTGAACGTAAAACTTGAAACTACTAATAAATAATAATTAATGCAGTCGGCCTTTTACGAATTTTTCTTGATTATGCAGGCTATAATCTACCGCCGTATACATTAGTTGCAAAAAATAGATGTTTGGAGTGTTTGCTACATTCAGTTTAAGCATATTTTGATAGAGAGAAAGAGAGAGTTTATTTAATATCGCTTTTGCACATCGACACAATAATCACAGTAATAATACAAAAAAAGATGATAACACTTGTAGCAAAAGCTAGGGAGCATTGAGGAACCTTTTCGGTTCGAGTCGAAGTATTCCCTGATCTCAGCAGATTTAGATATTGGCGAAAAACATTAAGTGACATTGTTATAAATTGAGTGAATTGTCTAAATAAGTGAGAGTTCAAGTTTTTAAGAACAATGAAAAAATAAAGAAACGAAAGACAATAGCAATAATGCATTTTACACAATCTAATATTTTTGCTGGAGTTAGTACTCTTTAAACAGTTTTACTCTACATGCTTTTTTAAAAGAAACCCAAGGCATGCTCTTTACTTCTGAATCGAGGTCACCCTATTGCTTTGAACCGCTGCGAGAGAATATATTCTGTCAAAATAATTTATTTATTCGAGGGCAATAGTAAGCTGTCGAATTCATCAATCTCGTATCATGCTGATTAATAATATTTATCTTATGAAATGAGTGATAACATTTTGAGGCAATTGATTATGATGGAATCGATACATAAATTTAGCTAACACAAGTTGATATATGTCTTCTACTTTTAACGCTTGAAGTTCTCTATACGATATCAAAATATGTCTTCTACTTTTAACACTTGAAGTTCTGTATATGGCATTAAAATTGGCGTATGTATGTTACAAAACAATATTATTATCAAAATTCTAACAAGCCTAATCTGAATTATTTCTTGTGAAGTTTTACTCGCCCACGCAGAAATTCTAAGCGTATATCAAGTTCTGTTGTAAACAAGACTATGGCAAAGCATGCAAAGGGTTTCCCTTGAAATAAAATTGCGCAATCTGTAAGAGATCCCTATAATAAATAACCCGAAGTATTTGATAGGGTGTGCTCTATTAATAGCAATCGTTAAGAGCTATTCTAAAGTTACGCTGACAAATTTTGAGGGGTAGTTTGTTTAATATGATGTTGTCAGTTTTTGAAAAATTTAGGAATAGCTTATTTTGACAGAGCCAAAAGTCAACTCTTTCAGTTCTATTTGAACTTTGTGTTCCAGGTTTTTCAGATTCTTATAAACCATCATCAAGCCGGTGTCATTGGCAAATAATGTGGCATCGAAATTGGAAATCAGCGGGATTTCAATAAAAAGAATAGCGGCCCAAGGCAAGATCCCTGGGGTACCCCATATGACACTTTAGTATATGAAGATATAAAGTTACGTACATTAATACATTGATATATGTTATTTTAGTAACTTGTCAATAAATCCAGAGGTTTACAGCAAATTCTAAATTTACGATGCAGTCTATGTAAAAGAATGTTATAATTAACCGTATCAAAGGTCTTCAACAGATCAAAAACAAACAGCATGTATATAAATTTTGATCAATACTGTTAATAGACTTGCCGTATTTGGAGTTGATTGCAAACATAGTTAAAGAATTTTTCCGAAAGCAAAACTGATTTTTGCAGAGCAAATCATTTTTTCAATAAAGCTTATGATGTGGGAGTAAACTAATTTTTTTGCAATTTTATGAAATTGTGCTAAAATTGAGATGGGGCGATAATTAGAGGCTTCCTTTCGATTGACTTTTTTAAAAATTGGAATAGCTTCGACAAATTTCAAGCTGTTTGGGAAGACATCTTTACTCAAGCAATCGTTTATTGATTATCGTTTATCAAAGGAGATATTATGATTTGCTAATTTTTATAAATTTAGTCTCGGCGTCTGTAGGAGACCTGATGGCTCTTCAATTTTTAAACGAGTTGATAATATTATTAATTTCGTTCGGATGCTTTGAAGTTAAGAAGAAGGAATTGATCACGCTTGTCGGCGCTGTTGTGTTCATATCATTGGTATCGACTGGGAGAATGGTCTCCGTCTTTTTTTCCTATGTTGGCAAAGAATGTATCGAGATTTTCAAAAATAGAAGCTACAGAATTAGTTATCAAGTCACTTATTTTGGTGTTAAGTTGGTTTACGTGAATTTGTTTAGAAGATTTTTAGTTTACTAGTTCATTTATTATTTCCGTATCTTACCGATATCACTTTTGTTCTGAGTTATTGATTCACAGTAGTATTTTTGTTTCGCTTTGTCAATCGTTCGATTTGAAACATTACGATACGTTTTATAGCTCTTGAATTTTGTTCCTTCACATGTTTTATAAATCATTTTGTACATCTAATTTTTGGTTTAAATCATACAGAGAAGACTCGAGGATAACCATAGTTTAGTCTTTAGTTTCTTTTCTTTCCTGGTAGCTGATTTACGCAGGGTGAGTTCATCTACCACATTCGTAAAAGAGTTAATAAATTGTTGAAACTGATCATGGATTGTAGAATCAAGTAATGATGAAAATACAATTAAAGTTTGATTTAAGTCTCTAATTTATTTGCCTTCATTTATCGGTGGATTAATTTGCCTTGTATCAGAAAAAGAGCCGGGTAGAGCAAGGGGGAGGGGAAGTTTTTACTTCAGAAATAGCTAAATGGTGCCGGTACAGATTAGTTAAACGTAGTAACTTATATTCTCTGAGTTGTATTGCTGACTGGCACATCGCCGTGCTAATTGGACATCATACATGCCCAGATATGAAAAAGACACATGTAGATTTACTAGTTTGACAAAATTCTTGCTACGTTACCTCCTTAAAATTTTAGACTTATTGCGGTTGTTAAAGTAGGCCATGAGACTGACAATGACCAATTTTACAAGAAACAACTTTGTGGTAATTTTTTGCATTCTTTGTGGCTCAGTTGGAATAATTTATTGGCATTTGGACCAGACTTTTCTAGTCTCTGCTTTCGTAAAAACAAATCTTCCATGTGTCAATGGCAGATTCAATATTCTACACTACTACTACTACTACTACTCAAATGGTATTGGTAAGCATTCTTTTTATTATTATACTAGCATTAACCAAGCAAGACCGTATCGATATGTGAAAAAAGACAACAAATTTAATAGCACTAATTAAACCGAACTTATACCAAAATACTTTTCAAAAATATGATTTTTTTAAGTTCTACAGTACGCCCTGATTATCTGAAACCCAACTGGGAAGAAAATGTTTTTCACTGATCCAAAACGTTCTCCGAAATAGTGATAATTTCTGCCAAGGGTTGTCGTAGATCAAATAAAATCAAAATCAAAAATAGTATTTTGATGTCAACAATGTCGGTTTAATTAGTAAAAAGCAATAATGTTTGGTTTATGAATGAAGAGATTATTATCTCATAAACCGCAGAGAATTATTACACAATAACAAATAACGAATAAATTTATAGTGCTGTTGAACAAAAAAACTACTGAGCAATGGGGCATGTGAAAAATGGAAAATTCCTCTCGTACTAGAATGGCTTTGTGCTATGCTGCAATGTAAGCGACAAGCGCAAAAACTAAATTTTGCATGGGGATTGTTTTGAATTCGAAAATATTTGTTTTTGTGAATGAAATATTTTGCATACACTAAAAAAACTCAACAAGATTTTGATCTGTTATGACATAAGCAAAGAAGCTTTTCCTATTCAAATAATGTAGACTTTAGGCCTGCGACCAATCTGTTGTGAAAAAGGAAAAGCTAAATAAAACAATATATAACAGTGTCAAAAATTTTTTAAATCCAGAGCTATAAACGCCATTGATTTTTGATGCAAGTTCAAGAAAGTATTATTATTTCAAGCTCTGCTTGTTAAATACATAAGGTTTAAGATAAAATTTAGCATCATTTTTAGTGGTTTGTTTTCCAAATCGGGTCAAATACTTTTTTAACCTCACTTGGATATCGCCCCCAAATAGATTTGTGGGGTAAACCTTTTACGGATTGCTGTTACTGATCTAGTGAACTCCAAAAGTGCAATTAATTTCTCAAGTGCCATTTTAACTTTAAAAAATTGCAATTTTAAGTTTAGAAAAATGACCACGTTTACGATTATAGTTTCATGACTACGTTTACGATTATAGTTTACGATTATACATCAATTTTATGACCACGTTTACATTTATGACCAAAAAATGACCACGTTTACGATTATAGTTTACGATTATACAGTGCTGTTCATAATTCAGGAGCCACCCTGCGAAATTTGTCGATATTCTTGTTCCAAGCCATATTTATTCATTTATATGAATTGTGTACTTACATGTTATATATTTTCGTGAAGGGTATGTTGCAGGTAATTTAATAACAGCAATAATTTTTTTCTGAAATTTTTTTGAAAGCCAAGATGCATCTTATAGTGTGACGTCATACCGAAAACTGATTTTGTCATTAGTAACAAAACAGCATAACAATATTATTGCAAATAGCAATAAATGGATAACGATAATTTTTTTGGCAATAAAATACGGTAAAGTCATTTGACACTTAGTTTGTGATTTTTTTAGTGATTCCATCACGCTGCTCTATTTATGACCTCATATTTTATACCATATTTTGATTTTGCCAAAAACTTTTTTTAAAATGCATTCTGTTGTAAAACTGGGATATATAACAGCCTTGCCAAATTATTAGCACTCTTTATAAAGATTATGGGGCCCTAAAAAGGGCCGTTTGAATTGAGAAGAATTGGATTAATATTTTATTGGCCATCCATGATTATTGATGACTAGTTTGCAGCGGCGAGGAAGTGAATCAACAAGCTTTTTGAGTTCTTCAGGTGTGATTACTCAAAACCAAGCAGCAATAACCTGTTCCATAAGCTCTCCTCTAGTCTTAGGTTTGTTTTTACCGACAATACAGCAAACTCGGTTCCACAAATTTTCAATTGGGTTTAAATCAGGAGATTGGGCTGGCCAGTCCATTCGTTCAACTTTGTGGGTTCCATACTAATGTTGCACTTTCTTAGCACGATGGCATGGCGCATTATCGTTCTGGAATATCCAATCATCGTCGGAAAACAAAGAGCGTGCACTGGGTAGCATTTGGTTTTCCTGCACATCAATGTATTTTGTTCCGTTCATCATTCTAGAGACTAGTTTGAGCCTGCCAATACCAATTGCAGCCATGCAACCCCACACCATTATCGACTGCGGATGCTTGATGGTTGGTGAGATGCAATATGGTCGGTACTCTTCCTCAGGTCTTCTTCTCACATAATTATTTCCAGCATGGTTATTTAGGGTAAATGTTGACTCATCGCTGAAGATAGCTTTCCTTCGCTTCTTAACAGGCCATTTAACGTAAGAATGTGCCCACTTTAAACGATGTTTTCTCTCAATAGCGGCTTCTTTCTAGCTTTGCACCTTCGAAGACCATTTTCTAGCAACCTTCTCCTCAATGTTGGAGCAGACAATTCAACTCCACTGCTCTCCTTCAACTCCCTGGACAACTCTTTCGAAGTCAGTTTTCTATTTCTCAATAAAATCAGAGTTCTATCAGACCTGGTTACTGACTTTCGCTTTCTTCCTGATCGAGGCTGACATCTCGAATCTCCTGTCTCCATCCACCGCTTTAACACTCCTTACACTCCTTTTCGAGATACACCAGTCTTATTTGCGATGAATCTCTGTGATTTTTCTTCATTTTGAAGAAAAATGATAACTCCTCTTGTTTCTGCACTAATCTGTTTGAAGCCCATGATAATTGACTAACAAGAAAAATGATAACTCCTCTTGTTTCTGCACTAATCTGTTTGAAGCCCATGATAATTGACTAACAAGAAAAATGATAACTTCTCTTGTTTCTGCACTAATCTGTTTGAAGCCCATGATAATTGACTAAACTATAATGCTAAACCTACCTAAAATAACAAAAAATAGTCTCCTGTTATGACCTCACAAGTACCAAATCGTGGTGTGATCATGATGTCACCAGAGACATGACCCTAGGTTATTACAATGGTGGAAAGAACAATATCGGCAAATATCGTAGTGTGGCTCCTGAATTATGAACAGCACTGTACATTAATTTTATTGTGCAGCTGCATTTTAATAAAAAATTTATAATTTGTTCTATAATTTATAATTTATTTAAATAAATTATTTTTTTAAATAATTTTTCTTATTTGTACTATTATTGCCTTTGCTTTATTATTATTTTGCTTTATTACTACTAGTTTGCTTTATTACTATTTTGCTTTATTACTATTTTGCTTTATTACTTTGTTGCTATTACTACAAAGGCAATTATTGCATTTGCTTTTTTCTTGAATGTACCGTATTTTTGTGAAAAAGCTTTTTGCACATATTTCGTGACAAAAACTTTCAAACAAAAGTAGTCGTTTATTTATGGGAAGGGGCGATTTATTATATTATCGGATCCACATTTTGTAAAAGGGGACGATTTCTTAAGAAAGGTTGAAGACCACTGCTGTAGACGATATGACACATTATCACGGTATTTTTGCTCCTATTATTATGGCTTCTTTAAACTTACGTTCGTTGAAATTACCATAAAGCTGATTGACAAGGAGTCTCAAATTCTATCTGTTTTGTTAAAATCTTTTACAAAAGTGTGCGCCTTTTACTTGATTTTTTTGCGGATTGCTCTGCAGGTTGGTCTTGCTTTAGGGAATTAGCAAAAAATAGAATTTTTTACAAATTCAGTAAACGGTTCAGCTGATAGTGTTAGTACAGGCTTTCTATTAAAATTGTATTACTGGGATAATCATCTAGCCCAGGGGTGGCCAAGCTGTGGCGCATTGCATGATTAGAAGTGGCGCATTGTAACTTTGTGGTAATAACACGCAGCTTACAACCGCGAACAAATCTTTGTTTTTGTAAACAAACGCGACATGGGAGGGAAATACTTGCGCCAGGATTTATGGAGATTGTGGCGCATCTGAAACCGTATAATAAAAAGTTGGCGCATGGTAGGTGAAAGGTTGCCCCCCTGATCTAGCCCATGTTTCTTACAAACCAGAGTCCAAAAATTATGTACCGGTAGGTCAACTGACCTGTAATTACCATTTGTGCCAGTTTATCTTAGCATTGCAGGTACCGTAATTCAAATTAACAGCAATATAAATAACTGATTATTCATCTTTAAGGTCTAAATTAACTACAATATCTTAAAAGAACTTCCATCTGATTTAAGTTCGATTTGTTTATGAACGTTACATGCCTGTTGCCGAATTCTACTAACAGTATAAAGCTAAGCTACTTGTTTTTTCTTTCTTTTTCGGATATTGAAATGTTTCCGCTAATTACCTAGATGTCGAAGTTACTACGACACAGCACTTTTTGAGCATTTCACACAGATGATATTTAAAACAGTTGCTAAGTTGTTCACCTTAATTATCAACAAAGTCCAGTGACAATTCTTATGAAATTTATAAGTAGGCCAGGAGGTAACCTCAGTAATAACAAAAGATATCAGTTTTGTTAACATTGGTATACAAATCTCAAGCTTAAACGAATTGACAACAATCATTGATGTGATCTTTGCATAACCACTCGTAATTGTTCAGCCTATCAAGCTTATTATGATGTCCGAATCTAATACATAAAGCGCAATTCTGTCTCTACGTACGCACAAACGAGCGCTTTAACTTCTCCAAAGCTGTTGAGCGTGCAAACATCCAATTTAAGATTAATTGCCACCTCAGAATCAGGGTCATACGCGTGTTCGGGAGGTTTTCAAGATGTCATAATCAAAAATAATTTTTCATAAAAAACTTTCTTGACAGAGTAAAACCGTTTAATGCTCAAACAAAAGCTAGTACCCGACCTATCACTTTACAAAAAATTTCAACCTTTATGGGTTTAAAATGACGTCACAATCAATGCTTGCTTGCACAATTTGTTCTCGACATTATAAGCCACCAGTCGTAGAAACGCCGTTGAATGCATTTTCAGGAGGTATTAACAAGGTGATCACAATGAAAACAACTCTATAACAATTTAAACTAATTAGACTATACAACGAGCAATTATTTATTTAAGCATTTTAAGCCTTCTCAGCATGCTTTCTCTTGCACGCTTACAACTCGCTGTGTGATGTCGTAATGCTGTCTGGTGCCATCAACACAGTCTTTCGCTAACAGAGATCACAATATAATGATTTTTTATTAAATTGCAACATTTTTCAAAATCAGTGTTGCAAATTTTTAATTTGGCCGTATTAAAACCACTTTTTTTGTTTCTATTTAATTTTTTTCTGTTTTGCGCCATATTGCGTGTCAAACACGCGTCTTTAGTTCTGCAGTTATGCGTTAGTAACGTTATGTAATTTTGTTACCTACTTGTAATGCACGCCTTTTTCACTCTGCATTTTGGCTCTAAATTCGTACAAACACGTTTTTTTCTGGCACTTTGACTTAGCATGTAACAGAACTTTATGATTGTATCACTTTACTTTGGAAGTTGGTGAAGTTGACAGATGGTAAAATTATTGCGAACATTTGAAGTAAAAATCTATTTGGGAATTCAATTCTTTTATCCATATTTGATCAATCAAATTAAAAACAGTTCAACTTCTGCGTTTATGTTCTTCGTCAATACAACTGGTCAAAATAAACAAATCGTCACAGATTGAGAACTCATGTTTCACCACGGACATCAACTCGGATATAGGACAACTTTTGCGTTTATTTTCTTCGTCAATACAGTTGGTCAAAATAAACAAACCGTCACAGATTGAGAACTCGTCTTTCACCGCGAACATCAACTCGGATATAGGACAGGAGAAGATCACAAAACCGTTTGTAATTTAAATTTTTACTATCAGTACAGTAGATGCCGCTTAATATGACCACCTTGGGACCAGACCGTTTTGCTCATAATATCCGAATGGTCATAAAAACCGAAGCCTCCATAGCAGCTTCTGAATCGACGCCGTAAGCCACAAGAAGTCCAAATACAGTGGACGCCGCTTAATGTGATCACTTTTGTTAACACCAAAAATGATAACAATAACCGATTGATAACATTAACCGAAAAAATGAAAATTGCCATTTTATCGTTCATCAGGTGTCGCAAAAATAAAATTAAATAAATAAAATATTTAATGAACACTAAAACTTATAATAGACACAGCACAATACATTATTTATTTAGGAAATCGTCTAGCTTTGTCTGCTTCATGTCTTTTCGCAGCTAATCATTTATAAAGTACTCATATTCATAATGCAGTTCAAATTCAGAAGATTTATTTTGCACTCCAAGCCGTAACACGTAACGCGATATTGCCGCGAAATCATGACCCAGTTCATTTGCTTTTTCATGTTGTTTACCCGACCCCTTTCGAGGGATGGGGGCATCGTTCCGACAGTTCCTGTTTCGATATTTATACCTTTCTCAGGCCGCTAATCATCAGAGCTGGGCATTTACGCTGGAAGTTAACAAAATTAGTCACTACGTTTGGGAAAAAATTCATAACAATAACCAATGCACTGATTACAATAAGCGGCATATTTGTAATGCATCTTGTACGTTCGGGCGGTGATCAGGAATTCCGATAATATTAACCGATTGATAACATTATCCGTGATTACATTAAGCGGCGTCCACTGTACCGTCAAATTTATCGATTAACCCAAGTAACAGTGTGACTTTGGCAGTAAAACAAAGTACAATACTGTAACAGTACAAATGACCGTAAAACTAAGTACAGTGTCTAACAATATGTTGAAAAGGCGAAGTTATAAGTGCGTGACGGGAAAAATACTGTACTGTATTAAGAGAGGTGGAGAAAATGTTGGTTATATTATCCGAAATTGGGTCATATCATCCAAATTTGGTCATATTAAACGGAGAATTTAAAATGGAGAAATTCCGGACCGTACCAAATTGGTCATAATAAGCGGCTGGTCATATTATCCGTGATCATAATAAGCGACGCCTACTGTATACCCAAAAGTGATTTGTGCCTTCATTTCTCAACCGAATAAATGATTTTTAAACAAATTAAAGGTTATTTTAAAGCGATTACAATAGTATAAAAGATATACATTTATTAATAGCTTTTATGCTAAAAAAAATTTAGGACCTACAGTATAGCTTTTTACCCTTTTTCAAAAAGTGGTAAGTTGAGTAAATGCAGTCAAGTTTGATACATAAAAGTTATAATAAGATAGTACCGGTACCAATCAGTGTAATTTGAAAGCTTAGTAGATTTGCTTTCCAGCTATATGTGACTCTAATTAGTTGGGGCTAACGATTAGTTTAAAATGGCTGATTAAAACTTAATCTCGACATTACTAACGAAAGCCCTGCTGTTGTAATAACTTAATTGTGAGTGCTCCTTTTCAGGTTTGTTCGCGCTTTGCATGGCGACATTTATGCCATGACCAAGCAGTATGCGCCCAGCGCGAGAGTTTAAGTTGTGCGAATAGATACACAAGAACAAAAAAATCGAAATAGCGCTTCTAAAATGTAATTGCTTATTCCTGAAAATACATATCAATCACTTTAGCGCCCCCCTCCTTTTTACCGCACAACTTTGAAAATATGCTTCCATGCACTTTATATGATGAACGAACGAAACTTTTTGAAATCGTTGTCTTGTTTTAATTGTGAGCAAGTTCACCTCTTAAGTGCCAAACAAGGCAAGTAACACGCAGCCAGAAACTTCATTAACTTTGGGAGAAATATAGCGCTAAGCGCAAGCTTCTATTATGATTTTATCAGGTTTAATCCATTCCAATTACAAAAACGGTTCTTTTGATCTTAAAACGAGAATTGCATAAATCAGTAACAAATAACTTTTCAACACTGTTCTTATAAATATCATTTGGGTGAAGCCAATGCAACCGGCTGAATCGATATTGTTAACCTGATGTTGTTGTTGTTGCTGTTGCTACACGACCCCTTCCGAGGGATGGGGACATGGTGGAAGACTATGGAGCCACAGAAGCCGGGCAACTCCGCAAGGTCTGGACGAGAGGTCATTAAGTGACAGAGAATCGCCAACGAGCAAGCTGCGCAAAGAGTCCGTAGCTGAACTGTGCAGAATGAGTTGAGAGGTTTCCTGGGACGGGTGTCCGCAGGCGCTGCAAGAAAGATTCTCGATTCGGCCAATCCTAAAGAGATAAGAGCTTAACAATAGGCTATGTTCGTTGCAACGAAAACGAAAGAGAACACAGCGAACTCACGAGAAAGCACAAGTTTCTCGGCAAAAATTGATGGAACTTGTGTGTCGAAGAATTTCGATGAGACAGTGCGCCTCTATCCCGAGATAAGACAAGAGTGGATACGAGAGATAAGAGGAGAGAGACAAAAAGGAATTACGTAGAACACCAAATCACCAGGCGGTGAGGTGGGAGAGAGTCAAGGTGAGCAAGAGCCGCTCTTGCGAGAGAGAGGGAGATCAGAGCGGGAGCATGGAGAGGAAATAGTGGCCTCCATAAAATGGGGATGCAGGTTTCGAGGTGATCGAGGGCAAGCAAAGAGATCCCAGAGGAGAAGTAGGAGAAACCATGAGAGGATGAGTGGACGAAAAAGCTATCCTGGACAATCTGCAAAGTCTTGGTTTCACTCCAAGTCTGGCCAAACCTGAAATGGGAAAGCAGTTTGAAAGACGAAGAGCCCGCTCATATGATGACAGAGCGAAAAGAGTTAGAGTGACTCGTAGGGGAATTAGAGGAGCCTCACAGAGAGGAGAAGTGGGATAGGGGAGGACGAGAGGCAGCCGGTGATGGCGCGATTACCCGCTCGGTGAGAGCGTTCCAATTTGGTAACGTTGGTAGCGCTTAAGAAAAGGAAACCATCCGGGTGAAGCATTAGTGAGAAGGGGTCAGAGAAAAACTTTATGTAGAAGAGAGAAGGACGCTGTGAGGGATCCAATGAGGAAGCACAGATACAGCATATGGTCTTGAGACGAGGAAAGAACGTGGCCTTTAGCGAAGATACATTTTAGAAAAGGAAAGAGTGCGGTCGAAGGTGACCCCACGAGAAGTTGGAGTGGGATTGAAGCAAATAAGAGAGTTCAGTAAAAGGAGGTGGGGCTGGAGGTTAGCTTGGCGGAGATCCACTGAGATGAAGGAAGCCTCACATTTGCTTGGATTGAGAGGAAGACGCCAGTACTCAGACCAGCGCTCCAATCGAATCAGAGCTCCTGATGTGGCCTCCAACTCAGTGGGGCCAAAGGGGAGGAAGACCAATTGTCCAGATCATCAGCATAAAGAGACCAGCTGACGGAAGAAGGCAGAGAAGCAGGAAGATCATTGATGAAACGATAGAAAAGTACAGGGCCAAGAACAGATTCTTGCGGAATACTTCGACGAACCCTAAAGGACCGACTTCTGTGATTGTGACAAACCACGCAAACGCGCTTATCAGAAAAAAAATATTGAGTCCAACGAGCAAAGTCGATAGTCGACAGTAAAGAGGATCGTCCGTGAGCTCGGCCTGGGTTTGTCAAACTCATCCGAAATGGACTGAGAGAGGAACAGAATTTGATCAAGAGTAGATCGTCCAGGACGGAAACCGACCTGGCGAGGATAAAGAATGGAATTATTTAGCGGAGGAGAAGGGAGAGGAAAAGGACGAGAGAGACTCCTCAGGTCATGTGGCTCGGCGAAGCTTGGAAATGTAGCCTCTGGCTCTGCGGCCTCAGGTTCAGGTCATGTGGGACTCCTCAGATCATGTGAGACTCCTCAGGTCCTCAGGTCATGTGGAACTTCTCAGGTCATGTGAGTTTCCTCAGGTCCTCATGTGAGACTCCTCAGGTCATATGGCTCGGCGAAGCTCGGAAAGGTAGCCTCTGGCTCTGCTACGCAGAGCCAAAGGCTCTCCACATTGCACTGACCTTACCTTTCCGAGAACTGAAACAGAAAAGTGGAATCTCAAGTAGCAGCCGAAGACCGATGCCGACTCCCTGAAAGAAGAACAGTTGAGAAAATCAGGAGAAGAGGAAGACGAGAAAGGAGAGCCAGCGACAGAGCAAAGGAGAGAATACACAGATTTAGGGTTAGATTTGGGTGAGAGAGAAAAGCAAGTCGCCTGCCATGGACTTGGCAATGACAGATGAGGCACGTCGAGAAGCGGAGATATAACCTGGCGATTTTCATTGCTTCTGTGAGCGGCAGCGAATGCCTTACATCTTTCATTAACCGCTTCTTCCACTTCAGCGGACCACCAGGCTTTAGGATGGCGTTTGATACAGTCAAAAGAAATGGAAAATTTGGCCGCATTAAGTGTCAGAGAAGTAAAAAAAGCAGCAGCAGAGGAAAGAAAAAGAGACAAGTATTCCGTTTCAGAAGGACAGGAGAATCAAATTAAAAAACAAAGTCTATCCAATAATCTTTCTGACAATTTATGGAGGGGGGAACGTTCATTGGCGGGAAAGATCGGAGAAAGAGGGACGATTAGTAGTGTTGGTAGGTGATCAGAATCTAGATCCTGAAGCACCTCCCAGGAGCTTGAGAGGGCGAAAAAAGAGGGAGCAAAGAAGACGGCAGGGGAGGAACGATTGCCAGAGGAGCAACGAAGAAGAGTAGGTATGTCAGGATTATTGAGGGGGAGGAGTTCAAAGGAGATGATCCAATTGAATACACTTCCCTACTGGGGTCGGAAGTACCTTTTGAGTCCCAGAGGAGGTGATGGCATTAAAGTCCACTAGAATAAAGAGATTTTTGGAGGATAGAAGAATGGAGCGAGAAAAGGAGTCGGTTTTGCTATCCATCAGAGAAGAACGAATAGGGGGAGCGTAAACATTAAGAAATAAGAGCGAGAAGGAATTGCTTAGAGAGATGTTGATTCCTACATAATTGGAATAGGACTCAAGCGAACAAAGAGAAGAGGTAGAAAGTTTATAGAAGGATAAGCTCTTCCTGACGAAAATGATGACGCCGCTAGCGTGCGTGACATCAGGAGAAATAATGCCAAACCTGGAGTGAGTGCAATCAGATTGCATAGCAGAGAATCCAGGAATCCGGAAAGAGGAAGAAAAATCAAGGTCAGATTCCTGGATACAAATAAGTTCAGCGGAATAAGACGAAATACAATGTAGAAGTGTTGTGCTCCTGGCTTGCAGATCCCCAACGTTTCATTGAAGAACCCTGAGGGAGTCAATGGGGGAAGAGGAAGCCAGAGGTGTAGAGAAACAAGTAGGAACATGAAGCGGTGGTGAAGGTGCAGACTGAGAAGATACGAAGTGAGCGAAAGGTTCATAAGTGGTTTAAAGGCGAGGATGGAGCGGGAGTACTGCATTAGCTAAAAGTGGACCAGATGGGCTAAGTAGCACAGTGGAAAAATGCAAGCTGGAGGAGTTCTAAGAGGAAGTCACGTAATTGGTAAATGTAGAATCTCCAGAAGAACCAGGGACGCAACAGGGAAAGCAGCTCCGAAGTGAGAGCTGCCTAAAGTTTTGAATCTGAGAAAGGAGAGTAGTGAACACTTTAAATGGACCCATTTAGAGCAGGTGCAGCATTGCACTGACCTACCCCTCCAGGTCACGTTTCCAGCGCACACTGAACAGGGAAAGATGGGACCGGGGTTAAGACGAACGTTGCCGCTCATCAGGAGAAGGAAAAGAATGAGAAGACGAAGGCGGGCAAGAGAAAGGCAGGAGAAGAGAGAAACAGGCGATTGATTTTAAAGAGGTTGCGTGCTTCCTTTCTGCGGTCGTTCAGGGAGCAGCATGGCGAAAAAATGATTCCTGCGAGGGGAGTGCCCGAGGTAACTGTGACCCTTAGGAAGGCCAACAACCATTTCGACCCAACCCAAACGGGGTTGGGCACCGCACCACCACCTTAAAGCGAATGTTGACAGGTGCAGATGTTGTTAACCTCGACATTACTGAGGGGAGCTTTGCTATTGTAATAACTTAACCGCGAATGCTTCATTTATGGTTAGTTTGCTGTTTGCCTGACTGCGTTTATGCCAGGACCAAGCACCATGCGCCCAGCCAGAGGCTTTAGGTCGTACAAATGGACATACAATTACGAAAAAGTTGTAAGTGTACGTGCCCCCTGATATCTAACAAAATTTGGTTGAAGCCGGGTGATTCGGTGTCAGAAACCCTAGATAACTGACTTGTAGCCATGCCGGGCTACACCGGCGCTGACGGCTAGTAGATAAAAAAAGGCTCAAAACTTGGTAATCTATTATCGAACACAAGGATCCCGGGCTCATTTTTTATAAAAATGTAACTTTTTATACAAAAAAGGCACAATACTTTATTTTTCAACTAATCTCTTTTATAAATAAAGTGAGTGAATGCTCAACTGGACCGAAAGACCAGCTTACTCCAATGTGAACCATCCGCCATTAGTTTTGAGCGGACTACGCTCGATTGCATAGCCTGTGTTTTTAGAACGCGATGTCATTATTCCAAAAATAACCGCCAAACAACTTGTAAAAGCATACAGCAAACGTTTCAGCTCTCCACTGGTGCCATTTTCAAAGCAAATAATGCACTACAAGAAATTGACAAGGCTACCGGTTAACTATACCCAATGTTGACAATTCAAAGAAGATTAGACAAGAAGCAATATCACGTGTTTAATAAGAAGAGAGGAAAAAATTTGGAATCTAAATTTAAATCAGTTCAAATTGCTGAATGTAAAGCAATTTCAGAACGAGCAGTTTGGATCAGTCAGAAGTGGAGAAAATTGGCGAATTATTGAAGTCAACTCTATAGTTTGTAAGTGGTTACACGCTTCCAATTCGAAACTCGTCTGGTGCTCATCCAGGCGTTTCCCAAGAATCTGAGGGGGTTGGCCAATGTAGAAAGAACCACAACAACAGATTAACCAGTGTTACTACAATGCTTCTTGATAAATGGCTTTAGGGTTATTTATAGCAGTACTGT
The DNA here is from genome assembly GCA_963675345.1 of Trididemnum clinides. Classification (NCBI taxonomy): domain Eukaryota; kingdom Metazoa; phylum Chordata; class Ascidiacea; order Aplousobranchia; family Didemnidae; genus Trididemnum; species Trididemnum clinides. The sequence goes on along the minus strand of OY776305.1, from coordinate 2,894,202 downwards.
TGTGTGAGGTTTTTGGTGACATGACTAAATTGAACTATAGTGTCTAGTATATTGTTAGGTATTGTTTTAACTTTTTCTGAACATGGGATGAGATATTGCCTTAGTAAAGTAATTTGAATCAGAAACGTTGGTTAGGTTTCTTTGGAAGCAAAGGAGCGCTGGAAGCAATCTTTTTGATGAGAAATTATTTGATGCACTTATCAAGGAAGCCAGATGGACATTCAAATTGAAGAAGTTTGTCTTTGATGGAAGGAAATTCTATATCTACTTGAAAGCATGATTTACTAATGCCGAAACGTTGGAAATATGTTTTATACAAATTGTTTGGTTCTTATTGTTAGAATACACTTGCTAGTTATTTCTCAATTACAGAGTGTGCCCAAAAATGGATTTAGACTTTATTTTCTTTAAAACTTTGTAAATTTTAAGTAAATTTGTTACGAATAAGTTGCTTTCTACATGAAGCTATGGACAATTTGTTGGTCAACTTGTGGTGAAGTTGCTTTCGTTTCTATTTTTAGGATGATGACCTTTGTTTTGGAGACGTCCTGTGATGTGAGCGTATCTTTTCAGTAAATTTGAAGTAAAAGTGCCCTTTAAAAAATTGAAAAAGTATCCCAAAAAGCGTGCAATAAAAAAAATACTTAAATTACACCTTAATGCCAAGCAGAGCGAGTTCAACAGACCGGCTAGGAAAAAATCCAACTTTTTGACTTTTTATTTAATATCTTTTGTCTAACTTACATCCTAGTTCTTGCGAGGTCTTCGCCTGACATTGCATTACATGATTTTGCTTCAAAAATAACAATAGAAAATTACGTTTCAACGATAAGCTATACAAATTCAATCTACGAAAAGTAACGCGATGGTAAAAGAGACTTCTTTGCAAGCCAACTCATATGACATCATTTTGCTTTCAGAATTAAAGGTTTCGAAATGTTTTAACGTAATTACGGAAGTATTTTTTGATGCATTTATCTAGACCTAGAGAACTCTCGACACATTGATATACATTAAGCTCCTTACAAGTATTATAGATCGGTGTACCTGCTAAAGATTAAATAATTGTGATTCGAATCTACAACTTATTGTAACAATACCGGTGAGAGATGTGGACAACGGGTACACTAGGCCTGCTGAGCATCATGACAAACTCATTACTATTTACGTTATTGACTTGATCGATGTGTTGCAGATTCACCATCGCATTCCGATCTACAGAAAGCATATCAGAAAAAGAAAGATTTTGATTTCAATTTAAATGTAAGTTTAATTTGTTTATTTCAGACAAACACAAGACTGATCGATACCAAAAAATCTGTCTCATGCAGAAATGTTTTAAAAAGTTGAAATCCGTTTTTCCTCACAAATGCAAATTGTGGGAGTATTTTTTATGATGGAAATATATTAAAAGCGTTGATGGCCAGAGATGAGAAAAATGCGGAGTTAGAGTTGGAGTATGGCATATTTGGTTCCAATCGGATTTTGTTTTCTTCAGAGAGAGCGTAGTTAGAATTTGTTTTTAAAAATTCGCTCGTTGGAGTTTTACGATTTTAGTCAAAAATTTTTATCATGAAAAAATTAGCTGCATTATCGCCAAAATTTACAACTTAGATTTGAAGTCGGCAACATCGGTACACCACAATGCGGCTGCCACAGTAAAAAAACTAATTCATGGATAAATATTTTAAAGTTTTAGATCACTACCATAATTAAATTTTATTGCCTGATAATTTAGCTGTTTTGACAACAGCTTGACGTAAGCCGAAAACGTTCAGCTTAGAGTGTGTAGCCTACTGTAAATACTGTATAAACACGCCTTTAGTTCTCGCACGCCTTTTATTTCTTTTCTTTGTTGGTATTTGGTAGCTTGAGGTTGAAATGCAACTCTCTTTCGTTTTGCCAAAAACCGGGCAAGTTTGCATTTGATTAGCCAGCCTCTCGCTCCAAAAGGTAAATAAGTAACGTTCTTTCATTTTTGAAGTGGTTGCTTATTATTTGTCGTTGCATAACGGTTCATTTTGTTACTGCATTTAATTTAATTTTACAAAGGAAGCTCTCGGTAAATTTTTGCTCTTTCTTTTTTATTTGATATTAAATTTATTTTAACTGAGTTGACCACAATAAAAAAGTTTTTTGCTTTGGCTGTTGTGGTGAAGAAAGAGCGAAGGCCCTTGAGTTTCTTTCGGGCACTTGTGGACAAGTTTTCGTTGTCTGAAAATTTGTAATAATGATAGAAATATATATGGAACATTTAGTATACTTGTAATCCAAAACAGCGGTGGCAATCTCCAACAGTTATTTCACACAAATATTTTGACAGTTATCCCAGTTGTAAATTCTCAATTATTCTGGTTCACATACATTTTTGACTTTGTCTTCGAACTAAGCACACGTAAACTTAAGAAAGCTCGGGATAAAAAAGCTCAAAGTGTTATTAGCAGAAGCACGACGTGATGAGTTAAGTGTCAGACTTGAATCAAAAGGCTGCTGGTTGACAACTCAGAGCGTTACATATTAAATTTAAGCATGCAAATTCAGCAGTTATCATGTAATTTGTTTCCTTAAGATAAATCTTCTAACTTTTTTATGGAAACCAAAGCTGGTCCATTTATATTAACCAATTTTTTTCTCTACTTGCACGGATGTTCACTAACATTTTTCGTGGGGGAAAATAAATACCAATTTTATTTTATTTTGCAAAATTTTACTCAATATTTTGCGCAATTTTGTTAAAATGAAAATGCCTAAAGGGCAAGTGCCTCGTTTGCCTCACTTACTTTCCCAGCGGATGCCCATGCCTACTTGCTGTGACGTCTCTAAGGACAACATACATTGAATAAGACTTCGTAAAGATACGGACTTCTATGCAAGTTCATAAGAAAGTCAATCGTTTCTAGGAGTGTGATGGTGTGGAAATGGTTGGGAAAGGCGTTCTCCAACTGTTTTACATTAACCTAACAGGAAGAAGTATATTTCCACCCTGTGCATTTCCACACTAATTGTGTTTTCCCGTTGGTCTTTTGTTTGCTGTTTAACTGCTAGAGCAAACAATATTAGAGCTGCAAGTAATAGAGTGAACGTAATAACCGCGCAAAACACAACTGATCGAAGCACTCAAGATTTCATAAAATGTCTTTAATTTGCTCTCCTGTTCACTTCGCTCTATTGTATAGCACTCCAATTTTCCCTCAATTTATTTATTATTTGCACTAATATTTTCGCTCAAATTTTTCTGGCTCCTGAGATTGGCACCCTTTTTGTAGTCCTACATACCTGTTTGTGCGTCTAATCAATATCGTGTTAACGAATTGTTATAGTTTAATCAAACAACCTGAAAATAGGCCACTACTATGCTTTCTGAGGTAATAGATTATTATCATCTTACCTTTGACAGTCATCAACTCATTCAAACTTCAGAGTTTTGTTACTTTTAATGTTTCCGGCAAATAATTTCGTAGCAAAATTTGTTTACAAATACAAGGCACAAAAAAGGGAAAATGCAAAAAAATATGACTTCAGAATTAAGGCTAAATTTCTATTACTCTTGAATACGAACGGATCAAGTGCTGTAATATATTAATGTACTTAAACTGGCAACACATTAGTATACGCTTTATTATTTACTTTTTCATTTAAAATGACAGTGGATAATAAGTACATTAGCTGCCTGCTGCTGTTATTACCAAAGCGGTTTTGTACAGCATTGCAATGTCACTTACCACTACGACAAAATAGGGCCTGCACCAATCAATAGCCGCCTCAACGTGGTGGTGCGGTTATCGACCCCGTTTGGGTTGGGTTGAAACGGTTGTTGGCTTCTCGAGGGTCCCAGTTACCCCAGGTACTCCCCATACACAAACCATTTTTTCGCCGACTACCTTTTAAACAAACACAGAAGGGCAGCACGCACCTCTTTAAAATCAATCGACTGTTCTTTCTCCTTTTTTTCTGCCTCTCTGTTACTTGTATTCTCATTCTCCTTCTTCTCCTGACGAGCAGAAATGTTCAACCCAACCCTGCCCCCATCTTTTCCTGTTCAATGTGTTCTGGAAACGTGACCTGGAAGGCAGGTCGGTGCAATGCTGCACCTGCTCCAAATGGATTGGTTCAAGGTACTCACTACTCTCCATTTCTAGATTCAAAAATCTCGGCAGCTCTCACTCCGTAGCTGTTCTCTTTGCTGCATCTCTGCTTCTTCTTGAGATTCCAAAGCTTCGAACATCGTGTCTTCGTTTTCAGGGTTCTCCAGTTTGTATATCTCCACTGTTCAACGCGGACTATTTGGCTCCTGCAGGTGATGCAGCACTCCCACCCCACCCTCGCCTTCAAACTTCTTACCTTCCTTCCGCCCACTTAATATTTTCTTCCTCTGCAACCTTTTCAATCTCTTATATTTCCGACTGTTCTCCTATACCTCCTGTTCCGCTTTGTCACCTGAGTTACTCAGGGTTCTTCAATAGAATGTCAAAGATTTTTGAGCCAAAAACGCTGAACTACTCCACTTCATCCAGTGGATCTTATCTGAAACCAGGAATCCAACCACTACATCAGGAGCTCGTCTGAGTACTAGCGTCTTCCTCTCAATCCAAGCAAATGTGAGGCTTCCTTCATCTCAGTGGATCTCCGCCAAGCTAACCTCCAGCCCCACCTCCTTTTACTGAACTCTCTTATTTGCTTCAATCCCACTCCAACTTCTCGTGGGGTCACCTTCGACCGCACTCTTTCCTTTTCTAAAATGTATCTTCGCTAAAGGCCACGTTCTTTCCTCGTCTCAAGACCATATGCTGTATCTGTGCTTCCTCATTGGATCCCTCACAGCGTCCTTCTCTCTTCTACATAAAGTTTTTCTCTGACCCCTTCTCACTAATGCTTCACCCGGATGGTTTCCTTTTCTTAAGCGCTACCAACGTTACCAAATTGGAACGCTCTCACCGAGCGGGTAATCGCGCCATCACCGGCTGCCTCTCGTCCTCCCCTATCCCACTTCTCCTCTCTGTGAGGCTCCTCTAATTCCCCTACGAGTCACTCTAACTCTTTTCGCTCTGTCATCATATGAGCGGGCTCTTCGTCTTTCAAACTGCTTTCCCATTTCAGGTTTGGCCAGACTTGGAGTGAAACCAAGACTTTGCAGATTGTCCAGGATAGCTTTTTCGTCCACTCATCCTCTCATGGTTTCTCCTACTTCTCCTCTGGGATCTCTTTGCTTGCCCTCGATCACCTCGAAACCTGCATCCCCCTTTTCTTCAGTGCAAAGATTACTCTTTCCTTCTCGTTCTCTCCCTCTTTCTCTTGTCAACGTGTGGCTCTCGCTCACCTTGACTCTCTCCCATTTCATGGTTTGTTGATCTGGACAAATAGCTGTGTTCCTTTTTCTTTTGGCAAGAGCGGCTCTGGCGTCATTGCCAACTGCTCGTTTTGTGGTACGGAGGTCACCTTTTCCTTGTTGGCAGGCCTACATTATTCCAGTTTTTCCACTAAAGCCTGCGCCATTCTGCAAGCTCTTCGCTGGTCTCGGCAGCACCAAAAATTTGTCATTTCTCTGTTTTTCTCCTCCTCTCTGACTTTCACTCTGTTCTCTCCTCCGTTTTCTCTTTGACCTCAAACTCTTTAGCAAACCTGGCAAAAACTGCCTTCTCCCCCTTTGTTATCAGCAATCCCCGGACAACCTTTTTTCCCGGGAAACGATGCGGCTAAAGAGTTGGCCAAATGGGGAGGGCTACTCCTGCCTTCTTCAATTCCTTGTAATCTCTCTCTTGCCATCTTGTACTTATTGTAACGCTAGCTGCTCCCGTCTTCGCTGCCAAGGACACAACCTTCTGTTAAGTTCTTATCTCACTAGAATTGGAAGAATCTACGATTCTTCATGCAGCGCCTGCGGTCATCTTTCCCAGGACGTATCTCATCTCATTCTGTACTATGCAGCTACGGATTTTTTGCGCTGCACACTCTTTGGCGACTCTCTTTCTCTACAACCTCTGGACCTGGCTTCTGGGGATCTATGGTCTTCCGCCATGCTCCCATCCCTCGAAAGGGGTCGGGTAACAACAACAACAACAAAATAGAGCTGGCTTAAAATGTTTAAAAAAATAAAGGATAAAGCATGCTGAAAAAAACTTTAAATTGCTTGTGGCAACTTTAATGAAACTAAAGTTATTAAAAAATTGTCTTTATCGGAAGTGCTTTGTTGGCGTCCCCCCAAAAAGCTTTTGTTTACGTTTCTACGATCAGTATTTTTAATAAAAATGAATAAATCAAATTTTACAATCAATTGTTAACTATGACAGTGTTTGCTTCCCAAAAGGACGAAAGTTTTCTAAGTTGGTAAGTCGGGTGATGGTTTCATTTAAGCAAAATAATTTTTCCTCGTCAAGAAATGCAAATTAAATAAAACATCTGCCATTGTGACGTCATCATTGCGTCTACAAACCCCTTAAACAACACTCACCCTGGGGGGGGGTGGTGATTAATCGTGCCACGTTTCAAGCTTGTATGTCAGGTAGTTTTGGAGGAATTAAAACAGGCTGACTGAAAGAAAGACGGATCAAATCGCGTTGTACGATTTAGTAAATGCTACAAACGTTGTACGTTTGTAGCATTTACTGCTGCTTCAATATCATAGTTGTTGTGGCGTTTCCCATTTCTTGCTGTGTTTTGTATTCTATTATTTGGATATTGCTAGTTTAGATTCAAACCCGTGGCATTATTTTTAGCTTAATTTAACGGTTCTCGCCACTCCGTAGTTATTTTTTGTGATGTCACGCTACGCCTAAATCCATTACAATCACCATTTAGCCAGTGCGAGATTGAGTGTGTTTCTTCAATTACTACAGCACCTCTCTTACATGATGAATTACTGGACAATCCTAACTTGTAAATTTTGTGCTTCCAGTCAGTTTGAAACTTCATTAATATGTTGCTGTAGCAACTAAGTTTCTAGTTTGTTCTGAAGATGTTGGCCGTTCTGGCCGACGAAACGTTAGCCTAAATAAAGGGACCATCAATGAAATCTGTGTGGTGACGGTAATTCATCGGTAAAACAAAAGTTAAGGTTTAATTTTATTTAATATTCTACCGCTAATATAGCCATTATTATTAGGAAGCTCCAAAAACCGCATGACTTTTTTTCTGTTCTGCATAAAATCGCATTAATGCGGCGTCAACTTATCCTGAAAAAATTGCTCCATCCTAGCTTCCTGGAACGTTGTCTTTCTAGTTAGAATCATTAAGAAGCCACCTACGGTCATAAGCTAGATCATCTTTTGACTTTAACTTTAATTGCCTGGAAAGTGTCCTCATAACCGGCGCTGTGACGTAGCTGTCAGGCGTCTGCATTGCAGTCCATTGGCTTGGGTCAAGTTTCCTGGTCGGATCAAACTTATAACTAAAAAAGGGGTAATCCTTTGCTTTGCCTCAATAACTCGATTATATAATAGGGCAAATGACATATGAAACTGAATTTGACCACTTACGACTAAATATCTTGGTGTTGAAGACCATTCTAGATGAAAAACACAAAAGGTGCGTGACATTTTGTTTGAATTCCCTTAAACGTTCTTTGAAAGACCGAAGGATAGAATTTAACTTTGTAGTGGGTGTATGTTTATTTATTTTTCTTGCCCACAAGACACAAAACTGTCAATTATATCTTGTACGGTGACATTCAACATTTCAGAAACAAAGCTTACAGCACCAGCGGGATATTTGGAAATTTTCTCTGGAGAAAGCATTAACTCAATATCATTTCCAAGTGTGAGATATAAGCAAATTTGGGATCAAGAGATTTAAATTTTTCCTTATGTCGCTTGTTAAAATTGATGTGTTTCGCCCTTCTCATCTAGAAGACCTTTTTTCAAAACCAATTTCGGACGCAAAAGATTTTTGATTTTTCAATGTGGGTGCAGATCTCTCGTCAAAAGCATTCTTTATGCCCTTTTTTATAGATTGACTTTTCAAAAGTACCTATAATTATTTGGTTTTGCTTCTGTTGTATTGTTTGGAGAATTTCGTCCTTTATTCTATCATTAGATACTCCCTGCTTTAGACAAGCTTTAATTCTTTCCGCAGGCACAATATGGTTATTTGAAAATATCAAGTAATAGGAAAATTAGGCAAGTACGTAAGTAGTAAGTGAAGTTTTTAACTTGGTAATTATTAATTAATTACTTGAACCAAGCTTTAGTCGTGAGGTTGTGCATTCCATACTCGCTTACATTCTGCGTTGTTGGGCATTTATGATTGAATCTGTAATGCATTTTTCATTTCTTCCTTTCTTTTTCCTTGTGCTAGTGATGCATTACGTCAGTATAACAATGTGATTAAAGAAAAGTTGCTTTCAACGCTGCTTCAATTGCAAATTACTTTTTTTCGATTATTTGCACCTTTTGACTGATATTTTAGGAAAATGAATCAGATATGAAAAATATTTAACCTTGAATATCCACTCGTTTAAATTAAACAGAAATTAATGTCCTATGGTGATTTAAAAATAATTTATCTTGTAGCAAAAATTTGTGTGGCTAGTTTTATTTCTAGATTTGATTTTTGGTGTTACAGTACGATGTATTAGTATTTTACTTCATCGTACTGTAAATATTTCAGCGAAAACACAATTTGAGCCTATTTATTCGTCTTCATCCGCTAGCTACAAAAACACCTCTGCAGTTGTACACCGTGTTTTACAATGCTTTGCGGTTTTGAAATTTTTGTAAAAGTAGTTTAAGTGAAGTCAAAATACAAAAGTATTTTGGTTAAAGTCCTATGAGTTGGAGAAGGCATGGAGAGGAAAGTAGTGTTAGCAAACTTGTGCATCACATTTTCAACGTTAGACCAAAATTGCCCCATTTCGAATGCCTCGGTTGACAAGCAGATTTTTTTGGCTTCGTTAAACAGAGACGCAAATTCTGCTTACACTTTTGTTGAGGATTTTACAGTGGTTGGTGGGCCAACTCAGTGGCTCATTCAGGGAGGAATAAAGAGTGATGGTTACCCTACACGGTTTGAGAAAAGAAAAGTGTTTCAAAATTTTTATGGAGATGAAATTCTCTCTTTAAAACAGTTGATCTCCAAATAAAATAAAGGTCTTTGTGTTGCTGCATTTACCAAAATGGGCAAAATTTTTACTTTCAAAATAGGATTCCCAAAAAAAAGGAATTTACGTTTCTCGGAAAACAAAATTGGTAAAATGCCTCCCCTCCTCAAACATGATTAGGCCTATTCATTTTGTAAGATCGCTTGATAATAACATTAAACAAAGAACTGCTCTGCCTCTCCCCCCAAAAAAGCAAAAATTTTTGATTCTAAATAAGCCAGTGAATTTGCACGTTTCTCAATTAAGGTTGCGCCATCTGCGAGAAATTTTTGCATAGAGCGTTAAATGAAATTTTATGCTAAAACTTTATAACGGCGCACTTAATCTTCTCGAGCAAAACGTCAGCGGTTGTTTGTTTAGCATTTTGGTTCAAACAAACTTTCGGTGTTTTCGATTTTCGTTGTTTAGAAGAAACTAGATGTACTTTGTGGTAATACGACTGCAACAATATCAAAGTGACAACGTATTTACAACATACTCTGGAATAGGCGGAAACAACAGCATTAGATTAAAAACGTCAGAGATCACTTAAAACCTCCAAAAGCTATGAAACACCCAGGTTCATAGAACAACTTTGTGTTTGGATCGACGTCCGAGTTACCAGTACTGCTGTCACATTGCATTTTAACTTCAAGCAACGCAGCCAAGCAGTAATTATGCGGTAAAGTGTTTACCAAGCGCGCAGCAGCAAAGACCAACTCGTTCACTACATAGTGTCTAATTTTTTTGTACACATGCTGGCTGATTGTTGGACTTTGTGACAGGAACTGTTAGTGAGCAACACCCCTTGCATCAAAGAACGCGATCAGCATGACCTTGATTTTCGACCTCGATTTACTTGCCTTTTTTGGCCTTGGGGAATGTGGACTTTCACATTGCAGACTTTGTCGTTTGGTTTCCAGGTCATATTCGAACACCCATGATTTATCTCCTGTGATGACATTCAGCAGCAAGTTTGGTTCGGGTTAAAGACATTCGAAGATGTCTTGACAAACCTCTATGCGTCGTGCCTTTTGATCAGAGGTCAGCAATTTTGGCACCACATTTGCACAAATTTTTCTCATATCCATATCTTCTGTATTAATCTTTTAAACACGATCTCGGTTGTGGTTTAATTCATCTGCAATTATTTGAATTGTGAGTCGTCGGTCGTCGGTCGGTCGTTCGAATTGTGAGTCGGTGGTCACCGCAGTCCATCCGTTTATCAAAAAGCATCTGTAAACAAAAACACGCCAAAAACCACATAATTACAGTAGAGAGCCGAAATTGCAGTTTTTTTGCTTGTCAAAGACCAAACTACAAAGTAAACATAAACGTTTTTTTAATTGTGAATCTAGCTCTAACATTACGCAAAGTCCCATTCCTTTTCTGACACACCTCGTTCATCGAGAGGAACATAGTCTATGCTCACTTAGCAATTCAAATTTTCATGTGGCCGATATTTCGGTTTGCGTAGGCATGCAAACAGACTTTTTGGGCTCCGTTAAATAAAAGCTTGAACTCTGTCGATGTTTTCATGGGATCCTAAACACGGTGGTGTGATGATTAGAGCATCGGCTTCAGAGTTGATGAAACCGAGTTTAGTTCCTCAATCGAATGGTATTAAAGACTTCAAAAATTTTTATTCGCAAAATGCCCTACCCAGCACTCACAACGAAAGATATAGTGTAGAGAAAAAATTGGCAAATTCGCATGTGGTGCCCTTCGGAAAGGTAGTTAACAGGATGCCTACTTTACTTGATAGACAAGTAGACTGTGAGATCAGGCAGTCTATGGGTCGCGATGGTTCACTGTAACTCGTGACTTGCCTACAGAGCATAAGCTCATACCTAAGAATAAACAAAGGGTGTCTTTCAGTGTTTCGTCAAACGACTTTCCTCCTTTCTACAGTCAAAGATCACGTCTTATCGCCCGAAATATTACATTGTGTATAAAAATAAAATTGTGATTCGAAGATTTATTAGAATGCTCTTGAAATTTGTGAGCAAAACGTCGGCAAACAGCAGGGCTTCATTTCGACTCACACCGACATTTCATGATTTTACTTTGTTTGTTCTTGCAACTGGTTATAACCTGCCTAATTTATGGCAAGACAATTGCTACATTATTAAATCACAGTACATGTATGTATACTATAAAGCGCAGTAGTTGATAAGTGTGTGTGGGTGAGTCGGTGTCTGTTTAACTCCTCCGAAATTACTGGGCGTTGAAAGATCAAACTTTGCACGATTGATCAACTACACGTAATGAGCATCATGAGGGAGTTGGTGACTTTGTGGTGACGTTATAATCAAAAATAATATTTTTTTATTTTGTATTTCTTGCCTGAGGAAACTAGTTTTTTGCTCAAACGAAAGCCAGCCCCCAACTTAACAACCTGCAAAAATTTTATCCCTTCAGCGTCCAACATGACGTTGAAGTTGACGTTTGATTTCACAATTTGTTCTCGTTTTCTCAAAGAGTACTGACTGTAGAAAGCCAATTAAAAGTTTTTTCGGGAGACATTAGAAAGGTATTTTCGATAAAAACTTTCTACTACGATTATCAAGTTCAATTGACTTGACAAATATTGAGGTGATGCAGTCGTGTTTGATGAGTTCACATTCCGGTGGACTGGTTTTTAATCTACGCAGTGATGTTGAGAAATTGCCCTGGATGACTTCTCCTAATTTTGGAGGTAACAATACAATAACTTCTGAAAATATATTCAATTTTTACTGGTGTTCGCAAAAAGCTGCCATTTTGAAAATCTTTGCTGACACTTCAAGTTTTCCACCAGAGACAAAACCAGGACGTTGTTCCACATAAAGCTATGAGATTTACAACAGCGCAGATGTTTGTGATCAACCAACAAGCAACAGATCTCCGGTTCATTACTCACTAATTGAATAAAATATAATTTTTTTGACAATTCTTTGTAAAATTTGCCCAGAAAATTCTAGAAATGAAACTCTACTTAAAATATTTAGCAAAATATGCTTAAAATGCATGGCCTCAAACATAATATGCATAAAATGCATAAAATGTATGACCTCAAACCCATTTGGGGGGCACCAAATTTTTCCCCGAAAAGTTTGTCACTGCCATGACATCTCCAAAAAAAAAAGGTCATCGCTTGATTCGCTGCACCTTTTCCATGACTTCTGGCCTAAATATGCCATCAAACGTGTATCCAATTTTTTTTTTTTTTTTTTTTTTCTTTTTTTGGGGATGTCATGGCAGTGACAAATTTTTCGGCCAAAATACAACCACACTTACTCAAATTGCCCGAAATTTTTCCAAGCAGAGGGGGCCAGTGCCCCCCCGGACCCCCCACTTCGTACGCCTATGATAAAATGGGCTCAGTACAAAACTAGAACGCTTCAATGACTTTAACAATTTGAGGTCGTACTTTACTTCAATGAAAATTTGTAATTGTGATATTATTTCGACTCGTTAATTTTCATTTTTGGTTGGATTTAAATATTGATAAAATTAATTTAAGGTACACATTTTGTTGAAAGGATTCACTGTAAGCTTAAATGAATTGTTGAACTGATAGAAACTACTGCTTTACCTAAAGCTGAAAGAGAAATATTAACCTCATCATTAGCAGTTATTTTTGCTTTGTAGGAGAATCGAACGTCAATTGTTGATGCTGCTTTCAGAAAGGCGCAGAACGAAGTGAGTTTATCAATGTTTATAATAGTTAGATGATTAGAGGGGTTCAACTTACTGAAGTTCATTTTTGGAATGGAAACAAACACGAAAGCGAACATTTAAAGGCAATTAGAGACTATTGTTGTAATGGACCGTGCAGCAATGGGAGAAAAATATTGAAAATATTCAAACCAAGTGGCCTGATTGTTATATTAGATGTTGGGCCTAAACTAACATATTAGATGTTGAACCTATGCAGTTGTATTTCGAATATTTTAAAATATTTTTTTAGCTTGATGAAGCGAAACCGCTTAGTATTTGTGTCGTTACAGTAATGGGTTTGCTATCGAAAGCTGATCCGCGGCCGATTGCTGTTAAATCATCTTTGCTTTCGTTTTATAATGGTTGCCACTACAAGTCTTCTGTCTATTTAAATGTAGACAACGCTATCACCTACGTGTAATATCTATTCATCCTCCAGAGCACAACACGTTCGCATGGTTAGAATAAACAAGCTGTTGGCCCAGTATTTTGTGAGAAACAACTATTGGCCATCTACTAGGGCGTGGTGGAGTTGACATGCCCATGCCACACTTTTTTCTGGTCCGGAAACGCGTTTCTGTATCTTTTAATGAGAAGCCTTTACAAAAATTCTTTTGAATCTGGTCACATCGTTTCAATAAAACAATAACATATTCTGATCTTACGTAACAGGCGGTATGTTAATATATGAATCAGTCATACAAGCTTGCGTGACTAACAAATAGACCTAAAAATAACAGCTTTTGAAGTCAATTAAAGATAAAAGTTGTTGTTTTTGCTGCTTCTGAAAGTTATAGAAGAGTATGGTGTTACTGCTTTCAACCGAAGCTAGTAAATTGCTGGCAAGATGCCAACGCCTACACGTATGTAGAATAACAATGAACTTCAATAAAACTCATTGAAAAATTTATTGCCAGTTGCGTTGCAGCCTAGCTTTTTACCACTACAGCCTTGGCACCCATCAATACCAGTCTGCCTTGTTGATGCTGCGACTGCCAGTTTGCATTTATGACAGATCCGGATGGGCTGCCTCAAATTTAGAGGTTCTCAACCCCTTTTCTGTGTTCTTCCCGCACCGAACTTCGATTTATTCTTTTCTTTTCTTCCACAAATTTAAGATTCATTTATTTTTCTTTGGAGATCGATGTCCCAAAAAAGGATCATGGCTACAGATTAGTCGTGACCACTTTTTTTGGTGACTGATCTTTGACACATCGATGCCACAATTTCCAATCCCCACATCTTATCTTTTTTGAGGTTCATGAGCAAGCCCATACTGGAACGTTTAGATATGTAAATTGCACAACAAAATTATTCCATGCAATTTCTTTCCAACTCTCTTCCCTAATTCATCCCTACAAAAATTTCCTTCCTTGAAAAGAGTTCCTTTTTTGAGTAGCAAAGTAACTGCCGATTGAAAACCACTGGTCTAATCTGTTCTTACTTGTTAGATGGAGTCTGAGATAAGTTTAATTTTATTTCGCACCTCTATCGAAGGAGTGTAAAAGTCAGCATATCTTAAACAAGTTATGTAATTTATGTTACGTACATTGACCAGGGGCGTATCCAGGGGTGGCGCTGGGACCGCGACCCTTCTCCCCCCCCCCCCCCGCTGAATAAGTGCATAATAAACTTCTTTATGAAAATCTTTTAAAGTTTTGATAGCTCACAATTTGTTACCTTCAGTTTTTTGTAAGATTTATGTACTCAAATTTATGACTAACGAAAATAAGCACGCTAGAAGAGAAATAGATGAACAAACCAGTCACGATTGCAAGTTTGCAAGTCTTGGCATCGATTCACCGAAGTTAATATCAAAACTTAGCGTACAACCCAGCAGCACTGAGATGGAATAATTAGGTGACAGTTCAAGCTAATTGTTCAAAAAACGACTTCAGACAAGTAGTTTATCATAGGAACTTTAGTACAAGGTACAGAGGGTATAAGCTATTGTATAACCGGGCGTTAGCTTAGGCTAGAAGCTGTAGCCTAGCTGCTAGCAATCAAATGTATAACCAGCGAGCCGGTTTACTCAGCTACAAGACCAGCATTTAACCTAGGATACCGGTATCAAAAACATAAAAAACAAGAAGCAAGCCAATACGTTACATGCTGACCAACCTCAAAGATTGTTTGGAGCGACAAAAATATACAGAAATACGGAAATTTTTGTTCAAATAGACAAATATTATATTATTAAAAGCCTATTTTAACTTACTTCAAGCAATTCAATTACCAAGTTGGGTAGTTGCTTTTAGTTTTTGTCTACTTTCGTAAGTTTCCGTATTTTAGTGATTTCCACACTTTTCCAGTACGTAATTTTTCGTTAGTTGCATAATTCAGTATTTCTCTTTTCAACGAATTATTGGTGATTTCATGTTTTGATTTAAAGTTACGTATTTTTTTGATTCAATAATCCCATATTTATTGTGAGATGAATTTCCTTAAATCTGAATTTCAGTAACTTAGTGTTGTCCGTCGTTTGCATGGAAGTTCGTGATAAAGCTACGCCTGCAACCATATTTGCAAGTAGCTACAGACTCCACAACCGCAATTTTTCAAGATTCCCCATAAATACGGATTAGGTTGTTGAAAGTTAATCAGGTTACGTTCTTCGGGCATGGGAAACAATCATTGTAAAACACGCTGTGTTCGGATCCACTTCGGAAACGCTAGGAAAACGGATACAGTACTATTTCACTAGAAGCAGTGTAATTAAACAGGAAAATTTACGGTTGAGTATTCTCTTCCCCCCCCACAACCCAGGAACAATGAAACTCGCATGGCTTTATGTGATCTATCATGCTACCATTATCACATACATAGCTTAACCAGTCGTTTACTGAAGAGTCGGTGCCTGCCGACAGCTTGAGATCAATTATTCAGCTTTATGTTGATATTGCCATTGATGTCTTGTTTGCTCTTGCATGAGAATTTCTTGACATCATATCTGTCCAGCAACTTGCCTTTGTACCAATGATTTCTACAAATGGTGAGAGAGAAAAACCGTGTTTTTCTGTTTGATATTTTGTAAAACTTTTATTTTTCGAAAAATTTGCTTCCAGCCAGTATCTGAAATTCTTTTTTTATTGTCCATCTCATTCCCATATCTAAATTCAAAATACGGCCCTATCATTCCAGCTCGAAGCATCTTACGAGCAAATATATTTTTAGAAATTTTATTCGTTTTCTTTGTCACCACTTGACGACTTTTTAAATATTTGTCACATACTTCATGCTCATCAGACTTCTAGGCAGAAATAGAAAACTGTCGAATTGTGTTTAACAGCGGTAGTGGAGGTAAATGTGAAGCAATTGTTCAGACCTGCTTCGGAATTTTCAAGCTTTAACTTTTATCGGAATTACCGTACTTGATAATAGTTTTGATATTCTTACTGCTTGCTATAAGTTGCCAAGCGGAACAAATCATCGTAAAATGGCTTTTTCGAAAGCACAACAACAAAGTTTCAAAAGATTTGAACGACATTTGATAACTGTTGCTACAGCATGGCGCTTTAACACACTCGGCCATTTGCTGCCAACAGACCTGCTATCATCCAGCGCGTTGAAGTCGACACGATGAACCGAGTGACATACTTATCATCGAAAGACTGCCAGTTGATCGGTCAGAGCGTTACTTTGCATGTGCGTCATTGCAGAGCGGAATCGGGCTTTGCATTAAAGCCCTCATTTTGTGTCCAAATTATGGTTTCCGCCAACCACAAAGATATGTGTATGTGGCTACTCTTGAACAATCAGATCATTTTTCAATCAACTTCTTCATTCACCCAGCTTCCCAAGAGCCGAAGGAAATCTGGTCGTCATAGCGCATAAGTAAAAAATGTGCTTGATAAATGCAAGCCTTGTTAATTCTCATGATGGCAAAAATGTTAGTTACCACTCCAGGTGGGATGAATTTATCCCTCCTTGAAAAACAAGTATAGCAGATAGCTATGCAACTTATCTAACTCAACTTCTGTATTGCAGTCTTTCTACATTCTAGTATGGACATCTCCTTTCGAAAACAAAGAAGATGAGTGGTGGAAAATGTATCTCCAAAACAACCCTCAAGATTGTGGACGATGTGACATTGGTTTTGATAGAAGCAAGGTAAAGTTGGTACTCGAAGTCGTGTGTATTAGAGTGGTGGCGTTGAGTAATCCCCCAAGCGTGTAGTCCAAAGTATTCCTCTCCATATAAGTAAGTGTTTTGAAGTGAATTCTTCCTCGAGGTAATTGTGCAGCATGGTTATGTTTACATAGGCCAGTCACTTGACATCGTCTGAACGTTGACGATGTGAGTTAAACTACTGTTTTCTGGCTGGTTGTGTAACTAAGTTTCGTTTGACATCGATCTGTTTCACCAGCCAACTCAGTAAGCGTACTTAGGTTTGGTGAGCGTATTACAACAAAATAATCTCCCGTACGCCTGTAGAAAGTGGGCATAGATACAAGTCGTTGCAATCATTTTATTTTTGAAGGCTCGAGAACCATCCACAAAATCAATCATTTTTCATCTGAACCAATTTTCTATCAATGATTTGAAAGTCGGCAGGTAAGATGAGTAGTAAGTGCTCGATAATAGTATGTTTCTTACAAAAACCAACTTGTGTTTAGACCCATATCGTAGTTACCAGTACCGTATGGTGAAATTCTACTACAAATATTGCAACTAAAAAGAAGGAGCTCTAGAATACAAAAACGCAGATCTCATGACGGTTTGAAGTCACAACCTCTTTAATGAAAGAAAGTGCTTTAACACTTACTGGCAAAAATTTATAACGACAGCTCATTGCAATGAACCAGCCACTCGCAAGCAGGATGTGGCGAGTACAGGGCTTGCATTGCTTCTTGG
This sequence comes from Trididemnum clinides, assembly GCA_963675345.1. NCBI lineage: Eukaryota > Metazoa > Chordata > Ascidiacea > Aplousobranchia > Didemnidae > Trididemnum > Trididemnum clinides. The sequence continues at coordinate 2,876,576 of OY776305.1, read as the reverse complement.
CTCTCTGCAAACGGGTGGCACAACATCTACAGGACTCTTGTTTCATTCTCTCGTCTCCCGGATTGACAAGCTTGCTTGATCTACTGACGAAGCTACAAAGTCGATTTACAAGTGTGCCAAAATACATTGCTCTGAATTATAGCCTAACACGCCAGAAGAATCGATTCTGTTTGTTCTTTGACTTAGACACTTTAAAGCAATTACCTTACTTGATTGCAGGCTTGTAGTAGAAATGCACTGTGACAGCAGTACTGGTTACGCCGAAGCAGATCTGAACGCAGCGATGTTCCTCATTCAACTTAAAAATTTCTTATGATCAGACGATACAGACGTTTCATTTCGATATCATGTAACCAAACTCATTTACATTCAACTTTGGTTGTTTGTGAGAACCAGATTTTTGCAAATCGTCTTCTAGACAACCAGTGTAGCAAATAAACAATTGCTCCAATCCTAACCTATACCATTATATTGCCTTTAAATTTCGATTTGCACACATTTATGCTTGGGAGTTTATTCTCTGTTTCCTTGTGTTAAGGCAGACTGGGCCTCCATGACTGGTAAACTGCTTGTCCCCGCCACCAGTCTGCCACCCAAACGGGGAAGAAGTCTGTTATCTGCAGTTGCAAGGAATTATCTAGTGAGCTTGCCAGTACTTTTCCACATTTGATCGCTAAGCTGGGAAGCTGTGAATATCATATGTAAGAAGTTTTTGTTATGGCTTGGTTGAGGTTTGAATAAACAACCTAGAACCAATCTTCGCAACCTCCTCGGCCTGCAACACTCTATTAAAATGAACCAGTTATTCCAGGTTTCATTTTATCAAAAGATCTCTTGTGATTTAGGAGAAGTGATCAGTATTACGTGTGGTGGAATCTAGAGTCTTCTCCAAGTTTGCGTGTACTTCGAAGCCTAGTCCTTACTCCGTATGACAATCTCTTTAATTTAACAATGACGCATAGGTGGGTAGATGAGGATAAATATTATTAGCCAGCGATCTATGATCTATGGGAAACGTTTTCCGTTATTCACAGTCTATAGATCAAGATGCAATTTTATTGTCGGTCGCACAAAAGACTTAAAACTGGTATTCACAGATCTCTTTCCAGACATGTACCAAATTTACTCATTCGCAATTGAACTACGTCCTGGTGCTCTGACCATTACCAATAGAAGTTGACAAAACCTGCATTAAATTTTTCACTCGTGGTTGCCAGCATTTGTATTTTACCACAAACATTGCAAGTAAAAAAATTTTTTGGTAAAGCACTTTGTTAAGGTTTCCAAAACGTTTATGCAGTTTACTTTCTAAGATTTTTGGAAATTGCTATGAGTAATCATTCACCGAAAAGTTATGAACTTGAAACAGAGCTACGTGCATGCAAGCAATAGGAAATTTTCGTCACATATCTACTAATTGATTAGATATCTGTGCGGCGGCGCATCGGCAAGCGACCACCTGCGTAAATCCTGATATCTGTGCGGCGATGCATCGGTAAGCGACCACTTGCGAGTAAAGCAGTCTTGTAAGCAGGATATCCTTGCAATGAGGTCGAGCGAATACAAATTTCGTTTTATTGTGAAAGAGATCGAATAGGCACGCATTCAAATCCTACCATGTCTCGGTTGTTGTTCTCCTGGAAAAAGCACTTTACGATGATTTTTTTCTGCCTGGCACATTCAAACAAGTGAATGTAATATTAAGCAAATCAAGCGGAATGTTGGAAAATCAAACCACGGAAGCAAATCTGGACATTTGCCTTGAGCTCACGGGAACCAATGCTAGACGTCGAGTTTTTAGCATAAAGAATTCATAAATACTATATAATTATGACAAAATTTAGTAAATAAATTTCTCGCTCAAAATGCGTTTACCAGTTTGCGCTAAATAAAACCAATAAAACACTCTTAGGCGCTCTTGCACACCGCGCAAGTAACAACATTCAAGGTCTAAAACTTCAATGTTATTATAGGAGAGATTCCGACATCTATTTTCCCTACAACACTTCAGCCAGTGTTTTGCTTCGATTGGTCAGCGAAGGGAGCGGAAACCCAGCGCAAGATGTCGAGAACTTGTTGGCTCAAAAGAGCCGCCTTGCGATTTGGATTGTGTCGAATTGCAAAGTAACAGCTGGAGCTAGAGTGCGCAGAGCCTTTGTGGACTCTCTCATAGCAGCCGGCCTCTCTGTCGACCTTAGAGGACGCTGCTTCCCAAAAAATGGAGCAGTCAAGAACCAGAAAATTATAAAACACTACAAGTTTTACCTTTCGTTTGAAAACAGCTTCCACTGCAGAGACTACATCACGGAAAAGGTTTTCTATAACGGCTTCTTGATCGGAGCAGTGCCGGTTGTGTGGGGGGCTACAAAATCTGATTATGAAACTGTGGTGCCCCCTCATTCTGTGATCTATGCAGAAGATTTTAAAAGCCCTCAACAACTTGTTGAATATTTGAATTATTTGAATCATAACAACACAGCATATCGAGAATATTTCAACTGGCGGACAATGGAAGTTAAAGAAATGCCGAACTATGGCAGAACCACTCATTACTGTCAGCTGTGTCGGGTTTTACATGGGATTAACATTGATAATGTTTATAACCCGAACTACGCACAAATTACCAGCTCCATTCCGTTGATAGGATACCCTGACCATCCTAGAGTAGTGCGATCTCTACAAGATTGGTATTATGGTTCCGATAATAGAGAATGTTTACCATGCTATTAATAGTAGCCTATTTATTAACGATGGAGCTTCCAATACTTCCAAATTGTAAAAAAGTACACCCTTAAAAATCTTAAAACGCTTTTATAAAACTGCGTCACTTTCTTACCACGTCGTATCAAATTATCGAGGAGAAAATGCAGACAAAGCACTTTTCATTTAATTTGACAGGCGGGCTATAGTCAATCAAAATTAGCTCTCTCCCAACAAAAAGGGGAATGGATCAGAGTAGCTTGTGTTTTACCTTACGCCACAAAACAATATATTTAAACTATATATCATTTAAATCAGGAAGATCCAGCCTTTTTAAAGATACGCAATATCAAGTGGTAATTGGCAAAGAGTTATTATGTAACGATTGATGAAAAGGGTAGATGCACTAGCTTTCAGGACTCCCCAAAACTCCAAAAGTTTGACTTCCGGACTTCAAAAAATTGAAAATAGGGCAAAAAGTTTGTCCTTTGGCAATTTTTAACTATTTTAACTAGAAAGCATGATCCTTTTACATCATCTAGCGGTCACTTTCCAAAAAATCATCTTCACACGAGCCCTGTAGTACGTTTTGAACTTTGCGGTAACATTGGTTTCTCCAAACAAAAAAGAAGGGGGTAAAGATGGTTTTGCTTTATTTTGAATCACAAAATATTGGTTTTACAATACACATCACGCAAATTGAGATAAAATTTTCTTTCCAAAAATGTATGGCACAACGTAATTTGATTTAATCTTGTCTTTATTTTGATGGATCAAAAGCACAGTTCCAATACACATTTTTTTGTTGTGGCCCAAAAAATCTTAAAATATCTGTAATTTCGGGTCTCATAAAAGTGAAATTTTTAGAAAAACTAAGTAATTTGGTACATTTTGACTATTTTTTCTAGAAAGCATGGTTCTTCAGCATAAGGTGTCCAAATTTTCGAAAAAATAAATCAAAAAATGAAGTCTATAGAATTTTTTAAAGCTACGTTACCCTATTTTAAAAGTAATTTACTCCTCGAAAAAGTAGGGGGTTAATTTGCATACATCATATTCTTGGACAAAAACATTTTTTTGGAAGTCAGCGTATTCTAAATCACAATCAAATTTTCTTTTCAGCGATTTAACATGATCGATATATTAGCCAATGACCTAATAGCATTGAATGATAAATGTGAAGATAATTAATCGATTTTTATGCAAATTAGCCTTATTTTGCATCTGATACAAAGGATGTGAAGACTGCTTCGCGGGAACGAAAGAGCAATTCTTAACCTTCCGTGAGAAATATCGGTAAAGTGGCCGATTGATATGTAATCATCATCTTACAACATGTCAAGTTTGTTCGTAAATCATTACTCATCTGTTTCCTTTTAAATGGATTGTTATGTATCGTTAAAATTGCTAATTCTTGAGAATTTCAAATACACCCAGCAAGAAAAAAAATTCAATATGCGAATTTAATATGCTTCGATAATTATGCTGCTGTTCTCACTACAAGGTCGCAAGCATTGTGATGTCATTTAAGAATTCAACGTAACAGCACTTTTTAAAAGGATTCAAGAGAGAAAAACAAACAAGCTTAAAAACATCTAAACAAATAATCGCTTGTTGCACCTTGATACACCGTAAGATGATACAGAATCACTTTTAGTAAAAATTAACGTTTCTTGAAACGCAATTAATAACAGAAGCAGGTTGTGCATAGCTACTATACGTCTCCCAAGTTTATCCAGTCCGCGTCAACGTCTTATTTCCCCTGTTTTCCCAATAGGCGTTTTTAAACAAAACAGACTTTTTTTTATTTGCCATTTTTATCCTCCATTCACGAGAAAGCGAATTGTATCGCTATGTTTTAGACGGAACGTCCGGACTCGCTGGGAAGCTGCTATTTCCGAAGTATCTGGGCCACCTGTCTTCCACATAAAGGTGGAGGCGTCCCGTTAACCTTTTGAGAACCTTTGGCACACATATGTCCCATGATTATTGATTGTTATATCATTATGACGAGATAACCAATTATCTGAAATCTATTATATTTCCGTTGTTACCAAACAATTGCGGCATTGTTTCAAATTTTATGAATTAAATTCTTATAATCCTCAAAGGGTTAAGTGCCTTGCGAACAGACAACGCATTTGTTCTTGAATCGTATAATTACAAGCAAAGTGACCGTTGATGAGTGATGAGCAATATCACTTTGCGATCGCATTGCCAACGTTAGAGTAAATCTTTGTCATACATAATTGTAATTCCATAACACGTGTTGTTACGGGACTGTTTCTACCGCGCAGCTAGACAGATATAAAAGTATGGTTATTTTTTGTAGTTTTCAGGAGAAACGTCACGCAGTAACGAATTGTCAAATATTCGGAAACTCGTTCTGTGCGATGCTTCAATAAATAAATGCCCGCGTGTAAATATATACCGCAGCAAACACAATAAATGAGAAAAAAGCCTGTTCGGTCATTTGAAAGCATAACAAAAGTTTTCAAATTGTGACCTACATTGGTGGCTCCATATAATTTTCCCGAACTTAATTAAGCAATGATATTCAAAGTGTTAAAACAGCGGAAGATATTTTTCACAAAGCTTTCTCGAGATCACAGAAATGTTAGTACGCAACTTTGGCTTAATTATCATAAAAGCTTCTCCACAATTATCCTAATTCAGGTTTCACGAAACCATAAACTACCGAAAAAAACTAAAACAAAGTCAGTCGTGTGTTTGGTGTAAACTGTGTAATAAATAATGATCAAACAATTCAGCCACTACGCTATATTTCGAAATGTAATGTTGCTTAAATTTTTTGCTGCAACGAGCTTTGTCATGGTGTACGATAGCTTTGCAGTTACGCTTTTTGTCAAAGCAGAGATTTTGCAAGTAAAATTTATTGCTAAAATGTTTCATGAGAAAAGAATAAAAAAATTTAAAAAGAAGCTTGAATCGCAAGTTCACGAGGCATTTTTAATGTTTTATAGATATTTAGAATTGACATTGTGTCAAATGAAGTAAAATTTTGCGATGAATAGCCAACGCAGCTCAAGGTCGTCAAACCCCTGATATCCTTTCCCTAAATTAAACTTCAACGTGTGACCAGAACTAAAAATAATAAGATAATTTATCGGTACAACAAAAAACAAATATTTTTGCATTTGTATTTTGAAACTAGATTATAAGTTATGCTGATTGTTAAGAAATCATGTTTCCAAAATTCATACAAAAATAGCCTGAAATCTTTGTCAACCCCTAAGAGCCAATTGTAATCAGGCCAGACAGCTGCAAGCATTGTTTGCTTGTTTATGAAAAAGTATTGATTTGGATAATTTTACGCAGATGTCAAGTAATTTTTCAAACATGTTGCTGGATAGACAAGGCTCATTGTTTTAGTAACAAAACTCTCGATCGTCGTTCTCGCAAATTTATTTGTTCAAATATGTTTACTGTTTATTCAAAATATGTTTACAGACGCAGTTTCTGTTGTGCTAGTGAAATGTCTACTTGACAAATGAGCATCAAAACATGACAGTAACAAATCAAAGCAATGCAGTGTTGTTGTTCAAGGGCAAATGCTGAAAAGACATTCCGGAGAATAGCGCACAAATAAATGAATAAGATTTCAGTTGCACGTCGCTGCCGGACTTACTTGTCAGGCAGCGACTGAAATCTTAATTATTCATCGCGTAATTATTCAACAAGGTTATTCATCGCGTAAATTTCCAACAAATTTCTTTTTAGTTTATCACTCTTGTTTTTGCATCATCCTTTGTTCTGTAATTAGTATGTTTTATGCATCTACGCATTTATCGCGTAGAAAACTGTCCCCATTATTACATCATCACGTGTGTTCTTTACTTTTGACGTTTGATAGCGAATGATATACAAATATCTCACTTCGCTTTTCATAGACGCATTGTCGAACATTTGAGTTGAGAAAGCCAAGATCTATGTCAAACGTGAACTGTTATCAATTGTAAACTAAATGACTGTTTTGTATTCAATTCAGCCATTTGATTTTATTAACGCGAGTTATGAGTGAGTGTCTCAAAAAGCTGTGTATTTGAAAATCTAATTTGGTTGGCTAGTAGCATATGCTTGCTTCGATAATCTATCTTGCGTTGTCAAAATAGCTGAGTGCATAGCCTGTTTACATACTAAAGAGTGTGCTTTGCCAGTCTAAAAGCAAGCCAAATATGATCATTGCGCCTCCCATTCATGGGTGCTAGTCCGTATGGTGGTTCATATGCACCACTATTACTCAACCTCATTCGACTCGCAAACCCATTATTAAATAACACAAAAGTCTGTGGCCCACCCGACTTACGTGCTGTGGCCCACCGGTTGAGAAGCAGTGTATGAGAGCTACATTATATTTTTGTTGTGGTGCACAGTAAACTTCTGGCCATTATCAAGAATTACTTTTTGATAAATATCGCTTTACTAAGTGCTGGTTTACATATTCAAAGACAAAATTTTATGTGGTGTTAGCAATTGAACATTCAGCTTCATAATTATTAGAGTGACAAAAATGATTAAATTCTTCAGTTATCACCATTTTCTTATCTACAAGAAGTGTTAACGATCGCGAAAATGCTTTGGATGCAAATTACTTGCAAAGCTTATCCCCATCTCAGCCTCCATCATTTTCTACTAATATTATTTCCAGCCTTGAAGCCGCACTAAATGAAAATAATTACGATTTGTTGGACTTAAATCCAAAAGAAAAAAAGGGTTCGAAGCAAGTATAAAAGGTAAAGGAAAAACTGGAGGCAAAAACATCAAATGATCCAATACACCCCCACTTCATCTGGCTGGAAAAGTGCGGCTAATGTTGTAAGTGGAGATATTTGGATTGCAAACGCCCGTAGAAGCATTTCTAAGTCAAGAGATGCATGGGAAGTTTTTTTTGCTTTCTGCTTTCACACATTATTCACAACACGAACAAAAAAATTGAAAATCTACGAGCAAAATTATTGCTGAGAGGCCATGATATTACGTCTATTCCATACACCAAGAACGCTTGCTCTTCAGAAATTTTAGCATTTATTGGTCTTTGGTACCTTCGAGGGCTGCTTGATTTGAGTAACCATGATGTTGCTATTCTTTTCAACGATCTTACTGGAAATCCTGTGTTCGGGGCACAATGAGTAAAACAGGTTCAAATTTTTATTTTCCAATATTTCCTTTGATGATTTGAAACAAGAACTCAGAGATGGGTTTATGATAGATTTACTGCCATTAGAGATGTTTTCGAATCATTCAATCACAACTGCAGCAGTTGCGTCGTTCCTGGAGATTTTTTATCTCTTGATGAAACTTTATATGCAATGAGAATGCATATTGCATTCAAGAAATTTAATCCAAACAACCAGCAAAATATGGACTATCATTTAAGTCGATAAATGCTTGTCGCTATCCATACACATTCCGAACTGCCCCATATGTTGGAAAACCTAAAAATCATAGCAATCAAGAGCAGTGCAAGTTTTATGTTCGTGGGACTGAAGATACAGTCAAAAGGCTTGTAACAGACTTGGAATAGCACATATCACTTTCTGGCAGAAATTTATCGTATGACCGTTTGTACACTTCAGTTTCACTAGCAAAATGGCTGCTGGAACGCAATATCACAACTGTACGCACGCTGCAGGCAAATCGCAAAGGTATTCCTGAAGAGGTAATGCACGTTGGCAGTCGTGACTCTAACTCTTACGAAGTTATTTGGGATGAATTGGGCAAATTGGTTTTAAATTTTTAAATCGTGAACACCAAAAGTTCCGGAAAAAGAAACGTACTGCTGCTATCCACAATGCATCCAATTTTAGAAACAGCCAAGGACAATTTACGATTGAAACCAGCAATCTATAAGCTTTACGACTACACTAAAGGAGACACAGATATCATTGATCAACGAATGAATTTTTATTCCAGCAAGGCTAAATCTCGTCGTTGGATTATGACTGCTTTTGCCTATGTACTGGACACTTGCCGAGTGAACGCTTCCACAGCCATCGCACTAAATCAGTCTATTGAACCACGCAATACAAATTCTTTCGATTTTGGAATATCTTTGGTTTTACAATTAGTACGCCCATTTGTTGCGCTACGTTCAAAATGGGCTTGTCGAAAAGCAATCAAGATAAAATCCAAATCACCCTTAATGAGCCCAGAGAAGAATCTTACGATTCGTCGCAGTTATGTGGATTTTCAGTGCAGTCTACCAAAAGCACAGGTGTAAAGTTTGCGCAGCTGAAGCCACCGGCCGTGAGAGGGATAACATGAGACGTATTTTTAGCCAATGCCAAAGATGTAATAAAGCTGTATGCAAACGGCATTACTTCAGATTTTGCGGCGTCTGTCAGTAACTGGCTGGTGTTACGCTTTATGTTCTGTGGTGTGCTCATACTGCAGTGTTTTTTGAGATGTTTTTCTATTATGTGTCCCAGTAAAGAGCTCTATGTATTTTTTAAACTTACGCAGCATAAAGTGCGTAGCTAATTTATAAAAGTTAAAGTTTCCTCCGTCGAACATGTAGAAATACAAGGTTTTCGTGTACATATGACTACATGCGAATCATTTCTACTCTAAACTTCATTATAAAGTACAACAACATCTTTGGCTCGGAACTCACACGCGCAGTGGTCTTGCCGACAATTATATTTGCTCAGTGTCGACAAATCAATTCAAGCTGATACGTGGAAGTAAAGCCTTTTGTCTCAAATTTGTAGTTATATCGCTGCTTGTTCTGGCTTGTTGCCCTGAAACTTCGGGGCGTTTAACCGTTGCATCCGACTAATATATAAGTCAGCTACAACTTTTGATACTATTGCATGTTCATTAGAAGCGTTCACAGCACCGGTAACTTTTTTAACATTATTTGCTATTCGCATTGATAAAAAAACAACAGTAGTTCCTATTAATATGTCTGCAATTGAATGGCTATTTGGTTGAGCGGATTGCCATTACAAAAGTTTAATTCCTGCAACAAAGTCATATACGAAAGCAGTTCTATTTGAATAAGAACTACCTCCTGACCAGCCGCCTCAGGCGAAACAGACTGTTGAGGTGTTTTTAACTGGAATAAATTTCATTTTATAAAGCAGTTACTATAGTTTACTCATAATTTCTGTAGCGAAGAAAGTTAGTATTCGTCTAATCATCAAACAAAGTAAATTATTTTGTCTCCAACCTCTATCTTGTTTTACTTTGTTGTATTCGTTAAATAAAAATAAACACTATAAAGAAGAATTATCTACGCATGACCTTAGTGCAGCCGGCCATATTGTTATGCAAAGCCTATGCGATACACATCGTAGTAGAAGCTGTGAAATCTATGTCATGCTCATCGTAATATAGAAACGGTTTCATAAACTCAAGGATATCAACCAGGAGGTAGAGGCAAATGTGGGCAGGCGAACAACAACTCGCAAGGAATTTTGAAATAGCTGAGCACAGCAGTTTCATGCTGTTGACTTCAAATAAGCGAGGGAATTTTCGCGCCTTTTGTGGTGTTATGTAAATTGGGTCAAATCCGTTTCTTGAAAATAAAACTGTTACGTGAACTGACAAACAACATCGTAGAAAGGAGAAAATCCTAAATTATGGGCAAGCGAATAAGGCCAGTGTACAATTCATTTATATCTGACATAAAACTGAACGCCTAATTGACATTCGTGTGTTTATGTGGCCGTATTGTTATGAGTAATTTTGGTGAGTTTGCAGTTCTAATGAAAAACAACTTTACACTACGGAAGGGGGTTGATATCACGTTTAGTTTATTTATTATGACCAAGATCAAATTGTGCCTGAAAAACATGTTATGGATACTGCTTTCTCCTATGACTACTACCGGTTCGTACTCAGAAAACAAATTATTCATGCCACTTTCTCCAATTCGGAGAAATTACCCCAAGATCATTATAAATAACGGCCCCAAGTTCTAACTGTGGCAGATTAAAGAAAGCATTGGTTACAAAGCCATGCTGCGGTATCCATCAGCTTTAATAAAGCATTAAGTACTGAATGTCAGTCTGTACGAATTAGTAGAAATAGGAATAGTAATATAATTCTTTGCATTTGTAGAAGTAAGATAACCCGAATTTAACATCATAATCACTATCTCGCGCTTAACGCTTCCCTCTAATTGTTCTTATGGCCCATGAAACGTGTATTATATTTTAAATCTTGGATGAATAAATGAATTGCTTGATCATTGTTGGGCCATCGAGTACCGGGAGACGAGAAAGTGAAGTTGAAATTCGAATCCGAACTTATTCAGATAGCATCACTTCGGTTCATAGAGGCGCTGAAAGGATCGAAGATTACAAAAACGCTTCCGTGTGATAAAGACATTAAACTTAGTTTTAAAAAATTGATACGGCCCTGGTCGAAATCTAAACTTTCGTAGTTGTTATACCTGTAAGTAATGTTACAGATGCCTACTAAAATGTTGTAAACTGTTTAGCGGTGATCTATTCTTGGATTTCATAGGTTACAAGAGTTCGCCGACGTTACGTGATCAGCCAAGCGCAACTGGCCTAAGTAGTCGATTTGTCTTACAGTCGAGAGTGGAGAAGTGAATGAGAAATATTTGTTTCTTTTTAATGAGAACTAACGGCAACTATCAAAATTTGACTTGTCTTCAGATTAATTGTTTTCTCTTCTACAAGCAATAATTTCAGAAACATGTTAAACGCAAAAACAAAATAAGATGAAATCTTCTTCCGTTTGCAGGTTCAATCGCTTTTCTACGTCGTGTAGTTCAAAAGATATAATGCTTTAAATTTTCGGGGCAAAAACTACCCCACGTTGGACTTAGCACGACGCAAATCTCTTGGGCCAAATAGGGTTAAACTCCCCAGGTCATGTCAAGTAGGGAGAAAAGAACATGCTACAAAATCCGTAGCCAGCGAGAACTTGAGAAAGTTTAAGGGGAAATTAAAAAAAAAAACAGCGTCACTGTGTGAAATCGCACCACACGAGACATTTTTGCTATTTTGCTTTAGAATAGCTTAATATTAGGAATGTAATCTCTACTTCCAAACTACGGGAAATGCAAGGCTCCCTTGGGTTCGTGTCAACAATGCACAAGTCAACAAGCACATAGACCTAAGGCATAGCCAGGATCATAAAATGCAATATTCTACTTGGAAAAGGAGCACAAAAAGTTGTGAACATCTTGTGTGCAGAAAACACATAAATTTTTGATAATATTTTATACAAGAACCCGATAGGTAAAGCCGGCTGAACCGACACTCTCAATCACGACATTACTAATAGTGGCTCTTCGGATGACGGAGTCATATATACTATGAAGCAAGAATTTTTTCTTATGCTGCCTGTTATAGTATTCATGTCTATACCAGTGGTTCTCAATCTTTTTCGTGTCGTGGCCCATTTTGTGGAGCCACCAACCTTTTCCGTGTGCCGTGGCCTACTTTAAGAGCGTCACATATTTCTGTGGCCCACTTTGATTACGTCGATGATGGTAAAGTTGTTGGGATCAGCGTCAGAACTCATGGAAGCGGAGGTGATCTCCAAAAGAGAAAAAAAGGTCATTGCCTCCCCAGTGCCGAAATTGGCGTCCGCGGGCGGAATCGGAGTTGATATACAAAAGAAAATTAGGCCAAGGCGCCTCCTCCAATTTATGGGTGCTGATCAGTATGGCTGTTCATATGCACCGGTATTTCTCAACGTCATTCGGCTTGCAAACCCATTATTAAAGTAACCAAACGACTGTGGCCTACTAGTGGTCTATACTCTATCTCGTTGAAACAAAATCTCAAGTTAAAAAAAATCAACATTAAAACATAACCATAACAATTTGTAAAACTGAATATAGAGAGAACAATAGCCGCTCTTGTCGCTATGCCGGGAACAAGACCAATAGCGCTGCCAAATTAGGAACTTAATACTACAAATATAAGTAGGAAAGCGGCAGCACCAATCGGCAAAATAGGCTTACCATTAAATAGTTTTTTTCTTTGTGAAAGCAACCACCATTTCGCCGCTACAATCAGTCTTGATTACCGTATACATTCGAACAAAGGCCCCTGCTTGATTAAGGGCCTGTTTGAATAAAGGCCTGGTCTGAAAAGCTTTCCAAAAAAATAATAGCCCGTGTTTGAATAGTCGCCCGGTAAATATTTCAGCTCAGCCCACCCTGACGCCAACCGTTTGTTCGGCAATGTAGCGAGCGATAATATGCAACTTTGTCAAACAAGCGGTAACATACAGCAAATTTGGTGTAGCTTGTTAAGTTTGATGTTGTATAATTGTAAATAAATTTGTTGAATAGAGAAGTTTGTTTTTGGACGCCGTTTTGAAACAAGAAATTTCTTTAAAAAAACGTTATCGCGATGCCCGTGTGGCACCGCATATTATTAAACGCCCTGTCCCATTTAGGCGCCTGTTTGAGACCCACTACTAAAAAAATAAGGGCCTGGGCCCCTTGTTGAGCATATACGGTATGTACAATCCCTGCTCTTTCTCAAGTATTAACGATAATAATTTGTGACAAGATTCTTTGTGAGCATTGCCAGTCATTTTCAATGCAATATGATGATCACAATTTTGTGTACAAGAATTGCAAAAGTGCGTAAAATTCATTAACTTTTCGCTACTGCTCACACAAGAGCCGAATGGGTGACGCCGGCTTGAACCGAAATACTTAACCCGGACATTACTGATGGGGAGCCTCTGCAGGGTGATGCCGGCTAGTACATTAATAATTTTGTTAGCAAAACGATAAAAATCTGTTTTTATCTGCAATTAGCTCAATAACAGATTCAATTTTGAGTGGTATTAAAAATCTGTTTATTTTATCGTTATTCTGGTGTGTTGTTTTGACTATACTCGTCTTCAAATATTTCATTCCGATTAGAATTGCTAACATCAAGGATAGGAAAGCCCATGCACGGAGAGAAAGAATCTTTATTGATGCAGAACTTTTACCAAACAATGACAATCAACTGTAATATTGTATCAATTCAATGTATTTTGCGTAAAGAAAAAAATTGGTGTGTATTATTCATATGTATGTTTTGTTTTATGTGCACGAGCACGGAGACGAACAAAGTTGGAGAATGTAAGCACCCGAATTAGGAAAGGAAAATCCGACAACAGCAAAGCATCGCATTTTGTATCCACGCAGCGCGAACAAGCAAACAATTACTGCCGCCAGAAACAACAGCAAACTCAACAAAATCCACACAATGCAAAAGACGATGCGGAAACAAACAATCAAGCAATAACATTGACGTTAACACGCGATGCGCGAAAATGCTTGAGAAATAGCTCATTAAGGAGCTACCAATCTTTCCGTTGACAGCAATGTCCTATTTCCGCAAGGAGTAATTAAGGCGACCTTACGAGATACAAACTCTGGATCATTGATGTTTTGCTGAAATCATGTGAATGACTTATAAACATTTTCGTTCTCTTTGTGCGCTCGTTATTGTACTGAATATCGTTATTTTAAATCATTCGTTGACCTCAATATCAAAATCATTCGTTGGCTTAAACTGGTCATAAAAGAACATACATAGCTTCATATCATGAACAATATCTGCTCTCTTGTTATAATGTAATAATACTGGGTGACTAAGCCGTATGGCCGGGCGTGGTTCCGTCTGACGTACGGCAGAGTGGCCAAGTAAACAAGCATATAAAATAAAAAAATAACAATAAAAAGTGGCACTATTACATGTATTTCGATTCATTCGATTTAAGTCAATTCATTTGATTCAATCAAATTCAATTCAATTCATTTATTCAATTCGATTCACGATTCATCGCAAGTCAACATTTATGCATTCGACGTTGCGTTTATGATTAGGAACACATTCCTTGTTGGAGTCAGACCTGCAGTGGGAACTCCATAACAATACAGAAACTCGATCTCCACAATATTACACTCGTAGTTTTTCACCTGTATGGATGCTGATGTGCTTTTTTTAACAATGAAGTTCCTTAAATCTTTCCAACATTTATTACACTCGTAACGTCTTTCACCAGAATGGAATCTGATGTGCCTTTTCAATGCCGAAGTTTTATAGCTGAATTTTGTTTAAATCGTTTTGAACATATATCACACTTGCCTTTCACCAGTATGGATTCTGATGTGCTTTTTTAACGCTGAATCTCGTGTAAATCGTTTTGAACATGTATCACACTTGTAAGGTCTTTCACCTGTATGGATTCTGATGTGATTTTTTAACGCTATAGTTTGTTTAAATCGTTTTGAACATATTTCACACTTGTAAGGTCTTTCACCAGTATGGACTCTGATGTGCTTTTGTAACGATGAAGTCGCATTAAATCGTTTTGAACATGTATCACACTCGTAAGGTCTTTCACCAGTATGGATTCTGATGTGCATTTTTAATGCTGAATTATGTTTAAATCGTTTTGAGCATATATCAGTATGGACTCTGATGTGCATTTTTAACGATGAAGTTTGTTTAAATCGTTTTGAACATATATCACACTCGTAAGGTCTTTCACCAGTATGGACTCTGATGTGACTTTTGTAACGATGAATCTCGTTTAAATCGTTTTGAGCATGTATCACACTTGTAAGGTCTTTCACCAGTATGGATTCTGATGTGCCTTTTTAACGATGAAGTTTCTTTAAATCGTTTTGAACATGTATCACACTCGTAAGGTCTTTCACCAGTATGGATTCTGATGTGCTTTTTTAACGATGAAGTTTCATTAAATCGTTTTGAACATGTTTCACACTCGTGAGGTCTTTCACCAGTATGGATTCTGATATGATTTTTTAACGCTGAAGTTTCATTAAATCGTTTTGAACATGTATCACACTTGTAAGGTCTTTCACCAGTATGGATTCTGATGTGCTTTTTCAACGATGAAGTTTGTTTAAATCGTTTTGAGCATATATCACACTCGTAAGGTCTTTCACCTGTATGGATTCTGATGTGAGTTTTTAACGTTGAAGTTTGTTTAAATCGTTTTGAGCATATATCACACTTGTAAGGTCTTTCACCAGTATGGATTCTGATGTGCTTTTTTAACGTTGAATTTTCTTTAAATCGTTTTGAGCATATATCACACTTGTAAGGTCTTTCACCAGTATGGATTCTGATGTGCCTTTTTAACGCTAAATCTCGTTTAAATCGTTTTGAACATACATCACACTCGTAAGGTTTTTCACCAGTATGGATTCTGATGTGCTTTTTCAATGCTGAATCGTGTCTGAATTGTTTTAAACAAATATCACATTGGTAAGGTCTTTCACTTGTATGGGTTCGAAGATGGCAAGCAAAATCAGAGGATGTTTTACAAGTTTTACTGCAAAATTGGCATGTGTACACTTGCAAATGCTTTCTAGGTCTTTCTAAAATATTAGCTTTCTCGATAGTTTCAGTAAG
Organism: Trididemnum clinides; assembly: GCA_963675345.1. NCBI lineage: Eukaryota > Metazoa > Chordata > Ascidiacea > Aplousobranchia > Didemnidae > Trididemnum > Trididemnum clinides. The sequence continues at coordinate 2,860,479 of OY776305.1, read as the reverse complement.
TCTAGTATTTGCATCTAACCTCATTGTTAGACAATCTTTCACTGTTTTATCCTTATTATCGCCAATTTCAAAAAGGTCATGATTTTTCAACGGATTTAAAATAGCATTTTCAGATATTTTATTATCACTTTGAAGATAGGAATTAGCACCATCGCTAGGACTATATTCGATGACACTGCTCAAATCTGATGGAAGTAAAGAGTTTGGCTCAAGTGTTGTACAAATAGAAGCGAAAATAGTTAGCTCGGATTTGTTCTCAACCAAATCACTGATTTTACCATTTATACCACCTTCATCTTTTTTCCTACACATAATGGTATTAACACTGTCATTCAACGCCACATCATTAGTATTAAGAACGTAGTTTACTGGACTCGACTTCGTATTGAAACAAGTTGAAACTTCTTCATTTGTTTTCAAAACGCAATTATTTCTGTTTTCATCTTCTATAGTGAAACTATCACCAAACGCACGAGAGCCATCAATAAAATCACCAAGAGGTTCTACTAAATAAGACATTGTTTGAGTCACATATTTGCCATTCTTTCTGATGTTTTCTGACTGTTCAGTGTTGTCCTGATGCATTAAGCAACGCTATATTAAGCTTTGACATTTCCTTTTTATGTCAATCGAATCACACAAAGTATGTCGATGATTAACTTTGCCAGAAAAACTCCACTATTACTATCACATTTACTGAAGGACAGTTTAACAACTTGTAATCAATAACTATAACCTGTAAACACACAATACAAAAAAGCTTGTAACAATATCAAACAGTGCTGCCTAATCATAAGGCAGCAGCTCAGTTTTTGAGTTAGCTACAAAACATGTTACAAGGGGTACAAAACAAAGTAGACCAAAGTCGAAAGTTAAAACAAAATGACAGCCTTAAAATAATCAAGGAACTGCAATGTCAGAAATTGAAATAGCTTGATTTGATTCTTTGGCTAATGGGTGTTGCCAATAGATTCAAATTTGGCTATGCTGTTGCCAATCAAGTAGAAAATAATTGATTAATCAACTGCCAACTTTTGGTTTGCAGGATATTTACTGCTTGCTACTCGAACGATACAAAACTCAGAACGAAGTACAAAATGCAACCTGCCGGCCAAACTTTCTTTTTCGCACTTTTGTCAAACTGGAGTCAAAGCTAGATTTACATACACTGTACACAACAACGATTTACTCACACATGCATAACATCCGCGCTGCCTGATCTTCATAATAAACTTTAAATTTTCGTTAGCAAACACAGGCAACGCAAATATTACTCATACCTGAAAACAATTAATGTTTGCTCAACATTTGATATTGGCAGTTACAAGCCACGTCATTCTCACCGGACTGCTTTAATTCTTGCCCTCAAACACACTGATTCGCCACATATCCTGTTATATCAAGCCAAAAGTTGCATTTTTAAAAAATTGCAAACCATGTTTCAAATTATCATTGTCAAGAACATAATCATTGCTTTCAATTTTGGAAACAAAGCATGCTTTTTTTTTCAACGTCTATTCTCGTAAAAATTGAAAATCTATCGCTTAGGAAGTCAAATGAAAATGTACGCTTGATTGAGTAATCTGGAACAATTACGAGCAGGATATCTTGATCTGGGATTAGTGGACCATTGTAATTCTGTAAAAATTGTACTGAGCGATCGAGAGAATACAACAAACATTTAAAAAGTCATTCATTTAAATTCTTAAATATGTACTCTATACTGTGCTGTTATAATTCAAAACAAAGACGGATGAAATGCTATTTTTTAATTGTGACATCACAACGTACTTCATACATTGTTGTCACAAGCGTGCTGAGGAATTCACTTCTCTGTACGATGTGCTTTGATAAGGCAAGCATACAATGTAGGAAAAAATGTAAATTTGTGAAGAAACAAATCTGCCATTTCAGGGGTAGGCAAACCACGACCCGCCAGAACATTTTGTGCGGCCCTCCAACAATTGTAAAAACTTCCATATGTCTAATTTAATATGACAAGAGTGGCCAGACTTGTCGTACTTGAGAGCAAAAACGACTGAAATCATGAATGAAAGAGCTGCTATGCAGTTCTTAGTTTGAATCGATACATTTTTCCTCTAAATACAGGGTAATGACTTTTTTGAGACCAACATTTTCAAAACCCGTATTTAGGGCACTGGCTATCGGCCAACTCCTGAAAGGTCAAGGCATTCATCCCTCTAGCTAAAAAGTTTGCCCACCTTTGTGCCATGCATACGTTAACGCGAAAGAAAATGTTGAATGAGTTAACAACAGCAATCACGAGATGGAATGTAAACCGTAGTTTGTTGTCCATATCGAGAGAATAAATAAAAATATAAAAAAATGAACGGAGCATATTAATGCTCAGCTTTATTGAAAATTCTTCTAACAAGCAAACAAGATAAATTATAATAAAGCATGACTTCTTGCCATGTTGCTTGCATAGTAATATCTTTCTGCATTTGTTGGCTGGAAAAATTGATGAAAATTGAGGTTTGAAAAACAAAGATTCACAAATGGGAGCATGTGGCTCCAAAAACTTAGAAAGCACTGATACAAGAAAACTATAAGGCCTGTTACAAAAAAGACTAAATTGTGTCCTTTCCTGATTTCCATCTTGGAACTAGGTAAAACTTTTGATTCACATCAGTATAGTTTAATTTTAAAGCTGGAACATTATTTCTTATACTTTTGTCTTACAGTTACAGGAAAACTTTTGAGATCATGCCTTAAGCAACTTATGTTTAAACCCACTTCAGAGTTGCCAACACTGCTGACATAGTGAATTTCAAGACAAGCCAAAAACCAAACCAAAACATTGGCAGTAAAACGGCTTTTACAAAACCACAATAACGCAAGAGCCTTATCAGGTACTAAACTCACACCCTTAAGATTATGAGTTAGCACTTTATCACTTCAATAAAGCAACAAAGATAAATCAGATTTTTGGAAAATTACAAAATGCTTAATAGCTTCTAGTTTTTGTAATTCAAGTAGTTGATGCAAAAGCTTTCAAACTGATTTCGGGGTAATTTTCAGTCAGTTGATCATTTTTGGTTAAATAATGGCATACACCACAAATAATAGATCTTTAAAAACAAGAAAACGTGTTAATAGAGGTGTGTTTTGCTATTTATGTTCTTTTTTGAAGTCAATTAACAAAGATGAAATTTTGTTTCAAGAAACTTTGTTTGTGAATCTACAACATGCCCGCTCCAACTCGAAATAGTAAAAAAACGGCATTAACCCTTTGTATACTCAAGTGGGGTCCTTGAAGGATCCCATGATGACATTTTGTTAGATTTTTACTAAACTTAAACCGATAATGTACTCCTAATTTTTATATGTGTAGTTCATAACTGCCCAATAAACTTGTTGTGAAATTTATCCAAACTTACAAAAATAAAAAACTGACGTGGTGGCTCATCAGGACCCCTCTTGGTATACTATGTCACAGTTGTGCTGCTTTCACTATTATCAGTTGCTGCACTTTTTAAATGTTTTGAAGTGTGTACAAATGTTTTAACTGAAAAAACAAGCCGCTTTCACACTTCTACCTACTTCTTTCAGAATTTTTTGAAATTGAATATATATATAATAATTTGAATATAACTGATACATATAATTTGAATATATAATACATGTAATTACATATACCACCCATTATATATTCAATTATATTCAAATTATACATATATAACACATAACTGATACATAAAGTGTTTGAAACACAATGTATAGATAGAACAAACTTGCATAAAAAAAGTAAATTTTTACGGTTGCTTATAAGTAAAATTAGCATAGTTGTGATTTCTAAGAAGTGTCATTTTTTTCAAAAACTAATATGCTTTTTTTTCATTTCAGTAAAGGTTATATTGCAAATTCTTGTTCTTACTTTTTCAAAAACCTAGTTTGAGTATTCTGTTTTATCAAGAAGTGGGTTGGTACAATATAAATTGATAAATAATGTGGGGTCCTTTGAGGACCCATCCTGGTAAACAACGTTTGTCAATTTATCTTGGTATACTAAGGGTTAAGTAAACATGTTTATCAGGAATCACATACCAAGGTTCTCAAACTTTTGGTCCCAAAAAATATGAACTTTATTTTAATCAACTTAATTGAAATCATTTTACTCATTTTCGTCTCAACTTAAATATATAAAAGTTATTTCACCCATGATGGCCTCAAAAAACATATAAAAATCTTTTCTTGTGAAAATAACTGTTTTAAAAAACATTGTTCTGCCCACTTTCATCTCAAATTCAACATGAAACACTTTGATCAGCCTCGTGAAAGAGATTATTTTACCTATTTTGGCCTTGGCACGAACATGAAAAACTTTTTTCGCCAGTGTTGTTTTGAAACAACATGTTAACATTTTTTGAAGATCAACTATTTCAAAGGCTTTACATCACTTTTTGACTTGACAATTAGTTTCTTTCTTTAATGTATTATTTGCTGGTCAACTTGCGCTGAGAACCTAGTGGGCCGCAACAAAGAGTCTTGCAAGCCATATGTAGCCAGGCTAGATTTACTGTACAATGTGCAATCGATTTGTTTAAATGGTTCATGTTTAACTCTTTCGCTCCCGCGATCATCGATTGATGATCTCGTGTATTCAGTGTTTCCCTCAAATTTTGTTAAATTGAGTTACAAAACTAGTTTACTAAAAAATCGATTTGTGACTTTATTTTTCATCCGATTTTCATAAAATTTTCAAAACATCACACTTATTTCCTCACGCATCGAAAGATGTATAATTTGTGCCCTAATTCTTGGATTTTTATACCCAAAAACGATTAAAAAGACCAAGAACCCACTTGCAGACGACAAAATCGGCCAAATTCTCAGCACGTGCCAACTACACTAAAATCAAATTGAGATTACATCTTTTCCACATAACCAAATCCTTTATCATTAACACAGTCTGAAAACTACTCTTTTGGGGCATCATTTGACAAAATTTCAAGCGATAATAATAAATTTTGCGTTTTTGAATTTCCAAATTTTTTAGGGGTCTCAAGACCCCCCCAAACAAATTTGAATGATAAGTAGATAAAAGTAAATTTAGTGCGTAAAAAATATGATATGTTGCTAAATACCGGTCTCATTTGAAAGCTTAGGAAATTTGCTTTCCAGCAATATATAACTTTAAATAGTTTAGACTAAGTGGTATGTGATATTTACTGATCAAAAATGAGTACTGTACATCATGTCAGTTCAAAACCCCCAAAAATTTTTTGACTTACCTTCACTAAATTATAATTTTTAGAAAAACTACACCCTATAAAAAGATAAAATAAATTGCAAATATTTCACCACTAAAGTCGTCATTTTGTATCAAATTTCCAAGGAAACAAAGACTGAAATACAAGTTTAAAAGCTAGCAGAAGTTTGCCTTCTCTAAATCGAAGTTTGCTGTATCCCTCTTGTGTCTCAAGAAATGGAAAGGGTGTAAACAAGCGGCTGTTTCGTTGTCAGTGACAGCATATTCTATTTAAACTTAATATTTTCTGATTCTTGAAGAAATTCCCTGTTCAAAAATACATAATGTTACATGGTTTAGGCTAACCTCTAGCAGATAATAACTGATCACATTTTAGGTACTGAATTTAACTACCAAAATTTGGTACCGGTCGGTACCGGTCAAAAAAAAAGTCATGTGCCTCAGAAAATTGTAGAAAACCTAGGCTTTTAGGTAAGTTTTGATTGATGTACCTTGAAAGCCTATTTCCTTATCATCCTTTTGTGACCATTTCTAAAAAAATTGGTAGAAAATTAAATCTGTAGTGATCTTTGAGGTGAGGGTACTACTTTAATTTTGAAGACAACTACCCCCCCAGTTGGGGGGTTCATTTGCATAAAATTTGCAAATTCAAAAAAAAAAATTTTTTTCTATTTGAAATTCTCAAGAAATGTAGATTTCAACGATATATCACACTTAATGTAGAAGTAGACAGCTGAGTAATGATTTACAAACAAACTTGAGGTACATAATTATGATTAATTATGATTGATTATGACAGTTTTTCGCGCTGCCACCTTACGGACATTTTTTTTCGCTATTCACGTGGGAGCAAAAGAGTTAAGCAATATTTTTGTGAAAATTCGATATTATCATTATCAAGCAAGTACAAGTCTACCCTATTTTTGACACCAAATGCTATTCAAACTCGTATCATAATTTAAATATAAAGATATAAAAACATAAAGTGAGCACAGTTGCAAGTTACATGGTTGCACTTTGCTTTGCATTCAAAGTGCATGTTTAAACAAAACGATACAAAGAAAACATTTCTCTTCATCTTACAGTCGATTTCCAATGCAAAAGAGAATTTTTGTACTCTGCTTTACTCTTTTACATTTAAGATGCACCAGTAGTTTAGTGAAGATCTTATTGTACCAAATATTTGACTTAAAAGTGCATACACACAGTAAATTATTTGACTACACATGATGGCATACACACAGATAGTTTATTTGACACAGATTACATTGTTTACCCAAGCTAGAAATTACTATTACAGAATCATAAAAGAGAAAAAACAGACTTATTATAAGTCAAAATTTAACATATTCAAGGGTGATATAAAAAATACATGGCGTCTTATTAACAACTTGCTTGGAAAACAAAGAAAATCTGATTGCAAAAAACTCAAAATTGATGGTAAAGAAATATATGAACCACAGGCTCTTGCAAATCATTTCAACAACCACTTTTCCACCATAGCCTCCAAACTGATGGATGAACTTCCACCTAGTGAAGCCAAATACAGCGAATATTTAAAACCATCCTCACGCTCGACAATGTTTGTATGGCCTACTTGTCCCATGGAAATTTCAAATATATTGCATAGCATGAAATCCAAATTAAGTGCTGGCATAGATCAAATACCATCAAAGCTATTGAAGTCGTCACCAGATAACATATTAGTTGCACTAAGCCACATCTTTAACTTATCGCTCAGCAAAGGAGAATTCATTAATGATTTCAAACTTGCTAAAGTATGTCCAATCTACAAAAAAGGTGACAGCAGCAACATTAATAACTACAGGCCTATAAGTTTGTTATCAAATGTTTCAAAGATTTTGGAAAAAATTATGTATAGGCGTCTGTGCACATTTTTGGACCAAAGTAATTTTTTCTCTGTCCATCAATTTGGCTTTAGAAAACATCATAACACCTCACATGCAATAACGTTTATGGTACACAAAATAACCGAATCCCTTTCCCATAAAGTACCCACACTCGGTATTTTTCTTGACCTGTCTAAGGCTTTTGACACAATAGATCATGATATACTGCTTCACAAATTGCAACATTATGGAGTCAGAGGCATAGCTTATGACTGGTTTAAGAGTTACCTGACTGGTAGAACGCAGCAAGTGGAATGTAATGGCACTCTATCAACCATAATCAACCCAGTGACAAGAGGGGTTCCTCAAGGTTCAAATTTAGGCCCATTGTTATTTCTAGTTTATGTTAATGATTTCCAAAACTGTTTAAAATTCTCCGATCCCGTTATGTTTGCAGATGACACAAGCATATTTTTAGAAAATAAAAACATAGCAACACTTTATGAACGTGCTCAAGAAGAGTTGCACTATATTGACAAATGGATGGTAGCCAATAATCTTTCAATAAATGTATCTAAAACTAAATGCATTCTATTCAGATCCTCTAAATCTAAACCACCTCCTACTAACTTAACTGTTACACTTAGAAATATAAAAATTGAACAGGTTACTACAATGAAATTTCTAGGTGTACATATTGATGAGCACTTAACTTGGACAGGACATATTAGACATCTTCAAAATAAATTAAGGTCCACTCTTGGCGTGGTAAGCAGAATCAAACCTTTTCTAAGGCAAGGCTCCATGTTAACTTTGTACCACTCTCTAATCAACAGTCACTTACAATATTGTATTACTAATTGGTGCATTGGAAATAAAACATTGATAAATAAACTACAAAAAACATGCAACAAATTCATAAGGATGGCATGCAACCTAAGGCACTACAGAGATGTAACTGATGTAAGAAAAACTCACCAGCTACTTACTATAAACCAGTTACTAACTAAGGAGATTGCAGTATTTATGTTCAAACAGAACTCTGGAAAAAATCCTGACGTATTTCGAAATGTATTTGTAAAAAGCATTTCACAATATAATACCAGAAATAGATCTAAATTAATACCAAAACCTTGCTCTAGCAGTTTATGTCAGCAGTCTATTTCGTACCAAGGTCCCGCCATCTGGAGCAAATTGCCAATTTTTTTCAAAAATGAAAAAATGTCTGTTGTCACATTTAGCGCAAAGTTGCGAAATTACTTGTGCACAAACTCCATTGGTATTTGAACAGATTGCTGGTTCGCTTCTTTTGCTTACAGATAATGTACGCGGTGCGATCGAAGGAAACATCATCATCATCATGCAGGGGCGATTCTTCTAAGGCTTCCAAATACAACAACCAATCATCAACAACTTCTTGTAACATTGGACATTGGGCAGCAATGGATTATAATAATAACAATCTAAGAAACATCGCCTCCATACGAAGAAGAAGAAGAAGATAACAATCGAAACTCATGTTACCAAATTACTACTACCTAAACTTGAATATTTTAGTATACTCTAACCTTATATTGTGAGCATCATCACCTTCTTAATTCTATCGACTGTAAAAGAATAGTAATACTACCCACATTTTAATATGTTACAACATAATAGGCCAATTTCTAACACAACGGTTGGCAGTTGTTAAATTCACAATTTATAGAACAGTGCTATTTTTATATGTAACACCACTTGGCAGAGCAATTAGTGCTTGAAACATGACAACCACATTATTATAATCAAGTATAGTATGTGCATTGCAGATATCATCTCTTAATGTAAAATAGGATTATCATCTGTTTAAATGATTATGTTGTTGTGTCGTATGTTAACGCTTGGCTCCTCTCAACACTGCTTTCTCATCAAAAATACAGGTACGCGAAGTGAAGGTAAAATTTTACTCTTTTAATTCTGCAAGTAACAAACTACTAACATTCACGCAAACGTAAGAACTAGGGCTGTAGGACGAACTACTTATTGATGAACTGTTACTCTCAGGTAACACATTAAAACCTTTGTGTTGAGGTGAGCTAAGCTACGTGTCTTGTAAGTTAATAATGTACATGTGTTTCGTAGATTTTTTTTTTTTTTTTTTTTCTTTCTTTCGACCAGTTACTTAATGAAAGGGTTTCCGGACCCGGTGAGGTTTCATTTCCAGGGTGGTTTTTCTTTCCTCACCATGCTCAGATGAGCTAAAAAACAGCCTTATAGGCCGGTTGCGCCACCCATTGACCACCTACGTAACCGTGTCTCGCACTGGTCATCTTTCTGATCCTTACTATTTCGAATGTTCTTACTTCTTATTTACAAAATAATATGATCTACAGCTGTAAAAACTCCTGCGTTTTTGTTTTGTTCTATTTGTTTTGTTTTTTTTTTTTTTTCAATTCAATTAAACTGTTCTTTAATTGCTTGAATTTAGGGTTTAGCGGCCATGCAACTATTGCTCTAGTTTTATGGATCCACTGTTTTCATTTGCATGTTTTAACGTCTGACGTTGTGTCGCTTCTTCCTTTTCTTGACTCCATTTCTCTCATTATTATTGTTGTTCAGTGTCGTGTGTAATGGTGGTGGTCATGAATAAAAAAGATACAGATACAGTCATCCACCACTATAGCACATTATTACATTTCACCAGTATGCTACATCTGATTAAATCCAGTTTGCATATCTAACATCAGTTGTACCAGCATGAAGCAAGCCAAAAAATGACAATGAGTTTCAAGATGTTATTGAATTAAATTAAGACAGAATTAAGCAACACTGTTACACTATTAGTAGGCAAAACGGATCCAGTTCCACAAGTCATCAAGCAAAAGGTCACAGTGCTCACCTACAAAAATTCGCACAGCTGAGCAGTATGCTTAGGTGGCTGAGAGTGGTTAAGACAGGGTTCTGAGCAAAAAAATACCAACACAGTAGAATTTACTTAATAAGTACCAGTCCTAGGCAATTTTGAATTTATAAGAGATGTAATTATTAACCACTACAATAAAAATAAGTACTGTAGTGTATATAACAAAAGACAAAGTTCTATGGCTGTTTAACAATTTTAGCTTTTGCATTGTTGTCTTAACTTTTTTATTAAATGTAATTGTACAACATCAGAAGTTTTTGTACTGTCTTAAAATACATGTTTGAAAAACAATCTTGCAGATCACCATTTTAACTGTTTGTGTGTACACTATCCATCGAGTTGAAGCTGCAAGGAGAAAAGCTAAAGAGAGCAAAAAGTTTCAAATATCTGGGTTCAACAATTAGTAGCGATGGAAGATTTGAGTAAGAAGTGAGGAGAAGGATCCAAGCAGGCTGGATGAATTGGAAGAAGGTGTCTGGAGTTCTGTGCAACAGGAAATTATCAGCAAGGGTTAAGGGTAAAATGTACAAGAGTGTTGTCAAACCAGCCATGCTTTATGGAATGGAAATGGTGGCAGTGACGGAAAGACAGGTAGGAAAAATGGAAGTTGCAGAGTTGAAAATGGTGAGATGGGCACTGGGAGTGACAAGAAAGGACAAGATAAGAAACAAATATGTGAGGGGGACTGCAAAGATCGCAAAGCTAGGAGAGAAACTTCGGAATGCAAGGCTACGCTGGTATGGCCACATGAAAAGGAGAGAAGAAGGATACGTGGGAAAAACGATGATGGAGATGGCGGTGCCAGGTAGAAGGAAAAGAGGAAGGCCAAAGAGAAGGTGGATGGATTTGGCAAGAGAAGACATGGAAAGGGTTGGAGCTAAGGAAGGAGACGAAGTCGACCGGGAGAAGTGGAAAATACTTTCGCGCTGTGGCAACCCCGAATAGGGAGAAGCCAAAAGAAGAAGAAGTGTACACTATCCAACAAAAAAATTTATACCACTACAAACTGAAATTTAAATTTGATTTAAAATCAACAAATCAGATTTTGAACAGATTGTGATTACATTGAATTTTTTTTCAAAAATTATTATCAAACAAAAGTTAAAGCAAACTTTGGATTTATTACCAGCTACTTTTCAATAAAAAAATTGGGGTAATCCTGTACTTTAGCGCAGTGAATTTTAAAAATATAGAACTGGGTAAAATTAAAGTTTACGTATGTAAATTATTTAAGCTGAAAGGGCAGTGTACACTGTAGGGCCAGGCTCGGTATGTAAATATATGGGGCAGTGTACACTGGAAGGGAGTGTACAGGGTGGGGGAGTATACACTGGGGGTGCAAAATTACACTGCCCTTTCAGTTTAAATAATTTACGTACGTAAACTTTAATTTTACCCAGTTCCATATTTTTTTAATTTACCGCACTAAAGTACAGGATTACCAAAATTGGATTTAATATACAGTTGAATTTATTATCTGTGCATTCATAAAACAAATTCTACACAACCAATAGTCTGAGTTCACATCTTTTAGTAGCTGGTGCAGATCATGGATTTGAATCCCACACACAGCCAAATTTTTTGATCCTGATGATGGTGACACACTGAACAAATTTGATAAAGACTTACACTATCACCATGGATTAAATCTTCGTTCTCTATCAATAACTCACCAATCACTTTATTAAAAATTTTAATGGATGATAATAAGGATGAATATTGGTTTGTGCAAACCACAAATTGTAGAAGCAATTAGCTTATGCATATGGGCTCTGTAACTACTCAAAAAACAAGGGCTGAGAAGTAAGGAGTGGGTGAGGTGAATGGATGTCGTGGAATTGAGTCAGGAGTTGAAAATGTGAAGTTAGAAAAGTCTGGGTCTAAAGTAAAAAATGTGATGACAGAAGAGTCTGAAAACAATTGCAAAAAGAGGTTGGAGTGACTAATATTGATGAGCAATAACTAGTTACTTTTTTAAACTGCAACTTAGTTACTTCTTTGCAGAAGTCACAAAATTTGTAACCAGTCATAAATTAGGCACTGTAAAAGTTACAAGTTACATTTACTTTCTGTTGAGTGCTTCACAGCAAAAAAAATAGATATTTCATTATTTTGTTGTGAAATAATAAAACACAGTTGATGATTTTGATCAAATAATTTCATTTCACTGCATGCCTTTGACTAGTTGAAAATTTTGAACCCTTTAATGTGTTTCCTTAGGCCAATTAACTTAAAAATGTCAGAAATTATGTAGGAATGAATTATATTCGAAGTCAGCAAGTATGAAAGTGAAACCTTTATTTAATTTAAAGTAAGTCTATAATAACAGCCAGGGAGGGGGTACAGTTGCTCCCCCACTGCCAAAGTAGGGTTAAAGTTGGTCTCACTCATTTAATCAAAAACTGCTGTATTGTTCCAACCCCATAGGTGTTGGTTAGCAGATAGGAGAATGACTCAAAAACAGTAAAAACACATTGATTAATCCGCTAACACATGCCAATGTTCAATATGTTTGCATCAACAGTTCAACACTATGCTACAGTACTGGATTGATCCTATTCCTGGCCATCAGCACAAGGCTGCTGCAAACTACTATCAATTTACATCAATCATTGGTGCAGGCATGAGTTGGAATCCCATTTCTCATAATTTTTACCATCCTTTGAAATCGATTTTCAAAGCCATGCATTTTTTCCATTAACATGAACCCTACACCTCTACCAGAAACTGCACATCACGACAAGATCAACACAACTATTCAAAAATCCACAAAACATCATCAACAAGATTATGGGCTATTGTAAAAGGGTTGCTAATAAAAGCTTTTTTCTGCAAATACTGGCTTCCACTTTCTTTTGGCTAGAAGGCACATAGCTTTTGCATATTAAAGGGGGATGTTATTGCACTAGGAATTCTAAGTTTTTGCTAAGCAAATTAAACATTTTAATTGGCAGTGTGACTGTTGTTTCTTGGCATAGAAAATAGGTCACTCTTCCCTTAAAAATAGCTGCAACTAGTTACCATACCTTTTAAATTTGTAACTAAAACTGTTACTGAGCTATGTTTCTTGCTATGCACTTGTAACTCAGTTACCTTAACAAAGGTACTTCCCAACACTGGCTATTAGCAAGTTTTTGTTTTAAGAACATGCACCAAGTCTGTCATAACTTAAAAAAGATCTAACATTATTAAATACTAGTATATTTCTTTTTTGATTGGACTAGAGTAATGGTTTTCAAACTGGTGTCCACAAACCCTTGGGGGTGGTAAGAAAGTTTTATGGGGATCACAAAGCATTCTTTAATTTTTTGTGGTAAGAAATTTATCAACTGATCATTATTTTAATATTAGCTTATTTGCCGTTCAAATGCATGGCCCTAAAAATAAGTCTGAGTTATTTCTAACAATGTTGTCACAGCACAAGTTGCTGCAATTGTACTACGACAGATTGGGAATAAGCTGTTTTTAAAAAATAAATGAAGTAATAATGGTCAACATAAAAATTTTAATAACTCTTTCTACTGATAGGGGGTAACACTAATTAAATGAATTCGGAATTGTCAGAATAGTCGGAATAGACACTAAAATGAGGAACTGTCGGAATTGGCGGAAATGCCGGAATGACGCTTTTCCTAAAAACAGGAACGTCGGAATGGTCGAAATTGTCTGAATAGTTAAATTTTTTTAAAAATGCGAACTATTTGAATTCAGTCGACTTTGACCAGAGATATTCCGCCTATCCAACTCCGACATGTCCGAGCAATTCCGTTTCTGTTGCTAAGAACTCAAAAGATATGAATGGAAAAACTAAATCAGCTCGAAACTTTATTTATACATTCATACGCTAAGACATGCATTTCGCTATAAAGGATCATCAGTGCTGTAAAAGAACAACGAAAAAAGCAACTAAATCTAAGGTTCCAAGCAATAGTTGTACTGACAAATCTACACTCATCATATGTGATGAACACAATTCATCATAACATTACATAAATCAAATAACACACATTTAATCAAACCGACGCGATGGCGTAGTGGTTAGAGCGTCCGCTTCGTAGTCGGTGGACCTGGGGTTCATTCCCCTTGTTGAGTCATACCAAAAGACTTTAAAAAATGGTATTCACAGCTTCCCTGCTTGGCGCTCGGCATTTAGGGGAGGTTGTGGAGAACAAGCCGGCAAGTTCGCTTGTTGTGTCCTTGGGCAAGGCACTTAACGGGACGCCCCATCTTTATGTGGAAGACAGGTGACCCATAAAAACCTCGAAAAAGGCAACTCCCAAGCGAGTGCGGACTTACCGTCCAAAGTATAGCGATACAATTCGCTTTCTCTTGAATGGAGGATAAATATGGCAAATAAAACAAAACAAAAAGTTGGAGTGATATAAGAGCAAAATTATACACTAATCCATAGACGCTCATCTAATTTAATGAATTCGGAACAGTGAGAGTGAACTGATAGCAAAATGTTACTCATGTTACTAGACGCTGAGCTGATTTCATGAATTCGGAATGGTCGGAATAAGCTGATTGCAAAATGCTACGCATATTGATTTAATGAACTCGGAATGATCTGATAGCAAAATGCTACGCATATTGCTACACGTTAAGCTAATTTTATAAATTTGGAATGATCGGAATAAGCTGATAGCAAAATGCTACACATATTTCTAGGTGCTAAGCTAATCTCGTGAATTCGGAATGGTCTGAAGGCGAAATGCTATGCATATTGCGAGGCGCTGAGCTAATTTTATGAATTCGGAATGGTCGGAATGGAGTGATAGCAAAATGCTACGCATATTGCTACACGTTCAGTTGATTTAATGAATTCAGAATGGTTGGAATGATTTGAACCCAGCCTCTAAAGTTGTTCAAATCAGAGCAGCCTTGGTGCCGGTCCCAAGCCGAGATAAATGGGGAGGGTTGCAACAGGAAAGGCATCCGGCGTAAAACCTAGCCAAAAGTTTTCAATGCGCGTCGTATCTGACTTTATACCGGATCGGTCGAGACCCGGGAAAACAACGACCGTTACCAGTGATTGGGAACCAAGGGCCACTGGCAAACATGCTACTTGGATGCAAAGAAGAGGTGGAAAGCAATGGAGAAGAAAGAAGGAGAGAAATGAAGGAGGAAAAAAGCTAAGAAGATCAAGCTGAAGGTTGCAACATTAAACGTTGGAACCATGACCGATAAAGGAAGAGAAGTGGCGGACCTTATGGAGCGAAGAGGGCTGGACATACTGTGTGTGCAGGAAACTCGCTGGAAGGGGAAGAAAGCAAGATGCATAGGTGGAGAATATAAAATGTGGTACTGTGGAAGCGAAAACAAAAAGAGTGGTGTGGGAATCATATTGAAAAGGGAGCATCTGGACAGGGTAGTGGAGTTGTGGAGAGTAACAGACAGGATAATATGCTTGAAGATGGAAGTTGATGGTGTTATGTTGAATGTTATCAAGGCGTATGCGCCACAGGTGGGGTGCATACCTGAAAAAAACGAAGCATTTTGGCTAGATCTAGATGAGATAATGGAAAAGATACCAAAGAATGAAAGAATTGTGGTGGGAGCAGACCTGAATGGGCACGTAGGAGAAGGAAATAATGGTGATGAAGAATGCATGAGCAGACATGGATTGGGGAAGAGAAATAACTAACACCTACTTTGAAAATAAACCAGCACACAGAGTCACCTACAACAGTGGCGGACGCAGTTCACAGGTGGATTACATTATGGTAAGAAGAAGAAGAATCAAGGAGATGGTGGATACAAAGGTTATTGTCAATGAAAGTGTAGCAAAACAGCACAGAATAGAAGTAAGAGCGATAATCATCTGGTCAAAGTGGAGGAAAGCACCAAAACCAGTGAAGAGAATAAAATGGTGGAAGCTGAAAGACTTGAAAGTGAAGAACAAATTTAAAATGGAAGTGATTAAAAGCGGAATACTTGGTGCAAAGGAAGACTGGCAAAAAGTAGCTGAGATGATACGGAGCATTGCCAGAATGGAATTGGGTGAAACATGGATTTGGCAAGAGAAGACATGGAAAGGGTAGGAGCTAAGAAAGGAGACGAAGTCGACAGGGAGAAGTGGAAAATACTTTCGCGCTCTGGCGACCCCGAATAGGGAGAAGCTGAAAGAAGAAGAATGGTCGGAATGATTTGAAGACGAAATGCTACACATATTATCAAACGCTCAGTTAATTTAACCTTTAACAAGTCGAAATGGGTCATTTTGACCCATGAAGGTACACTTTTTGCTGTAATTATGTCGCTGTTGCTGGAAATTGCCTATTCTTTCTGGTAGCTGACTTTTTTGGAGAGATAAAGTTGTGGTAGGGTTGGTAAACTTTTTGGGTTAGTGGTTGCCTGGTGAGCAGGGATTTGTTTGTCAATTGGGTCATTTTGACCCAATTCGACACTTAATGTTACATTAATCGTTTTTCAGTGTTTTTAGATTTTATGCTTTAAAATGGCTACTAAACGTATAATAGATGTGTTGGAGGCTTTGGAGCATGATTCAGATGAATCTGATGTCGAAATCGAATATAGTGATTCTGAATGCAAGGAAGAAGTGGTTGAGGAAAGTGAGCATGATTCCGAATCCGAGCAAGAGGGATCGCTTTCCGATGAAAATAACGAAAGTGATGCTGATGAAGATTTGGAAGAACGCATTTTACTTGCGAAGTCAGGAATTGAATGGAAAGAAACTCCCTTTCGGGCCAATGTGCGGCGTAGCTCCAGAAACATTGTAACAGAAAAATCTGGTCCACTTGGTGCTGCAAAAAACTGTGAAACTCCTTTAGACATATTCAGCCTCTTTATGCCCCCATCTTTAATAACTAAAATTACTGATCATACAAATCAAAAAATTGAGAAGATCAGGGAACGGTATGGGTCCAGTTATGATGCTGCTAAAACAACTAATTCAGAACTTTTGGCTGTTTTGGGAATTTTAATTATTTCTGGAGCACAGCAAGCCTCTCGTCATGACATTCAAGACCTCTGGAAATCCGATGGAACTGGAATGGACTTGTTGCGATCTGTAATGTCTTATAAGCGCTTCAAATTTCTGTTGTGTCAAATGCGTTTTGATGATAGCACTAAAAGAGAAGAGAGGCGCTCTACCGATCGTCTGGCTCCAATTCGAGATATTTTTGAAAGCGTGGTAGCCTCTTTTCGTCAAATGTACAATCCTACAGAGTTTGTGACCCTTGATGAAGCCCTGGAACCCTTTAGAGGCAGGTGTGGATTTGTTCAATACATGCCAAAGAAACCAGCTAAATATGGTTTAAAGCTACAGTGTTTATGTGACGCTAATACGAATTACACATGCAACATGGAAGTGTATGCTGGAAAACAACCAGATGGTCCCTTCCAGCTTTCAAATAAACCGCATGACATCACAATGCGTCTGACTGCACCCATCTTTGGTACCGGCCGCAACTTGACAACAGACAATTGGTATACAAGTGTCCCACTGGCTGAAGATCTCTTGAAAAATAAAATAACTCTCGTTGGAACAATGAAGAAAAACAAACCGGATATTCCACCAGAAATGAGACCGCAGAAAGATCGGGAAGTTTTCACCTCTAAATTTGGATTCCGAAAAGATATGATGGTAGCTTCCTATGTACCGAAACAAAAAAAGGCAGTTATTATGCTATCCACAATGCATTCGGATGCAAGCATCGACGAAACGACTGGAGACAAGCAAAAGCCTTCAGTTGTGACATTTTACAATTCCACTAAAGGTGGTGTGGACACCGCAGACAAAAAATGCGCGGCTACATCTTGCTCCAGACGCACAAACCGCTGGCCGATGTCTTTATTCTATTCTCTCATCAACAAAGTTTGCTTGAATTCGTTGGTGATATACGTTTGGAATAACGAAACGGATGGCCTACGATTACGGCGAGAATTTTTGAGATCCCTTGGAAAAGAGCTTTTGCGAAAACAACTTGAAATACGCTTTCAAAACAGAACTGGAATACAGAGGGGTTTGCAAAACACTATTGCGACCTGTCCAGCGAGCTTGGGAATCAATGTTGCGATGATCACTGAGACTGATTGTTCTGAGGAAAGTGCTCCTAAACGTGCACGAAGGGTTCGATGTGCATTCTGCAAAGACAGAAAGACAAACACCTACTGCTCCCAATGTTCAAAGCCAGTCTGCAAGCAACACATGGGACCACCAACTTGCAAGAACTGCATTGAGTAAAGTACGTCATACCATAAACTATCATGAAAATTGTCATGATAAGTATTTTTTTTCTTGTGTATTTCATAAAAACTTTCTCTTCAATACAATATTGCCGTTTTAACGAATGCTATTTGATGCAGGGTTAAGATAGAAAGCTATGGGTCAAAATGACCCATTTCAACTTTTAGTGTGAGAAAAATATTTCGACTTGCTAAAGGTTAAAGAATTCTGAATGGTCGGAATGATGTGAGGGCAAAATGCTATGCATATTACTAGACGCTCAGTTAATTTCAAGAATTCGGAATGGTGGGAATGATGTGATAACAAAATGCTACTAATATTGCCAGACGCTCAGTTGATTTAATGAATTCGGAATGGTCGAAATGATCTGAAGGCGAAATGCTACACATATTACTAGACGCTCAGTTGATTTAATGAATTCGGAATGGTCGGAATAAGCTGATAGCAAAATGCTATGCATATTGCTACACGCTCAGTTGGTTTAACGAATTCGGAATGGTCAGACTGATCTGATAGCAAAATGCTACGCATATTACTACACGCTCAGTTGGTTTAATGAATTCGGAATGGTGGGAATGATCTGATATCAAAATGCTACTCATATTGTCAAACGCTCAGTTGATTTAATGAATTCGGAATGGTCGAAATGATCTGAAGGCGAAATGCTATGCATATTACTAGACGCTCAGTTGATTTAATGAATTCGGAATAGTCGGAATGATCTGAAGGCAAAATGCTACGCATATTGCCAGATGCTCAGTTGGTTTAACGAATTCGGAATGGTCAGAATGATCTGATAGCAAAATGCGACGCATATCGTTAGACGCTCTGTTCATTTAACCAGTTAAGTGCGTATGATGAGATATTTTGTCATGGCAGGTTCTCAACACGTTGTACTGGTTGGATGCGGTATCTTGATATTATGGGAGTGACGAGTTATTTCGTCATCATGTTGGATGCATATACTCGATCTCTGTATCTTGATAATTGTACTTTTGGGTTTTAATCAAAATAATTCAATGTTTTTCTTAAGTTTCCATTTTTCTGAAAACTTGAAATCACTATTTTTGTCAGCTATATTTAGCATTCATAACTTTTGATTGTTTGTTTATCTTGAATTTCAATTTATAACTTTTCATGCAATTCACTTTTGTTGATGTAGTCGTGATTTGTTTCAAGTTTCTATTGCTCTTTTGTTTTACCAACGCGGTGGTGTAATGGTTAGAGCAGAGGTTCCCAACCAGGGATGCGAGGTTGTCATTCAGATTTTCAGTCCCGTAGCACTCCAACTTCGGGGCCCCCTCAAAGTAAGCGCAAGAGCCCCTGCGCACAGGTCATATCACTTTAGAGGTGTAAAATTGAAAAGCTGCATTAAGAAAATACACCACAATTTGTACATAAGTAAACAGGCTAATGTCAGAATAAAGCATGCCGATACCGAAGGTGCAAGTCATAAAAAATTCGGCACCGATGCCAGAGTTCAGTAGGACATTTATGCAGACACTGCAAAACGAAAGCAATGACACTGAAAAACATGAAAAAGTTATCAAAACACACTATCATTTAAATAGTCTGGAGCGAACCTTTTTGTTCGCAAATGCTGTTGTGACATTGTCATAATCAAGAGATCGGGCGCAGTCATTTTCGATTGACAGCATGGCTAATGAAGATAGTCTACTGTCTGTCATAGACGTTCTATTAAAAGTTTTGATCAGTTTCAATTTGCTGAAGCTTCTTTCAGCGCTGGCAACAGTCACGGGGCAAGTTAGTAAGATTCGAAGTGCGATGTACACATTCGGATACAATTCAAATAAATGAGTCTTTAGAAGATAGTTCAGAAAGTCTTGAGCCGTATTGAGATTGCGTTTTTTTGTAAAATTAAAACAAACCGCTGTAGCTCAGCGCTCATTTCTTCAGAATCAATGTCACCGAACTTTGTTTGGAACTCTTTACAGCAAGTAAGAAGAGCATTTTCTTGTTGCACAAGCAAAAGTTTGTCTCGTGTGTACAAACACGAAAAGGCGGAAAAAACCTCACGTAACAAATTAAAGCGCTCCTTTATTGACATAATAGCCTGGTCTACTAATGGATAGAAAAAGTTGCTTTTAAATTTCAGTTCAGGAGTAGCTCGTTGTTCCTCTTCACCTTGGTAATCAAACAATCTTCTTTTCTTTCCACTTCTTGACGGAGGAAAAGAAGGATCAATATCCAATTCCTGTGCTATGTCAACAGCAGATGTTGCGGCACTGTCATAACCCGTTGTGCGATAGTTTTGCAAAAACTTTTCAGTTGCCTGGATTTCCGTTTCCATTGTATGAAGGGAGACTCCATACGATTGAAGAATCTTGCTTGCTTTATTGACTTGGAATAGGATATCATACCAAATAAACACCGACAAAAGAAAACTCCATTTTGATAAATGAGCTATCAACGATTTTGTTTCTGAGGCAGCTCTTCCATCTTTTCTTTCTATGGAAATGGCTTCCAAGTCTTTCAGTGCCAGCAACACCTCTTTTAAATTGTATCGAAGAGGTTTGATGCATTTAACCCTTTGCGGTCCAAGGTCATCTCAGAGATGATTTACAAAATTATGTAATTCAGTCCAACGTCATCTCAGAGATGATCTTTTGTTTTTCTTGCTGTAGACGGTCCAAGGTTCGTTCTGGAGTGATTTTTTCACGTCATTGCGTATTCCTTTTTTCCATTGCGCATCTCGGCAGTCAGACGCTACGCTTGGATGGTTTTTTAGCACAAACTTTGCTGATAACAACGGGGTGATTGAAAACGAAGCAGTTAGGTTTTTTATTGCTGGGAGGTTAGTGTGGCAGCAGGATACGGAATCAACGTGGTTTTGTACCAAAGCTAGTGTTGTTCGTTGTGGAGTTGTAGCTTTCTGTGGTACGGCAATCTGGCAGTGCTTTAGCTAGGAGAATTCTTTGATCTTAGTTGGAGCTACGCTAATGGCTGGGCTAATTGGCTAGGCTAGAGGGAGCAGTTAGACTAGTGGGAGCAGTAGTATATGTTTAGTAGATTTGAGTTATTATTGATTTTTGGAATAGTTGCATGGGTATTTTTGCGTAAACCATCAAAATGAACTTATTTATCTAATGACAAATATTTTCAGTTCAGGAATTACGGTATTTTATGATGGCTAGAAGATTCTTATCTACTGATGAGGTGCTTATGGAAGTTGATGACGAGGGAGAATTATCAGAATCAGACTTTCCGATTTCAGATGATGAAGAAGTGGACTGGGAGAGTGATGAAGATGAAACACTGCCTGAAACCGATTTGGAAAGTAGTGACGAGTCTGATGATGATGGTGACAATGATACTTGGAGATCCTGGAGGACTGAGGATAGCGATCTTCCGAAACATCCTTTTACTGTTCAGAATCCAGGTGTTCATTTCCCGCAGCAACCAGATCGGGAAATAGATGCTTTTCAAAGTTTCCTTACCGACGATTTATTGCATGAATTTGTCACTGCAACCAATGCCTTTGCCACTATAAAGCTCCATGGCAAGACATTTACCAATTACTCCATTTGGTACAACTGGCAAGATGTTACCGTGACCGAGATGAAAGCATATTTGGGGGTCATCCTGAATATGGCAATCAATGAGAAGCCAGATGTCAAAACCTACTTCAGCCGAAGTTGGATTGAATTCTGTCCATTTTTTTCAGATGTTTTCTCACGTCGAAGGTTTTTACAAATTCACTGGATGTTGCACTTGAAAGCTCCACAACCTAGTACTGTGGCAGTCACCAGGGGAAGCAAGGTACGCAACTTCATTACATACTTGCAAGAAAAATGCCTTGATCTATACACACCACAGCAAAATATTGCTGTAGATGAAAGCACCGTGGGATACAAAGGCAGGATCCTTTTTAAAACGTATAACCCTCAAAAACCTACAAAATGGGGGATACGTATTTATGTTTTGTCCGAATGTGACACTGGATACATATGCAGTTTTCAGCCATATTTCGGAAAACCTACCACAGACTCACTGCCATGGCCAGACCAACCATTCACAACAAGAATTGTCTTGCATTTAGTCGACCAAGTAGCCGCTAAAGCACAAGGCAGTGGTTACCACGTATATACAGACCGGTTTTATACCAGTATGCCCTTGGCAAGAAAGCTGCAGGATCACCAGATGCACCTCACCGGAACCGTGCAAAAAAATAGAAAAGGTCTGCCAAAAGACTTGAAACGTCTGCGACTGAAAAATCATGAGAAGAAGGTTTTCCGCCATCCAGACAACTTGATGACACTTTGTTGGAAAAATAAGCGTTTGATCTTTATGTTGAGCACATGGCATAATTGCGAATCAAAGACATCTGTGCGCAGGGTACGAGGCGGAAGAGAGGAAGAAGTGGAGAAGCCAATCGTAATCAGCGATTATACTGAGCACATGGGTGCTGTAGATCGTGCTGACCACTATTGTGCCTCCTACGCTTTTACTCGCAAGACGCTGAGATGGTGGAGGAAGATTTTTTTTTGGCTACTGGAGGTGTGTGTGGTGAATTCTTTCATCCTATACAAGAAAGCAACAGGACTACAAGGACTCAGGCAGTTGGCATACAGGAAAAACCTCATCCTGCAACTTGTTGGAACAACCAGGAACAGTAATTCCAAGAAGCGAGGCAGGCCAAGTTTGGCAGATGATCACGAAAGGCTCCGCAAAGTACCACATTTTATCGCAAATGCCGGCGGTGGGCGCAATAAAATCTGCATGGTATGTTCCACACGCCAGCAACGGAAAACAACTGTTTATTATTGCGAAACGTGCTCGCGAAAACCTGGTCTGCATCCAGGAAAGTGCTTCAAAGACTACCATACGAAGCAGACCTACAAACAATAGTCGAACAATGAACATTCTATTGATTCTGTTTGTACCGTTTTCTTGATGTTGTTGCACGACTTCTACGTAAGATGTGATTCGTTGTAAATAAATTTCGTGTTCACTACAAAAGCATTTGAAAACAAACAACCTGCTAATTACATACTTGCCTGACCCCCCCTGAAAAGTGAAAAATCCCTAATATTTCAAATCAGAATTTTTCGCTAATTTTGGTAACAACTTCCCAAAAACTAGTAGAAATCCAACTTTTGGGCTAATTGCAAGGGATTTATGCAATAAAAGAAATTTGGACCTGGTGGGCCGGATACGGTAAAAAAAATTGGACCGCAAAGGGTTAATTCTGCTTTCCCAACGAGTATCAGATTGTGACTTTATGGACAGCTCCACATGTTTCTTCAAAATTTCCCAACGCTGAGCAGAGGAAGAAAACAGCACATACAACCTTGTAAGTACTCCAAAAAATGTCAATGCTTCCGTCGATCAATTAGCACTGTCAACAACAACTAAGTTAAGGGTATGGTTTGCACAGGGCACGTAAACAGCTTTGGGATTGATGTCTAGCATTCTTGCTTGGACCCCAGAATGTTTTCCTTTCATGTTAGCACCATTATCATATGACTGACCTCGACAATCAGACAATTCGAGTTGCAGTTCGGTCGCTTTTTCTAAGAAAGCGTCCAACAAGCCTTTCCCAGTACTGTCACTTATTCTCAAGTAGCCAAAAAATGTTTCTTTAACAACAGCAGCTTCTTCATTACATAGTACATAACGGAGAATGACAGACATTTGTTCATGATGTGACATATCTGGAGTGCAGTCCAAAATTATAGAAAAATATTTTGCCAATTTCAATTGCTGTAAATTTTCTTTTTCAACTTCTGTCGCTAGCAATTCAATTAGTTCATTTTGTATGGTAGGACTCAAATAGTGATCTTTAGTGTTTTTATTCTTGATTCTGTCTTGAAGCTCTTTTAGGATCGGATCTCTTCTTGCCAAAAGCTCAAATATACCCAGAAAATTTCAATTGTGAGGAGATCCTAAAACTTCTTCAGATCCTCTAAAAGCAAGATTCCTTTCCGATAGAAACAAGGCAATGTCGATAAGTCTCTCTAAAACATTTCTCCAAAAACGTCTTTCATTGAAAAAAATATTCATCTCGCGTTTGTCGATAGTTGATAAATTTCTTATCCCTTCAGCTAGCAACATCCATTGACTGCAGCATTCTTGGTGGGAAATGCCGTTTTCATGGTCTTTCAGTTTTTTCGAAAAACTCTCCCATGTATTTATACCACTACAAAAGGGGCTTAGTGTTTTTCCAAATAGCTTACAACAAAAGCAAAAAACTTGATCTGATTCCCCAGAATAAACTAGCCACGACCGTGAAACACTTTCACCATTAGGTAACACACGTTTATAATGGTTAGAGGAAAAACGCCGCCTTGGAGTTGTGTTATTATATGGAAAATTCATTATTAGTTGATGTGGTCCACGCTTTACTATATCACATCGTTGAGCATCAGAAATACTTTCAGGCCATTTACATGGGTCATCAGGGATAGGGGTAAATTGAGATTCAGTTATTTTTGATATTGAAGGTTGCGTATTGGCAGGTAAATCACAACTTACATTTTCTGGAAATTCACAATCACTTTGATGCTGATCGTCATAGTCTTCTTTTTCTTGTACACTATAGTTTTCTTCATCCCTCTCGGTACTATTGCCAGGTCTACTCTGCTCAGTAATCTTGAAAAAATCTGTCATCTTGGGCAATTTCGCTACAGTATCTCGAGCAGTGGCTGCTTCTTTTCTCTTTTGAGCACCACTTTTTGAACGTTTCATTCTATACAATGTCAATAAAATACTTTATCTGCACTCTGCAGTGTATATATATTGTCCCGGTATTTATAGCCAAACAGAATTCCAGACCATTCTATGATTGTTGCGTAACAACGGCATTGTTACGTCAATCGAATATTCAAGATTCTACCAGAAAATCAATCGAAATATTCTAGATTCTGCGAGATAAAATGACGTTGCATTCACTTATGATGTCACAAGCCAATTTCTTCCTACAGTTTAAATCGGTTGTAAACAATTCTGCTGAACTGAAAGTAGTCACGTAGCCAAAAAGCAATTTCAGACTAACTTGGGCCCCCAAAGTTGGCCTGGGCCCCCCCAATTGGGGGGTTTGGGGGGCGGCTGCTACGTCTCTGCAGATTTTTGTGTTGATCTAGAAAAGAGGTGAACCCATGCAATTTCAGCCGAGGCTTCAAAATTGGCCCACATCTTGGCCTGGGACATGTTATGTATTCGTCACATGTTAAAATACTTTAGGGATGTGAGAACATATAAAGATATTTTACCGGTGCAGGCTGTTACAAAGGTTGAGAACCACTGCTCTAATGAGAAGGTTGTTGGCAGGAAAGGCATCTGCCATGTCATAAAAATGCAGGTATCTGCTGTGGCGACCCATAATCAGGAATAAGCGAAAAAAAAGAAAAAGATTGCTCTCATGCTTAAAAGTGGCAAAATACCGCCACAATAACAAAAAATTATTAGCTATGACATCATTAGTGACGTCATAGTCGTGACGTCAAGTTAATATTTGCATTTTCAGAAAAATAAAACATACTGAACAAATCATTACCAGAGTGTTTTGTTTTAACTCCAGTAGGTAAAACGTGAGAGACGACTGAATTTATCCACCCCAAAGTGCTTAAATTGATTACTCACTGTAGATCGACCAGCGAAAAGAAAGCTACGCACTTTAAAGTGTTAATGAATTCGGAATGGTTGGAATGATCTGAAGGTAAAATGCTACGCATATTGCCAGGGGCTGAGCTAATTTTATGAATTCGGAATGATCCGACAGCAAAATGCTACGCATATTGCTAGACGCTCAGTTGATTTAATGAATTTCGAATGATTTGAAGTTGATATGCTACGTATATTGCTAGGTACTGAGCTAATTTTATGAATTCGGAATGATCTAATAGCAAAATGCTACGCATACTTCCAGGTGCTGAACTAACCTTATGAATTTGGAATGATCCGAATTTTATATATTCGGAATGATCCAATACGACATTTCAGAAAGAGAAAATTTTTATATTTATGAAATGTTTATTAATGTGTGAAATCTGACGCATGTTAATAGTTTGACTAATCAAAAAGCTTGCCGTTAGCCATTGACTAGATAGTGAAGCAGCCAATCAAAGCCAAAGGTAGACGATTTGTTCGATATGGCAACACTGAAAACAAAACAGTTTTTTGTTGCTGAATCAACGTTAGTGATTATAATGTACTTTTTGTGCAGCAATAGTAAGTAGCAGACAAAGAACCTTTTTTTGGTATGCAGGAGCTGTGATACCATTTTCTGCATGATGTGCAAAGCAGATGCTTTACTGTGGGTTTATTTCCTGGGCAATTAACTGCATCACAAACTGTCCACTTTTGAGAGAAATATTCTGTATTTTGCAATTGATACCACTCTGAAATTGATTGCTCAACGGCGTGGATTTCTGAGATTTCTTCAAACCATACAACACCGACTGCAATTTTGGCAAGTTGTATTTTGTCTCGAGATTTAGTTAAACTAGGAAGAACGTTAATGTCGCTTCTTGAAATTAAACTTTTCACCCAGTTTCTCGCTTTATGTGACGGTAGCATAGTTGGAATCGCAAGGTTGTTTGCCTTGCAGTACATGTTTGTAATAACGTGTACACCACAGTCGTATTGATTTTGTTGTTGTGGCACATCTGAGCAGCAAATAAATGTCCATTCATCTTCGTTGGTCGACAAAGATGCTAAAACGTAAGTTGCTTTTACAATACGAAAAATGCGCTCAAAGTATGTCTTCAAACTTCAGTGAGACACTGAACTCAACGAATCTACGGAAAAATGTTTACAATTATTTTGATGTTTACAATTAGCATATACCAGTGAGCACCAGGATTTACAATAAATACAAAATTATCCAAATTGAGTGCCTCATTATTACATGCATAAGCGGCAATACGGTCCTAAAAACCCTTGGCTGCGTATGTAATAAAAAACGTATCCCAAAATAAAAATATTTCATTACATATTGCCGTAGACAAAATGCGTCGAATGGCTTTTTCAACAACTTCATCGGTTAACCAATTTGTGTCCGACAAACAAAATAACTTATTCTCCAGTTTTCTCTTCAGATCACAAGTTTGAATAGAAATTTTCTGAATAAGTGTATAATAAACTTCTTTGTGAAAAACTTTTAAAGTTTTGATAGCTCTCGATTTGTTAGCATCAATTTTTTGTAAGATTTATGTACTCAAATTTATAACTAACGAAAATAAGCATGCTAGAAGAGAAATAGATGAACAAACCAGTCACGGTTGCAAGTTTGCAGTCTTGGCATCGATTCACCGAAGTTAATATAAAAACTTAGCATACAACCCAGCAGCACTGAGATGGAATAATTAGATGACAGTTCAAGCTAGTTGTTCAAAAAAAGCCTTCAGACAAGTAGTTTATCATAGGAACTTTAGTACAAGGTACACAGGGTATAAGCTATTGTATAACCGGGCGTTAGCTTAGGCTAGAAGCTATAGCCTAGCTGCTAGTAATCAAATATATAGCCGGCAAGCCGGTTTACTAAGCTACTATACCAGTATTTAGCCTAGGATACCGGTATCAGATTGATGAGGTACCAGATTGAAATAAGTTCCCTACCAAATCTAAAGATATTTTTCTTTGCAAGTTGTAAGCGCAAGAAACAGGTTGTTTACATGCTTAAAGGGGCTGCAGAATTTTTAAAACAAGCGTTAGGCTTATTTAAAACCTAATCAGCATAGAAGTGCATACGGAAAATATTTTCGTTCTTCACTAAATAAAGATAATAATAAGGTTATAGCCAGTTGCCATTTGATGAGCCGCTTGGCGAAATAGCTGTAGTGGTTTTATTATTTTATCCTGACTTGTAGTGTTTTCAATTATATACGTATAGCTCTAACCTTGGATATTGATTTGGATATTTAATAAATGACTAGTTGTTATAATGACTAACTTGTTTTTATGTTAGCACCTAAATATTGTGTCACAAAAACAGCCATTGTTAAAAATATTTTCTTCTGCACCGTAACTTTTTGGACACCCTGTATTTTTAAAGGCTGTTTGGTAAATCGTTTTTTGCAAAGGGCGGAATTGGGGTCGCGCGTATTTGGCTTCGCCTCCTCAACCCTGTTTCATGCACAAGTTACATACAACATCATAATTCATGTACAAACTTCAATCTGAAGATAGTGTTGCTTTAGCAGCCTATAGTTGACTAAACTAAAAGAACAAGCGTATTGACAGGTCATCAAAATGCAAAATTGTAGGTTTAGCTTAGTAGGTTTAGTTCATTATTTTCTTCATAATTGAATAAGTGTGAATAAAACAGTATTTGAATAAGCTTAATTACCAAATTGGTGTAATGTAAGACAATATGAGTCCTTCGCACAAGAATAATGTACTCTTGGGTTGCTTTTAAGTTAATAGTGATGCTAGTGACCACTTTACTGTGGTATCAAAACGGGTTTGGGCCTAAACGAGTTTTGTGTGATTGCTTTCGCTGCCGTGCTCTGGCAAAACAACAGTCTACTATGCTAATATTTTTTAAAAAAAGCTGACGGAGCAAGTGCCTGATTCTTTTGATCTTGATTCGTTGCATTCTTTTCAGAATGCTCGTTAAGTACGCTTGTGGCTACTGCTTACAGTCCCTCATCTTCAATGAAATACCTCAAAGATTCTAGGCACATAGCACATCTTTCGATTCCTTTTTCATAGGTTTGTTG
Organism: Trididemnum clinides; assembly: GCA_963675345.1. Taxonomy (NCBI): domain Eukaryota; kingdom Metazoa; phylum Chordata; class Ascidiacea; order Aplousobranchia; family Didemnidae; genus Trididemnum; species Trididemnum clinides. The sequence continues at coordinate 2,831,600 of OY776305.1, read as the reverse complement.
GGAGTTATCATAAAATGCCACTGTACCGATTTCTTAAAGCTAATGCTGGCTGCCCCAATTGCTTTTTTTCAGCGGCAGGAAACTACGTGGTTGTAATTAATTGGTTGTGTGTGTGTTTTGTTTTGACGTTTTTTGTGATATGGACTAATGGAGTCCGAGATAAACAAAGTTTAGTGTTAAACTGCAACACTGAGAAGACGCAGAAAACTACCGAAGGCCTAGATACACCAATATAAAGAAAATCTAAGTATTTAATGGTGAAATGTGGCAAAACCCACAGGTTGGAAGGCGAAGCCCTGCATAAGCTGATACAAGCAAAAAAGCTTGTTCCACCAAAAAAAGTTTCAACTGTCTAGGTTTGAAATTGCGTCCCCCCTTTGAAATTTCTGGATGCGCCCCTGATTTACAGTACAAGAAACGCTTATTCCTAGATGTTTGGTTTTAACACAAACCTAAGATAATATTTTAGATAAGTATTCAGCTTTGTAGTCAAAAGAAAAATTCACAAACACGAGTTTTTCTTCTAAATACACCAAACAAAAGACAATAGCTATTACCGCAGCTTACTCAAACCTGGCGTCAGGGCATGATCAAAAACATAAATAGCAAGAAGCAAGCCAATACGTTACATGCTGACCAACCTCAAAGATTGTTTGGAGCGACAATACGGAAATTTAACTTGTGTATTGCAGTCGTTCTACATTCTAGTATGGACATCTCCTTTCGATAACAAAGAAGATGAGTGATGGAAAATGTATCTCCAAAACAACCCTCAAGATTGTGGACGATGTGACATTGGTTTTGATAGAAGCAAGGTAAAGTTGGTACTCGAAGTCGTGTGTATTAGAGTGGTACGATAATCCATCCCCAAGCGTGTAGTCTAAAAAAACTTAACAAACCTGCCCAATTAAGTAAGTGTTTTGAAGTGAGTTCTTCCGAGATCATTGCGCAGCATGGTTATGTTTACATAGGCCAGTCACTTGACATCGTCTGAATGTTGACGATGTGAGTTGAACTACTGTTTTCTGGCTGGTTGTGTAACTAAGTTTCGCTTGACATCGATCTGCTTCACCAGCTAACCCAATAAGCGTACCCAGGCTTGGTGAGCGTATTACAACAAAATAATCTCCCGTACGCCTGTAGAAAGTGGGCGTAGATACAAGCCGTTGCAATCATTTTGTTTTTGAAGGCTCGAGAACCATCCACAAAATCAATCATTTTTCATCTGAACCAATTTTCTATCAATGATTTGAAAGTCGGCAGGTAAGATGAGTAGTAAGTGCTCGATAATAGTATGTTTCTTACAAAAACCAACTTGTGTTTAGACCCATATCGTAGTTACCAGTACCGTATGGTAAAATGCTACTACAAATAATGCAACTAACAAGGAGCTTTAGAATACAAAAACGCAGATCTCATGACGGTTTGAAGTCACAACTTCTTTAATGAAAGAAAGTGCTTTAACACTTACTGGCAAAAATTTATAACGACAGCTCATTGCAATGAACCAGCCACTCGCAAGCAGGATGTGGCGAGTACAGGGCTTGCATTGCTTCTTGGCTCTCTGTAAACGGGTGGCATAACACCTACCGGACTCTTGTTTCATTCTCTCGCCTCCCGGATTGACCAGCTTGCTCGATCTACTGACGAAGCTACAAAGTCGATTTACAAGTGTGCCAAAATACATTGCTCTGAATAATAGCCTCACACGCCAGAAGAATCGATTCTGTGTGTTCTTTGACTTAGACACTTTAAAGCAATTACCTTACTTGATTGCAGGCTTGTAGTAGAAATGCACTGTGACAGCAGTACTGGTTACGCCGAAGCAGATCTGAACGCAGCGATGTTCCTCATTCAACTTAAAGATTTCTTATGATCAGACGATACAAATGTTTAATTTTGATATTATATAACAAACCTCATTTATATTCAACTTTGGTTGTTTGTGAGAACCAGACAAGCAAATCGTCTTCTATACAACCAGTGTAGCAAATAAACAATTGCTCCAATCCTAACCTATACCATTATATTGCCTTTAAATTTCGATTTGCACACATTTATGCTTGGGAGTTTATTCTCTGTTTCCTTGTGTTAAGGAAGACTGGGCCTCCATGACTGGTAAACTGCTTGTCCCCGCCATCAGTCTTCCACGTAAACGGGGAAGAAGTCTGTCAACTGCAGTTGCAAGGAATTATCTAGTGAGCTTGCCAGTACTTCTCCACATTTGATCGCCAAGCTGGAAAGCTGTGAATATCATATGTAAGAAGTTTTTGTTATGGCTTGGTTGAGGTTTGAATGAACAACATAGAACCAATCTTCGCAAGCTCCTCGGCCTGCAACACTCTATTAAAATGAACCAGTTATTCCAGGTTTCATTTTATCAAAAGATCTCTTGTGATTTAGGAGAAGTGATCAGTATTACGTGTGGTGAAATCTAGAGTCTTCTCCAAGTTTACGTGTACTTCGAAGCCTAGTCCTTACTCCGTATGACAATCTCTTTAATTTAACAATGACGCATAGGTAGGTAGATGAGGATAAATATTATTTGCCAGCGATCTATGATCTATGAGAAACGTTTTCCGTTATTCACAGTCTATAGATCAGGATGCAATTTTATTGTCGGTCGCACAAAAGACTTAAAACTGGTATTCACAGATCTCTTTCCAGACATGTACTAAATTTACTCATTCACAATTGAACTACGTCCTGGTGCTCAGACCATTACCAATAGAAGTTGACAAAAACTGCATTAAATTTTTCACTCGTGGTTGCCAGCATTTGTATTTTACCACAAACATTGCAATTAAAAAAAATTTTTGGTAAAGCACTTTGTTAAGGTTTCCAAAACGTTTATGCAGTTAACTTTCTAAGATTTTTGGAAATTGCTATGAGTAATCATTCGCCGAAAAGTTATGAACTTGAAACAGAGCTACGTGCATGCAAGCAATAGGAAATTTTTGCCACATATCTACTAATTGATTAGATATCTGTGCGGCGGCGCATCGGTAAGCGACCACTTACGCAAATCCTGAAATCTGTGCGGCGGCGCATCGGTAAGCGACCACTTGCGAGTAAAGCAGTCTTGTAAGCAGGATATCCTTGCAATGAGGTCGAGCGGATACAAATTTCGTTTTATTGTGAAAGAGATCGAATAGTCACGCATTCAAATCTTACCATGTCTCGGTTGTTGTTCTCTTGGAAAAAGCACTTTACGATGATTTTTTTCTGCCTGGCACATTCAAACAAGTGAATGTAATATTAAGCAAATCAAGCGGAATGTTGGAAAATCAAACCACAGAAGCAAATCTGGACATTTGCCTTGAGCTCACGGGAACCAATGATAGACGTCGAGTTTTTAGCATAAAAAATTCATAAATACTATATAATTATGACAAAATTTAGTAAATAAATTTCTCGCTCAAAATGCGTTTACCAGTTTGCGCTAAATAAAGCCAATAAAACACTCTTAGGCGCTCTTGCACACCGTGCAAGTAACAACATTCAAGATCTAAAACTTCAATGTTATTGTAGGAGAGATTCCGACATCTATTTTCCCTACAACACTTCAGCCAGTGTTTTGCTTCAGTTGGTCAGCGAAGGGAGCGGAAACCCAGCGCAAGATGTCGAGAACTTGTTGGCTCAAAAGAGCCGCCTTGCGATTTGGATTGTGTCGAATTGCAAAATAACAGCTGGAGCTAGAGTGCGCAGAGCCTTTGTGGACTCTCTCATAGCAGCCGGTCTCTCTGTGGACCTTAGAGGACGCTGCTTCCCAAAAAATGGAGCAGTCAAGAACCAGAAAATTATAAAACACTACAAGTTTTACCTTTCGTTTGAAAACAGCTTCCACTGCAGAGACTACATCACGGAAAAAGTTTTCTATAACGGCTTCTTGATGGGAGCAGTGCCGGTTGTGTGGGGGGCTACAAAATCTGATTATGAGGCTGTGGTGCCCCCTCATTCTGTGATCTACGCAGAAGATTTTAAAAGCCCTCAACAACTTGTTGAATATTTGAATTATTTGAATCATAACAACACTGCATATCGAGAATATTTCAACTGGAGGATAATGGAAGTTAAAGAAATGCCGAACTATGGCAGAACCACCCATTACTGCCAGCTGTATCGGGTTTTACATGGGATTAACATTGATAATGTTTATAATCCAAACTACGCACAAATTACCAGCTCCATTCCGTTGATAGGATACCCGAACCATCCTAGAGTAGTGCGATCTCTACAAGATTGGTATTATGGTTCCGATAATAGAGAATGTTTACCTAATTATTAACAAGCTATTGATAGTAGCCAATTTATTAACGATGGAGCTTCCAGTACTTCCAAATTGTAAAAAAGTACACCCTTAAAAAATCTTAAAACGCTTTTATAAAACTGCGTCACTTTCTTACCACGTCGTATAAAGTTACCGAGGAGAAAATGCAGACAAAGCACTTTTATTGACTTTGACAGGCGGGCTATAGTCAATCAAAATTAGCTCTCTCCCAACAAAAAGGGGAATGGATCAGAGTAGCTTGTGTTTTACCTTACGCCACAAAACAATCCATTTAAACTATATATCATTTGAATCAGGAAGAACCAGCCTTTTTAAAGATACGCAATATCAAGTGGTAATTGGCAAAGAGTTATTATGTAACGATTGATGAAAAGGGTAGATGCAGTAGCTTTCAGGGCTCCCCAAAACTCCAAAAGTTTGGCTTCAGGGCTTCAAAAAATTGAAAATAGGACAAAAAGTTTGTCCTTTGGCAATTTTTAACTATTTTAACTCGAAAGCATGATCCTTTTACATCATTTAGCGGTCATTTTCCAAAAAATCATCTACACACGAGCCCGATAGTACGTTTTGAACTTGCGGTAACATTGGTTTCTTCAAACAAAAAAGAAGGGGGTAAAGATGGTTTTGCTTTATTTTGAGTCACAAAATATTGGTTTTACAATACACATCACGCAAATTGAGATAAAATTTCCTTTCCAAAAATGTATTGCACAACGTAATTTGATTTAATCTTGTCTTTATTTTGATAAATCAAAAGCACAGTTCCAATACACATTTTTTCGTTGTGGCCCAAAAAATCTTAAAATATCTGTAATTTCGGGTCTCATAAAAGTAAAATTTTTAGAAAAACTAAGTAATTTGGTACATTTTGACTATTTTTTCTAGAAAGCATAACTTTTCAGCATAAGGTGTCCAAATTTTCGAAAAAATAAATCAAAAAATGAAGTCTATAGAATTTTTTAAAGCTACGTTACCCTATTTTAAAAGTGATTTACTCCCCGAAAAAGTAGGGGGTTAATTTACATACATCATATTCTTGGACAAAAACATTTTTTTGGAAGTCAGCATATTCTAAATCACAATGAAATTTTTTTGTCATCGATTTAACATGATCGATATATTAGCCAATGATCTAAAAGCATTGAATGATAAATGTGAAGATAATTAATCGTTTTTTATGCAAATTAGCCTTATTTTGCATCTGATACAAAGGATGTGAAGACTGCTTCGCGGGAACGAAAGAGCAATTCTTAACCTTCCGTGAGAAATATCGGTAAAGATGCCGATTGATATGTAATCATAATTAATCATCTTACAACATGTCAAGTTTGTTCGTAAATCATTACTCATCTGTTTACTTTTGAATGGATTGTTATATATCGTTGAAATTGCTAATTCTTGAGGATTTCAAATACACCCAGCAAGAAAAAAAATTTAATATGCGAATTTATTATGCTTCGATAATTATGCTGCTGTTCTCGCAACAAGGTCGCAAGCATTGTGATGTCATTTAAGATTTCAACGTAACAGCACTTTTTTAAATGTTTTAAGAAAGAAAAAACAAACAAGCTTAAAAACATCTAAACAAATAATCGTTTGTTGCACCTTGATACACCGTAAGATGATACAGAATCACTTTTAGTAAAAATTAGCGTTTCTAAAAACGCAATTAATAACAGAAGCAGGTTGTGCATAGCCACTATACGTCTCCCAAGTTTATCCAGTCCGCGTCAACGTCTTATTTCCCCTGTTTTCACCGTAGGCGTTTTTAAACAAAACAGACTTTTTTTTATTTGCCATTTTTATCCTCCATTCACGAGAAAGCGAATTGTATCGCTATGTTTTAGACGGAACGTCCGGACTGGCTGGGGAGCTGCCATTTCCGAAGTATCTGGGCCACCTGTCTTCCACTTAAAGGTGGAGGCGTCCTGTTAAATGCCTTGCCCAAGGACACAACAAGCGAACTTGCCGGCTTGTTCTCCATCACCTTCCATAAATGCCGAGCGCCAAGCAGGGAAGCTATAGATACCGTTTTTTAAAGTCATTTGGTATGACTCGACAAGGGGATTGAACCCTAAGTCTACCGAGTGCGAAGCGAACGCTCTAATCACTACGCCATCGCGTCGGTTATTTGTCTGTTAAATTCAACCAGCCCACCCAACTTACGTTTCTGAGAGTAGCGACGGTAAGTTGATACATATGAAGGCATCGCCCTTGTGACCCTAAATCCGATCGTCGTGCCAATACGCGAATTATGAGTGCTCTTTCAAACTCCCAGTCATTTCACAAATGCTATTTGTTTTTTGGGATAGGTTTATACAGGGGAACAAAGTGAAAGTTGGGGGTTGGGTGCCTCATTTGTATTTTTTCACGATTACAACATTAAGTTATTTGATGGACGTTCATTTCACGATTAGGTGCAATTTCCCTTCGCAATGCTATTTGTGAACCTAAAGAGGTTGCACCTATGTTTCTTGGTCTCGGAACACAGCAACAGGTACTATAACTCAGTGGCGGATCGAAGGCGGTTGAGGAGGAGGCATCCCTAACACCAGCCTCTCTTAGACTTGGTTTTGTGAACTTATATGTTTGTATTTGCCTCGAGAAAAAATTTTGTTTAAAAATTGGCTTTTAAAACAGTCGATTTTCAAACTATTTCCAATGATTTAAACATCTTACGCTCCCTACAAAAGTTTATGGATCCACTACTGCTATACCTATCACATCCAATCATCCGGTTGACCTGACGATCCACTTTCAAGAAAAGCATTTCATCCTCAGCAACGATTGCATACTTGGTGACCATGATTTTACGCAGCAGTGTAAAGCTGACTTATTTTTTCTGTTGATTTCCACTCAAACTTTTAATTTTACAAATTGTGCCCATACTGTGTATAGACCTCGTGGCTAATAAATGAAGACCATGCTCACTTACAGTAAATAATTTCACAAACTTTCGTGCGTTCATTTGATTAAGTGCTTATAGGAGCATTGATTTTAAGTTGCAAAAGGACGCCGCAGTGATAAATATATTTACAGGAATTAAGCTATGAAATAATTGGCCTAGAACTTTTAACTTTTTGGTAATTTAGGCGCAGTTGTAAAACTTAAAAATTTAGCTGCGCATATGTTCCTTGCTTCCGGCATAACCGCATCCGGGGGAAAGCGAACTGATCCAGAGTCCAGATTCTATAGTTGTGTTCTTACAGTAAGTTAGTTTATGGATAACCTGTTGGCCAGATTTTTGTGCCACAAAAGAGAATATTTTTTTTAATTCAACAAGATTTCACATCAAAACTCGGCTTTTTGCTTCACTTTGCTGCGCTTGATAATAATGGCTAAAAGGGTTAAGAGTACGCAGACGTGCGACATGACTGTACAACAAAAAGTTCTAACGTGGAGTTAAAGTATACAGTTCAGTTATTACAAATTTCGCACTAGCCGTTTCATTATTAAAAAATCAGATTTAAAATAATATGGTAATACTGCAATGTATCATCGTACAGGTTAGCCCAAAAATCACGCACCATAAGCATTACATGTTTCAATTACAATTTATACTAGAATGTAATTACAAAATGTTTTGGATGCGATTTCAGTTTACGTTAAAACACAATTGTAAACGATCATTCAAGATGCAAAGAGTGTTAAAAACTACACCGTTTCAATAACATGGCGCACATGTACAATTCCTGATTTAGTTTAGCGTGACTGAAGATAAAGATGCCTGTGATTAAATTCAGCAGCAACATTTTATTGGATGCATCCTTCTCTATCATATAAGACATCAATGTCGTTGCTCTCTTCAGTAGTTATTATTTTTGATCTAAGGTTATATATTTATCTAATGCTACCCGGGTCTGGTCGTCGCCCGTAGGTCCTTATCAGTAACGCCGGGGTTAAGTAAATTGATTCAGCCGGCTGAGCTGGCTCCACTCATCGGGCACTTGTGTGAAGGCATGGAATCTGATCCAAAAACTAAACAACAATCCTGCCATACCAAAACATCAACACTACCCACTCACCGCTAATCAAGTTGCACATCAGCTCATAGTTAATTGGAAAACAAGAGAAAAGAAAGCTCCTAGAGTGAAATTTAGAAAAAACAAAAAAACAAAACATGAAACCAAATCTAACATCACCATTTACAGCTCAAAAGTTCTCTAATGGCATTGCTGCTCTCAAGAATGGCCAAGCGATTGGCTTCAATGCCATCTTTACGGAAGAGCTAAAACATTTCGGCCAGCAAGCTAAAAAATGGTTGCTTGAATTGTTTAATCGATTCGTGGAAACCAATTGTATTCCCAAGATCTGGCGGAAATCATGCGTTATCGCTCTCCTAAAACCAGGCAAGGATCTTTCATTGCCTAAGAGCTTCAGATCGATCTCCCTACTGTGCCACCCGTTTAAGCTGTTTGAAAGGCTATTGCTTGGAAGGCTTACCCCAGTTTTGGAAACAAAGATGATTCCACAACAGGCTGGCTTTCGTGAAGGTAAATCGACAAGTGGCCAATTGCTTAACCTCACGCAGCATATTGAAGATGGTTTCGAAAAGAAATTAGTGACAGGTGCTGTTTTCGTCGACCTATTTGCTACATACGATACAGTGAATCATCGTATCTTGATGACTAAATTCTACCAGATGACCCATGATAAAACAATGACCACACTCCTTGGTACTCTCTTCAAGAACATGATGTTTTATGTGGTTCTGAATCAGAGGTTCTGAATCGCCCTAGGACACAACAAGCAAGCTTGCTGGCTTGTTCTTCACGCTATCGCTTACGTGCTAAGCGTCAAGCAGAGAAGCTGTGAATACCGTTTTTTAAAGTCTATTGGTATGACTCGACTCGGGAAATGAGCCCCAAGTCTACCAACTGCGAAGCGGACGCTCAAACCACTACGCCATCGCGCCGGTATAATCTCTCGCGAGCACGTACCGAACAACCGCATCGGGTCTCAGAGGTGAGAAGCCACTGGCCGATAAAATGTTGGTGCGATTTATCATATCGGAGAACAACGTAGCGATTGCGTTGCTTTGGGACTCGTCTTTCTTTTAGACAAAGTTGTCTTTATATAGCTTCTCATTGCTACTGTTTTTTCGTGACTTCTCCGCAAACGCTCTTTCAGATTTGTTGTCGTAAGATGCTCTCTGATAGTTTGTAATTATTGGAAGGCTTTGCACTTTTGAGAAGATGATATCTCCATTGTGGATTTGGCACTAGCGGCAACTACTTTTGAAAAAATTCGCGCAGATTCCGCTATCGCCATTTTACAAAAAACATAACGCCCGCCACTGTGCCATTATTTCACGACAACGATATCGGCGATAATGCGAAAGCTAACCCATCAAAGCGGCGGTAATAGCGCCTGCTAGTGTTCATCACTAAATATTTTTCACTAAACGTAATACGAACAAAACCACCGTTGTTATTGTTACCCGACCCCTTCCGAGGGATGGGAGCATGGCGGAAGACCTTGGAGCCCCAGAAGCCGGGCAACTTTTCAAGGCCTGGACCAGAGTTCGAAAAGAAACAGAGAGTCGCCAAAGAGTGAGCGGTACAAAGAGTCCGTAGCTGGATAGTGCAGAATAAGATGAGAAGTGTCCTAGGCCGAGTGTCCGCAGGCGCTGCAGAAAGGATTCTCGATTCTGCCAATATTGGAGAGATAAGAGCCTAACAATAGGTTGTATCCGTTGCAGCGTAGACGAGAGGGCCCACAGCGAGCGTGACGAGGGAGCACAAGCTTCTCGGTGGAAATGGAGGAAACCTGCGTGTCGCAGAATTTCAATAAGACAGTACGGCTCTAGTCCGAGAAAAGACAAGAGTGGATACGAGAGTTAAAAGGAGAAAGACTGCAAGAGATATGGTACAGAATTTTTCTGTCTCCTTTGTGATTTCTATTATTTTTTTAGTTTTAGTATTTGAAAAAACGAATAGATCCCACAAGTATGACGGTCAAGATAATACTTCTGACATTTTGCACCGTTTGTGGAAGCCTGTATCCTCTTGCTATAAATACATCTCTCAGTTGCTTGCTGGTAGCAATTATGTAAAAAGGTATTCAGACCACAGCTGCTCGCTCAGCAACAACTTTTTTCATCGATAATTTGGTTGGTTTAAAAAAGTCAATCGCGCTTGTATCTGCGAAGCTTCTGACTGGGTTTGCCCAATTAGAAACTCGCTGTTTTGCTTTCTTTCTTCGACAAGATTTTTATGTTTCAGATGCAAGTGGTTTCTCAGCTTCTGTAGATCCATCTTTACAAGAAATCTTGCTTTCACAAATTTTATATTTTGCCCTCTCGCATTTCTTGATTGGGAAAAATAATAGCCTCATCCAGGGTTCTCTCTTTAAAAACGTTTGAATTTCATTTCAATTGCTCTGAAATTCAGTCAGTTCAAAATACTATTAAAATAATTATTACGTGTGGTTTGCGTCTTTTTGTGACGTGATGGTAAAGTTTACTCTGGCACTTTACGACTGGTTCAAAATATAAGACAAAGAAGTTTGGGCAAACGTTTTGTTCCCCTCAAGAGGAAATCAATTGTCTCTTCAATTTCTGCAAATTACCTGCGGGGTTTAGTAGAACTTAGGTTGCCGGTATCTGAAAACAAAAATATTTGAATTTACTATACAAGGGTAAAACCAAACAGTAACGTTACTTTTTTAGTCAGTTAACCGACACAATTATATCCGGATATCGGAGAGCAAAGAGCGCATGATACAGTAAATTGTTTAACGAATAATCCCACCCTAGATTATACAAAAGTAGCAGATACAATCTTTCTTCCGAAATGTATGCCTAAAGACGTTTTTGTAGCCTATAGCCTATGTATCGCACAGGATTTTTAGATTACTTTTAGGCAACACACTTTGCTAAATATCAACGAAACCGAGTCCTGTTTAGTGACGATAAATAAATCATCGAATTTAGAAGCGATCAGCCTCGACCTGGCTCAGATGAAAATTGTTTTCGAAAAAATGATAATCTCAAGTGGAACTTACTCGATTTTTCTTTGTAGATTCTTTCCTATGCACAGGGCTGGATTAACCTTTAAGCAAAATAAGCACGTGTTTAGGGCATCAGCGGAAGGAGCACCACACAAAGTTTTCATGGTCGAATTATTAACTGGTGTTTTAGTATTTAAGTATCATCCGTGCACGAAATGTTGATAAAACAGGACAAGCTGCACTATTGCTTTATTTTTTTTCCTGCCTTTAGGAAAAAACTTCTCCAGTGCAAATGAAAGTATACGACAATAAACATTCCTATCTGCCTTACTGTTAATTCTGTTTAAAAACTTTTTGTGGTTAATTATGTTTATTTTTGAATGATACGTATATGGGGCAGTCTTAAGTGCTTAGGGCCTGTAAAGAGATTAATCCGGTCCTGCTTTGCACCTTTGTGTGAAACCAGTGACCAGTAGAAGCGCTGCCGCATTTTACGTGGTAGAGTAGGTTATAGCGCCATCTATGGCTGCGGTAGTTGTGCTTCCATACACCGCGATGTGTGTTCAAGAAAACTGTGACCTTAAAAAAAGAACTTTGCAGCAATTTTCTTTGCTTGTTGTTGAAATACACCCTGCGATCAATAGAGGGAGCTCGATTAAAAAGCAGCCTCGTTACAACCCATAAAAGGTTTTTCTGTCATGCAAGCATCAAATACGTGAAACACTCCTTGCAAGAAAAAGTTTTCAAAAATATTTATGCGTGAAGAACAACAATCATTGCATTCAGTTTACAAACGTTCCTGTAGCAGAAATTTGAGATTTTCCAAAACGATCAATTGTTTCAGGAAAGGCCCAATTGCGAAGCTTGTTTGATTGTGAGCTCTTGCTAACCATCATACCGTTCAAACAAGGATGCCAATCTTTTCGAAGTGGCTCTGAAGGTCAAGCAGCAGCAGCCAAACAATAAAACCGCAACGGTATTCGTCCCCTGCTTGAGATCGTATTAATTATCTTTCATATTACAGTCAAAATAGTCATAATCAAGACTTCATGATATTTTCACCTTTCAGTCATTGGATATCTGAAGACAGCTCTAGTCAGAGCGCTCATTTTTTTAAAGCTTTACTCTGCTAGCAGTATTAAGCTTGTAGCTTATAATCCATCGATAGCTTACAATCGATCAATTATAGACTATTAGCCGGCATGTTCAACCATTAGTTATGTGAGGTTAAAAATATAGCTTCAGCTGGCGGCCTGGCTTCAACCCAATCACATTTGTTAACTCTTTGCAATCATTGATAATTGGTGTAAACCAGAATCAGTCTTCCACCAATCTACAGCCTCCAGTTGTCATTAATGAACCAACATGATCACCATTACATGTACAGGAGCTATAGCTTATATTTAGTAAAACATTTCGTTGTGGCTCTAAAAAATGTTTGTACGGTTAAGCTGGCGCAGCTGCATAAATTGATATGTCTTAAATCGGTAAGGGTGATAATATGGCCTGCGGGGGTAAAATTGCACCATTTAGGAGAAACATTTTTCCTATTTTGCTTCAAAATAAGCCTTATAGAGCTACCGGAATCACACCTGAAAATTAGGGAAAAGCAAGAACTTATTTAACTTCTATGAGCATGCCGATTAATGAAGCAAGGAAAAACAAATATAAATCATAATGTGTAGCCAGCGGGGACTTAAGAAAGTTTGAGGCGAAATCAAAATTAATGTCACTGTGTTAAATCTCACCACATGGAACATATTATTGGTATTTTGCTTTATAGAGCTATCGGGATCAAACCAAACATTTGAGGAAAAGCAAGGACACTTTAAACTCCCCAGATTATGTCAAGCAGGGAGAAAAGAACATGCTACATAATCCGTAGCCAGCGAGGACTTGAGAAAGTTTAAGAGGAAATTTAAAAAACAGCGTTATTGTGTGAAATCGCACCACACGAAAGACATTTTTGCCCTATGGCTTTAGAATAGCTTACTAATAGACATGTAATCCCTACTTCCGAACTACGGGAAATGCAAGACTCCCTTGGGTTCGTGTTAGCAATGAACAGAGCACACAGACCTAAGGCATAGCCAGGATCTTAAAATGAGATATTCTACTAGGAAAAGGAGCACAAAAAGTCGTGAACATCTTGTGTGCAGAAAACACATAAACTTTTGGTAATATTTTATACAAGAACCTGATAGGTAAAGCCGGCTGAACCGACACTCTCAATCCCGACATTAGGCCTACTAATAGTGGCTCTTCGGGTGACGCCATCATACATACCATAAAGCAAGAATTTTTTCTTATGCTGATATGCTGCCTATTAAGGTATTTATGTCTATACCAGTGGTTTTCAACCTTTTTCGTGCCGTGGCCCATTTTGTGGGGACACCAATCTTCGCGGCCAACCTTTTCCGTGTGCCGTGGCCCACTTTAAGAGCGTCACATATTTCTGTGGCCCACTTTGATTACGTCGATGATGGTAAAGTTGTTGGGATCAGCGTCAGAACTCATGGTAGCGGAGATGATCTCCAAAAGAGAAAAAAAGGTCATTTCCTCTCCAGTGCCGAAATTGGCCAGTATTGGAGCTGATTTGCAAAGAAAAATAAGGTCAAGGCGCCTCCAATTCACGATTGCTTGTCAGTATGGCTGTTCATATGCACCGGTATTTCTCAACTTCATTCGGCTTGCAAACCCATCATTAAAGTAACCAAACGTCTTTGGCCCACTAGTGGGCTATACTATACACCATTGTAATAAAATCTCAAGTTTAAGAAAAAATCAACATAAAATCGTAACCATAACAATTTGTAAAACTGAATACAGAGAGAGCAGCCGCTGTTGTCGCTATGCCGTAAACAAGACCAATAGCGCAACCAAATTAGGAACTTAATACCACAAATATAAACAAGAAAGCGGCAGCACCAATTGGCAAAATAGGCTTACCATTAAATAGCTTTTTTCCTTAATTGTAAAAGCAAGCACCATTTTGCCGCTACAAGCGGTCTTGATTATGTACAATCCCTGCTCCCTCACAAGTATTAAAATAATTTGTGACAAGATTCTTTGTAAACATTGCCAGTCATTTTTAAGAGAATATAATGATCACATTTTTGTGTACAAGAATTGTGAAAGTGTATAAAATTCATTAACTTTTCGCTACTGCTCACACAAGACGGTGGCTTGTGTTACGTTGTGTCAATGCAGCATTTGTTCGCATTTTTATTTGCATTTACGGTAGAGACGAACCAGCGTTCTCTGATCGTTATTTTGTTAAATGTGATTTACTCGCTTTAAGCAGCCTGCGGCTGCCTTCGCTGTAGTTGGCAGATAATTAATCAAAACTTTGAGATCGTACTGGTGTTGTTTTCTGTTTGTAAAATCATTCTAAAGGTAATTGACGAGTGTGAAAAAGGCTTGTGATCGTCTGTAAAAGAAAACTTTTGTAAACCGAATCGTGTGCGGTCGAACCGAATCGTGTACTGTAGAAACGAATTGTGTGCAATTGAATGAAAATGAATAAATCAAAATAAACCGGAAAAGGACAATATATTCTTATCGAAGTCAGGAATCGCGTTTACAGAGTTTATGTTAACCAGTGGTGAGCAGGCGCACCGAAAGGAATTAACATAAAAGCTTACAAAAGTGGTTTATATCTTCAAGCTTAGCTCTTTCATCGAAATGATGTCAAACCCATCTTCCCCTCGTGGAGACGTTGAGAATGCAGTGCTCCAACTGCAACAACAATTAAACTCAAATTATTTAGCGGCAGAAAAACTAATGTCGCTTAGAAATCCGGACGAGTCAAAATTGCGAGACTTATCTGAGAAGATTGATTCAGCGTATAAGAATTTAACTGAAATTATCGAGCGAGCTCCTACGCATGAAACTTCCAACCTTTTGGAAAGAGCGTCTAAAAACAAAATTGAATTTGACACTTACCTAAGTGAATTTATGCAAAAACAGCCCGTTACATCGAACTATGATGACAAATCGTGCAGCAGCATCGGCAAAAGATCGACTATTGCTACTTCAACTAGTCGAAATCATCTCGTCGAAGCGTAAAATTGCTTGCTGCTGAAGCTGAGTACCGAGCAGCACAATTAAAGGCAAAGCAAGCTGTTGAAAGAACGGAGGAAGAAGCTCGCCTCGCTATGCAAAAATCGCAAATCGCTCGCCGCGAAGCGGAAAGAGAACTGGAAGTAGCCTTGGTAAAATTCAGTGTATGGAAAGAATCAGTTGTCTCAAATCTGCCATCAATTCAACGTCTACATCCGATTCAACCTCGGCTACCTAGTCAACATCTTCCTGCTCCGGAGACTGTACCCACATTCCTAATGACTTCGCCTCACGAAGCTGAACAAAGCCGGACGATTCTGAAGACAGTGACTGCTGGTGAGCACGTATCTAATATTTGTGTGTCAACCATTTGTAATAGTGTAAATGTGAATAACGTAAAGCCCTCTGTTACGTTCAGCACTTTTGCTGTGAAGCCTGTAACTAACAGTGTATCTGAAATGACATTGTTAATGCACCTAACGTAGCATAGCCTCTCTGTTCCAATATTTATTTTTCAAATAAGTCAAAAAATGAACCACTTTACTCTAACTTAAAAGAGTCTTTTTCTTCTGAATTTCAAGGCCCCTATCGGTCTGATTCAGCTTTCGCGCAATCTGCACCTCGGGTCGTACCATGCGTAGATTTACCCTACCTAGGCACTCAGCATTATCCCAGGCCTAATATTTACCCTTCGGGTTTTGCACCATACAATTACCCAAATTATGATGAGTTGTTTTTGCCCCGTCCAGAATTTAGGCGTTTCAACGGAAACCCTTTGGCGTACAGAGCGTTTATATCCAACTTTGAAACACATGTAGAACCACGACTAAATGACACCAAAGAATGCTGTTTTGTTTGTTGCTGCAAGCATTGTGAAAGCAATGTCAGAGACAAGATTGAACATTTCAGTGAAAGGGGCTCCATGGCATACACTTTGGCAAAGGAAAGGCTAAATCAAGAGTACGGGCGACCATGCATTATTGCTGATATTTGCGAGCAAACTCTTTTGCAAGCCCTACAGGTTAAGGCTAATAACCCTGCAGCTCTAAAATCCTACTCTGAGTTACTTGAAAGGATGCACGGTACCTTAGCAAATGTGTGCAAAATGGGAAGCCTTAACTCTCTTGATTCGATGACAAAACTAATGAATAAGCTGCCCTTTGACATGAGACGACGCTAGGTTCGAGAATCAGTCATGGTCGAAGAGCACAGTGGTCACGTAGCTAAGTTTAGCCACCTCGTGAAGTTTGTGAATCGTGAATGCCAAGAAATAAACTCGCTTTTCGGTCGCCGAATTTTCTCCCTAAATTCGGACTCGACCAGTTCAAACAAACCAACAAGGTCTACAAAAGCTTTCTACAATTTCTCTGTCGGCACTAATACCGAAGAAAGCACAAAAGGCTTTATGGTGGGACGCTGTTGGTACTGTGATGACACATGTCATGTTATTCATGATTGTCCAAAGTTTAAGGAACTCACCTTTAAGGAACGTTCCAAGTTTGTGAGGACTAACCGAATGTGCTATAAATGCTTTAGTAGAAAACATAAAACTAATGACTGCAAACGCACCAATAAGTGTAAAGTAAAAGGTTGTAAAGGCACCTTTCATCACACTTAACTGCACAATTACGACTCGACACTTGGCATTTCACAAGCATCTGATGACAACAAACCTTTGGGTAACACAATCTAATTAAAGAATGGAGAGAGTGATAGTAGCACTGGTGGTACCCAAGCAGTCACCTGCAGTCAGGCTTCAGATGGAGTTTACCTTTGCGTAGTTCCCGTGAAGGTGACGCATGGGAACAAAACTGTTATCACATATGCATTTTTAGATCAGGGTTCGACCCACTCCTTTTGTGACAAAAAATTGGTGAACGCCTTTGAGGTTGATGACAACCTACAGAGTATAACCTTGCACAACCTAGGTAATGTAGCAGCCACTCACTTAGGTCACACATTGAATTTGAAATTTTTCTCTCTTGATGATTCTTATGTAGTCGACTTGCCCAAGGTATTTTCTATTGACGATATTCCTGTGCGCCCAAACTTGAAACCTGCTAAATGCGAAATAAAGGAAATGCCACAATTATGTGATTTGGCCTTCCCAAAGGTTGATGGCGCTTCAGTGACTCTACTGATAAGAGCTGATGTTCCTGAATTATTTTGTCCTGCAGCTTTGCGCAAAGGTCGCCAAGGCGAGCCAGTAGCTATCAAAACCCCATTAGGTTGGTCTTTGTTAGGGCCCTCCCTATCGCTTTCGAGCACTCAAAAATGTATCGCCAACTTCGTGAAGCACCGCGACAAAACTGTCGAGCAGCAAATTCAAACTATTTGGTCCGCTGATTTTGAAAAAAGCACCACTGTACTTGAAATGCCCTTTTCTCGTGAAGACCATTTGATGTACAAGTTGCTTCAAGATTCTGTAAAGTTGGTTAATGGTCGTTTTCAGTTGCCTCTACCTTGACGATCAGGAGTTACTAGTTTGCCTAACAATCGAAGTGTAGCCCTTAATCGTCTAATGTGCCTAAAAAGACGCTTCACTAAAAATCCGTCTTTAAAGGAAGGATATGTCAACACCATTGACGAATATTTGTCAAAAGAACATGCATCCAAAGTAAATCTTCCCACAGACAAGCGCAACGATGTCTTTGTGTGGTACCTTCCCCACCACCCAGTCATACATCCTTACAAACCATCTAAGGTGCGTGTAGTGTTTGACTGTGCGGCAAAATGCAAAGGTGTGTGTTTAAATGATGCGTTAATGCAAGGACCCAACCTAACAAATAGCTTAATTGGTGTACTTACTCGGTTCCGCAAGAATCGTGTGGTTCTTGTAGGTGACATTGAGTCAATGTTCCACCAGGTACAAGTGAATCCGAAGGACACTAGCGCATTAAGGTTCTTTTGGTGGTCCGAAGGTAATATGGATAAAGAACCAACGGAATACAACATGAACGTGCACGTGATTGGCGCAACCTCATCTCCAGCTTGTGCGTCCTTTTGTTTGCGTCAAGTAGCACGAGAGTTTGGTCATATGCACCAACCTCTCACATCTGAGATTGTCAAACAACTTCTACGCTGATGGCTGCCTGTTCTCATGTGAATCTGAAACCGAGGCCATAAATCTAGTTCAGGATTTGGTGAAAATGCTATGTAAAGCAGGGTTCCGATTAAGAAAGTGGCTAAGCAACAACAAAGGGGTGCTCGAGGCGATTCCTGAATCGGAGAGAGCAAAGCATCATGGTTGTCACGAATTTGAATCATCTTTAGCGACCAGAGTTTTGGGAGTTCAATGGAAATATCAAACCGACGAATTTGTTTTTGACATTCAAGTTCCGCAAAGACCATTGACTAGACGGGGATTACTATCTGCTGTATCGAGCTTGTTTGATCCTCTCGGTTTCGTTGCTCCCGTCACTCTTTTTGCGAAATTGCTTTTGCAAGACCTTTGCAAACAAGGTCGCAGTTGGGACGAATTGCTGAATGAAGACGAAGCGGACGACTGAAAAAAGTGGTTACGATCTTTGCCACATCTGAACAAGCTACAAATAAAACGTTGCCTCAAACCTAGCAAATTTAAAGCAATCTCTTACGAACTTCATTTCTTCTCTGATGCTTAATTGCGTTGTTATGGCAGCTGCTGTTAGGCTTTACCTACTCGTGACCAAAGAGCTAGATTTGCCAAACTGCAAATGTGCGTTTTGGACGGACTCTACAGTTACCCTCCAATGCATACAAAACAGTACCAAGCGATTTCCTGGTTTTGTGGCCAATCGCCTGGTCATCATATGTGAACACACCTCAACTAATTCCTGGAAATACATTCCATCAATACTAAATCCCGCGTACTTCGCCACAAGAGGTATTTCAGCAGAGTTATTTTTCCATTCTCACGCTTGGCTACAAGGACCTTCATTTCTTTGGAAAACTGATGATTTGTGGCCAGCGGGACCTCCAGTCTTACCTGAAATGCCTTCAGAATTTTGCGTGCCAAAGGTCAGATTTCCAAAACAAACCAGTAGTTTTGTAACAACTACTTTGTCTACCCAAACTATTGATTGTCATCCCTTTAACGAATTAATCAAACAATGTTCTTCCCTATTGAAGTTAAAACGAATAGTGGCATGCTTGCTGAGATTCAAACAAAATGTTCTCGGCTTGATTCGTGGTTCTGTGACTACTAATAGGAACGCATTGCTTTCAGTAACTGAACTTGAAAACGCAGAACTTGAACTTCTAAAACAAGTTCAAAAATCTCACTTTCCCTTTATTGCGTCTTACTCTTCACCTAAAGTAGAATTTCAACGCTTACCACGCTCTATTAAAAGGTTATGCCCAATTATCGTAAATGGCATTCTTCGAGTCGGAGGGCGTCTCGATTTTACCGATTTAGAATATGATTTAAAGCATCCAATTATACTCCCCAACGATTCTCATTTTACTGAACTTCTCATACGCCAGTGTCATAGCCAGTTGGGACATGGCGGACACAGACACACATGGTCGATATTACGACAGCGATATTGGATATTGAAGGGAGGAGCTGCTGTTAAACGAACCATTGACCACTGCATTTATTGTAAAGAACGAAACGCCAGTTTAGGAAAGCAGCTAATGGTAGAATTGCCCTCCGATTGGCTTCAAATTGAACAACCGCCATTTAGTCACGTGGGTATTGATTATTTTGGTCCCTTCAACGTACGCCAAGCTCGCAGTACTGTTAAACGGTACGGGTGCATGTTTTCGTGCTTAGCTCTTAGAGCCATACATATAGAAGTTGCTTACTCTATGTCCACAGACTCATTTCTTTGTGTGTTGCGCAAGTTTATTGCTAGACGTGGAAAACCTCGGCGCATTTTAAGCGACAATGGCGCCAACTTTGTTGGAGCAGCTTGGGTGTTACGAGACTCTTTAGAAGAGTTGAATCAACAGCAAATTCACGATTTCCTTTTGCAAAAAAATATCGAATGGCGTTTCAATCCTCCCACAG
Organism: Trididemnum clinides; assembly: GCA_963675345.1. Taxonomy (NCBI): domain Eukaryota; kingdom Metazoa; phylum Chordata; class Ascidiacea; order Aplousobranchia; family Didemnidae; genus Trididemnum; species Trididemnum clinides. The sequence goes on along the minus strand of OY776305.1, from coordinate 2,811,303 downwards.
CCAGTCACATTGGTGGAGCTTGGGAGAGGATGATACGGTCTATTCGACGTATATTTGGAGCCTTATTAAAGGGCCAAACATTAACTGATGAATTACTTACTACCTAAATGGCGGAGGTTGAAGGAATTATTAACTCCAGGCCTTTAGTTCCAGTGACTATGGATCCTGAGTTTGATGAACCTCTGACATCTAACCATCTCCTGCTTCTTAGAGGTAATCCAAATCTTCCTCCAGGTATTTTTGGCCAGAAAGAATCGTACGGTACTCGTCACTGGGCTTAATCTCAGCAGTTCTGGTCGAGATGGACCAAGGAATTTCTCCCCAATCTTGCCCTTAGACAAAAATGGTTCAAACCTCAGCCTAATATGCAAAAAAATGATGTGGTCTTACTGGTGGACGACACACAGCATAGGTCTAAATGGCATATGGGCTTGATCGTTGACACCTATCCAGACAGGAAAGGAAAGGTCTGCAACGTTCTCGTTAAGGTCAAAGGCAGTTTAATAAAACGACCCGTTCACAAGCTTTGTGTGATCAGCCAAGCAAACGAATTAAACTCGCAAACTTGAAATTGCTTCTCATTTTCTCATTGACTGACGACTTCACCTTTTCCTTTCTAAAAAATGCTCCCTTGTTCTCATTTTGCGTGGGGCTGTGTTACGTTGTGTCAATGCAGCATTTGTTCGCATTTTTATTTGCATTTACGGTAGAGACGAACCAGCGTTCTCTGATCGTTATTTTGTTAAATGTGATTTACTCACTTTAAGCAGCCTGCGGCTGCCTTCGCTGTAGTTGGCAGATAATTAATCAAAACTTTGAGATCGTACTGGTGTTGTTTTCTGTTTGTAAAATCATTCTAAAGATAATTGACGAGTGTGAAAAAGGCTTGTGATCGTCTGTAAAAGAAAACTTTTGTAAACCGAATCGTGTACTGTAGAAACGAATTGTGTGCAATTGAATGAAAATAAATAAATCAAAATAAACCGGAAAAGGACAATATATTCTTATCGAAGTCAGGAATCGCGTTTACAGAGTTTATGTTAATCAGTGGTGAGCAGGCGCACCGAAAGGAATTAACAGCTTGAACCGAAATACTAAACCCGGACATTACTGATGGGGGCCTCTGCAGGGTGACGCCGGCTAGTACATAAATAATTCTGCTAGCAAAACGATAAAAAATGTGTTTTTATCTGCAATTAGCTCAATAACAGATTCAATTTGGAGTGGTATTATGACCGTTTTGTTCATTTTATTGTTATTCTGCTGTGTTGTTTTGACTATACTCGTCTTCAAATATTTCATTCCGATTAGAATTGCTAACATCAAAGATAGGAAAGCCCATGCTCGGAGAGAAAGAATCTTTACTGATGCAGAACTTTTACCAAACAATGACCATCAACTGTAATATTGTATCAATTCAATGTATTTTGTGTAAAGTAAAAATTTGGTGTGTATTATTCATACGTATGTTTTGTTTCATATGCACGAGCAAGGAGACAAACAAATTTCAATGGCGCGATGGTGTAGTGGTGAGAGCGTCCGTATCGCAGTCGGTAGGCGTGGGGTTCATTCCCTAAGTCGAGTCATACCAAAAGACTTTAAAAAATAGTATTTACAGTTTCCCTGCTTGGCGCTTAGCATAAAAAGGGATAGTGTGAAGAACAAGCCCGCAACCTTGCTTGTTGTGTCCTTGGGCAAGGCATTTAACGGGACGCCTCCACCTTTATGTGGCATACAGGTGGCCCACCCGTACTTCACCGGATTGCAATTCTTCTTCTTTCGTTTGAGGGCTCATCGTAGGTTTTTGGCTAGATGTTGAAGCCAGTTCTTTGTATCATCAGTCACGTTAATGAGCAGAGACGTAGCAGCCGCCCCCCAAACCCCCCAACTGGGGGGGCCCAGGCCAACTTTGGGGGCCCAAGCTAGTCTGAAATTGCTTTTTGGCTACGTGACTATTTTCAGTTCAGCAGAATTGTTTACAACCGATTTAAACTGTAGGAAGAAATTGGCTTGTGACATCATAAGTGAATGCAACGTCATTTTATCTCGCAGAATCTAGAATATTTCGATTGATTTTCTGGTAGAATCTTGAATATTCGATTGACGTAACAATGCCGTTGTTACGCAACAATCATAGAATGGTCTGGAATTCTGTTTGGCTATAAATACCGGGACAATATATATACACTGCAGAGTGCAGATAAAGTATTTTATTGACATTGTATAGAATGAAACGTTCAAAAAGTGGTGCTCAAAAGAGAAAAGAAGCAGCCACTGCTCGAGATGCTGTAGCGAAATTGCCCAAGATGACAGATTTTTTCAAGATTACTGAGCAGAGTAGACCTGGCAATAGTACCGAGAGGGATGAAGAAAACTATAGTGTACAAGAAAAAGAAGACTATGACGATCAGCATCAAAGTGATTGTGAATTTCCAGAAAATGTAAGTTGTGATTTACCTGCCAATACGCAACCTTCAATATCAAAAATAACTGAATCTCAATTTACCCCTATCCCTGATGACCCATGTAAATGGCCTGAAAGTATTTCTGATGCTCAACGATGTGATATAGTAAAGCGTGGACCACATCAACTAATAATGAATTTTCCATATAATAACACAACTCCAAGGCGACGTTTTTCCTCCAACCATTATAAACGTGTGTTACCTAATGGTGAAAGTGTTTCACGGTCGTGGCTAGTTTATTCTGGGGAATCAGATCAAGTTTTTTGCTTTTGTTGCAAGCTATTTGGAAAAACACTAAGCCCCTTTTGTAGTGGTATAAATACATGGGAGGGTTTTTCGAAAAAACTGAAAGACCATGAAAACGGCATTTCCCACCAAGAATGCTGCAGTCAATGGATGTTGCTAGCTGAAGGGATAAGAAATTCATCCACTATCGACAAACGCGAGATGAATATTTTTTTCAATGAAAGACGTTTTTGGAGAAATGTTTTAGAGAGACTTATCGACATTGCCTTGTTTCTATCGGAAAGGAATCTTGCTTTTAGAGGATCTGAAGAAGTCTTAGGATCTCCTCACAATGGAAATTTTCTGGGTATATTTGAGCTTTTGGCAAGAAGAGATCCGATCCTAAAAGAGCTTCAAGACAGAATCAAGAATAAAAACACTAAAGATCACTATTTGAGTCCTACCATACAAAATGAACTAATTGAATTGCTAGCGACAGAAGTTGAAAAAGAAAATTTACAGCAATTGAAATTGGCAAAATATTTTTCTATAATTTTCGACTGCACTCCAGATATGTCACATCATGAACAAATGTCTGTCATTCTCCGTTATGTACTATGTAATGAAGAAGCTGCTGTTGTTAAAGAAACATTTTTTGGCTACTTGAGAATAAGTGACAGTACTGGGAAAGGCTTGTTGGACGCTTTCTTAGAAAAAGCGACCGAACTGCAACTCGAATTGTCTGATTGTCGAGGTCAGTCATATGATAATGGTGCTAACATGAAAGGAAAACATTCTGGGGTCCAAGCAAGAATGCTAGACATCAATCCCAAAGCTGTTTACGTGCCCTGTGCAAACCATACCCTTAACTTAGTTGTTGTTGACAGTGCTAATTGATCGACGGAAGCATTGACATTTTTTGGAGTACTTACAAGGTTGTATGTGCTGTTTTCTTCCTCTGCTCAGCGTTGGGAAATTTTGAAGAAACATGTGGAGCTGTCCATAAAGTCACAATCTGATACTCGTTGGGAAAGCAGAATTAAATGCATCAAACCTCTTCGATACAATTTAAAAGAGGTGTTGCTGGCACTGAAAGACTTGGAAGCCATTTCCATAGAAAGAAAAGATGGGAGAGCTGCCTCAGAAACAAAATCGTTGATAGCTCATTTATCAAAATGGAGTTTTCTTTTGTCGGTGTTTATTTGGTATGATATCCTATTCCAAGTCAATAAAGCAAGCAAGATTCTTCAATCGTATGGAGTCTCCCTTCATACAATGGAAACGGAAATCCAGGCAACTGAAAAGTTTTTGCAAAACTATCGCACAACGGGTTATGACAGTGCCGCAACATCTGCTGTTGAAATAGCACAGGAATTGGATATTGATCCTTCTTTTCCTCCGTCAAGAAGTGGAAAGAAAAGAAGATTGTTTGATTACCAAGGTGAAGAGGAACAACGAGCTACTCCTGAACTGAAATTTAAAAGCAACTTTTTCTATCCATTAGTAGACCAGGCTATTATGTCAATAAAGGAGCGCTTTAATTTGTTACGTGAGGTTTTTTCCGCCTTTTCGTGTTTGTACACACGAGACAAACTTTTGCTTGTGCAACAAGAAAATGCTCTTCTTACTTGCTGTAAAGAGTTCCAAACAAAGTTCGGTGACATTGATTCTGATGAAATGAGCGCTGAGCTACAGCGGTTTGTTTTAATTTTACAAAAAAAAAACGCAATCTCAATACGGCTCAAGACTTTCTGAACTATCTTCTAAAGACTCATTTATTTGAATTGTATCCGAATGTGTACATCGCACTTCGAATCTTACTAACTTGCCCCGTGACTGTTGCCAGCGCTGAAAGAAGCTTCAGCAAATTGAAACTGATCAAAACTTTTAATAGAACGTCTATGACAGACAGTAGACTATCTTCATTAGCCATGTTGTCAATCGAAAATGACTGCGCCCGATCTCTTGGTTATGACAATGTCATAACAGCATTTGCGAACAAAAAGGTTCGCTCCAGACTATTTAAATGATAGTGTGTTTTGATAACTTTTTCATGTTTTTCAGTGTCATTGCTTTCGTTTCGCAGTGTCTGCATAAATGTCCTACTGAACTCTGGCATCGGTGCCGAATTTTTTTATGACTTGCACCTTCGGTATCGGCATGCTTTATTCTGACATTAGCCTGTTTACTTATGCACAAATTGTGGTGTATTTTCTTAATGCAGCTTTTCAATGTTACACCTCTAAAGTGATATGACCTGTGCGCAGGGGCTCTTGCGCTTACTTTGGGGGGGCCCGAAGTTGGAGTGCTACGGGACTGTTAATGAGGTTCTTGACGGTGTTAGGTGGACGAAGGAGATTGCAATCGAACAGGATGTGCTCTGCATTTTGGGTGGCAGCTCCGCACGCACATGAGGCTGATGTTCTGAGTCCCCATTTGTGCATTTCTGCGCCAAACCGCCCCACTCCAGCTCTAAGGCGATTTAGGATAGCCCACAATTTCCGAGGTAAGTCGGATCCAGGTGGTGCAGTAGTGTCTGGGGTTATCGTCAGCTGCTTAGGGCGTTGATGTTTAGTCCACTCTTTGTTCCAGGCCTCAATGATATCGTGGTCGCAGTTATGGTGTTCTGCTGCGTGACGGTAGATGGGGTGGCGTGACTTCAGACGTTGTGGGCGTAGGTTTTGTGGGTCAGGTACCAGACTGTGCAGTGGGTGTTCTTTGTTGACCCATGCGTGGTAAGATATGTTATTGGAAACATAGTTTCTTCTCAGCTTGGCTGGGGCAATTCCTTAGAGTACAGGAAGGAGATGTGTGGGAGTGGGTTTCACGCAGCCAGTTATAATTCTCATGGTATCATTCAGGGATACGTCCAGCTTTTTGGTATGGGAGCTTCGGCTCCATACTGGAGTGGCATACTCTGCGCTGCTGTAAACAATTGCAAGGGCTGCTGTTCGGAGAGTTTTAGCATTTGCACCCCAAGTTGACCCAGACAGGCATCGGATGAAGTTGTTTCTTGCCATTACTTTACCACGTAGACCTTCTAAATGTTGTCTATACGTTAGTTGTCTGTCCAGTTTTACTCCGAGGTATCTAGGGTGTGGGTTGTGAGGGAGGGTGGTTCCATGGACGCAGATGTTTAGTTGCCGTTTCGCTTCTTGGTTGTTCAAATGAAAAGGGGTCGAGGTTGTTTTTGATGAATTCAATTTTAGTCTCCAGGTTTTCAAGAAGTCAGCAAGGTCTTCCATATCTCTAGATAGCGTTTCTTCAACTTTTGACCAGCATTTGTGGGAGTAAAGAAGTGCCATGTCATCTGCGTAACCGTATTGGTGGGAGACAGTTGTTGGGATGTCGCTGATGTAGATGTTAAACAAGATTGGCAACAGTGTTGAGCCTTGCGGTAAACCATTCTTGAGTATGCGCAGTCGACTGATTTGTCCAGTGCTGGTTTTGAGTTTGAAACTGCGGTTTGACAAAATGTTCATGATGAAACGCACAAGATGGCGGTCCGGAATGGTACGTAGAAGCTTTAGGGCCAAGCCCTGGTGCCAAACAGTATCGTAGGCATTTGTCAGGTCCACCATTACTGCCCCGGCTTTTATATCCATTCTCAAAACTTTTCTCGATCTCACACGTGAGTTTAAGTATTTGCTGTACTGTCAAGCGACCTTGTCTGAAGCCTGCCTGCTGCGTTGGTAGTTGGGGTTCGATGACGGGGTTGATGCGAGCAAGAATCAGTCTTTCCAAAATTTTATAGGGAACACATAGTAGTGAAATGGGTCTGTAGCTTTTGGGATCGTCTGCCGGTTTGTTGGGTTTTAGGATGGCCACGACAGTAGCTCTACGCCAAATCTTTGGGATAACTGTGTGCTCAAGACAAAAGGAGAAGAATTTGCGCACCTATTCCAAGCACTTTTTACCACAGTGCATCATGAACTCTGGTGGGATGTTGTCTGGGCCCTAGGCTTTTCCACCTTTCAGTAGTTTTATGGTCGCTGAGAGTTCTAAGATGGTGAAAGGTGTGGTCAGATGGCCGCCGACCCCAGGCACCCCCCACATCATACTACATTGCCTCTTAACAGAGAGGTCCTGTTGTTTGTCAGCCCCTCTGAAACGCCCATTGGCTAACAGCTGCTTTGCAATAGAGTTGGCTGTAATTGGGCATTGTTTTGGATCAGATTTGCGCCCAGTGAGGCGGTTAAAAGTTTTCCAGGCTTTCCTGCTTGATGTGGGTGAAGTCTATTCCCTTGACTGTTTCTTCCCATCGTTTATTGCGGTTTTTGTTGAGGTAGTCCATCAGGTCTGCGGCCTTGGCATCAGCTGATTGTTTGTCTTCAGCTTGGACGAATTCTTTGTAGTAATGATTACATTCGTCGTCCCATGTTGGAATATACTGCTGACGGCAGCCACGTGGTATGGTTTTCTTTGCTGATTGGGAAAGCAGTTGGCAAAAGGCTGTGTATGCTATGTTTGGGTCAGGGGTACAGGGAGACGGCAGCATATCAATCCCAGATTTCACCAGATGTGCAAATTGTTTCCATTTGGCTTTGCGGAAGTTCCATCTCTTAACATCCTTTGTTGGAAGAGGTTCAACTGGGTTGTGTGGGGTAAAAAATGAAGGTCGATGTTGAGATTTAGGAAAGGAGTCCAAAACTATGCGTTGTGGTAAGGTACTTGTTACGTTGGCGAAAGCAAAGTCTGGGTTGGAAGTGGTGTTCCATCTGCCAGATCTAGAACTGTCTGGTTGGTGTGGGTCACATCGCCAATAGATGCCCAGTCCTCTAAGGCAGAACCGTTAGGGCTGGTTTCTTTGTACCCCCATGCAGTGCTGTGGCAGTTGAAATCTCCTGCATAGATGCATAGTAGGGGAAAGATGGGGATATCACTCTTGCTTAGAGCACTTACAGGTGGTTTGCATACATTGATGACTGTAGTGCCTTCGACCTCAACAGCTGTCCAATTTAGTATTGAATCATCAGGACAGGTAGCGGCTATCTTCCATTTAAAGCCATTCTTAACAAAAGAGGCTGCCCCACAAATATTGCTTTTAGTATGGGCAGCAAGTTGGTATCCGCATATTTTGAGGCGTGAAGTGTAACTTACGTGTGTCTTTTGAAGTAGTATGGCTGTCGGGTTGTATTTTTGCGCCAGATGTTCAATAACGTTGATCTTCGCCTTTGTGAGGCCTTCTACATTCAGCTGTAACAACGTGACTCCTTCCTCTACGACAGAGATTTTTGTCCGCTCTAATAAGGGCGCTTGCTTAAGGTTGGAGTTAGATGGGTTGTCATATGGATGGTATTAGATGATAGCTTCGCACGATTCACTTACTCAGGTTGTCAATATTCGCCCAGGAATAAATTCCCTGGTTACCAGGGTACACCACGTGGAGGTTATTGACATGTACCCCGAATTGCAATTGTGAAGTTGCTAACCCAGCATGTCGTAAAAGACGACTCTTGGGTACCCACCAGTGGTAGTCCGCCCTGTCGGTGGTGGGGCAACCAATCACTCAAGACTGGTTCGAAATGGGCTGCCTTCTTTCCCCTAGCCTAATTTCAATTAGGTTGACGGCATGCCGTACCTCCATCCCAAGGAAGAGGAGGGGTAACCACAAACAAACAACAGATTTCGAGATGCTAAGCACCCGAATTAGGAAAGGAAAATCCGACAACAGCAAAGCATCGCATTCTGTATCCACGCAGCGCGAACAAGCAAACAATTACTGCCGCCACAGACAACTGCAAACTCAACAAAACCCGCGCCATGCAAAAACGATGCGGAAACAAACAATCAAGCAATAACATTAACGCTAACACGCGAAAATGCTTGATAAATAGCTCATCAAGGAGCTACCAACCTTTTCCTCGACAGCAATGTCCTATTTCCGCGAGGAGTAGTTAAGGCGTCCTTACGAGATACAAACTCTGGATCATTGATGTTTTGCTGAAACCATGTGGGTGACTCATAAACATTCTCGTTCTGTTCATACGCTCGTTATTGTACTGTATATCGTTATTTTAAATCATTTGTTGACCTCCATATCAAAATCATTCGTTGGCCTAAACTGGTTATAAAAGAACATACACAGCTTCCTATCATGAACAATATCTGCTCTCTTGTTATAATAATAATACTGGGTGACTAAGCCGTATGGCCGGGCGTAGTTCCGTCTGACGTACGGCAGAGTGGCCAAGTAAACAAGCATATCAAATAAAAAATTAACAATACAAAGAAGCATTATTATTTCGATTCATTCGATTTAATTCAATTCATTCGATTTAATTCAAATTCATTCGATTCAATCAAATACAATTTAATTCATTTGATTAAATTCAAATTCATTCAATTCAATTCGATTTAAGATTCATCGCAAATCAACATTTATGCATTTGACGTTGCGTTTAGGAATTGAAACATATTCCTTCTTGGAGTCAGACCTGCTGTGGGAACTCCACAAGAATACAGAAACTCAATCCCCACAATATCACATTCGTGAAGTTTTTTACCTGTATGGATGCTGATGTGCTTTTTTTAACGATGAAGTTCCCTCAAATTGTTTTGAACATGTATCACACTCGTAAGGTCTTTCACCAGTATGGATTCTGATGTGCCTTTTTAATACTGAAGTTTTATCGCTGAATTTTGTTTAAATCGTTTTTAACATATTTCACACTCGTAATATATCACACTGGTCTTTCACCAGTATGGATTCTGATGTGCTTTTTTAACTCTGAATTTTGTTTTATCTTTTTGAACATATTTTACACTCTTAAGGTCTTTTAGCAGTATGGACTCTGATGTGATTTTTTAACGTTGTAGTATCTTTAAATCGTTTTGAACATAGGTCACACTCGTAAGGTCTTTCACCAGTATGGATTCTGATGTGCATTTTTAACGCTGTATCTTGTTTAAATCGTTTTGAACATATTTCACACTCGTAAGGTCTTTCACCAGTATGGACTCTGATGTGACTTAATAATGCTGAATTTTGTTTAAATCGTTTTGAACATGTATCACACTCGTAGGGTTTTTCACCAGTATGGACTCTGATGTGATTTTTTAATGTTGAATTTTGTGTAAATCGTTTTGAACATATCTTACATTCGTAAGGTTTTTCACCAGTATGGACTCTGATGTGATTTTTTAACGTTGAATTTTCTTTAAATCGTTTTGAACATATATCACACTCGTAAGGTCTTTCACCAGTATGGATTTTGATGTGATTTTTTAACGATGAAGTTGCATTAAATCGTTTTGAACATAATTCACACTCGTAAGGTTTTTCACCAGTATGGACTCTGATGTGACTTTTTAACGTTGCAGTTTCATTAAACCGTATTGAACATAATTCACACTTGTATAGTTTTTCACCAGTATGGATTCTGATATGAGTTTTTAACGCTGCATCTTGTTTAAATCGTTTTGAACATATATCACATTTGTAAGGTCTTTCATCAGAATGGACTCTGATGTGATTTTTTAACGATGAATCTCGTTTAAATCGTTTAGAACATATAGCACACTCGTAAGGTCTTTTAGCAGTATGGACTCTGATGTGCATTTTTAACGATGAAATTGCATTAAACCGTTTTGAACATGTATCACACTCGTAAGGTCTTTCACCAGTATGGATTCTGATGTGAGCTTTTAACGCTGAATTTTGTTTAAATCGTTTTGAACATATATCACACTCGTAAGGTCTTTCACCAGTATGGACTCTGATGTGATATTTTAACGTTGTATCTTGTTTAAATCGTTTTGAGCATATATCACATTTGTAAGGTCTTTCACCAGTATGGATTCTGATGTGCTTTTTTAACGTTGAATCTTGTTTAAATCGTTTTGAGCATACTTCACACTCGTAAGGTCTTTCACCAGTATGGATTCTGATGTGGACTTTTAACGATGAAGTTGCATTAAATCGTTTTGAGCATATTTCACATTCGTAAGGTCTTTCACCAGTATGGATTCTGATGTGATTTTTTAACGTTGCATCTCGTTTAAATCGTTTTGAACATATTTCACACTCGTAAGGTCTTTCACCAGTATGGATTCTGATGTGATATTTTAACGCTGAGTCTTGTTTAAATCGTTTTGAACATGTATCACACTCGTAAGGTCTTTCACCAGTATGGACTCTGATGTGCTTTGTCAATGCTGAATTTTTACTGAATCGTTTTGAACATGTATCACACTCGTAAGATCGTTCATCTGCATGGATTCTGATGTGCTTTTTCAATGCCGAATTTTCATTGAATTCTTTTGAACATATATCACATTTGTAAGGTCTTTCACCAGTATGGATTTTGATGTGCTTTTTCAATGCTGAATCATGTCTGAATCGTTTTAAACATGTATCGCATTTGTAAAGTCTTTTACTTGTATGGATTCGAAGATGGCAAGCAAAATTATAGGATGTTTTAAAAGTTTTACTGCAAAATTGGCATGTGTACATTTGCAAATGCTTTCTGGATCTTTTTAAACTATTAGCTTTCTCGAATTTTTTTCCTCCTTTGATCTTATTTACATCAAGCCTAGTATTTGTATTCAACCTCATTGTTGGACAATCTTTCACTGTTTTATCCTTATTGCCAATTTCAAAAACTTCATGATTTTCCAACGAATTTAACTTAGCATTTTCAGATATTTCATTATCACTTTGAAGATAAGAATTAGCACCATCGCATGGACTATATTCGATGACACTGCTCAAATCTGATGGAAGTAAAGAGTTTGGCTCAAGTGTTGTACAAGTAGAAGCGAAAATAGTTAGCTCGGATTTGTTCTCAACCAAATCACTGATTTTACCATTTACACCACCTTCATCTTTTTTCCTACACATAATGGTAGTAACACTGTCATTCAACGCCACACCATTAGAATTAAGAACGTAGTTTACTGGACTCGACTTCGCATTGAAACAAGTTGAAACTTCTTCATTTGTTTTCAAAGCACAATGATTTTTGTTTGCATCTTCTATAGTGAAACCATCACCGAACGCACGAGAGCCATCAATAAAATCACCAAGAGGTTCTATTAAATATGACATTGTTTGAGTCACATATTTGCCATTCTTTCCGATGTTTTCTGATTGTTCAATGTTGTCCTGACGCATTAAGCAACTCTATATCACAAGTAAGCTTTGACATTTCTTTTTTATTTCGATCGAATCATACAAACTTCTTCTATTATTAACTTTGTCACAAAAGCTCCACTTTTACTATCACATTCACTAAAGGACAGTTTAATAATTGGTGATCATTAATTATAACCTGTAAACACACAATACAAAAAAGCTTATAACAATATCAAACAGTGCTGCCTAATCATAAAGCAACAGCTCAGTTTTTGAGTTAGCTACAAAACATGTTACAAGGGGTACAAAACAAAGCAGACCAAAGTCAAAAGTTGAAACAAAATGTCAGCCTTAAAATAGCAGTAACTTAAAGAATTTGATTAAGGAACTGCAATGTCAGAAATTGAAATAGCTTGATTTGATTCTTTGGCTAATGCGTGTTGCCAATAGATTCAAATTTGGCTATGCTGTTGCCAATCAAGTAGAAAATAATTAATCAACTACCAACTTTTGGTTTGCAGGATATTTACTGCGTGTAACTCTAGCGATACAAAATTCAGAACGAAGTACAAAATGCAATCTGCCAGCCAAACTTGCTTTTTCGCACTTTTGTCAAACTGGAATCAAAGGTAGATTTACATACACTGTACACGACAACGATTTTCTCATACATGCATAACATCCGCGCTGCCTGATCTTCATAATAAACTTTAAATTTTTGTTAGCAGACACAGGAAATGCAAATATTACTCATATGTGAAAACAATTAATGTTTGCTCAACATTTGATATTCGCAGTTGCAAGCCACGTCATTCTCACCGGATTGCTTTAATTCTTGCCCTTAAACACACTGATTTGCCACATATTTTCTTATATCAAGCCAGAAGTTGCATTTTTTAAATTGCAAACCATGTTTCAAATTATCATTGTCAAGAACATAATCATTACTTTCAATTTTGGAAAGACACTATGCTTTTTTTTAACGTCTATTCTCGTAAAAACTCAAAATCTATCGCTGAAGAAGTCGAATGAAAATTTACCCTTGATTGAGTAATCTGGAGCAATAACGAGCAGGATATCTTACTCTGGGATTAGTGGACCATTGGCAATTCTGTAAAAATTGTACAGAGCGATCGTGAGTATACAACAAACATTTAAAAAGTCATACATTTAGATGCTTAAATATGTACTCTATACTGTGCTGTTATAATTCAAAACAAAGACGGATGAAATGTTATTTTTTAATTGTAACATCACAATGTACTTCATACATTGCTGTCACAAACGTGCTAAGGAATTCATTTCTCTGTACGATGTGCTTTATTAAGGCAAGCATACAATGTAGGAAAAGATTTAAATTTGTGAAGCAACAAATCTGCCATTCCAGGGGTGGGCAAATCACGGCCCACCAGAACATTTTGTGCGGCCCTTTAACAATTGTAAAAACTTACATATACCTAATTTAATATGACAAGAGTGGCCACACTTGTCGTACTTAAGAGCATAAACGACTGAAATCATGAATGAAAGAGCTGCTATGCAGTTCTCAGTTTGCATCGATACATTTTGCCTCTGAATACAGGGTAATGACTTTTTTGAGACCAACATTTTCAAAACCCGTAATCAGGGCACTGGCCCTCGGCCAACTCCTGAAAGGTCAAGGCATCCCTCCAGCTAAACAGTTTGCCCACCACTGTGCCATACATACGTTAATGCGAAAGAAAATGTTAAATGAGGAACAGCAATCACGAGATGGAATGTGAACCATAGCTTGTTGTCCATATCGAGAGGATAAATAAAAATATAAAAAAATGAACCGAGCATATTAAGGCTCAGCTTTATTGAAAATTCTTCTAACAAGCAAACAAGATAATTTATAATAAAGCATGACTTCTTGCCATGTTTCTTGCATAGTATTATCTTTCTGCATTTGTTGGCTGGAAAAATTGATGAAAATTGAGGTTTGAAAAACAAATATTCACAAATGGGAGCATGTGGCCCTAAAAATTTAGAAAGCACTGATACAAGAAAACTATGAGGCCTGTTACAAAAAAGACTAAATTGTGTCCTTTCCTGATTTCCATCTTGGAACTAGGTAAAACTTTTGATTCACATCAGTATAGTTTAATTTTAAAGCTGGAACATTATTTCTTATACTTTTGTCTTACAGTTACAGGAAAACCTTTGAGACCATGCCTTAACCAACTTGTGTTTAAACCCACTTCAGAGTTGCCAACACTGCTGACATAGTGAATTTCAAGACAAGCCAAAAACCAAACCAAAACATTGGCAGTAAAATGGCTTTTACAAAACCACAATAACACAAGAGCCTTATCAGGTACTAAACTCACACCCTTAAGATTATGAGTTAGCACTTTATCACTTCAATAAAGCAACAAAGATAAATCAGATTTTTGGCAAATTACAAAATGCTTAATAGCTTCTAGTTTTTGTAATTCAAGTAGTTGATGCAAAAGCTTTACAACTGATTTGGGGGTAATTTTCAGTCAGTTGATCATTTTTAGTTAAATAATGGCATACACCACAAATAATAGATCTTTATAAACAAGAAAACGTGTTAATAGAGGTGTGTTTTGCTATTTATGTTCGTTTTTGAAGTCAATTAGCAAAGATGAAATTTTGTTTCAAGAAACTTTGTTTGTGAATCTACAACATACCCGCTCCAACTCGAAATAAGAAAAAAACGGCATTAACCCTTTGTATACTCAAGTGGGGTCCTTGAAGGACCCCAAGATGACATTTTGTTAGATTTTTACTAAACTTAAACCGATGATGTACTCCTAATTTTTATATGTGTAGTTCATAACTGTCCAATAAACTTGTTTTGAAATTTATCCAAACTTAAAAAAAAAACTGACGTGGTGGCTCATCAGGACCCCTCTTGGTATACTATGTCACAATTGTGCTACTTTCATTATTATCAGTTTATGCGCTTTTTAAATGTTTTGAAGTGTGTACAAATGTTTTAATTGAAAAAACAAGCCGCTTTCACACTTCTACCTACTTCTTTCAGAATTTTTTGAAATTGAATATATATATATAATTTGAATATAACTGATACATATAATTTGAATATATAATACATGTAATTACATGTAACACCCATTATATATTCAATTATATTCAAATTATACGTATATAACATATAACTGATACATAAAATGTTTGAAACAGAATGTACAGGTAGAACAAACTTGCATAAAAAAAGTAAATTTTTACGGTTGCTTATAAGTAAAATTAGCATAGTTGTGATTTCTAAGAAGTGTCATTTTTTTCAAAACTAATATGTTTTTTTTCATTTCAGTAAAGGTTATACTTCAAATTCTTGTTCCTACTTTTTCAAAAACCTAGTTTGAGTATTCTGTTTTATCAAGAAGTGGGTTGGTACAATATAAATTGATAAATAACGTAGGGTCCTGTGAGGACCCATCCTGGTAAACAACGTTAGTCAATTTATCTTGGTATACTAAGGGTTAAGTAAACATGCTTATCAGGGATCACATACCAAGGTTCTCAAACTTTTGGTCTCAAAAAATATGAACTTTATTTTAATCAACTTAATTGAAATCATTTTACTCATTTTCGTCTCAACTTAAATATATAAAAGTTATTTCACCCATGATGGCCTCAAAAAACATATAAAAATCTTTTCTTGTGAAAATAACTGTTTTAAAAAACATTGTTCTGCCCACTTTCATCTCAAATTCAACATGAAACACTTTGATCAGCCTCGTGAAAGACATTATTTTACCTATTTTGGTCTTGGCACGAACATGAAAAACTTTTTTCGCCAGTGTTGTTTTGAAACAACATGTTAACATTTTTTGAAGATCAACTTTTTCAAAGGCTTTACATCACTTCTTGACTTGACAATTAGTTTCTTTCTTTAATGTTTTTTTTGCAGGTCAACTTGGGCTGAGAACCTAGAGGGCCACAACAAAGATTCTTGCAGGCCATATGTAGCCAGGCTAGATTTACTGTACAATGTGCAATCGATTTGTTTAAATGGTTCATGTTTAAGCAATATTTTTGTGAAAATTCGATATTATCATATTCAAGCAAGTACAAGTTTACCCAATTTTGGACACCAAATGCTATTCAAACTCGTACTATAATTTAAATATAAAGTTATAAAAACATAAAGTGAGCACGGTTGCAAGTTACGTGATTGCACTTTGCTTTGCATTCAAAGTGCATGTTTAAACAAAACGATACCAAGAAAACATTTCTCTTCATCTTACAGTCGATTTCCAATGCAAAAGAGAATTTTTGTTCTCTTACTCTTTTATATTTAAGATGCACCAGTAGTTTAGTGAAGATTTTATTGTACCAAATATTTGACTTAAAAGTGCATACACACAGTAAATTGGATAGTTTATTTGACACAGATTTCGTCATCCACCACTATAGCACATTATTACATTTCACCAGTATGCTACATCTAATTAAATCCAGTTTGCATGATATTTAACATCAGTTGTACCAGCATAAAGCAAGCCAAAAAATGACAATGAGTTTCAAGATGTTATTGAATTAAATTAAGACAGAATTAAGCAACACTGTTACACTATTAGTAGGCAAAACGGATTCAGTTCCACAAGTCATCAAGCAAAAGGTTACAGTGCTCACCTACAAAAATTCGCATAGCTGAGCAGTATGCTTAGGTGGCTGAGAGTGGTTAAGACAGGGTTCTGAGCAAAAAAAATACCAACACAGTAGAATTTACTTAATAAGTACCGGTCCTAGGCAATTTTGAATTTATAAGAGATGAAATTATTAACCACTACAATAAAAATGAGAACTGTACTGCTGTAGTGTATATAACAAAAGACAAAGTTCTATGGCTGTTTAACAATTTTAGCTTTTGCTTTGTTGTCTTAACCTTTTTATGAAATGTAATTGTACAACATCGGAATTTTTGTACTGGCTTAAAATACATGTTTTAAAAACAATCTTGCAGATCATCATTTTAACTGTTTGTGTGTACACTATCCAACAAAAAAATTTATACCACTACAAACTGAAATTTAAATTTGTTGATTTAAAGATCAACAAATCAGATTTTGAACTGATTACATTGACTTTTTTTTCAAAAATTATTATCAAACAAAAGTTAAAGCAAACTTTGGATTTATTACCACCTACTTTTCATTAAAAAAATTGGGGTAATCCTGTACTTTAGCGAGGTAAATTAAAAAAATATAAAACTGGGTAAAATTAAAGTTTACGTATGTAAATTATTTAAGCTGAAAGAGCAGTGTACACTGTAGGGCCAGGCTAGGTATGTAAATGTACAGGGCAGTGTACACTGGAAGGGAGTGTACAGGGTGGGGGAGTATACACTGGGGGTGCAAAATTACACTCCCTTCCAGTGTACACTGCCCCCTACATTTACATACCGGGCCTGGCCCTACAGTGTACACTGCCTTTTCAGCTTAAATAATTTACATACGTAAACTTTAATTTTACCCAGTTCTATATTTTTTTAATTTACCGAGCTAAAGTACAGGATTACCAAAATTGGATTTAATATACAGTTGAATTTATTATCTGTGCATTCATAAAACAAATTCTACACAACCAATAGTCTGAGTTCACATCTTTTAGTAGCTGGTGCAGATCATGGATTTGAATCCCACTCAAAGCCAAATTTTTTGATCCTGATGATAGTGACACACTGAACAAATTTGATAAAGACTTACACTATTACCATGGATTAAATCTTCGGTCTCTATCAATAACTCTCCCATCACTTTATTAAAAATTCTAATGGATGATAATAAGGATGCATATTGATTTGTGCAAACCACAAATTGTAGAAGCAATTAGCTTATGCACATGGGCTCTGTAACTACTCAAAAAACAAGGGCTGAGAAGTAAGGAGTGGGTGAGGTGAATGGATGTCATGAAATTGAGTCAGGAGTTGAAAATGTGAAGTTAGAAAAGTCTGGGTCTAAAGTAAAAAATGTGATGACAGAAGAGTCAGAAAACAATTGAAAAAAGAGCTTGAAGTGACTAATATTGATGAGCAATAACTAGTTACTTTTTCAGTTAGTAACTGCAACTTAGTTACTTCTTTGCAGAAGTCACAAAATTTGTAACTAGTTATAAATTAGGCACTGTAAAAGTTACAATTTACATTTACTTTCTGTTGGGTGCTTCACAGCAAAAAAAAAGATCATTCATTATTTTGTTATGAAATAATAAAACACAGTCAATGATTTTGATCAAATAATTTCATTTCATTGCATGCCTTTGACTAGTGGGAAATTTTGAACCCTTTAACCTGTTTCCCTAGGCCAATTAACTTAAAAATGTCAGAAATTATGTAGGAATGAATTATATTTGAAGTCAGCAAGTATGAAAGTGAAACCTTTATTTAATTTGAAGTAAATCTATAATAACGGACAGGGAGTGGGGTATATTTGCTCCCTCACTGCCAAAGTAGGATTAAAGTTGGTCTCACTCATCTAATCTCTCACTCATTTAATCAAAAACTGCTGTATTGTCCCAGCCCCATTGGTGTTGGTTAGCAGATAGGAGAATGATTCAAAAACAGTAAAAACACATTGATTAATCTGCTAACACATGCCAATGTTCAATATGTTTGCATCAACAGTTCAACACTATGCTACAGTACTGGAGTGATCCTATTCCTGTTCATCAGCACAAGGCTGCTGCAAACTACTATCAATTTACATCAATTATTGGTGCAGGCATGAGTTGGAATCCCATTTCTCATAATTTTTACCATCCTTTGAAATCGATTTTCAAAGCCATGCATTTTTGCCATTAATATGAACCATACACAGATACACCTCTAACAGAAACTGCACATCACGACAAGATCAACACAACTATTCAAAAATCCATAAAACATCATCAACAAGATTAAGGGCTATTGTAAGAAGGTTGCTAATAAAAAATTTTTTCTGCAAATACTGGCTTTCACTTTATTTTGGCTAGAACGCACATACCAGTAGCTTTTGCATATTGAAGGGGGATGTTATTGCACTAGGAATTCTAAGTTTTTGCTAAGCAAATTAAGCATTTTAATTGGCAGTGTGACTGTTGTTTCTTGGCATAAAAAATAGGTCACTCTTCCATTGAAAATAGCTGAAACTACTAACTGCAACTAGTTACCATACTTGTTAAATTTGTAACAAAAACTGTTACTGAGCTATGTTTCTTGCTATGCACTTGTAACTCAGTTACCTTAATAAAGGTACTTCCCAACACTGGCTATTAGCAAGTTTTTGTTTTAAGGACATGCACCAAGTCTGTCATAACTTAAAAAGGATCTAACATTATTAAATACTAGTATATTTCTTTTTTGATTGGACTAGAGTAATGGTTTTCAAACTGGTGTCCACAAACCCTTGGGGGTGGTAAGGAAGTTTTATGGGGATCACAAAGCATTCTTTAATTTTTTGTGGTAAGAAATTTATCAACTAATCATTATTTTAATATTAGCCTATTTGCCGTTTAAATGCATGGCCCTAAAAATAAGTCTGAGTTATTTCTAACAATGTTGTCACAGCACAAGTTGCTGCAATTGTACTACGATAGATTGGGAATAAGCTGTTTTTAAAAAATAAATGACGTAATGATGGTCAACATAAAAATTTTAATAACTCTTTCTACTGACAGGGGGTAACACTAATTAAATGAATTCGGAATTGTCGGAATAGTCACTAAAATGAGGAACTGTCGGAATTGGGGGAAATATCGGAATGACGCTTTTCCTAAAAACAGGAACGTCGGAACGGTCGAAATTGTCGGAATAGTTAAATTTTTTTTAAAATGCGAACTATTTGAATTCAGTCGATTTTGACCAGAGATATTCCGCCTATCCAACTCCGACATGTCCGAGCAATTCCGTTTCTGTTGCTAAGAACTCAAAAGATATGAATGGAAAAACTAAATCAGCTCGAAACTTTATTTATACATTAACCCATTATTGCCCAAATTTTTTTTTCATAAAATTTTTGCCTGAAGCTGTTATATTTATTTACCTGATTTCAAGAAAAAAGAAAAAAATTGTATCGAACTTTGTTTGTTCTTTTTATTGATGAAAATATGTGTGCACCCTAATAAGGTGCAGTAGGCACGAATGGGTACATCAATGTTAACAATGTAATCTGCATCATAAGCATGAAAATATGTGTAAAAACGCAAATTAAAATCAATCATAATCAGTTGCATCGCAAGAAGGCCCGTAGCCAAGGGGGGCTAGGGGGGGCGGTGCCCCCCTAAAGTTGGTTTGCCCCCCCTGAGCAAATTAAGTGTCGTATTCTCTAAGCTTTGTTACATCCATGATTGCCCCCCCTAATTTGTCATTTGCCCTCCTAGTGCATCGTTTCTGGCTACGGGCCTGGACTCGAAAAGGTGGCGGGCCGCCTCAAGCGACACCATTTTGGGGTGACCCCAGCGCTGATTGACGGGAAACAACACCCGAAAAATGTAAAGATCTTTTTTTTTTAGAGATCAACTTACCTGCGCCACGAAAATGACTGTTTTTTGGAGAAAAGTAGAAAATTTGGAGTGACACCTCGACTTTCCGCTCCGGGTGTCACCACACGTAGCGACGCCACTGATCACAATACGATTATACATAAACACATATGCTTACGGCATTTTGGACGGTTTAAAAAAGTAACTGAATTTCACAAAAAATGTTCAAAAATCGATGTTTTTATCTCCTGTTTACTAAAGATTGGCGTTGCAGTTGAAATTGTAATGTTTTATCAATTGATTCCATGCCACTCATCGAAGCAGTGGTCGTGCAGACCACATCCACACTTTTTGCAACCCTTCTTTGTGTTTTTGCGGCACACTCCACATCGTCTTTGTGTTGGAAGCGCACTCTGATAATGATGTACTCGATCAAGCCGAACATCAATGCTGACTCGTTGAGTGGCAGAAAGAATTCTTCCTCGTGTTCTTCCGTTTGAAGCTGGTTTTGCGTACTTTTTCAGGTACGTTTGAACTATTTCTCTTCTGAAAGCCAGCAAATCCAAAGTAGGGTCTTCAGGCAACTTGTTTTGTCGATACAGCAGCCAGCAGTTCTGCATCACCATATCAGGAATCCAGGCAAATAGAGCCCACCACCACTTTTTGCTCTTTATTGAAATGCGATAGGTGCTAATGTTTTGGTCGCATCTGTCAACGCCTCCCATCAGTTTGCTGTAGACCTTTATGAGCTGAGGCTGTTCTACATTAATTTTCTTCTTTTGTTTTCTGCAAAAACGTGTTGCTGAAGTTGTAGAATTAGATGAAAGACAATTTGAAGCAACGTAGACGCAGCGATTGTCGTTCCATCCAACCACAGTTAAAACGTCATTTTTATTTGTGAATTGATCGTAAAAACCTCGCGACTCCTTTTCCAAAAGTTTGGGGGGCAAAATAGGGCACTTGTCCAAACGGTTGCTTTAAATTGTACCTGAAATTTTTATATTCTCATTTTGAAGATGTTGTACAAGTCGTAATGAAGTAAAAAAGTTATCGCAAAATACATGATAGGATAGTTTTCGAGGAAGTGAATTTAACAAATCCAGAACAACTCTTTCACCCAGACCCCAATTTGTTGCAGATTTGCGACAAGATGTTTTCCCTTTCGCACCTTGATAAGGTTCAAACTGTACCACATAGCCACTACTTTCGGCCAAAACCCACATCTTGTATCCCATACGTACTGGTTTACCAACAATTCTTTGTTTGCTGCTGTGCCGTCCATAATATGGCAGCATAGATTCATCAACCCAGATTGAAGAAAGATTAGACGATTATTTTAAGCACCGCTCATTTATCAAATTGTATAAAGGGCGCACCTTTGTCATTTTGTCTTCAGGATTGAGATTGTTGTTATTACAACAATGGAGAACTGATAAAATTTCTTCAAATCGATTACGGGACATGGCACGTGACATACTATCGTTTTTAACATCTTCTGAGTTCTCCCAATACATGCGACGACGAGGAAGGACATTATAGCCGAACAACAACATTGCCAAAAAAAGGCGCATTTCCGCATGCTCCACATGAAAATTATGCTTGCCTCTATCTCTGTGAGCGTACAGATTAGTCATTTCGGTAAGGTAATTTATGACTTTTTTATCGAAGTATAGGTCAAAGATGGCTGTCGGTGACATAAAATTTTCAAAAAAACTTTTAGAAGGAGAATCAGTAAACGTTGTCGGTCGCAAATCTTTTTTTTGTCAGGAAAGGGAGGTTGCTGCAGGTTTGAGCAACAAGAACGTATTTTCTTCCGTTTCGCTGTCTAAATTTGAAAAATCATGGTCACTTACATCAGTGCTTGCCGTAACTGCATCTTCATCTGCGCTTGCATCGAATTCTCAGCAGTTTACAACAGAATTACCATAATTAATACGATACTCGGCTGTTGCTGACAACTGAGGCCCAGAAAGATGATCTGCTGACACACCTTCTTCATCATCGCTATCCTCATCAGAAAGCAATCTTTCATTTGGAGGAGATAAAAAAACGTCAGCTTGCAGATATTCTTCTTCTTCTAGCATTTCAATAACCTCGTTGACGTTCCAAATCTGTTTACTTGCGCTGAAAGTAAAATAAGCACAATTTTATGGTATGTATTTCAATCAAATCACTTCGTTCTTTCGACAAATTTTCTATTCAAATTTAAATGTTAAATTTGAATAAAAAACGTTAAATTTGAAAAGAAAATTTGTCGAAAGAACGAAGTGATTTGATTGAAATATCGTTACACTCGACATACGAGGAATGCCTGCTATATTTATGGTATGTAGTAGATGTGCACTTTCGTGCCTACTGCACCCTAATGGGGTGCAACACAAAATTTAACGCCAAAGTCAATCGAAAATAATTTTTAGTGAAATTGATGTATTAACCTACTTTAGATGCACTAAATTAACTAATTATTCAAAAGAAAATCATTACGCATCACTAATATATTAACATTTACTTACCTATTGCAGCCAGACATCATGAAACTTGAATTTTCTTTTCGTAGCTGCTCTAAACTGTCACAATTCAATAATAAGTAAACTTTTTCAAACTGAACTGGCCAGTATGGTTGCTGACCTATTTCTCATTGTACGTAAATAGTGAGAAAACAATTGCAATTGTTTACGTAGACATTAATCCAATTATTCAGCTGCACCTTATCAGGGTGGAGTAGGCACCAATGGGTTAATACGCTAAGACATGCATTTCGCTATAAAGCATCATCAGTGCTGTAAAAGAACAACCAAAAAAGCAACTAAATCTAAGGTTCCAAGCAATAGCTGTACTGACAAATCTACACCCATCATATGTGATGAACCCAACCCATCATAACATTACATAAATCAAATAACACACATTTAATCAATGACTTCGAAATAGTTGGAGTGATAGATAAAATCAAGGTACACTAGATCAGCTGAGCTACTTTATTATAAGAAATATCGATTTCGCCTTATACAGGCATTTTCAATTTCTATGTAAAACGAAAATACAAAATGCATAAACCAACTTACCGTAATTATAAAATAAGAAAACAGGACTGACTATCTTACACTGGTTGGAAATTAAAATACAAAGCTAATAATATTTTGTGAACTTATTTATATGAACGTGAAATAAACTAAACTAAGGGGGTGGACTAACTACTCACTTGAACAAAACACTACATAATGCTATTCCTCGACTAAAACTAAACAGACGATATAGTACCAAACCAAAGGCATAAAAGAGAAAAAAACTAAAACTTGTTATTCGCTTATAGCCAGTTACTACGCAATAAGATAAAAGGCTCAAAAATGCCTTTTATCTTATTAATCAGCAACTAGCCATGAGCGAGTAACAAGTCATAAACAAGAAAAAATGATAAGAGACATACGACATAAATCATTTAATAGCTGGCAAAATCATAGTTTGTAGGTTTATAGACGCTCCAAGTTTATGAAACCATTTATCTTCACATATATCTAACACATCAAATGGTGGTTCTTCAACAAATATAACAGAAAAACACTGTGACAAATTAGGACGGCGTGCTAACAAAAGATTGTGATTAGATTTATAATGTTGCAGGAGAGCGGTACTATCGTTTTTGGTCGAAATATCAAATTTTTTCCAAGTGTGTCTATGGTTATTCCATCTAACCGAAAATTTATTTTTTGTCTGTCCAACGTATTGAGCATTACAATTTACACAATTAGCAACATAAATACCATAATTTCTACAATTTAACGATTGGTTAAGTTTAACTTGTCTGTTGTTTTTTTCGCATTTAATATAATTTACACTCTTTACCATGCATTTATATTTGCTAAATTTTCCACAAAGGGCGCAATTGCCACACGGGCTTGATGAGCCAAGTTTTAAAATCTTTTGTTGTTTGTGGGCTAAAGTTTTGTATTTCGTTAATGTATTTGCCAGACATGCTGGTCTTTTGTATATAACATTGGCTTCTGGTTTTATGGAGCGTTCTTTATCGGTAAGTTGTAGAAATTGTGGAAAGCCTGTTGCCCATGGAACCGGATTCTTTTCTGTTTGTTTTTTCTGATTGTTAGGTCCAAATCTTTCTGTCCAAGTGCTTACTTTTTGAATCATGTTCTGTGTCACTTTTTTATTAAACCCGGAGCTTAAGCACTTATCTTTTAATTCGTTTATGCTATTTAGGTAGTCTTCTTGTCTTTCGTTTAATCTGCGTAATCTCACTGCTTCACTAAAAATGATACCTTTAAAGATGTGAAGTGGATGGTATGAGTTTCCGTGTAAAAACGTACGTCCTGCTGCTGTTGGTTTTGTAAAATTTTTTGTTACGAAACCAATTGGGTCATCTTCTTCAATTTGGTGAAATATATCTAAAAATTCTACACCTTGTCCAGTTTGCCTGTTGTTCACCTCGCGAAACGTTAGGGTCAAGCCATTATTTTGAAAAATATTGGTTAAAGCTGTTTGTATAGATTTAGTGTTATTAAATCCGAATGAAATAAAGAAAATATCATCAATGTATCGTCTAAATAATTCTGTCCGTTTTAAATTACCACTAATTTGTTCAATTATAAAATGCATTACAATATTAGCCAAGGAAACGGAGTGATTGTCTCCTGTAACTATGCCAGTTTTTTGTTTATAAAATTTTTTTCCAAATTGAGTAATAACATTTTCCAAACAAAACATCACCATTTCAACTATACTTATTATAGCTTTTTGACTATAAGGACTGACCACTTGCAATGCTTTTTTCAGAGCTTGTCCAACAAGGTTTCTTGATATAGTAGGATACAATGCAGTTACATCTGCTGCGACTAAATGCAATGATTCTGTTTGTTTTGGCTTTTTCATTTGATTCGTTTTCCATTTTGTTAATACTTTCAAATAGTTTTTGCTATCTTGGCAATATTCATCAATTTGAGTTTGACAAAATTTGACACTAATGGGTTGTAGAATATACTCTAAAAATGCAGTAAATCTCGAAATAAAAATTTTTCCTGCCGATTGTAATAATCAGAGCTGGGCACCGCAAATTTAAACTCAATTCCGCAACCGCAAATTCCGCAAAACTGCAAGAGGTGTTCCGCAACCGCAAATCCGCAAGTTTGCGATAGGTTTGCGGTGACTTTTCGCACTTCCGCAACCGCAAATTCACATAGCACTTCCGCAAACTTAGACCGCAATATTTACTGTTATTTTGTCTTCGTGATGACCTTTTTTATTTTTGAAGGTCAAATTTTGCCATGGACCAGACGTTGACCTCCAAAAAAAAAAAAAAAAAAGGTCATCAACTCCCGGTCGTCAACCTCCAACCCAGAAAATGAGAGCGTCCACTTTTTCCGAGCAGTTTTACCGCGGATCAGGCAACACTGCCTATTGGTTTGCGGATTTGTGGTAAATTTCGATTTTTCACCGCAAATCCGCAAATATTTGCGGTAGGAAATTAGGTTCGCAAATCCGCAAATAAAAACTTGAGTCCGCAATTTGCGGATTTGCGGATTTGCGGACCGATTTGCGGAAGTGCCCACCTCTGGTAATAATCTAATGGGAATCAATTCTGGGCTCGTGGATTCCAAAAGTTCTGGTTTAAGCTTGTGCGTTTTAAACAAAGGATAGATATATGCCGGTGTGTTATTGTAAAATTCTTTAGCTTTCGGACCTTTAACTTTATGGTATTGCCCGTCAGTAATTTTTAGTCCTGTAGTGTGGTATAGTAAGTTATTGTCTATTACTTGTTCTTTGTGTAAAGTAATAGCAAGATTTTCACATTTTTTTCTGACCATTGCAGTTTTCTTTTCAAAATCGCTTTGCGATATATTAAGTTCTTGAAATTGTTCCAATTCTCTTTTCATAATATTGTTGTAAGTATCCAAATCGATAATAACCAATTTACCATCTTTGTCCGTTACTTCACGGGTAGATTCCTGGTAGTATATTTACTTTTGCTGTCATAGTTGGAGTGATATAAGAGCAAAATTATACACTAATCCATAGACGCTCATCTAATTTAATGAATTCGGAACAGTCAGAGTGAACTGATAGCAAAATGTTACGCATATAGCCAAGCAATAAGTGAATTTGATGAACTCGGATTGATCTGATTGCAAAATGTTACTCATGTTGCTAGACGCTGAGCTGATTTCATGAATTCGGAATGGTCGGAATAAGCTGATAGCAAAATGCTACGCATATTGATTTAATGAATTCGGAATGATTTGATAGCAAAATGCTACGCATATTGCTACACGTTGAGCTAATTTTATAAATTTGGAATGGTCGGAATAAGCTGATAGCAAAATGCTACACATATTTCTAGGTGCTAAACTAATCTCGTGAATTCGGAATGGTCTGAAGGCGAAATACTATGCATATTGCGAGGCGCTGAGCTAATTTTATGAATTCGGAATGGTCGGAATGGAGTGATAGCAAAATGCTACGCATATTGCTACACGTTCAGTTGATTTAATGAATTCAGAATGGTTGGAATGATTTGAACCCAGCCTCTAAAGTTGTTCAAATCAGAGCAGCCTTGGTGCCGGTCCCAAGCCCAGATAAATGGAGAGGGTTGCAACAGGAAGGGCATCCGGCGTAAAACCTAGCCAAAAGTTTTCAATGCGCGTCGTATCTGACTTTATACCGGATCGGTCGAGACCCGGGAAAACAACGACCGTTACCAGTGATTGGGAACCAAGGGCCACTGGCGAACATGCTACTTGGATGCAAAGAAGAGGTGGAAAGCAATGGAGAAGAAAGAAGAAGAGAAATGAAGGAGGAAGAAAGCTAAGAAGATCAAGCTGAAGGTTGCAACATTAAACGTTGGAACCATGACCGATAAAGGAAGAGAAGTGGCGGACCTTATGGAGCGAAGAGGGCTGGACATACTGCGTGTGCAGGAAACTCGCTGAAAGGGGAAGAAAGCAAGTTGCATAGGTGGAGGATATAAAATGTGGTACTGTGGAAGCGAAAACAAAAAGAATGGTGTGGGAATCATATTGAAAAGGGAGCATCTGGACAGGGTAGTGGAGTTGTGGAGAGTAACAGACAGGATAATATGCTTGAAGATGGAAATTGATGGTGTTATGTTAAATGTTATCAGGGCGTATGCGCCACAGGTGGGGTGCATACCTGAAAAAAAAGAAGCATTTTGGCTAGATCTAGATGGGACAGTGGAAAAGATACCAAAGAATGAAAGAATTGTCGTGGGAGCAGACCTGAATGGGCACGTAGGAGAAGGAAATAATGGTGATGAAGAATGCATGGGCAGACATGGATTGGGGAAGAGAAATAACTAACACCTACTTTGTAAATAAACCAGCACACAGAGTCACCTACAACAGTGGCGGACGCAGTTCACAGGTGGATTACATTATGGTAAGAAGAAGAAGAATCAAGGAGGTGGTGGATACAAAGGTTATTGTCAATGAAAGTGTAGCAAAACAGCACAGAATAGTAGTATGTGCGATAATCATCTGGTCGAAGTGAAGGAAAGCACCAAAATCAGTGAAGAGAATAAAATGGTGGAAGCGAAAGACTTGAAAGTGAAGAACAAATTTAAAATGGAAGTGATAAAAAGCGGAATACTTGGTGCAAAGGAAGACTGGCAAAGAGTAGCTGAGATGATACGGAGCATTGCCAGAATGGAATTGGGTGAAACATCAGGAAAAACTAGCACGGCAGGTAGACGGGAGACGTGGTGGTGGAACCAGGAAGTCCAGGAGAAACTGAAGGATAAAAGAAATGCTAAAAAGGTATGAGATACCATTAGAGATGATGCAAGCAAGTTGGCCTATAAAACTGCAAGAAAACAAGCTAAGAGAGAAGTGGCAAAGGCAAGAAACAATGTATACGAAGAACTGCACGAAAACTGGAAACAAAGGAGGGAGAAAATGAGTTGTTTAAGATAGCAAAGCAGAGAAACAGAGAAAGCAAGGATGTACAACAAGTAATAGTAATCAAGAGTAAAACTGGAGAGATACTGATGGAAGAAGAGAAAGTGAAACAGAGATGGAAGGAATATTTTGACGACTTACTCAACCAGGAAAACCCTAGAGAGAGAGGAGAAATGAGAACAGAAGAGACAAAAAGGGACGTGTAAGATATCTCTGTAGAAGAAGTCAGGGCTGGGTTGAGGAAGATGAAGAAGGGAAAGGCGCAAGGACCTGATGACATACCAGTGGAAGTATGGATCGCTTTAGGGAATAAAGGTATGGAGTTTCTAGTGAACGTTTTTAATAGACTCCTACAAGGGGAGAAGATGCCAGATGAATGGAAGAAGAGCGTGCTCGTACTTTTGTACAAAGGCAAAGGAGACATCAAAGAATGTGAAAATTACCGAGGAATCAAGTTGATGAGTCACTCTATGAAACTGTGGGAAAGGGTAATAGAAGCAAGGATAAGGAAGGAGGTGACAATTGGTGAGCAACAATTTGGGTTCATGCCAGGAAGGAGTACCACCGACGCAATCTTCTGTTTGAGGATGCTGTTGCAAAAGTGGACTGAAGGGAAGAAGGCGGTGCACTGTGCCTTTATTGACTTGGTCAAAACATACGACAGGGTACCCAGAGAGGAACTGTGGGAATGCTTGCGGTTAGCTGAAACATCAGAGTGCTATTGAAGGATTATTAAGGACAGGTATGACGGAGCGACAACAACTGTGAGAAGTTCAGCTGGGTTGACGGAAGAATTAATGGTAGGTGTTGGACTTCACCAAGGCTCAGCACTCAGCCCATTCCTTTTTGCCATCACCATGGACAAGCTGACGGAGGACATCAGGAAGGACGCACCATGGGATATGCTGTTTGCAGATGACATAGTGCTGTCTAGGCAAAATTGCAGGGAGCTAGAGGATGATTTGGAGATGTGGAAAAATGCACTGAAGAGAAGAGGTCTAAAAGTGAGCCGGAGCAAGACCGAGTACTTGAAGGCTG
This sequence comes from Trididemnum clinides, assembly GCA_963675345.1. Classification (NCBI taxonomy): domain Eukaryota; kingdom Metazoa; phylum Chordata; class Ascidiacea; order Aplousobranchia; family Didemnidae; genus Trididemnum; species Trididemnum clinides. The sequence goes on along the minus strand of OY776305.1, from coordinate 2,782,105 downwards.
GGGGTGTGGATGATGGAGAAGAGTTGAAGCTGCAAGGAGAAAAGCTAAAGAGGGCAAAAAATTTCAAATATCTGGGTTCGACAGTTAGTAGCGATGGAATGTGTGAGGAAGAAGTGAGGAGAAGGATCCAAGCAGGCTGGATGAATTGGAAGATGGTGTCTGGAGTTCTGTGCGACAGGAAGTTATCAGCAATGGTTAAGGGTAAAATGTACAAAAGTGTTGTCAGACCAGCCATGCTTTATGGAATGGAAAGAGTGGCAGTGACGGAAAGACAGATGGGAAAAATTGAAGTTGCAGATTTGAAAATGGTGAGATGGGCACTGGGAGTGACAAGAAAGGACAAGATAAGAAACGAATACGTGCGAGGTACTGCGAAGATCGCAAAGCTAGGAGAGAAACTTCGGAATGCAAGGCTACGCTAGTATGGCCACATCAAAAGGAGAGAAGAAGGCTACGTGGAGAAAAACGATGATGGAAATGGCAGTGCCAGGTAGAAGGAAAAGAGGAAGGCCAAGGAGAAGGTGGATGGATTTGGCAAGAGAAGACATGGAAAGGGTTGGAACTAAGGAAGGAGACGAAGTCGACTGGGAGAAGTGGAAAATACTTTCGCGCTGTGGCGACCCCGAATAGGGAGAAGCCGAAAGAAGAAGAAGAATGGTCGGAATGATTTGAAGACGAAATGCTACACATATTGTCAAACGCTCAGTTAATTTAAAGAATTCAGAATGGTCGGAATGATGTGAGCGCGAAATGCTATGCATATTACTAGACGCTCAGTTGATTTCAAGAATTCGGAATGGTGGGAATGATGTGATAACAAAATGCTACTAATATTGCCAGACGCTCAGTTGATTTAATGAATTCGGAATGGTCGGAATGATCTGAAGGCGAAATGCTACACATATTACTAGACGCTCAGTTGATCTAATAAATTTGGAATGGACGGAATAAGCTGATAGCAAAATGCTATGCATATTGCTACACGCTCAGTTGGTTTAATGAATTCGGAATGGTCGGAATAAGCTGATAGCAAAATGCTACGCATATTACTACACGCTCAGTTGGTTTAATGAATTCGGAATGGTCGAAATGATCTGATAGCAAAATGCTACTCATATTGTCAAACGCTCAGTTAATTTAATGAATTCGGAATAGTCGGAATGATCTGAAGGCAAAATGCTACGCATATTGCCAGATGCTCAGTTGGTTTAACGAATTCGGAATGGTCGGAATGACCTGATAGCAAAATGCTACGCATATCGTTAGACGCTCTGTTCATTTAACCAGTTAAGTGCGTATGACGAGATATCTCGTCATGGCAGGTTCTCAACACGTTGTACTGGTTGGATGCGGTATCTTGATATTACGAGTTATCTCGTCATCATGTTGGATGCAAATACTCGATCTCTGTATCTTGATAATTGTACTTTTGGGTTTTAATCAAAATAATTCAATGTTTTTCTTAAGTTTCCATTTTTCTGAAAACTTGAAATCACTATTTTTGTCAGCTATATTTAGCATTCATAACTTCTGATTGTTTGTTTATCTCGAATTTCAATTTATAACTTTTAATTCAATACACTTTTGTTGATGTAGTCGTGATTTGTTTCACGTTTCTATTGCTCTTTTGCTTTACCGACGCGGTGGTGTAATGGTTAGAGCAGGGGTTCCCAACCAGGGGTGCGAGGTTGTCATTCAGATTTTTGTGTTGATCTAGAAAAGAGGTGAACCCATGCAATTTCAGCCAAGGCTTCAAAATTGGCCCACATCTTGGCCTGGGACATGTTATGTATTCGTCACATGTTAAAATACTTTAGGGATGTGAGAACATATCAAGATATTTTACCGGTGCAGGCTATTACAAAGGTTGAGAACCACTGCTCTAATGAGAAGGTTGTTGGCAGGAAAGGCATCTGCCATGTCATAAAAATGCAGGTATCTGCTGTGGCGACCCCTAATCAGGAATAAGCCAAAAAAAGAAAAAGATTGCTCTCATGCTTAAAAGTGGCAAAATACCGCCAAAATAACAAAAAATTATTAGCTATGACATCATTAGTGACGTCATAGTCGTGACGTCAAGTTAATATTTGCATTTTTAGAAAAAGAAAACATACTGAACAAATCACTACCAGAGTGTTTTGTTCTAACTCCATTAGGTAAAACGTGAGAGACGACTGAATTTATCCACCCCAAATTGCTTAAATTAATTACTCACTGTAGATCGACCAGCGAAAAGAAAGCTACGCACTTTAAAGGGTTGATGAATTCGGAATGATCTGAAGGTAAAATGCTACGCATATTGCCAGGGGCTGAGCTAATTTTATGAATTCGGAATGATCCGACAGCAAAATGCTACGCATATTGCTAGATGCTCAGTTGATTTAATGAATTTCGAATGATTTGAAGTTGATATGCTACGTATATTGCTAGGTGCTGAGCTAATTTTATGAATTCGGAATGATCTAATAGCAAAATGCTACGCATACTGCCAAGTGCTGAACTAACCTTATGAATTTGGAATGATCCGAATTTTATATATTCGGAATGATCCAATACGACATTTCAGAAAGAGAAAATTTTTATATTTATGAAATGTTTATTAATGTGTGAAATCTGACGCATGTTAATAGTTTGACTAATCAAAAAGCTTGCCGTTAGCCATTGACTAGATAGTGAAGCAGCCAATCAAAGCCAAAGGTAGACGATTTGCTCGATATGGCAACACTGAAAACAAAACAGTTTTTTGTTGCTGCATCAACGTTGGTGATTATAATGTACTTTTTGTGCAGCAATAGTAAGTAGCAGACAAAGAACCTTTTTTTGGTATGCAGGAGCTGTGATACCATTTTCTGCATGTGCAAAGCAGATGCTTTACTGTGGGTTTATTTCCTGGGCAATTAACTGCATCACAAACTGTCCACTTTTGAGAGAAATATTCTGTATTTTGCAATTGGTACTACTCTGATATTGATTGCTCAACGGCGTGGATTTCTGAGATTTCTTCAAACCATAAAGCACCGACTGCAATTTTGGCAAGTTGTATTTTGTCTCGAGATTTAGTTAAACTAGGAAGAACGTCAATGTCGCTTCTTGAAATTAAACTTTTCACCCAGTTTCTCGCTTTATGTGAAGGTAGCATAGTTGGAAGCGCAAGGTTGTTTGCCATGCAGTACATGTTTGTAATAACGTGTACACCACAGTCGTATTGATTTTGTTGTTGTGGAACATCTGAGCAGCAAATAAATGTCCATTCATCTTCGTTGGTCGACAAAGATGCTAAAACGTAAGTTTCTTTCACAATACGAAAAATGCGCTCAAAGTATGTCTTCAAACTTCGGTGAGACGCTGAACTCAACGAATCTACGGAAAAATGCTTACAATTATTTTGATGTTTACAATTACCTCATACCAGTGAGCACCAGGATTTACAATAAATACAAAATTATCCAAATTGAGTGCCTCATTATTACATGCATAAGCGGCAATACGGCCATGAAAACCCTTGGCTGGGTATGTCATAAAAAACGTATCCCAAAGTAAAAATATTTCATTACATGTTGCCGTAGACAAAATGCATCGAATGGCTTTTTCAACAACTTCATCGGTTAACCAATTTGTGTCCGACAAACAAAATAATTTATTCTCCAGTTCTCTCTTCAGATCACAAGTTTGAATAGAAATTTTCTGAATACCGTAAGTGTGTAATAAACTTCTTTGTGAAAAACTTTTAAAGTTTTGATAGCTCACGATTTGTTAGCATCAATTTTTTGTAAGATTTATGTACTCAAATTTATGACTAACGAAAATAAGCATGCTAGAAGAGAAATAGATGAACAAACCAGTCACGGTTGCAAGTTTGCAGTCTTGGCATCGACTAACTGAAGTTAATATAAAAACTTAGCGTACAACCCAGCAGCACTGAGATGGAATAATTAGGTGACAGTTCAAGCTAGTTGTTCAAAAAAAGCCTTCAGACAAGTAGTTTATCATAGGAAATTTAGTACAAGGTACACAGGGTCTAAGCTATTGTATAACCGGGCGTTAGCTTAGGCTAGAAGCTGTAGCCTAGCTGCTAGCAATCAAATATATAGCCGGCAAGCCGGTTTACTAAGCTACTATACCAGTATTTAGCCTAGGATACCGGTATCAGATTGATGAGGTACCAGATTGAAATAAGTTCCCTACCAAATCTAAAGATATTTTTCTTTGCAAGCTGTAAGCGCAAGAAACAGGTTGTTTACATGCTTAAAGGGGCAGCAGAATTTTTAAAACAAGCGTTAGGCTTATTTAAAACCTAATCAGCATCGAAGTGCATACGGAAAATATTTTCGTTCTTCACTAAATAAAGATAACAATAAGGTTATAGCCAGTTGCCACCTGATGAGCCGCTTGGCGAAATAGCTGTAGTGGCTTTATTATTTTATCCTGACTTGTAGGTTTTCACTTATATACGTATGGCTCTAACCTTGGATATTGACTTGGGTATATAATAAACGACTAGTTATTGTTATAATGACTAACTTGTTTTCATATTAGCACCTAAATATTGCGTCACAAAAACAGCCATTGTTAAAAATATTTTCTACTGCACCGTAACTTTTTGGACACCCTGTATTTTTAAAGGCAGTTTGGTAAACCGTTTTTTGCAAAGGGCGGAATTGGAATCGCGCGTATTTGGCTTCGCCTCCTCAACCCTGTTTCATGCACAAGTTAAACACAACATCATAATTCATGTACAAACTTCAATCTGAAGATAGTGTTGCTTTAGCAGCCTATAGTTGACTAAACTAAAAGAACAAGCGTATTGACAGGTCACCAAAATGCAAAATTGTAGGTTTAGCTTAGCAGGTTTAGTTCATTATTTTCCTCATAATTGAATAAGTGTGAATAAAACAGTATTTGAATAAGCTTAATTACCGAATTGGTGTAATGTAAGACAATATGAGTCCTTCGCACAAGAATAATGTACTCTTGGGTTGCTTTTAAGTTAATAGTGATGCTAGTGACCACTTTACTGTGGTATCAAAACGGGTTTGGGCCTAAACGAGTTTTGTGTGATTGCTTTCGCTGCCGTGCTCTGGCAAAACGACAGTCTACTATGCTAATATTTTATAAAAAAGCTGACGGAGCAAGTGCCTGAATTCTTTGCATTCTTTTAACCATTCATTTGCTTTTAAAAATACAAAGTGTCCAAAAAGTTACTGCGTAGTAGAAAATATTTTTAACAATGGCTGTTTTTGTGACACAATATTTAGGTGCTAATATGAAAACAAGTTATTCATTTATAGTAATGCAAGTGGCTAACGATGCACTTAGAATGCTAAGTTATTCATATTAAGTTATTCATGTAAATATTCATGTTAAGTTATTCATTATTACAACAACCAGGCCTTTATTATATATCCAAATTAATACCCAAGGTTAGAGCTATACGTATATAATTGAAAACACTACACGTCAAGATAAAATAATAAAACCACTAGAGCTATTTCGCCAAGCGGCTCATCAGGTGGCAACTGGCTATAACCTTATTACTGTTTTTATTTAGAGAAAAACGAAAATATTTTCCGTATGCACTTCGACGCTGATTAGGTTTTAAACAAGCGTAACGCTTGTTTTAAAAATTCTGCAGTTCCCTTAAAGCATGTAAACAACCTGTTTCTTGCCCTCACAACATGCAAAGAAAAATATTTTTAGATTTGGTAGGAAACTTATTTCAGTTTGCTACCTCACCAATCTGATACCGGTATCCTAGGCTAAATACTGGTCTAATAGCTTAGTAAGCCGGCTTGCCGGCTATATGTTTGATTGCTAGCAGCTAGGCTACAGCTTCTAGCCTAAGCTAACGCCCGGTTATACAATAGCTTAGGCCCTGTGTACCTTGTACTAAATTTCCTATGATAAACTACTTGTCTGAAGTCTTTTTTTGAACAACTAGCTTGAACTGTCACCTAATTATTCCATCTCAGTGCTGCTGGGTTGTACGCTAAGTTTTTATATTAACTTCGGTAAATCGATGCCAAGATTGCAAACTTGCAACCGTGACTGGTTTGTTCATCTATTTCTCTCCTGGCATGCTTGTTTTTGTTAGTTTCGTCAAAGTCATTTGAGAAATTTGAGAACCTAAATCTCACAAAATATTGAAGTTAACAAATCGTGAGCTATAAAAACTTTAAAAGTTTTTTACAAAGAAATTTATTATGCACTTATTCAGCGGGGGGGAAGGGGGGGGGGGGGCGCGGTCCCAGCGCCAACATAAATTACGTAACTTGTTTAAGATATGCTGACTTTTACCCTCCTTCGATAGAGGTGCGAAATAAAATTAAACTTATCTCAGACTCCATCTAACAAGTAAGAACAGATTAGACCAGTGGTTTTCAATCGGCAGTTACTTTGCTACTCAAAAAAGAAACTCTTTTCAAGGGAGGAAATTTTTGTAGGGATAAATTAGGGAAGTGAGTTGGAAAGAAATTGGGGAGAAAATTTTGTTGTGCAATTTACATATTTAAACGTTCCAGTATGAACTTGCTCATGAACCTCAAAAAATATAAGATGTAGGGATTTGAAATTGTGGCATCGATTTGCCAAAGATCAGTCACCAAAAAAAAAGGTCATGACTAATTTGTAGCCGTGATCCTTTTTTGGGACATCGATCTCCAAAGAAAAACAAATGAATCTTATCCATAAATTTGTGGTAGAAAGGAAAAGAATGAATCGGAGTTCGGTGCAGGAGGAGCACAGAAAAGGGGTTGAAAACTTCTAGATTAGAGGCAGCCCATCCGTATCTGTCATAAATGCAAACTGGCAGCCGCAGCATCAACAAGGCAGACTGGTATTGATGAATGCCAAGATTGTAGTGGTAAAAAACTAGGCTGCAACGCAACTGGCAATAAATTTTTCAATGAGTTTTATTGAAGTTCATTGTTATTCTACATACGTGTAGGCGTTGGCATCTTGCCAGCAATTTACCAGGTTCGGTTGAAAGCAGTACCACTATACTCTTCTATAGCTTTCAGAAGCAGCAAAAACAACAACTTTTATCTTTAATTGACTTCAAAAGCTGTTATTTTTAGGTCTATTTGTTATTCACGCAAGCTTGTATGACTGATACATATATTAACATACCGCTTGTAATGTAAGATCAGAATATGTTATTGTTTTATTGAAACGATTTGACCAGATTCAAAAGAATTTTTGTAAAGGCTTCTCATTAAAAGATACAGAAACGCGTTTCCGAACCAGAAAAGATGTGGCATGGGCATGTCAATCCCACCCCGCCTTTGTAGATGGCCAATAGTTGTTTCTCACAAAATACCGAGCCAACAGCTTCACTGTTCTAATCATGCGAACGTGTTGTGCTATCGAGTATGAATAGATATTACACGTAAGTGATAGCTTTGTCTACATTTAAATGGACAGAAGACTTGTAGTGGCGATCATCGTAGAACGGAAGCAAAGATGATTTAACAGCAACCCGCTGCTGATCAGCGTTCAATTGAAAACCCATTACTGTAACGACACACATACCAAGTGGTTTCGCTTCCTCAAGCCAAAAAAATATTTTAAAATATTTGAAATACAACTACGTAGGCCCAACATCTAATATAACAATCAGGCCACTTAATTTAAATATTTTCAATATTTTCTCTCATTGCTGCACTATTCATCACAACCTCTAATTGCCTTTAAATGTTCACTTTCGTGTTTGTTTTTCGTTTTAAAAATGAACTCCAGTAAGTCCCACCCCTCTAATCATCTAACTATTATAACCATTGACAAACTCACTTTGTTCTGCGCCTCTCTGAAAGCCGCATCAACAATTGACGTTCGATTCTCCTACAAAGCAAAAGTAACTGATTTGAGGTTAATATTTCTCTTTCAGCTTCAGATAGAGCAGTAGTTTCTATCAATTAAAAATTTTTTTTAAGCTTACAGTGAATCTTTTCAACAAAATGTGTACCTTAAATTAATTTTATCAATAATTAAATCCAACCAAAACTGAAAACTAATGGGTTAAAATAATGTCACAATTACAAATTTTCATTGAAGTAAAGTACGACCTCAAATTGTTAAAGCCATTGAAGCGTTCCAATTTTGCACCAAGCCATTTTTGTGCATATTTTGCTAAATATTTTAAGTAGAGTTTCATTTTTAGAATTTTCTGGGCAAACTTTACAAAGACTTGTCAAAAAAATTATATTTTATTCAATTAGTGAGCAATGAACCGGAGATCTGTTGCTTGTTGGTTGACCACAAACATCTGCGCTGTTGTAAATCTCATAACTTTATGTGGAACAACGTCCAAGTTTCGTCTCTGATGGAAAACTTGAAGTGTCATCACAGATTTTCAAAAATGCAGCTTTTTGCGAACCCCAGTAAAGTTTGAATTTATTTTCAGAAGTTGTTGTATTGTTACCCCCTAAATTAGGAGAAGTCACCCAGGGCAATTCCTCAACATCACTGCGTAGATTAGAAACCAGTCCACCGGAATGTGAACTCATCAAACACGACTGCATTGCCTTAATATTTGTTAAGCCAGTTGAACTTGGTAATTGTAGTAGAAAGTTTTTATCGAAAATACCTTTCTAATATCTCCCAAAAAAGCTCTTAATCGCGTTTCTACAGTCAGTACTCTTTGAGAAAACGAGAACAAATTGTGAAATCAAACGTCAACTTCAACGTCATGTTGGACGCTGAAGGGATAAAATTTTTGCAGGTTGTTAAGTTGGTGGCTGGCTTTCGTTTAAGCAAAAAACTGATTTCCTCAGTCAAGAAATACAAATTTAAAAAATATTATTTTTGGTTATAACGTCACCACAAAGTCACCAACCCCCTCATGATACTCATCACGTGTAGTTGATCAATCGTGCAAAGTATGATCTTTCAACACCCAGTAGTTTCCAAAGAGTTAACGCGTTTCCTGCGATGGGATCTACCGGCGGGTCCCATTCTATTTCTAGCTTCTGCGATGGGACCCACCGGTGGGCCACAAACATATTTTTGTGGCCCCTGGGGTGGGTCCCATTGCAGGAAACGTGTTAAAACAAACACCGACTCACCCGCACACACTAATCAACTACCGCGCTTTATAGTATTGATATATGTACTGTGATTTAATAATGTAGCAATTGTCTTGCCATAAATTAAGCAGGTTATGATCAGTTGCAAAAATAAACAAAGTAAAATCATGAAATGTCGGTGTGAGTCAAAATACAGCCCTGCTGTTTGCCGACGTTTTGCTCACAAATTTCAGGAGCATTCTAATAAATCTCCAAATCATATTTTTATTTTCATACACGGTGTAATATTTCGGGTGATAAAACGTGATCCTTGACTGAAGAAAGGAGGAAAGTCGGTGGACGAAACACTGTGAGACACCCTTTGTTTATTCTTGGGTATAAGCTCATGCTCTGTAGGCAAGTCACGAGTTAAAGTGAACCATTGCGACCCATAGACTGCCTGATCTCATAATCTACTTGTCTATCAAGTAAAGTAGGCATTCCGTTAAGTGCTTTCCCCAAGAACACCACAAGCAAATTGGCCAATTTTTTCTCCACATTATATCTTTTGCTGTGAGTGCTGAGTAGGGCATTTTGTGAATAACATTTTTAAATTCATGCAATTTAATAGAATGCCAAAACTTCAAATGTCTAACTATGGTGATGCCTCACCTGCATTCTCAATTTCCCTTAATCCATACCAGCATCTCACATGCCAGCTATTCATAATCTTTCCCACAAAACTAAATTTGTACTAGCCTATCGCAGGCTAGTCCATCCAACAGTGTTTCCGGCATAAAATGCAAATATGCCCCTCTGGGCAATTTCAGATCATGCCATCGATCCATTGCTGCATTACTGCATAGACCTCATAGTTTTGGCATTCTATTAAATTGCATGAATTACAAATATGCTCTTTGGTCCTTGGTTGAACCAAAGAGGGGTGGTAGGAGTGTTTTGTACAGGGTATTGCAGAAAATAAGCATACGGCTGATGAGGGTCAGTAACCCGAAACAACGTTGTCCCGTGTTGTTATTTTGTGTTATACTGACTGTGTAATAGGCTGACATTATACTCAAATGCTATCCCTGCATGTTGATTCTAGCGCAATGCGGTTGAAACATGTGAAGTGCCTATGTGATATAGGTCAAAATCATTGCCCTTGTATGAGGTCTATGCAGTAATGCAGCAATGGATCGATGGCATGATCTGAAATTGCCCAGAGGGGCATATTTGCATTTTATGCCGGAAACACTGTTGGATGGACTAGCCTGCGATAGGCTAGTACAAATTTAGTTTTGTGGGAAAGATCATGAATAGCTGGCATGTGAGATGCTGGTATGGATTAAGGGAAATTGAGAATGCAGGTGAGGCATCACCATAGTTAAACATTTTTAAAGTCTTTAATACCATTCGATTGAGGAACTGAACTCGGTTTCATCAACTCTGAAGCCGATGCTCTAACCATCACACCGCCGCGCTTAGGATTCCATGAAAACATCGACAGAGTTCAAGCTTTTATTCAACGGAGCCCAAAAAGTCGGTTTGCATGCCTACGCAAACCAAAATATGGGCAACATGAAAATTGGAATTGCTAAGTGAGCATAGACTATGTTCCTCTCGATGAACGAGGTGTGTCAGAAAAGAAATGGGACTTTGCGTAATGTTAGAGCTGGATTCACAATTAAAAATAACGTTTTGGTTTACTTTGTAGTTTGGTCTTTGACAAGCAAAAAAACCGCAATTTTCGCCTCTCTACTGTAATTATGTGGTTTTTGGCGTGTTTTTGTTTACAGATGCTTTTTGACAAACGCTCTTGAAGTTTATTTTGATTTATTGGTAAAAAATACGAAATTGTGCTGTGATGAGCATTGAGCTACAAGCAAATCCAAAATATTTGTCCGGTTGGATAAAACTCCATTTGAGGCACTGACATTGCTGCAGCGAGTTCATGGAAAAGATGCAATGTCGTTCATGTGTTGTTGAGTGGCACAAGAGATTCTGAGATTCTGGCACAAGAGACAAAGTCTGCAATGTGAAAGTCCACATTCCCCAAAGCCAAAAAAGGCAAGTAAATCGAGGTCGAAAATCAAGGTCATGCTGATCGCGTTCTTTGATGCAAGGGTATTGTTCGCGTACTGTTCCTGTCACAGAGTGAAACAATCAGCCAGTATGTTTACAAAAAAATTAGACACTATGTAGTGAACGAGTTGGTCCTCGCTGCTGCGCGCTTGGTAAACACTTCACCGCATAATTACTGCTTGGTTGCGTTGCTTGAGGTTAAAATGCAATGTGACAGCAGTACTGGCAACTCCGATGTAGGTCCAAACACAAAGTTGTTCTGTGAACCTGGGTATTTCATAGCTCTTGGAGGTTTTAAATGATCTCTTACGTTTTTAATCTAATGCTGTTGTTTCCGCCTGTTCCAGAGTATCTTATAAATACGTTGTTACTTTGATATTGTAGCAGTCGCATTGCCATAAAGTATATTTGGTTTTTGCTTTGCTTTATGAACTTGGCAAGTGGTTGGCTAGCTTATTACAACCTGTGTTGGAGCGGTTTTCGTCACACTGCATATCAGATTCGTTTACGTTTGCTAAGACCATGCAAAATCTTGACATCGACCCTAATGTCTTCATGTGTTCTTTTGATGTATCCAGCTTGTTCACCAACGTTCCCCTTGATGAAACCATCAAAATCTGTTCGGAAGCCCTCTACGACCAGTCTAATTCCCGACCAGTCATTCCAAAGGACGTGTTTGTTGAATTGATGAAGAGCGCTACATCCTCAGTTGAGTTCAGCTTCAATAACACCATGTACAAGCAAACAGACGGAGTAGCTATGAGATCACCACTTGGTCCGGCTTTGGCCAACATCTTCGTTGGATATTATGAAGAAAAGTTATTTTCTCAAACGCAAAAGCCTTCAACATACTTCAGATATGTTGACGACACGTTTGCCATCTTCGATCACGAAGCTGAAGCAGATGAATTTCTGACCAAACTTAACTGCCTTCATCCATCCCTCACGTTCACCTTTGAAAAAGAGAAAGGGAAATGTCTACCGTTTCTTGACGTCTACGTCGAAAGAACAGATGTTGGCTTGGAGACCAGTGTATACTGTAAACCCACTTTCACTGGCCAGTATTTGCGTTGGGAGTCCTTTAGTCCTCTCAAACGCAAAATAAGTCTAATATCTACATTGGTGCATCGAGCTCTAATGATTTGCACCAAGCGTAGACTCAATGAAGAAATAGAACGGATTAAGAAGATATTACTGGACAATGGCTATCCTAAAAATATCATCAACACTCAGATCACCAAGAAAATTGCTCAGTTCTCCACCCTTAAGCGATTTGGCCCTGAAAAGTGTCCTGTGTACTTGAGGGTCCCTTGGATAGGTAAGCCATCTACAAACTTAGAAAAAGAAGTCAAAACCGCCGTGGAAAGCTGCTATGGTTCCGTCAGCACCCGCCTGGTCTTTACGTCTAAGCGCATGCTGCCTGTGGCCCGCAAGGATGTTCTACCTGCCATTCAGAAAAGTTTTGTCATATATGAATACAAGTGCCACTGTGATAGTCGGTACGTAGGGCGAACATCTCAACGACTACAGGATCGCATCAAGCAACATGTTCCGCAATGGTTAAGACAGCAATTGACTCGTCCACGCCGATCTCAACCACACAGATCGTGCAAACGAACCGACACCAAACCGGATTGTGACTCCGCCATTGGTCAGCATCTTTTAGATAATGATCGATGTGCATTAAACTATGATGACAAGCGGTTTTCAATCCTTGCCGCAGCGCGCAGCTCTTTCCATCTCAATCTTTTAGAGGCTACTTATATCAAGACCCGACGCCCGGTGTTATGCAGACAGAAAGAGTTTGTTTACACTCTCAAACTCTTTCGATAATCGTAGCATTTGGCCTCCTGCCGCGCCTTCTTTAACTTTCGCACTTGCGATATCTTTCTTTCGCGCGCTTTGCAATACAAACGCAATCATTGGCCGTTCTTGATTACGTAACATCCAAATTATTCACATAAAAGACTCATTCACTCTAGATCTTCCCTTTTGACGCGATACCGCCACTGATGAGAGCGTCACGAAAAGCTTATGGCTAAAACAGCTTTTTTCAAAGCTATATTGAAATTCTGTACCACCAACAAGATTTTTGTAAAATATTAATTCGTAGTTGAATAAATTTTGTAATTTGATATTACATTTATGCGAATGCAAACACAAGATTTGTCCGCCTGGCATACAAAAAGCGTTGACTCAATTCCCTCGTCAAGCCATATTACAGAATATTTTAATGTTTTTCATAATGTTCTTCTTGATGCTCAGCAACATAAGTTCAGTGTTGTGGAGAACGAAATACGAAATCATGAGCGAAGCTGATGAAAATTCTATGGAGAGGCACGAATGTAACCGTATATTTTTGGCTTTTAAGTTCCTCGATTTTGTTTCATGAGCTTTTTTTGAGAACCAATATTGTGACTCTGAATGTTTTCAATCTGTACCTCAAACTTATGTGATGACTTTTTTGTTTAAAGGTACATTTGATAATACTTTTATTTTGGGGTTCAGGTTCAGAAAATTTTTGGTGTGCTGCTCCTGTGCATTCCTTGCTGGTTCTATGCATGGAACTGTGCAAAATTATCACTAAAATGTGTTCTGACACTAGAAACCGTCGCAGCAAAAATGCGGTACGCTGTTTTGTTGCATAAAAAACATTGTATTATTGCACAAATACATTGTAAACAGTATTATTATAGCAACATCATTATCACGATCAACTACCTAATTCATCAGTGATGTTGATCTCATTCAATTCAACCGATTTTACTTGAAAAATCGACTTATCTTGTCGAAATGTCAATAGCACTTATAGCAATGTCGGAAATTTGGTAGAATGAATTTGGGAGTCGTTTACAGCAACGATATTAGCCTTCAAACCTCTAAATGGGTCCGTTGTTAGGCAACGGGAAAATCCATATTACGGACATTTTCCCTACATAATTGCAGGCTTAAGGCAGAAATGCACTGTGCCAGGAGTAGTGGAAACTTCGATGCAGGTCTGAACATACTGTGTTCTTGTCTGTCCAATACGACGTCTCCCGTTACTTGAGGATAAAACAGCCTGTTTGTCAGGGGTACTCAATTGACAGACCGCGGTCCGAATCCGGATCTTTCAAGCGTTGAAAATGAACCTTACGTTTCAGAATGAGTTACAGCAAGTGCAGCCACAAATTGCGAAAAAACCCATGCCCTTTTTACCAAATTTTGTTGACTTGTTCTCAATACTACGTTATTTTCAAACAAAATATCAAAAATTTTTCAAGCCTTCGGCGCAACTGCACATTCTTAGCATTGATTAATGGTACCTTTAAAAGGACTAACAAACAATATTATCAGCATGAAAACAAGAAAAAGCCTATTTCCTAGAGCTGAAAATCTGTTATCCATGCCTGTCTTGTCCACCAAATTTACCTCTGCAATTAAACTGATCAAGTGTGGTAAAGCTCAAAACCCAAACAATCTCCACAATATGGCGACTGGCCACTGTTATCTCGATACCAAAACCTGGCAATGCAGCTGATGCAGCTGATTTTTATAGTTTGTCAATTTTCGCTCCTAATTTCGCTCCTCAGTGATTAATTACTTTTTGTTTAATAGATTGGTTCATATGCGGGAGCAAATACAGATTTTTACTGTATTTGCCTTGTGCTGTAGCTAAGAATTTTGTCAGTTGGGGTAAGTTCATTTAAATAATTAGGAATCTGCTTTAAGAAATTTAATAAACTTGGCTAATTTCAATTATTTAAGTGTCAATAATTAAAAAACTTTATAAACCACAGTTATTGAACTATTTGTTTTTAAAAGTAATTATTCTAATAATATAACACAGTTGGGTGGGTAATAGCGGAGGAACATGAACCCCCAAATTCAGGAAAGTTGCAGCCACTGCCATCGAGATAAAGAGAATATTGACAGATATATATATTAGCTTCTTTACATGATACGAAGTGATACGAATTAAGACGACAAGTTGTATTTAAAATACATTTAAAAAGTAATTTCATGGCATACGGCTTTTTATAATTATTTGCATGCCTCAAACTTAACCTGGGTTTTAACCCTTCGTTTACTTTAGAAAAGAGTGGAAAAAGTCACCGCAGTTGCTTACCCCAATTCCATGATATAGCAAAATATAAAATCCTCATTCTCACCTTTGTTGTTGTTGAAACAGTCTGTGTGGTAGAAGTTACCGCTTCTGTCAGCAGAGTGCTTGAAGTTGCAGCTGGTTTGTCCTTTGCAAAAGTGAAACAAATCGTTATTTTCTTGGCAAACCCGTCGACGGTAAAATGATTCGAATTAATCTACCGCCAAATAGGAACTGCACACAAGAGACCAAATCAAATGAGCAGCAATCCTGCATTTTTAATACAGTAAAAACATCAACAGAAAAGTGTCACTTAGTTTTATGAATGGGTCACTAGATTAGAAAATTATCAATTAGTGGTTTAACAGGGGTGATGATATCATGATTTATGATTTGGATCGGTATGCGTGGTGTCAATTCAATTGTCAAGTCTTGCCAAAATCTATGTTAAAAATGTTTACAGATCACATGCATTAGCCAGCAAAGGAAGTAACATGGAGAATGAAACAGAGTAAAATTCATTCAGTCGAGGCTCAAGTAGTTTTTGAGCTAATGGCTAAAGTAGTTTTTAACTTCATCAAAGAAAGTTAAAAAAAAATTTTCACTTGCTGAAGTAAAAGGAAATATGTGTTCTTCTAGAAAAATGTCAAAATTTGATCTGGTATGAGTGGTAGTAGCCGTCAAAAGATTTCAAGAATCTGGTTGAAGACACATGTAAGTGCAGTTCAAGGCTCAGCTCTTGTCATTCGACCTCCACAGATGAGTAATTTACAAAATCTTGAAGTATTTTTTGAAAGTGCTAAAAATTCTGGCCACCAAATTATGGTGAACAACACGATTTGATCCGTCTTCCTCTTAGTTAGCCTGTTTTAATTCCTCCAAAACTACCTGACATACAAGCTTGAAACGTGGCACGATTGATCACCACCCCCCAGGGTGAGTGTTGTTTAAGGGGTTTGTAGACGCAATGATGACGTCACAATGGCAGATATTTTATTTAATTTGCATTTCTTGACGAGGAAAAATGTATTTTGCTTAAATGAAACCATCACCCGACTTACCAACTTAGAAAACTTTTGTCCTTTTGGGAAGCAAACACTGTCATAGTTGACAATTGATTGTAAAAATTGATTTCTTCATTTTTATTGAAAATACTGATCGTAGAAGCGTGGACAAAAGCTTTTTGGGGGGACGCTAACAAAGCACTTCCGATAAAGACAATTTTTTAATAGCTTTAGTTTCATCAAAGCTGCCACAAGCAATTTAAAGTTTTTTTCAGCATGCTTTATCCTTTATTTTTTTTAAACATTTTAAGCCAGCTCAATTTTGTTGTTGTTACCCGACCCCTTTCGAGGGATGGGAGCATGGCGGAAGACCATGGATTCCCAGAAGCCAGGCAAGTTCCCAGAACCAGAGCCAGAGGTTGTAGAGAAAGAGAGTCGTCAAAGAGTGTGCGGCGCAAAAAGTCCGTAGCTGCATAGTACAGAATGAGATGAGAGATGTCCTGGGAAAGATGACCACAGGCGCTGCATGAAGAATCGTAGATTCTTCCAATTCTAGTGAGATAAGTGCTTAACAGAAGGTTGTGTCCCTGGCAGCGAGGACGGGAGCAGCTAGCGTTACAAAAAGTACAAGATGACAGGAGAAAGATTACAAGGGATTGAAGAAGGCAGGAGTAGCCCTCTCCATTTGGCCAACTCTTTAGTCGCATCGTTTCCCGGGAAAAAAGGATGTCTGGGTATTCCTGATAACAAAGAGGGAGAAGGCAGTTTTTGCCAGGTCTGCTAAAGAGTTTTAAGTCAAAGAAAAAACGGAGAAGACGACAGAGTGAAAGTCGGAGAGAAGGAGAAAAACAGAGAAATGGCAAGTTTTTGGTGCTGCCGAGACCAGCGGAGAGCTTGCAGAATGGCCCTGGCTTTAATGGAAAAACTGAAATAATCTAGGCCTGCCAACAAGGAAAGGGTGACCTCCGTACCACAGAGCGAGCAGTTGGCAAAGACGCCAGAGCCGCTCTTGCCAAAAGAAAAAGGAACACAGCTATTTGTCCAGATCAACAAACCATGAAATGGGAGAGAGTCAAGGTGAGCGAGAGCCACACGTTGACAAGAGAAAGAGGGGGAGAACGAGAAGGAAAGAGTAATCTTTGCAATGAAGGAAAGGGTATCAAAAAGAGAGAGAGTGCAAGCAAAGAGATCCCCCTTGGAGAAGTAGGAGAAACCATGAGCGGTTGAGTGGACGCAAAAGCTATCCTGAGCGATCTGCAGAGTCTTGGTTTCACTCCAAGTCTGGCCAAACCTCAAATGGGAAAGGAGGTTGGAAGACGAAGAGCCAGCTCATAGGATGACAGAGCAAAATGAGTTAGGGTAACTCGTAGGGGAATTAGAGGAGCCTCTCAGAGAGGAGAAGTGGGATAGGGGAACAAGAGAGGCAGCCAGTAATGGCGCGATTACCCGCTCGGTGAGGGCGTTCCAATTTGGTAAAGTTGGTAGCGCTAAAAAAAGGAAACCATCGCGTGAAGCATTAGTGAAAAGGGGCCGAAGAAAAGCTTTATGCAGAAGAGAGAGAGACACCTGTGAGGGATCCGATGAGGAAGCACAGATACAGCGTATGGTCTTGAGACGAGGAAAGAACGTGACCTTCAGTGAAGATACATGTTGAGAAAAGGAAAAAGTGAGATTGAAGGTGACCCCAAGAGAAGTTGGAGTGGGATTGAAGCAAAGAAGAGAGTTCAGTAAAAGGAGGTGGGGCTGGAGGTTAGCTTGGTGAGGATCCACTGAGAAGAAGGAGGCCTCACGTTTTCTCGGATTGAGAGGAAGACGCCAGTACTCAGACCAGCGCTCCAGTCGAATCAGAGCTCCTGGTGTAGTGGTTGGATTCTTGGATTCAGATAAGATCCACTGGATAAAGTGGGGTAGTTCAGCGTTTCTGGCTCAAAAACCTTTGACATTCTATTGAAGAACCCTGAGTAACTCAGGTGAGAAAGAGGAATAGGAGGTATAGGAGAACAGTCAAAAATGTAAGAGATTGAAAAGGTTGCATAGGGAGGAAATATTAAGTGGGCGGAAAGAAGGTAAGAAGTTTGAAAGCGAGGGTGGGGCGGGAGTGCTGCATCAGCAGAGGGGGCCAAATAGTCCGCGTTGAACAGTGGAGATATACAAACTGCAGAGCCCCGAAAACGAAGACACAATGTTCGAAGCTTTGGAATCTCAAGAAGAAGCAGAGACGCAGCAAAGAGAACAGCTACGGAGTGAGAGGTGCCGAGATTTTTGAATCTGGAAAAGGAGAGTAGTAAGTACCTTAAACCGACCCTTTTGGAGCAGGTGCAGCATTGCACCAACCTCCCTCTCCAGGTCACATTTCCAGAACACATTGAAAAGGAAAAGATGGGGGCAGGGTTGGGTTGAACATTTCCGCTCATCAGGAGAAGAAGGAGAATGAGAATACAAGTAACAGAGAGGCAGGAAAAAAGGAGAAAAACAGTCGATCGATTTTAAAGAGGTGCATGCTGTCCTCCTGTGGTCGTTTAAAAGGTAGCCAGCGAAAAAATAGTTTGTGTAAGGGGAGTGCTCGGGGTAACTGAGACCCTCGAGAAGCTAACAACCGTTTCGACCCAGCCCAAACGGAGTCGATAACTGCACCACCACGTTGAGGCGGCTATTGATTGGTGCAGGCCCTATTTTGTCGTAGTGGTAAGTGACATTGCAATGCTGTAAAAAACCGCTTTGGTGATAACAGCAGCAGGCAGCTAATGTTCTTATTAATTATTCACTGTCATTTTCAATGCAAAAGTAAATAATAAAGCGTATACTATTGTGTTGCCAGTTTAACATTTTATTTTTGACGGTCATAAACTCAGTCAAACTTCAGAGTTTTGTTACTTTTATTGTTTCCGGCAAATAAATTTTGCAAATACAAAACACAAAAAAGGAAAATGCGATGATAAAATGCAAAAAAATATGACTTCAACATTAGGGCTAAATTTCTATTACTCTTGAATGCGAACGGATCAAGTGCTGTAATATATCAATGTACTATAACCTATTACCTCAGAAAGCATAGTAGTGGCCTACTTTCAGATTGTTTGATTAAACTTATAACAATTCGTTAACACGATATTGATTAGACGCACAAACAGGTATGTAGGACTAAAAAAAGGGGGCCAATCTCAGGAGCTAGAAAAATTTGAGCGAAAATATTAGTGCAAATGATAAACAAATTGAGGGAAAATTGGAGTGCTATACAATAGATTGAAGTGAACAGGAGAGCAAATTAAAGACGTTTTTATGAAATCTTGAGTGCTTCAATCAATTGTGTTTTGCGCGGTTATTACGTTCACTCTATTATTTGCAGCTCTAATATTGTTTGCTCTAGCAGTGAAACACCAAACAAAAGAGCAACGGGAAATCACAATTAGTGTGGAAATGCACAGGGTGGAAATATACTTTTTCCAGTTACGTTAATGTAAAACAATTGGAGAACGCCTTTCCCAACCATTTCTGCATCATTAAAGTATGTTGTTCCTAGTAAACGATACAAAGTGATCTGTCCGTTTCTCATCTATTGAACTAAACGCAACACAGTTGTATTGTACAAAACATTGTGCTGTACATTTAACATGACTTTATGTGGTAATTACGCTAAGTATACACACTAGTAGTGCATACACAGGCGTAATTTAGTTTGTTTTGTCTACGATACATAAGACTGTTACGATTTCCGCTCTAGCACAGAGTTTCTGTTGTGATTCTGTCTGTCCCAGCCAATCAAATTGAGGCTACTGAGCACTTTAGCCAGGATTCAAAGAGTTACGCAAATAAATAAAATTGTTTTAGAATATATAATAATTGGTTTTAAATTTTTTTTCAAAAATGCGGCCTGCTGAAAGCCTATAATTATAATTTGTGGCCCGGTATCATCAGAAGGTTGCCCACCCCTATCTTATTCAATGTATGTTGTCCACAGAAACGTCACAGCAAGTAGGCATAGGCATCCGCTGGGAAAGTAAGTGAGGCAAACGAGGCACTTGCCCCTTAGGCATTTTTATTTTCACAAAATTGCGCAAAATATTGAGTAAAATTTTGCAAAATAAAGTAAAATTGGTATATATTTTTCCCTGAAAAAAAATGTTAGTGGACTTCCCTGCAAGTAGAGAAAAACATTGGCTAATATAAATGGACAAGCTTTGGTTTCCAAAAAAAAGTTAGAAAATTTATCTTAAGGAAGCAAATTACAAGATAACTGTTGAATTTGCATGTTTAAATTTAATATGTAACGCTCTGAGTTGTCAACCAGCAGCCT
Organism: Trididemnum clinides; assembly: GCA_963675345.1. Classification (NCBI taxonomy): domain Eukaryota; kingdom Metazoa; phylum Chordata; class Ascidiacea; order Aplousobranchia; family Didemnidae; genus Trididemnum; species Trididemnum clinides. The sequence goes on along the minus strand of OY776305.1, from coordinate 2,761,642 downwards.
TTTGATTCAAGTCTGACACTTAACTCATCACGTCGTGCTTCTGCTAACAACACTTTGAGCTTTTTTACCCCGAGCTTTCTTAAGTTTACGTGTTCTTAGTTCGAAGACAAAGTCAAAAATGTATGTCAACCAGAATAATTGAGAATTTACAGCTGGGATAACTGTCAAAATATTTGTGTGAAATAACTGTTGGAGATTGCCACCGCTGTTTTGGATTACAAGTATACTAAACGTTCTATATATATTGGGATCGGTTCCGTCATAGTCTGATAACTTTGTAACAGCAGTCTATGAAATCATTCTTTGGTACACTGAGGTTGTTGAGACAGATGCATAGACGAATACGTGTACTTCTTCAGGCTCCCCCACGTTAATACCACTTCAATACAGTAAATTTTTAGAACATCGGCTGGAAGTGTGAGATTTGAAGTACGCGTATTTGTCTATGCATCTGTCTCAGCAGCCTCAGTGTTCTAAAGTTTGATTTCACAGGCTGCCTTTACAATAACAAAACAATTCATAAAAGAAAAGCATAAGTAACAATAAAACCGAAACAGCAAAATTTCAATTTTTTTGCTTTCTTGGAGAAACCAGAAATAAAATTTTCCTTACTTGTCGTAATTTTCTAAAGTGCTCTTTTCAGTATCAGGTAAAATCAATGCAACTAAGTTACATATGCATTTAAGATCGCCAGTTTTCTGCATGGAACTAGGGCAACCATTTGAATAGCAACGCTACGGAAATGAAAATCCAGATTTAGATGCAACATAATTTCTTTTTATCAGTTCAGTTTCAATGCTACATGAAAATAGTGTTGCAGATTCGGTTCGAATGAAGAAAAAATAAACAGTCAACAGCCTACCGGTTTTCGGTTCTGATTCAAATTCGGTTCGACATCCTGCTCTTAACCCCAGAGATATTTCTATCATTGTTACAAATTTTCTGACAACAAAAACTTGTCCACAAGTGCCCGAAAGAAACTCCAGGGCCTTCGCTCTTTCTTCACCACAACAGCCAAAGCAAAAAGCTTTTTTGTGGTCAACTCAGTTAAAATAAATTTCAATATTAAAAAAAAAAGAAGGAGCCAAAATGCACCGAGAGCTTCCTTTGTAAAATTAAATTAAATGTAGTAACAAAATGAACCGTTGTGCAACGACAAATAATAAGCAACCACTTCAAAAATGAAAGAACGTTACTTATTTACCTTTTGGAGCGAAAATCCAAACTCGCCCGATTTTTGGCAAAACGCAAGAGAGTTGCATTTCAACCTCAAGCTACCAAATACCAATAAAGAAAAGAAATAAAAGGCGTGCGAGAACTAAAGGCGCCAGTTCAGTTCAGCTACGGAAATCAAAATATCTATATTTTTTTATTACTTTAAAGCCGATTCTGTAACAATCATATATAGCAAAATGGAACAAAATACCGTGTTTTATTATGAAATCTTGTAATATTTAGAAAAAACGATCCTCTTTTGTAGCGCAAAAAACCGATCATGGTAGGTTGATCACTTATGCCCTCTCCAAACTGATTGTTACAACTGAACTGTAGATGTTGAACTCTCGGCTACAGGCCAGTTCGCCTTCTACTAGCTGTGTTTATACCGACAGCAAGGAACATACGCGGAGCCAGAAACTTTCAGTTTTATAGCTAAGCCTACAATTACGAAAAAGTTGGAAACAGCAGACCTATTATCTCCTAACGTAAGGTCTGTAAAGTCAACAAGCACCTTCTCGCCCTTCGACAACTTTCAATTTATGCCTCTTATATGCTTCTTTGTCAAATGAACATTTAAAATTTGTAAAGTCATTTGTTGTTTGTAACTAAGCACGATCTAAATTTATTTGTGTCAAGATAATTCGTAGGCCTACTTTGGTCATAATTTACAAAACCTAAAGTTTGAGGGGAAATCTATCAAATGCAAATAGATAGGTCTACACGACTGTGTGAAATCATAGTCATCGAATATACAATCGGATTTTTTCTTGAAAAGGGTTACTAGGCCAACCGGGTGATTGGATGCAACTCACTCGGGAGAAGGCTGATCCCTTTCTGTTTCATATTCCGAGACCAAAGCACATAGATGCAGGCAAGGATCTTGGTATCACAAATATCATTTCGAGGGGATTGATATAAGTTGTGATACAAACCTGCCACCAAATAACTGCATTTTCGAAAACATTTTACGAATTCATAAAATAATACTCCATAGCTTCACCGAACCACTCTTCATTTTTGATATTTCATTTTTATATCTACAGTAGGCTACACACTCTAAGCTGAATGTTTTCGGCTTACGTCAAGCTGTTGTCAAAACAGCTAAATTATCAGGCATTAGAATTTAATTATGGTAGTGATCTAAAACTTTAAAATACTTATGCACTTATTAGTTTTTTTACTATGGCAGATGCATTGTAGTATACCGATGTTGCCGACTTTAAATATAAGTTGTAAATTTTGGCAGTAATGCAGGTAATTTTTTCGTGATAAAACATTTTAACTAAAATTGTAAAATTCAAACGAGCGAATTTTTAAAAACAAATTCCAACTCCACTCTCTCTGAAAAAAACAAAATCCGATTGGAACCAAATATGCCATACTCCAACTCCAACTCCGTATTTTTCTCATCTCTGGCCACCAACGCCTTTAATATATTTCTAGCTTAAAAAATACTCCCACAGTTTGTATTTGTGAGGGAAAACGGATTTCAATTTTTTAAAACATTTCTGCATGAGACAGATTTTTTGGTATTGTTCAGTCTTGTGTTTGTCTGAAATAAACAAATTAAACTTACATTTAAATTGAAATCAAAATCTTTCTTTTTCTGATATGCTTTCTGTAGATTGGACTGCGATGGTGAATCTGCAACACATCGATTAAGTCAATAACGTAAATAGTAATGAGTTTGTCATGGTGCTCAGCAGGCCTGGCGTACCCGTTGTTCACATCTCTCACGGGTATTGTTACTATGAATTGTAGATTCGAATCGCAATTATTTAATCTTTAGCAGGTACACCAATCTATGATACTTGTAAGGAGCTTAATGCATATTAATGTATTGAGAGTTCTCTAGGTCTAGATAAATGCATCAAAAATTATTTTCGTAATTACGTTGAAACATTTCGAAACCCTCAATTCTGAAAGCGATATGATGTCATATGAGTTGGCTTGCAAAGAAGTCTCTTTTACCATTGCATTACTTTTCGTAGATTGAATTTGTATAGCCTATCGTTGAAACGCAATTTTCTATTGTTATTTTAGAAGCAAAATCATGTAATTCATTCATTCATTCATTCATTCATTCATTCTTATTTTATTCATGACCACCACCATTACACACGACACTGAACAACAATAATAATGAGAGAAATGGAGTCAAGAAAAGGAAGAAGCGACACAACGTCAGACGTTAAAACATGCAAATGAAAACAGTGGATCCATAAAACTAGAGCAATAGTTGCATGGCCGCTAAACCCTAAATTCAAGCAATTAAAGAACAGTTTAATTGAATTGAAAAAAACAAACAGAACAAAACAAAAACGCAGGAGTTTTTATAGTTGTAGATCATATTATTTTGTAAATAAGAAGTAAGAACATTCGAAATAGTAAGGATCAGAAAGATGACCAGTGCGAGACACGGCTACGTAGGTGGTCAATGGGTGGCGCAACCGGCCTATAAGGCTGTTTTTTTAGCTCATCTGAGCATGGTGAGGAAAGAAAAACCACCCTGGAAATGAAACCTTACCGGGTCCGGAAACCCTTTCATTAAGTAACTGGTCGTAAGAGAGAGAAAAAAAACAAAAAAACAGCACAACACATTTAATATCTACGAAACACATGTACATTATAAACTTACAAGACACGTAGCTTAGCTCATCTCAACACAAAGGTTTTAATGTGTTACCTGAGAGTAACAGTTCATCAATAAGTAGTAAGTAGTAATGCACTATCAGGCGAAGACCTCGCAAGAACTAGGATGTAAGTTAGACAAAAGATATATAATTAAATAACAAGTTAAAAAGTTGGATTTTTTCCTAGCCGGTCTGTTAAACTCGCTCTGCTTAGCATTAAGGTGTAATTCAAGTATTTTTTATTGCACGCTTTTGAGGATATAAAAAGATACGCTCACATCACATGACGTCTCCAAAACAAAGGTTATTATCCTAAAAATAGAAACGAAAGCAACTTCACCAAAAGTTGACCAAGTTGACTACAACTTCACCACAAGATGGTTCACATTGGAGTAAGCTGGTCTCTCGGTCCAGTTGAGCATTCACTCACTTTATTTATAAAAGAGATTGGTTGAAAAATAAAGTATTGTGCCTTTTTTGTATAAAAAGTTACATTTTTATACAAAATGAGCCCAGGCTTCTTGTGTTCGATAATAGATTACCAAGTTTTGAGCCTTTTTCGGTCCACTAGCCGTCAGCGCCGGTGTCGCCCGGCATGGCTACAAGTCAGTTATCTAGGGTTTCTGACACCGAATCACCCGGCTTCAACCAAATTTTGTTAAATATCAGGGGGCACGTACACTTACAACTTTTTCGTAATTGTATGCCCATTTGCACGACCTAAAGCCTCTGGCTGGGCGCATGCTGTTTGGTCCTGGCATAAACGCAGACAAGCAAACAGCAAACTAACCATAAATGAAGCATTCGCGTTTAAGTTGTTACAATAGCAAAGCTCCCCTCAGTAATGTGGAGGTTAACAATACGTGCACCTATCAACATTCGCTTTAAGGTGGTGGTGCGGTGCCCAACCCCGTTTGGGTTGGGTCGAAATGGTTGTTGGTCTTCCTAAGCGTCACAGTTACCTCGGGCACTTCCCACACAGGAACCATTTTTTCGCCATGCTGCCCCCTGAACGACCGCCGAAGGGAAGCACGCAACCTCTTTAAAATCGATCGCCTATTTCTCTCTTCTCCTGACTTTCTCTTGCCCGCCTTCGTCTTCTCATTCTTTTCCTTCTCCTGATGAGCGGCAACGTTCGTCCTAACCCCGGTCCTATCTTTTCCTGTTCAGTATGCGCTGGAAACGTGATCTGGAGGGGTAGGTCAGTGCAATGCTGCACCTGCTCTAAATGAGTTCATCTAAAGCAGGGGTTCCCAAACTGTGGGCCATGGCCCAGTGCCATGAGACCATTTTCAGTGGGCCACGGGGCCATTTTCGTGGTAGAGTCTGTTTGTCACAAGTCGGCCTCTTTAGCAACCAGCAGGCCTTAAGTTAAGGCCTGCTGGTTAAGGCAATGTCTAGTTAAGGCTTAACTACACATGGACAAAAATCTCCTGGATAATAATTGTACGCATTGTTTTGACACAATGAGGTTTTTTTAACAGTTGCTTTGTCTGGAAACCTTGGGCTCGACTGCAATTTTATTATCATTTAATTTAGAGCAGGTTATACAGGGTGGGTTGTAAGCTGCGCACCAAAACATTTGAGACAATTTTGATTATATACACGTTATTTTATTTAAAACAAGCTTATCTAAGGAACTGATGACACGTTATATACGCTGATACAATCCCAAATGCTCAAAAGGATCATAAATACTAACTCAACTCGCTCGTTTATTGTTAAAGACATATCTGAAAATTAAAGAAAAAAAATTTTAAATGCAAATCATACCTAAAAAAATTTGATTATAATTAAATTTGACAGATATAATGACTGATACATTCAAATAATGGTAAATTACTCTATGAAAGAACATTTATTATGCATCAAAAGAAAGGAAAAGATATTCTACCTCATTAATTTTACATTGCTTCACATCACACTCCACGTAATTTCTTGGTGCGCAAATTACAGCCCACCCTGTATTATTACTAAAGGCACTGCAAATAGTTCAATGGCTAAAAGGAAGTAAAATGACAGCTACATAAAACTTGGATTTACTTCATTGAATGATCAAGGAATAGAAAAAGGGCAATGTGTTGTGTGTTAAGTAATGAGTGGTTGAGGCCAAGTAAATTAAGCCATCACCTGAATACAAGTCATCCTCAGCTAAAAGACAGAAACATGGAGTATTTTGAGAAATTGGAATCCAACTGCAAATATCAAAGACTCGACAGTACTGGCAGCTTTCAACAAACTGATCAGAAACTCACTGAAGTCTGTTTTGTTGTTAGCCAAATAATAGCCAGGCAGAAAAAACCTCACGATATTGGTGAAACTGTGATTAAGCTTATTGCACTAGCCATTGCTAGAATTGTACTGGGCGAGAAGTATGAGAAGAGACTTCAAAGTATTCCTTTATCTGATAATACAGTAAAGAGACGAATTGCGTTGATGTCAGAAGACATAGAGGAACAAATAATTACTGAAAGAAAAGATATATCTCTTTTTGGTCTGTTTTCCATCCAAATCAATGAGTCTGTTGATGTGGCTTCAGTCTCTCAACTCATGGTTTTCATTCGATAGGCAGTTAGCACATCTGTAAAGGAAGAATTACTTTTTTGTAGTGCCCTAGACACCAATACAAAGGCGTTAGATGTAAAGGAAAAGGTAGACCACTTTTTTAATAAAAATGGAATTTCCTTGAAAAATTTATATGGTGTGTGCACTGATGGAGCCCCACTGATGCTTGGGTCCAAAAGTGGTTTCGAGCATTTGTGCAAAAAAAGACACCTAACGTTTTGTTGCTTCATTCACCGGGAAGCTTTAGCTTCCAAAACTTTACCGTGTGGACTGCAAGATGTACTTAAAGTTACTATCAAAATAGTAAATTTTGTAAGAAGTAGCGCTTTACACACACGTCTATTCAGAAAACTTTGCGAAAATATGGGATCTGAGCATATAAACCTTTTGTATTACACAAAGGTCCAGTGGCTTTCAAAGAAAACGTTTGATTGCGAGTGTTTGAGCTCCATGATGAGCTGAAAATTTTTTAAATATTGTAATTAGTTCTCTTTTCTGATTCAAAATTCATTGCTTGTTTGGCGTATTTGGTAGATATCTTTGATTCTTTGAACACTTTAAATGTGAAAATGCAAGGGAAAGAAAAAAATATTATTCCCTTTGTGGATTTGATGAATGGGTTTATTGAGAAATTGTCAAACTGGAGACGTAAAGTACAGAAAGGTAATTTTGCAATGTTTACCAGTTTGGCTGATATCTCCCATTTGAACGATGAGCAAAAGACCAATGTTGCTCAACATCTTGAAAAACTGGAATGTGAATTCAGATCAAACTTAGTAGAGATGACCTGTCACTTGCAAAATATTCGTTTCGACTTTCCTCCGAGAAAGTAGAAAACGAACTGCAGGATCAATTTATTGGCATGAAAAACGACTCCAGCAGTCAAGATGTGTTTGAAGCTTTCCCAGTCACAGATTTCTGCCTAAGAATGGCATTGTCGTATCCAGAAATAAGCAAAACTGCTCTAAAAAAATTATTGCCGTTCAGCTCTACATGGCTATGTGAATCTGCTTTTTCAACACTTTTGAATGTGAAGACCAAGCAGCGGAACCGTCTTGAAGTTGGACAAGATATTCGTTGTGCTTTCTCATCAGCAGAGCCAAGAATTAAGAATCTTGCAGCAAAAGTGCACTGACATCCATCTCATTGGAAAAATAAATAGTTAGCAAACATTTTGTTTAGTTTTGTGTTACAGTTTCATAGTTAATCCTTTATGTTCATACAGTTTGTTACTTTCGTGCTATTAATCCGTAGTGAGCCACGAACCATTTTTAAATAAATAATTGGGCCACGAATCACAAAAGTTTGGGAACCCCTGATCTAAAGTGCTCACTACTCTCCTTTTTTAGATTCAAAACTTTAAGTAGCTCTCACTCCTGGAGTTGCTTTCCCTGCTGCGTCCCTGCTTCTTCTGGAGATCCCATATCTACCAACAATGTGACTTCCTCTTAGAACTCCTCTAGCTTGCATTTCTCCACTGTGCTCTTTGGCCCATCTGGTCCCCTCTTAGCTAATGCAGTACTCCCGCTCCATCCTCGCCTTCAAACCTCTTATCCACCTTCCGCCCTCTGGGTATTTTCTCAGTCTGCACCTTCACCACCGCTTCATGTTCCTAGTTGTTTCTCTACACCTCTGGCTTCCTCTTCCCCCATTGACTCCCTCAGGGTTCTTCAATGAAACGCTGGGGGTCTCCAAGCCAGGAGCACAAAATTTCTACACTGTATTTCGTCTTATCCTGCTGAACTTATTTGTATCTAGGAATCTGACCTTGATTCCTCTTCCTCTTTCTGGATTCTCTGCTCTGCGATCTGATTGTACCCACTTCCGGTCTGGCATTCTTTCTCCTGATGTCACGCAAGCTAGCGGCGTCATCATTTTCGTCAGGCAGAGCTTATCCTTCTCTGAGCTTTCTACCTCTTCTCTTTGTTTGCTTGACTCTTATTCCGATTATGTAGGGATCAACATCTCACTAAACAACTCCTCTTTGCTCTTATTTCTTAATGTTTATGCTCCCCCTATTCGTTCTTCTCTCATGGATAGCAAAACCGACTTCTTTTCTCTCTTCATTCTTCTCTCTTCCAAAAATCTCTTTATTGTAGTGGATTTCAATTGCTATTACCTCCTCTGGGACTCAAAAGGTACTTCCAACCCCAGTGGGGAAGTAGTATTTAATTGGGTCATCTCCTTTAAACTCCTCCCCTTCAACAACTCTGACATACCTACTCTTTCTGTTGCTCCTCTGGCAATCGTTCCTCCCCTGCCGTCTTCCTTGCTCCCTCTTCTCTAGCTCTCTCAAGCTCCTGGGAGGTGCTTCAGGATCTAGATTCTGATCACCTACCAACACTACTAACCGTCCCTCTTTCTCCGGTCATTCCCGCCAATGAACGTCCCCATTCTTTCAATTGTCAAAAAGCTTGTTGAGATGACTTTGTTTTTTAATTTGACTCTCACTGTCCTTCTAAAAAGGAATACTTGTCTCTTTTTCTTTCCTCTGCTGCTGCTTTCTTTACTTCTCTGACACTGAATGCAGTCAAATCTTCTATTTTTTTTGGCTGCATCAAATGCAATCCTAAAGCCTGGTGGTCCGCTAAAGTGGAAGAAGGGGTTAATGAAAAACGTAAGGCATTCGCTGCCGCTTATAGAAGCGATAAAGATCGCCAAGCTTATATCTCCGCTTCTCGACGAGCAGTCGGCATCGGTCTTCGCCGGCTACTTGAGACCCCACTTTTCCGTTTCTGTTCCTCTGGCTCTGCCTGGCAGAGCCAGAGGCTTTATTTCCGAGCTCCGACGAGTCACATGTCCTGAGGAGTCTCACTCGTCCTTTTGCTCTTCCTCCTCCCCGGCTGAATAACTCTATTCTTTATCCTCGCCAGGTCGGTTTCCCTCCTGGACGATCTACTCTTGATCAAATTCTGTTCCTCTCTCAGTCCATTTCGGATGGGTCTGACAAACCCAGGCCGAGCCTTCGGACGATCCTCTCTACTGTCGACTATCGACAATCGGCTTTGCTCGTTGTACTCAATATTTCCTTTCTGATAGGCGCGTTTGCGTGGTTTGTCAAAATCACAAAAGCCGGTTCTTTGGAGTTCGTCGAGGTGTTCCGCAAAGATCCGTTCTTGGCTCTTTACTTTTCTCCCTTTTCATGAATGATCTTCCTGCTTCTCTGCTTTCTTCCGTTAGCTGCTCTCTTTATGCAGACGATCTGGACAATTGGTCCTCCTCCCCTCGGCCTCTACTGAGTTGGAGGTTACACCAGGAGCTCTGATTCGACTGGAGCGCTGGTCTGAGTACTGGCGTCTTCCTCTCAATCCGAGAAAACGTGAGGCCTCCTTCTTCTCAGTGGATCCTCACCAAGCTAACTTCCACCCCACCTCCTTTTACTGAACTCTCTTCTTTGCTTCAATCCCACTCCAACTTCTCTTGGGGTCACCTTCAATCTCACTTTTTCCTTTTCTAAGCATGTTTTTTCGCTGAAGGCCAAGTTTTTCCCTCGTCTCAAGACCATATGTTGTATCAGTGCTTCCTCATCGGATCCCTCACAGGTGTCCCTCTTTCTTTTACATAAAGCTTTTCTTCGGCCCCTTTTCACTAATGATTCACGCGATGGCTTCCTTTTCTTAAGCGCTACCAATATCACCAAATTGGAACGCCCTCACCGGGCGGGTAATCGCGCCATCACTGGCTGCATCTCGTCTTCCCCTATTCCACTTCTCCTCTCGGAGGCTCCTCTACGAGTCACTCTAACTCCTTTCGCTTTATCATCTTATGAGTGGGCTCTTTGTCTTTTAAACTGCTTTCTCACTTCAGGTTTGGCCAGACTTGGAGTGAAACCAAGACTCTGCAGATCGTTCAGGATAGCTTTTGCGTCCACTTACCCGCTCATGGTTTCTCCTACTTCTCCAAGGGGGATCTCTTTGCTTGCCCTCGCTCACCTCGGGACCTGCATCCCTTCTTCATGGAGGGCACTGTTTTCTCTTCATGCTTCCACTCTGATCCCTCTCTCTCTCGCAAGATGCGGCTCTCGCTCACCTTGACTCTCTCCCACTTCACAGTTTGGTGATTTGGACAGACGGCTTTGTTCCTTTTTCTTTTGGCAAGGGCGGCTCTGACGTCCTGTGGCACTGAGGCCACTCTTTCCTTTTCAGCAAGCTCAGATAGTTCAAGTTTTTCTGCTGAAGCCTGCGCCATTCTGCAAGCTTTTTGCTGGTCTCGGCAACACAAAAAAGTCTGCCACTTCTCTTCTCCTTCTATCTGATTCTCGCTCTGTCCTCACTATCCTGTCTTCTCTTCCATCTTTCTTTTCTTCTCGATCTCTCTGGCAGATCTGGCAGGAACTGTATTCTCTCTCCTCTTGTTCTATCAGGCTACAATGGGTCCCTGGACACTCGTTTCTCCTAGGGAACGGCGCGGGTAATGCTTTAGACAGACGGGGAGTGCTATTCTTGTCCTCCGTAATCCCTTTTAGTCTCTCTCCTCTTATCTCTCGTATCCACTTTTGTCTTATCTCGGACTGGAGGCGCACTGTCTCATCGAAATTCTTCGACACACAAGCTCCCTCGATTTGTGCCGAGGAACCTGTGCTTTCTCGTGAGTTCGCTGTGTTCTCTCACGTTTTCGTTGCAAAGAACACAGCCGATTGTTAAGCTCTTATCTCTCTAGGATTGGCAGAATCGAGAACCTTTCTTGCAGCGCCTGCGGACACCCGTCCCAGAACACCTCTCATCTCATTCTGCACTGTCCAGTTACGGACTCTTTGCGCCGCTCGCTCTTTGTTGATTCTCTGTCACTTTATGACCTCTGGTCCAGACCTTGGGGAGTTGCCCGGCTTCTGGGGCTCCATGGTCTTCCGCCATGCCCCCATCCCTCGGAAGGGGTCGTGTAGCAACAACAACTACAACAGGTTAACAATATCGATTCAGCCGGTTGCATTGGCTTCACCCAAATGATATTTATGAGAACAGTGTTGAAAAGTTATTTGTTACTGATTTATGCGATTCTCGTTTCAAGATCAAAAGAACCGTTTTTGTAATTGGAATCAATTAAACCTGATAAATTCATAATAGTGGCTTGCGCTTAGCGCTATATTTCTCCCAAAGTTAATGAAGTTTCTGGCTGCGTGTTACTTGCCTTGTTTGGCACTTAAGAGGTGAACTTGCTCACAATTAAAACAAGACAACGATTTCAAAAAGTTTCGTTCATTCATTTTATAGAGTGCATGGAAGCATAATTTCAAAGTTGTGCGGTAGAAAGGAGGGGGGGGGGGGGGCGCTAAAGTGATTGATATGTATTTTCAGGAATAAGCAATTACATAATAGAAGCGCTATTTCGACTTTTTTGTTCTTGTGTATCTATTCGCACAACATAAACCCTCGCGCTGTGCACATGCTGCTTGGTCATGACATAAACGTCGCCATGCAAAGCGCGAACAAACCTGAAAAGAAGCACTCACAATAAGTTGTTACAACAGCAAGGCTTCCATTAGTAATGTCGAGGTTAAGTTTTAATCAGCCATTTTAAACTAATCGTTAACCCCAACTAATTAGAGTCACATATAGCTGGAAAGCAAATCTAATAAGCTTTCACATTGCAGTGATTGGTACCGGTACTATCTTATTATAACTTTTATGTATCAAACTTGCCTGCATTTACTCAACTTACCACTTTTTGTAAAAGGGTAAAAAGCTATACTGTAGGTCCTAAATTTTTTTTAGCATAAAAGCTATTAATAAATGTACATCTTATATACTATTGCAATCGCCTTGAAATAACCTTTAATTTGTTTAAAAATCATTTATTCGGTTGAGAAAGGAAGGCACAAATTAGTTTTAAGTATACTGATAGTAAAAATTTAAATTACAAACGATTTTGTGGTTTTCTCCTGTCCTATATCCGAGTTGATGTCCGCAGTGAAAGACGAGTTCTCAATCTTTGACGGTTTGTTTATTTTGACCAGCTGTATTGACGAAGAAAATAAACGCAAACGTTGTCCTATATCCGAGGTGATGTCCTGGTGAAACATGAGTTCTCAATCTGTGACGATTTGTTTATTTTGACCAGTTGTATTGACGAAGAACATAAACTCAGAAGTTGAACTGTTTTGAATTTGATTGATGAAATATGGCAAAAGAATTGAATTTCCAAATAGGTTTTTACTTCAAATGTTCGCAATAATTTTACCATCTGTCAACTTCACCAACTACCAAAGTAAAGTGATACAATTATAAAATTGAAAGCGTTGATTGTGACGTCATTTTGAATCCATAAAGGACAAAATTTTTCGTAAAGTGATAGGTCGGGTACTAGCTTTTGTTTGAGCACTAAACGGTTTTGCTCTGCCAAGAAATTTTATTATGAAAAAATTATCGTTGATTATGACATCTTAAAAACCTCAGGAACACGCGTATGACCCTGATTCGGAGGTTGTAATTAATCTTAAATTATATGTTTGTACGCTCAACAGCTTTGGAGGGGTTAAAGCGCTCGTATGTGCGTACGTAGAGACAGAATTGCGCTTTATGTATTAGATTCGGACATCATAATAAGCTTGATAGGCTGAACAATTACGAGTGGTTATGCAAAGATCACATAAATGATTGTTGTCAATTCGTTTAAGCTTGAGATTTATATACCAATGTTAACAAAACTGATATCTTTTCTTATTATTGAGGTTACCTCCTGGCCTACTTATAAATTCCATAAGAATTGAATCATTTAAATTAAAACAAACTTCAGTGAGTAGCCCGATTTACAACAGCTGAGATGGACAGTGTTGTTTATGTAGCTGGTAACATAAGAAGAAAAAGCTCTTTGGCTGATCATTCTCACATGATGTACTTTACGAGCTTGATGATAAATGTATGCTTAAGTTACAGGGTGGGGCATTAAATGGACTGCAGACAAATGACTCAAGTGGGTATTATTTTATTATCAATAATTGCTTTGTGAAAAGCAAACCTTGCTAATTTATGCTATTAAATTTGTGTAATATATCAAGTATTTAAATTTCAGCTCAAATACACACATTTTACTAATTTGGCGCATTATTTTTTAACAATCATACCAAGCTGTCTGCGCCAACTAAAAAGGATCAATTAGTCCGCTTAAAAACTCAATAAACTTTTCTAATTTATAAAGTTGTGCCTATTCAATTATGATGTTGTATACCTGGTAAAGCATTGGATAAAAATCAGTTATTGATAAACTGATGTATTTCCCAGATTTCAGTTCATTTGGTAAACATCATGACACAAAGAACTATAACCGCAAACGTGGTCATTTTTCTAAACTAAAAATTGCACTTTTTTAAAGTTAAAATGGCACTTGTGAAATTAATTGCACTTTTGGAGTTCACTAAATCAGTAAAAGTAATCCGTAAAAGGTTAACTCCACAAATCTATTCGGGGGCGATATCCAAGTGAGGCTAAAAAAGTATTTGACCCGATTTGGAAACCAAACCACTAAAAATGATGCTGAATTTTATCTTAAACCTTTTGTATTTAACGAGCAGAGCTTGAAATAATAATACTTCCTTGAACTTGCATCAAAAATCAATAGCGTTTATAGCTCTGGATTTAAAAAATTTTTGACACTGTTATATATTGTTTTGTTTAGCTTTTCCTTTTTCACAACAGATTGGTCGCAGGCCTAAAGTCTACATTATTTGAATAGAAAAAGCTTCTTTGCTTATGTCATAACAGCTCAAAATCTCATTGAACTATTTTAGTGTATGCAAAATATTTCAATCAGAAAAACAAATATTTTCGAATTCAAAACAATATCCATGCAAAATTTAGTTTTTGCGCTTGTCGCTTACATTGCAGCATAGCACAAAGCCATTCTAGTACGAGAGGAATTTTCCATTTTTCTCATGCCCCATTGCTCAGTAGTTTTTTTATTCGACAGCACTATAAATTTATTCGTTATTTGTTATTATGTAATAATTCTCTGCTGTTTATGAGATAATAATCTCTTTATTCATAAACCAAATGTTATTGTTTTTACTAATTAAACCAATATTGTTGACATCAAAATACTATTTTTGATTTTGATCTTATTTGATTTAGCAATGCTTGATTTTTTTTATTTTGGACTTATCCGAGCCATAAATCTAGTTGGCATGTTAATTCATGAGATTGTTATGGTGCAATCATAACAACATTACCAATACACCGTCCAATGATATGTTTTTTGTACCAACGACTATTTCAGTTTTAAGAAAGTAAAAAATGTATTAACATTTCAGTTATGTAGATTCATACCGTCTGCCTTCAGTTTTGAAGGGACTTTGTTCGATTGCTTGGCTTGTATTTTTGGAACGCCATAACGAAAATCCATTTTGTTTTACTCTTTTCTTCTACAACAACCCTTGGCAACAATTATCATTATTTGGGAGGACGTTTTGGATCAGTGAAAAAACATTTTCTTCCCAGTTGGGTTTCAAATAACCAGGGCGTACTGTAGAACTTAAAAAATCATATTTTTGAAAAAGTATGTGGTATAAGTTCGGTTTAATTAGTGTTTTTGAATTTGTTGTTTTCAAATATCGATGCGGTCTTGCTTGGTTAATGCTAGCATAATAATAAAGAGGATGCTTACCAATACCATTTGAGTGGTAGTAGTGTAGAAAATTGAAACTGCCATTGCCACGTAAAAGATTTGTTTTCCCGAAAGCAGAGACGAGAGAAGTCGGATCCAAATGCCAATAAATTATTCCAACTGAGCCACAAAGAATGCAAAAAATTACCACAAAATTTTTTCTTGTAAAATTGGTCATTGTCAGTCTCATGATCTACATTAACAACCGCAATAAGTCTAAAATTTTAAGGAGGTAACATAGCAAGAATTTTGTCACTAGTAAATCTACATGTATCTTTTTCATATCTGGGCATGTATGATGTCCATTTCGCACGGCGATGTGCCAGTCAGCAATACAATTCAGAGAATATAAGTTACTATGTTTAACTAATATGTACCGGCAGCATTTAGCTATTTCTGAAGTAAAAATCTCCTCTCCTTGTTCTACCCGGCTCTTTTTCTGATACAAAGCAAATAAATCCACCTATAAATCGAGGAAAATAAATCAAAGACTTAAATCAAACTTTAATTGTATTTTTATCATTACTTGACTCTACAATCCATGGTTAGTTTCAACAATTTATTAACTCTTTTACGAATGTGGTAGATGATCTCACCCCGCGTAAATCAACTATCAGGAAAGAAAAGAAACTAAAGACTAAACTATGGTTATCCTTGAGTTTTCTCTTTTTGATTTTAACCAAAAATTAGATGTACAAAATGATTTATAAAACATATGAAGAAACAAAATTCAAGAACTATAAAACGTATCGTAATGCTTCAAATCGAACGATTGACGAAGCGAAACAAAAATACTACAATGAATCAATAACTCAGAACAAAAGTGATATCGGTAAAATATAGAAAATAATAAATGAACCAGTAAACTAAAAATCTTATAAACAAATTGACCTAAACCAACTTAACACCAAAACAAGTGACGTGATAACTAATTCTGTAGCTGCTATTTTTGAAAATCTCGATACATTCTTTGCCAACATAGGAAAAAAAGACGGAGACCATTCTCCTAGTCGATAACAATGATATGAACACAACAGCGCCAATAAGCGTGATCAATTCCTTCTTCTTAACTTCAAAGCATCCAAACGAAATTAATAATAGTATCAACTCGTTTAAAAATTGAACAGCCATCAGATCTCATACAGACGCCGAGACTAAATTTATAAAAATTAGCAAATCATAATATCTCCTTTGATAAACGATAATTGATAAACGATTGCTTGAGTAAAGATGTCTTCCCAAACAGCTTGAAATTTGTCGAAGCTATTCGAATTTTTAAAAACGTTAATCGAAAGGAAGCCTCTAATTATTGCCCCATCTCAATTTTAGCACAATTTGATAAAATTGTAGAAAAATTAGTTTGCTCCCGCATCATCAGCTTCATTGAAAAAATGATTTGCTCTGCAAAAACCAGTTTTGCTCTCGGAAAAATTCTTCAACTATGTTTGCAATCAACTCCAAATACGGCAAGTCTATTAACAATATTGATCAAAATTTATAAACATGCTGTTTGTTTTTGATCTGTTGAAGACCTTTGATACGGTTAATTATAACATTCTTTTACATAGACTGCATAGTAAATTTAGAATTTGCTGTAAACCTCTGGATTTATTGACAAGTTACTAAAATAACATATATCAATATATTGATGTACGTAACTTTATATCTTCATATACAAAGTGTCATATGGGGTACCCCAGGGATCTTGCCTTGGGCCGCTATTCTTTTTATTAAAATTCCGCTGATTTCCAATTTTGATGCCACATTATTTGCCAATGACACCGGCTTGATGATGGTTTATAAGAATCTGTAAAACCTGGAACACAAAGTTCAAATAGAACTGAAAGAGTTGACTTTTGGCTTTGTCAAAATAAGCTATTCCTAAATTTTTCAAAAACTGACAACATGATATTAAACAAATTACCCCTTAAAATTTGTCAGCGTAACTTTAGAATAGCTCTCAACGATTGCTATTAATAGAGTACACCCTATCAAATACCTTGATTTATTTATTATAGGGATCTATTACTGATTGCACAATTTTATTTCAAGGGAAACCCTTTGCATGCTTTACCATAGCCTTGTTTACAACAGAACTTGATATACACATAGAATTTCTGCGTGGGCGAGAAAAACTACACAAGAACTAATTCAGATTAGGCTTGTTAGAATTTTGATAATAATATTGTTTCGTAATATATATACGCCAATTTTAATATCATATACAGAACTTCAAGTGTTAAAAGTAGAAAACATACAACAACTTGAGTTAGCTAAATTAGTATAGCGATTCCATCATAATCAATTGCCTCAAAATGTTATCACTCTTTTCATAAGATGAACATTATTAATCAGCATGATACGAGATTGATAAATTCGACAGCTTACTATTGCTCTCGATTAAATAAATTATTTTTTCAGAATCTGTTCTCGCACAGAGGTTCAAAGCAATAGGATGACCTCGATTCAGAAGTAAAGAGCATGCCTTGGGTTTCTTTCAAAAAAGCATATAGAGTAAAATTGTTTAAACAGTACTAATTCTAGTAAAAATATTCGATTGTGTAAGATGCATTATTGCTATCGTCTTTCGTTTGTTTATTTTTTTATTATTCTTAAAAACTTGAACTCTCACTTATTTAGACAATTCACTCAAATTATAACAATGTCACCTAATGTTTTTCACTAATATCTAAATCTGTAGAGATCAGAGAATATCTTGACTCGAACTGAAAGGTTCCTCGATGCTCCCTGGCTTTTGCTACTTGTGTTTTCATCTTTTTTTGTATTATTACTGTGACTATTGCGTCGATGTGCAAAAACGATAATAAATAAAATCTCTCTCTCTCTTTCTCTCTATTAAAATATGCTTGAACTGAATGTAACAAGCCCCCAACATCTATTTTTTTGCAACTAATGTATGCGGCGATAGATTATAGCCAGCATCTTCTTCTTCTTTCGGCTTCTCCCTATTCGGGGTCGCCACAGCGCGAAAGTATTTTCCACTTCTCCCGGTCGACTTCGTCTCCTTCCTTAGCTCCAACCCTTTCCATGTCTTCTCTTGCCAAATCCATTCCCCTTCTCCTTGGCCTTCCTCTTTTCCTTCTACCTGGCACCGCCATCTCCATCATCGTTTTTCCCACGTAGTCTTCTTCTTTCCTTTTCACGTGGCCATACCAGCGTAGCCTTGCATTCCGAAGTTTGTCTCCTAGCTTTGCGATTTTCGCAGTCCCTCTCACGTATTCGTTTCTTATCTTGTCCTTTCTTGTCACTCCCATTTCCCATCTCACCATTTTCAAATCTGCGACTTCCATTTTTCCCACCTGTCTTTCTGTCACTGCCACCGTTTGCATTCCATAAAGCATGGTTGGTCTGACAACACTCTTGTACATTTTATCTTTAACCCTTACTGATAACTTCCTGTCGCACAGAACTCCCGACACCTTCTTCCAACTCATCCAGCTTGCTTGGATTCTTCTCCTCACTTCTTCCTCACATCTTTCATCGCTACTAACTGTCGAACCCAGACATTTGAAATTTTTTGCTCTCTTTAGCTTTTCTCCTTGCAGCTTCAACTCTTCTCCATCATGCACATCCCCAGCCTTCAAATACTCGGTCTTACTCCAGCTCATTTTCAGGCCTCTTTTCTCCAGCGCATTTCTCCACATCTCCAGATCATCCTCTAGCTCCCTGCAATTTTTCCTAGACAGCACTGTGTCATCTGCAAACAGCATATCCCATGGTGCGTCCTTCCTGATGTCCTCCGTCAGTTTGTCCATGATGATGGCTAAAAGGAATGGGGTGAGTGCTGAGCCTTGGTAAGGTCCAGCACCTATCTTGAATTCCTCAGTCAACCCAGTTGCACTTCTCACAGTTGTTGTCGCTCCGTCAAACATGTCCTTAATAATCCTTATGTAGCACTTTGATGTTTCAGCTAACCGCAAGCATTCCCACAGTTCCTTTCTGGGTACCCTGTCGTATCCTTCTCCAAGTTAATGAAGGCACAGTGCACCTCCTTCTGCCCTTTAGTCCACTTTTCCAATAGCTTCTTCATACAGAAGATTGCGTCGGTGGTACTCCTTCCTGGCATGAACCCGAATTCTTGCTCACCAATTGTCATCTCCTTCCTTATTCTTGCTTCTATTACCCTCTCTCACAGTTTCATAAAGTGACTCATCAACTTGATTCCCCAATAATTTCCACATTCTTTGATGTCTTTTTTGCCTTTGTACAAAGGTACAAACACGCTCCTCCTCCATTCATCTGGCATCTTCTCCCCTTGTAGGAGTCTATTAAAAAGTTCACTAGAAGCTCCACACCTTTATTTCCTAAATTCCACACCTTTATTCCCTTATTCCCTATATTATAGCCAGCATAATCAAGAAAAATTAATAAAAGACCGATTGAATTAATTATTATTTATTAGTAGTTTCAAGTTTTGCGTTCAATCGTCCCATTAAAATCTTGTTACTGTGTCTAGAGTATTATGGTACCGCAAGAATTAGATATTCCCCTAGATCTCATATAACTCTAAACCAGTAAAAAACAAGACTGGGAGTAGGATTCGAGCCCACACATTTACTAACCAGGTAACGATTGTTGCTGATTAATTGGTATGGTGCACGTCCCAACCGCAACAAAGTTATCATTTCGGCTATTTCAACATGCGGGTTGGCTTTGGCAATTCGGCTCTTTGAATTACAGTCAGCACCAAAAAAAAGAGGTCTACAACAGAAAAATCAGCTTTTGAAAAACTAAGAGTCATCGACAATATAAGCACCCTGGAATGAAATCCTCCCAGGGGTTGATTAATTCTGTATATTGTGTGGTTGTTTATGGTAGCAGAAATGATAAGATGATGAGAAAAACCGGAAAATTGATAAACGTAGTATAGATGATGTGACAAATGAAGTGCGTGCGGATTGTACCATCATTATGTACTGTACCGTATTGTGGATTGCTCCCACTGTATTTGCATGATACAAATTTGTAGTCTGCAATCAGCCCGGTTATTGCATTACAGAAAACTGGAAATGGTTTTGTGATGTTACACGACAACACAGATCAATACCTTCACTTTACGTTACATCACTTGAAACTTAGTATCGACAAAATTTTACGTGACATCATTGATATGCATGGCAAAAACAAATTAGATAAGCAAGCTACCGGTACACTAGGTGACCGACAGATTTATAAGATCTATTGCTCTACGGATTTTCTTTTTATAAAAATGCCAAATTTATTTGCCTTACATTTGTGGCACTTTCGATTTTTGTAAATTTCCGATAAAAATTCAACACATTCTCAATGAAATTGGTGTGAAAGTAGCCACGAAACTTTAATTCACTATTAGTGGATTTGTTCCTTCTTCTTTCACCGTAACGCCCTCTTAATGAATGGGAAACCTCAGCCATAGTATACCAAGTTCCTTTACTTGCATTGGTATTACAAAAACGGGATTTGACTTCATAATTGTGCACACACAAAAGAGCCATTACGTTTCAAATGCCAAAAAAGTCTGCTTTTTGTGAATACTTCATGATGTGGATCACAGAATGGATTGGAAGCGAATTACAATCTTAATAACTGAGAAAGATATCACCTAAAACGTCTTTTTGCCGCAAGTTGGATTATCACGGTAAAACTTTCCTCGTTTCAAGACCTTGCGCTGCAACTGCTTCCCCATGGAGCCCATTCTACTGAGTTTTTTTTTTTACACAAAGATTTCCTTCGGCCCGTTGTGTTCACTCGCATGGTTTTCAATTCTCGGCGTTACCAAGTTGAAGCATCTTCATCAGCCGCGTCTCCTTCTTTCTTGTTCCTCTTTTCTGTAGCGTGCCTACCTCCGACTTCTCTGTTCCTCTCACTCATTTCTCCCTGTCATCTTATGAGCAGACTGTTCGTCTTCCAATCTCTCTGATTTTAGGTTTGACCAGACTTACAGTAAAACCAAGACTTTCTAGGTCCTCTGGGGTCAACGCACCCGCTTATGCTCTTTCCTACCCCAGGGAGACTCGATTTGCTAGTCCACTTTTCTTCAGTATGAAGCTTATCCTTTCACTTCATGCTTCGGCTGTGACGCTCCTTTTTTTGCCAAGACGGAGATGACACCTACCTTAACTCTCTCCCTCTTTGCGATATCGTAATTAGGATAGATGTCTTTAAATCTAGCGTGCTTGCCAATTGTTCACATTGTAGCGCTGAGGCCCCCTTTTTAATTCTGCAGGCTCAGTGAGTTGAAGCTTTTCTGCTAAATTATGTGCTATTCTGCAAGCTCTTTCCTGGTCTCGGTAGCACCAATGAGACTGTCACTTCTCAGATTCATGCTCTGCTCTTGCTACACTTCCCTCTGTTCTTCCTTCTATCTCACACTCCCTTACACATCTGGCTGAAAAAATCCTTCTACTTTTCTATCTGGCCACTTATTTCTTCTGGACAATGACGCGGAGAAAGAGTTCGTCAGACAATGTGCGCTGCTCCAGCCACCTACAGTCACATGTAGTCTTTCTCTCTCTTATCTCTCGCATTCATTTTTTTTTCTCGAACTGAAGACGCACTATCTTATCTAAATTTTTGACACCCAAACTCTTTCAGTATTGTTCGATAAGCTTGTGCTCCCTCGTCACGCTTGTTTTTCCGTCTTTCGCCTTCGCTGTTACCGGCAAAGCCTTTTTTTAGATTATTCGTGTGGAGCCTGTAACCATCCGACCCAGGACACTTAACTCATTTTGCAATACTTAGTTGAGAATTTTTTTTTTGCGTCGGTCACGCTTCAACGACTTCTTTCTTATCTACGATCTCTGATCTAGACCTTGGAGAGTTGGCCGGCTTCTGGGTTTCCATGGTCTTCCGCCATGCCCTCCTGCCTTTGACGGGGTCGGGTAACCACAACAATATAACCAACTTTACTTTAATTTATAAAACACTAAACGGCTCCGCCAGGGTCCCCTGTGAGGGCTACCGGTCAGTTATGTCGGTTTAGTGACATCGGTTCAGTTAGCTTCAACCAAATTATATTTTTGAGACCATAAGCAATAAATTGGTACTATTGCGGACATGGCCCCTATGCCCCAAATCCGATTGCAGTAAAATTGCTTTCACATAACACTTTGAATGCAGATCCACGTAAATTTACGTTATCAAGATCCATACCGGTGCTAAACCATGTAGAAATACGTGAAAAATAAAATCTCAATTGGGTGTAGGAAGTCGCTCTTTGACAAAAATGATCAGGTCGATCTCAGTGACAAAAGTCTGAAGCGCAAAAAAGAGAAACTTCTTTGTTTCTTTTGTTGTCTTTTGGTGAATAATCGAGGGATTATGAAAAGGTACTTCTTCCGGAAAAACATGTCGCTCCAAAAGTGTCAAGAGAGGTCGTAGAAAGTCTATCATTTTACAAATTTTGTCCGTTTCTTCAAAGAAATGATGGAGAACAAACACAAAGTTGGGAATGGGTGCCGCATTGGTTTTTGTTTTACAAAAACGCAAGTCAGTTTTTTGGTGGAATGCATATTTTACAACTTAGTGAAATCCACCCCGTGAAAATAATAAGCAAATAAGAAACAACCAAATCATTATCATAAATAATGTACCTAGTCCTAATATTCCTGTTGCTTCTTATGCGGCACGCATCCGATGAGGTTGCTAGAATATTAAGGTCGCTTGTTAGAATATTAACCCTATTTGGCCCGGGGGGGGGGGGGTCGATTCGACCCACAGCAAATTAAAACTGTTGTAACTTAGCGACCGCTTGAGATAAATGTTTGAAATTTTTTGACTTTTCCTAAAATTTATCTCGCTTTTGGTTGGTTATAAACTGACAAAGATATTCTTTGTAGTTTTGACTTAAACATAGCAATTTCGAAACCCACTCGGGCAAATTTCTTCATCGATTGCTTTTGTATAATAAAGAAAAAAAGGAGAAAGAGCGCACACGCAAAACCGTGACGAGCTACGTAAACCACAGAATTTGTTTGAAGTGAAGCACTGACTGTAAAACTGTACAGTTTCTCAGAAATCTTTCTTCTCAAAACCTTTTCGCTGTGAATAGCAACTCTTAATTTGACAAGCCAAAAACATCAAAGTGTTTTCAGATACACGGCTATTTTGTAACCTTTAGTTAAATAAATAATACCTTCTTGACGGAAATCAACCTACCGATAAAGTATTGCAAGAAAAATTTCGTAATTTTGATACTTGACAAATGCAACAAAGCAAAAAGAATTGTTTTCAAACGCAAAGCCAGAAAATAAATTTGGCGGCGTGATAATATAGTTTGCGCTTTTCATAATGACTTGTAATGTTGTTACCAATTAAAATTGGAGATTGATTGGTGGGAGAGCAACGAGCGCACTTGCAATTTGATTTCCGTTGCTTTACGAGTAAGCTGTTAGTAATTAATTGAATACCGAATTTTTATCAGCAAATACAAATCCAAAACGCAAGAAGCCAATTGTGAATCACAAAATTTAATTTTTTTTAAGGGGAGAAGGAACTGTGAAATATCTCCTGAGTTTGTGACCAACACCAAAATATTTTTCTGTTGACCGCGTGACAAAAGCAATGTGTTTGTATTCTACATCTACACACTTCCAAAAGCAAATGAAGATTTTTTTCCGTGTTCTTTTATCCACTTTTATAAAGACGCCTCTGGTAAAAGCATTACGTTTCCTGCTGCATGGCCGAGCAGAACGGCATTTGCATTGAAGTTGACGTTTAAAGTTCAAACTACAGCTTGCGTCAACTGTCACAACATTATAAGATTGAATGCTGACTCAAATATCGTCTTGTCATTTCCATTCTTCTAAACCAGAGATGGGCAAACTTTTTAGTTGGAGGGTAGCATTGACCATTCAAGAGTTAGCCGAGGGCCGCATCGACCATTCAAGAATTCGCCGAGGGCCAATGCGTAAAATCTGGTAATAGCTGTATGCAATGCAAGAGCTTGCAATAGCTTAAAATCTTGCAATAACTTCTTGCAAAGACGTATTACAGGGCTTTGATAATGATGGCGTCCAAAAACAAAGATCATCACTCTTTATTTGGACGGAAAATGCGTCAGTTCAAACTAAGAATTGCGTAGCGGCTCTTGCAATGATGGCTTCTATCGTTTTTGGCTCTTCAATACGGCAAGTGCGGCCAACCCTTTCTTACTGAATTGAATTCATGGAAGTTTGTATAAGTTTGGAGGGCCGCACAAAATGCTCTGGCGGGTTATTATGGGGGAGTATTGGTGTTATTATGGGGGAGAGGATAAAAAATAGGCTACGTAGGTCTATTGTTGTAGCACAAACTTGATAATAAAACAAATTAAAGTTTACAATCGTTTGATATAACAGGCTTTTTGTAGCAAATCCAAAACTGAAGTTTGCCGGAGGACTTTTTTCATATGACTCGTCACATTCACACGCAGACTCGGACAACAAAATATGCGTAATTCTAGTTGGCTGATTCGGTGAATTGCAGCCAAAAGTCGCTAATTCTAATCTAATTTGAAAAATTCCTAATTGCAATTCTAATCTCATTTTGAAAAAGTTCCTAACCGAAGAGTCGGGTGTGAAAAATAAAAAGATCTTTTATGTTAGGGATCAGAACCACCTTCGAAAGTATTGGCACTAATTGGAATGATTTACATGTGAGGCTTACTAGGACAAGCACATCAAAGCACTAATGCGATGTTCCATGAAATATTTGGCAATCCAGTTTTTAGTGCAGCTAAGTCAAGGAATAGATTTAAATTTTTGATTGCCCACATATTACTTGATGATCATACAACGCGTCCTACTCCTTAGCAATAAGATCGATTTGCAGCTTTTCGCAAAAATTGAGATAGTGCTGGGGAAAAAAATATCCTCCAAAATGTAAAAACGTTAAGTGGCTTTTTTCCTCATCAAAGTCAAAAACGAAGGCGATACGATGCATGTATCAGTAAGACTAAAGGAAAACGATCAAAAGAAAAGGAAAACAAAATTTGTAAGCAACTAAGCCAGTGCCAAAAATGCGCAAAGCCTTTGTGCAATAAGCGTCTTATTCGCATTTGAGATTTTTCCTTGCAAGATTAAAATGTTGTTAGGCTTACACTTACGGATAAAATTGCACTGCCGTAGTTGTTTTTGAAGCATACAAGCGTATTGCTGCTTTTGACGATGATATATGTATTGTTGATATTACCCGTAAATTCAATGTAGTGTTCCCGTATTTTCATATTAGACGATAAATTATAAGCAGAAACAGCATGACTGCGTACTAGCTAATCCAGAAACAGCCTATTTTGTTTCACATTTCTAATGTATTCTGTTAATTGCAAGAGATTTTTTAATTAATAGCTCTAAATTCACTAACGCCTCAAAGCACAAGTTACGATGATAAAGCTCAAATTGGTGACATTATAATTGATCCCAGTGGGACATAAAATTGTAAGGACCGTATAAATATCATATAACGCCTCCAGAGGGAAACAAAACTGCCGTATTGGTGTTATCATAGTGAGAGGGATAAAAGATAGGCTATATAGACATATCGTTGTAGGACAAACTTGCTACTAAAAAGAATCAAAGTTTACAATCATTCGATGTCACAGGTTTTTGTAGCAAATCCAAAACTTAAGTTTGCTTGAGCACTTTTCTATGCAACTCGTTACATACGCAGACTTGGACAACTGATTAATTCTAGCTGGTTAATTCGGTAAATTACAGCAAAAAGTCGCTAATTCTGATTTGAAAAAAACTAAAAGTCTCTTATTGTAGTGTAATATAAAAAATCCCTAATTTCAATTCTAATCTAATTTTAGAAAAGTTCCTGACCGTAGAGTCGAATCTGAAAAAGGACAAGAACTTTTTTATATTATTTGCGAAAAGTTTGGCCGAAAATCAAAATCGAAATTAGGTGATCTCCAAAAAGAAAAAAGGTCTTCACAATGATTTGATGGCCAAAATGAAAAAGTCTTAGAATTGTCGCAAATACAAAGTGGTTTTGCGAAGATGTTTAAATGGCATCAAAATTCGCTTGGTAATTAAAATTTCAAACTAATTCCAGAAAAACTGGAAAGCTCTAATTCTAATTCCGATTCCACTTAATTTGTGATAATCAGAAAAGCTCTCATTTTATTCTACCCTAATTTGAGAAAAACATTAATGCTCTATATCTAAGTTTAATTTAATTTGAAAATGCTAAATAAAATTTAATCGTTCAAGTCTGCACACAAGGATGGGAAGGGCTTACAAAAACGTCGTATTGCGTCGCATAAGGGAGAGGAAAGAATAAAAGAGCCATATGATTCGTGAGCATTCCTTAATTTGAATGAGATTTATGTCTTGATCAATAAAAATATTTATGCTTGATGAGCAAGCATAGCTTGCATCTTTTGTCTAAATGAAAAAAGTAATAATTTCATAAAGCTATGAAATTTTTGTCGTTGAAATGCTATTTGACACCCTGTTTCACATTTACAAACAGTCAATTCAAATTACAAAAATCTAGCTGGAGATATGGCGTATGGCGAGTAGTCCAACATAAGAAATGTTATACAAACATCACGGCTGGTAACTTTCCCGTAAAAAGCAAAATGGAAAATTGATGACAAGTTGTTGAACTTTTTACCTGGTAGCTGACATTGATAAATTTCGTTTAGGCGATCGCACAACCACAACGTCGAAGAGCAAACACCACGAAAAAAGAAAATTCGCCGGCCGTTTCTTTATTTTAAATTCAGTCGAAAATCGAAAATTTAATGCTGTGCATTTAATTTGCAATAACTTGTACGCTATTAATCTGATCATAACCAAAAGTATATAATTAGATTGAAAAATAAATTCTGCATCTATCTGAGCAAAAACGGAATCGCTATTGTGAGCGATTTAAAAGTTATTAGCTGCCAAAGTGTCGGGTCGAATCGACCCCCCCCCCGGACATAGAAAGCAAAAAAAAGCCCGGCCTTAATAGGGTTAAGGTCGCTTCGTGATACTTTTTTGTTGTTGTATGCCTATTTGTACAACCTCAAGCCTCTCCACGTGTGTAGTGGTTAGAGCGTTTGCATCGCAGTTTGTAGACCTGGGGTTCATTCCTTAAGTCCAGTCATACCAAAAGACTTTACAAAATGGTATTCACAGCTTCCCTGCTTGGCGCTCAGCATAAAAAAGGCATAGGGTGGAGAACAAGCCGCCAAGCTTGCTTGTTGTGTCCTTGGGCAAGGCACTTAACGGGACGCCTCCACCTTTATGTGGTACACAGGTGGCCCTCCCGTACTTCACCGGATTACAATTGTGAAGTTGCCTACCCAGCATGACAGACGACCCTTAGGTACCCACCAGTGGCAGTCCGCTATGTTGGTGGTAGGGCTACCAGTCACTCAAGACAAGTTCGAAATGGACTGCCATCTTTCCCCGAACCTAATTTTCAATTAGGTTGACGGCATGAACCTGAATTGCCGTTTATGCCGTACCTCCATCCCGAGGAAGGGAAGGGGTAACCACAAACAAACAACCTCAAGCCCCTGGCTCGGTGCATATTACTTAGTCCTGGCATAAGTATAGCCATGCAAACACCAAGCTAACCTGAAGTAAAGCACTTACGGTTAGGTCATTACAACAGCAGGCCCCCATCAGTAATGTCGAAATTAAGAATTTCAAATGACCCGGCCGCGCCGGATTCATATAATTGCAAAGAAAATTGCTTAAACAATTAGATGATAGGTAGCTGGAGAATAATGTTTTGTTGCAAAAGTTAAAACAAGACAATGTTTTTCTCCCTTCTTTTTGGTGGGAGGCCACCAATGTTTTGCTTGGAGCAGGCTACTTTTCAAAATTTTTAGAGACTTCATTTTTAAAGAAATCTTTTTGAAAATTTCGATTGATATTTTTTATTTCATTTGCTATATTTTTTCTCCATTCACGAAAAAGTTATATTTTGCATGGAACTTCCGCATTGGTTTGAAGCTCAGACACCAAAATTGTGAGTGTTTTTGATCGGTAGGCTACATTTTAAAGAGCTGCAATAAATCCTTTTGAAAATTTAGATAAATAGTGGCGAAGAAGCATGTTTTTGATAAAAAGCAGTCAAAATGTACCAAAGAACCAGAGCTGTGAGTAACGCGTTACAGGGAACGCATTACATTGGTTGTAATTTTCAGTGCTAAAATAATAGTAATTTTTAAAGTAACGTAACTTGGAATTAATTAATTTTTGAGGAACGTGTTACTTTTTATAGAGTTAAAATTACAAATTCTTTTCACATACAAAACGTTTATTTTACCCAAAGCAAACCGAGTGCTACTCGCTGAAGAAAGCATGAAGATTTTTGTCGAAAAATTTAGAATGCAGGAGGAAAACTATCACCATAAAAGCAATTCTTCATTTAACGAGTGTCGTCGACGCAGCGGTTTGCACCGAACGAAAATAACAAACGCAAATAATAATGTGTTTGAAGTCAAGTGGCTAGTGCTACGCAAACAAATGCAACTAGTGACAAAAGCGTTGGAGAATTGTCCGAGTTTCGCTGGCTTTGATTTTAACAAGTAAGTTTGCCGAGATCAACTTGAAAGCTAAGTCAATAAATTTGTCAAAAACAAAAGAAAAAAGCTACAATTTTGATTTCACAACAAGACTGCGTTTCACAATGAAGTGTTAATTATTGGATTAGAAATCATTATCATGCAAGAATGTAGTGTGTGCTTGGAGTTGGACGTTGTTACGAATAAGTAAATTTGCGTGAAAGAATAGTTTTTATATGTGTATAGTTGTTGTAATCTGTTGTTTTATTTTGCAGTGATCATTTTATTTGTAAATCTGAATTGTATGAAGCCCAAATCTTGCTAAACTGTTTTCGAAAAAAGACCTTTTTTCATTCTCATTTATTAATAGATTTATAACTCACAGCCTTTTCTGATGTCACAGTGGTTGATCACGTGACTAAGTTTTCCAGTGTATTCTGGTGATTCTTGTTTCTTTGCAAAGATTTTTCTTTTTTTTTTTTATTATTAGCGATTACGTAATTTATTAACGGTGCTTTTCCTGTGTGACGTGATGTTCTAGCAATTTCTAGATTATTTTCCAGTTGTATATACAGGGTGGTCCAAAAGTAGGTGGACAATAAAAAATTTTTACTTAAAAATCACACGTTTGCTTACAAAAGATAAAATAAAAGACCAAATTGAATAAATTTTAATACTATGTATTAGCGTAAATGCTCAAACCATAGCCAACAAATAATCTTTTTTTACTAATATTCACCTAATTTAGGTATAAGCCAATTTTAACTACGGTCCACCTACTTTTGGACCACCCTGTATAGGGCCGCGAGATTTTTTTTATTCATTCAGAGAGTGTAATTCAAAGTATAGTTCAGAGCGAGATAGTAGAGTGTGGTAAAAAGGTGTTGTTCTGTGGTGATTATTGTGACAGGAATCAAGCGACTATTTTGATGTTTTTAGTTAGTCTCTGATATCTAATTATTAAAGCGTTTTAGTTCTGTGTGTTGGCAAGCAAAGGAATTCAAAGTTTTAGAGTGATTTGTGAATATACTTGTCCTGTTCTTGATCGAGAAGTGCGTGGGTTAAAGTATTATATTTTAGTGGAAGCCAATCTTTTCCTAGCTATTAAGTTGCAACCAGACTTAATTATTCGAGCGATACTATACGTCGCCTTAATTTTACAAATAAAATTAAGATTGAGATAGAACGAAAATGCTATTGAAACGCGACAGATGCAAATAAAGATGAAAGAAATGCTCCAGCAAATCAAACCAATAGTTCCATTAGCAATGACAAATTGCAATCCATGGCCAAAGCTAGAAAAATTTATTTTTTAAAATCTATGCGAAATCACAACTTGCAGTTTGAATGTATTTTGTGCCGCCCAAAAAAGGTCAGCATATCAACATGCGCAACATTGCATTTGAATTTTCGGAAGCATGTGAAGGTAAGCGTGAGTTGCATTTTTATTATTATTTGTAGGTGTACATTATTTTATGTATAGACCACATTCTATTTATGCAAGGTGCATTTTTGGGGTTGCTTAACCCTTAACTTCTAATGCTATTTGAATATTTTAGATTTACGATAGCCAAAGTTTGATGAAACGTAATTATGGTAATATACTTAACTAACGCAATGTAATTTATGTGATAAACGTTTGTGGCCTACTGCGACTACATAATCCTTTTTTTATTTACAGCGCATCCACCTGGGCAATTTTGAGGAGTTTAATGATTGAGCTGCCACTCAAGCACTGAAACGACCCGCTCCATCATCACAACAAAAGATGGAACAGGCGAAACTATCGTGGTCAAAACCAAGGGTAACCGCACTTCGATTACGAAGAGTGAACTTACTCGGTTGGTGTTAAACATGGTGACGGAATCAATGCTACCCTTTTTTTTGTTGAGCAACCATCTTTTAGAGACTTTATCACTGCTTGCCAACCCGGAGTAGCTCTTTCTTCTCGCTAGCCTATTGTTAAAACCTTGAAGAAGAAGCATGAGTCTTCAAAGGTAGCTCTTAAAAGTGCAGTGACTTCCGTTGAATTCGTAGCAATAACAGCTAATTGCTGGATTACTCATTGGCACTCTTATTTGGGTGTTACTGTCCACTGGTTGTGCTACGATAATTTTGAAAGAAAAAGAGCTGCCTTAGCATGTCGATAGTTAACGGGAAGTTATACTTACGATCTGCCAGCTGACCAACTTTAAAACGTGTACTCCAAATATGGCACTAAAAGCAAAGTAATTAAAACTACCACTGACAGTGGCTACAATTTTGTAAAAGCGTTTAGCGTATTTGCTCCATCTGAAGATGATCTGGATGTGTGCAATCGATGCTAGTGACATTTTATCAACAGATCTCAACTCGCAACTGCCATTCCATCACAAATGTGCTGCACACTTATTAAACCTTATTTGCACAACTGACGCTGCTGTTGCGGAGCAAAGCTATCAATATAAAAAAGTTAGCCGAGGGACTTTTGCTAAATGTCAAGCTTTATGCAATAAAACAACCAGAAGTGTTCTTGCAGCTGAAGTCGTGGAAAACGAAAGCTCGTTGCAACTTGAACGTCCTTGTTCCACGCGATGGAATTCTGTGTATGATGCAGTGCGACGCTTAAACAATATAATTGAATTAAAAGGATCTCAAGCATTGTGCAATAACTGTCAACGGCTGTACTTACCCAGATATGCTGTTGTATGCTGTTCATACCGACTTTATCACTCACATTTCTACTACTGCAGTGTGTGTTGAGGTATCAGTTAATTAGAGGGTCCACTTAGAGCCTGGGTGGTTTTGCGTTCAAGTTGATGCGTAAGGTCTTAGCATTATTGTTGCAATCAATACCTTTTCATTAAACTGCTCGACAAGTCCTAGTATCTCAATTATGTTTTTATTCTTAACTGGCTGTTACCAAACAGCGTTGATTCCATAGTAGCGTTTATCAATGGATCATCAATTCAAACGTACCGCAAGGAATTCTCTTGCAATAATTTATTTGAAATTTTGGATTTAGAAAAAAGATTGTAACATTGTAAAACATTATTTTCTTGTAATTGCAGGTTTCGAGACTCCGAGCTTGAATTTTTTGCTTTATACGAAAGTATAATGAAACCTCTTGCCACCGCTCTGGACATATTACAAGGTGAAGTCGACACATTCATGGGCAGTTTGCTACCTACCATATTAAATTGACTAAGTGCAGAGAAAAGAACAAAAAAAATTGAAAGAAAGTAAAAGTTTTACACTTTTCCTATGTGATAAAAATCTAAATCTTTCACATACGCTCTTTCGATGAAGATTATTGCTAATGATGTAAACCTTTCATCCATCATAGTCGATCTGTAAAAAATTTTGATTAGTTTCAGCTTGCTGGAACTTCTTTCAGCACCTGCCACCCAGACTCCTGGGCATGTGAGC
This sequence comes from Trididemnum clinides, assembly GCA_963675345.1. Lineage (NCBI taxonomy): Eukaryota > Metazoa > Chordata > Ascidiacea > Aplousobranchia > Didemnidae > Trididemnum > Trididemnum clinides. The sequence continues at coordinate 2,729,737 of OY776305.1, read as the reverse complement.
AAAACTCGGAGAGCTTTACACAAGTTCGAACAAACTTTCTGTAGTGGTTTTTGATATGTATAGGACGGAAAATTTTTGTTTTTTTTTTGATGACCACAATTTGTTTCAACTTATCATTCATTTTTGAGGGTCAATATCTCCCATAGTTTTGCACAAATTTTGACTTGCACTCGGAATACGATTGTGCGCGTACTCTCGCAAAAGATTTTCTTGATTACCAAAAAAATGAAAAATTGCACCCATCGTATACATTTGCTCAAAGCGGTCTACTAAACAACATATTGCATGATCTATCAATGACAAAAAGAAATTTGCTTTAAATTGATCTTCTTGTGACATTTCACAACTTTTTTCCTCTGCTTTATTGTCCTTTTTTCTAGGTGTGCTTTCCGCAAACTAATTATCATTCTGCAAAGGCATTTCACGCGCGCAAGTCATCGCACCATCGTAACCATTTTGCGATATTTCTTTAACAATTTCTCTGTTGCTTTAATTTATGTTTCGACTACTTCTAATGAAACACCAGAGGTTTGCATCACTTTGCTGGTTTTTCTTGATTTGAAAAAGAAGGTCATGGCAAATGACAATAGACAAAATGAAGCTCAATGATTCAGTTGGAAGTATCAAAGCGCAGACATCATTAACTGTTTCACCATCCTTTTTTTGTGAGTAATATCTTTCCAATTCTTTCGAAGCTTTGAACACATCAGCCAAAAGATATCGCAAAGGTAAGATGCCGTGGATTTGGCTCTCCCAGCAAGTAACAGATTTCGATTTAAGTAGTTGCGGCACATTCTTTTAGTATGGTCCAGTATTGCGTGAAGATGAAAAGAATACATACAATTGCATCAACACCCAAAAAAATAACAATGCTTTAGGGAAGGATTTCGTGCTATCTACCACAACCAAATTCAGTGAATGATTAGCACATGGAATATACAACGCTTTTGAATTAATTTTCAGAAATCTTGCCAGAAGCCCAGCTTCCTTCCCTTTCATGTTAGTTCCATTATGGTAGCATTGAGCACCACAATCACAAAGATTTAACTCAAATTCTTCGGATCGTTTTAAGAAGACATTCAGCAAGCCTTTTTCAGCGGTGTCATTAATTATTAAATAGTCCCAAAAAAGCCTTTTCTACATTTGCACTTCTTTCGTCATCACATTGGACAAAACGCAAAATTACAGTCAATTGCTCTGGATGTGAAATGTCTGGGGTGTAATTGAGAATTAAAGCAAAATATTTGGCCTGTTTATGTTGTGTAAGAAGTGCTTTTTCAGATTTCTGTGCAATACAATTTATCAATTCGTTCTAAATATCTTCGATAAAATAGTGTTGTTTATATTTGTGCCGAATTATTCTGTTTTGTAAATCATTCAAGACGGGATTTGTTTTCGCTATAGTTTGAATAATCTCAAAAAATTACCATTGTGCGGTGAACCAAGAATTTCACTTGACCTTCTAAAAGCCTAATTTTTTTCTCCTAAAAATATTACCAGGTCAATTAGTCGCTTCAAAACATTTCTCCAAAATGTTTATTTTGCAAGAAAAATATGCATTGCTTGTCTATCCATTGTAGATTGAGTGCTAATACCTTCTTTAAGCAAAAGCCTTTGATCAAAACAATTTTTATGAGAGAAATCATGTTGGTGTTCTTTAAATTTTTTCAAAAAACCTTTCCATGTGTTTACACCGCTACTAAATTGACTGGCTGCGTTGCCAAATGTTTGCAGCCAAAGCAAAATACTTTATAGGAATCTTGATAGTATATCATGAGAGAAAAGAATAAAAGAGGCTTATATGATTTGTAAGCATTCCCTAACAAAGCTTTTATTTAGCGCAAACTGTTATTAGTATTTTCACTAACAATTTTACATTGTGAATTTGGTCATAATTATATTCCATTTATAGATTCTCTATGCTAAAAACTCGACGTCGAGCAATGGTTCCCCTGAGCTCAAGGAAAATGCACCCACCTACTTCAATGGTTCAATTTTCCAACATTCCGCTTGATTTGCTCAATATTATCTCCGACAAATTTACTGTTCGGTTGAATGTACCAAGCAGAAAAAATTATCGTTAAGTGCCTTTTCCAGAAGAACAACAACCGAGACATGGTGAAATTTGAACGCGTGACCATTCGATCTCTTTTATTATCAAACGGAATTTAATCCGCTCGACCTGTTGTTGTTGTTGTTGCTACCTGATCCCCTTCAGGGGATGGGGGCATGGGGAAAACCACGGAGCCCCAGAAGCCGGGCAACTCCCTAGGGCCTGGACCAGAGGTCGTAGAGTGACAGAGAGTCCCCAAAGAGTAAAAAGCGCAAAGAGTCCGTAGCTGGACAGTGCAGAATGAGATGAGAGGTGTCCTGGGACGAGTTTCCGCAGGCGCTGCAGGAAGGATTCTCGATTCTGCCAATCCTAGAGAGATAAGAGTTTAACAGAAGGCTGTGTCCGTTGCAGCAAAGACGAGAGAACACACAGCGAGCGTGACGAGGGAGCACAAGTTCCTCGGTTGAAATCGAGGAAACCTGTTTGTCAAAGAATTTAGACGAGACAGTACGCCTCCAGTCCGAGAAAAGACAAGAGTGGATACGAGAGCTAAATGGAGAGAAACTACAAGGGATTATGGAGCGCACAAATAGCGCTCCCCGTCTGGTCAGCTCATTAGCCGCGTCGTTTCCCGGCAAAGACAAGTGTCCGGATATCCATTGTTGTCTGATAGAACGGGAGGAAAGAGAAGACAATTCCTGCCAGATCTGCCACAGAAGATTGAGATAAAAGGAAAGATAGAGGAAAAGGCAAGGTGGCAAGAACAGAGCGAGAATCAGACAGGAGAAGAAGAAAAGAGAAGTGGCAGACTTATTGGTGCTGCCGAGACCAGCAAAGAATTTGCAAAATGGCACAGGCTTCAGCGGAAAAACTTGGGCATACTGGGTCTGCTGAAAAGAAAAAAAGTGGCTTCATTGCTACAAAGAGAGCAGTTGGCAAGTTCGCCAGAGTCGCCTTTGCCGAAAGGAAAAAGAACAGGGCTGTCTGTCTAAATCACCAGATCATGAGGGGAGAGAATCAAGGTGAGCGAGAGCCGAGCCTTGACGAGAGAGAGAGGGATCAGAGCGGGAGCATGGAGAGGAAAAGGTAGACTTCACAGTGAAGAAAGGCAGGTGCCAAGGAAGAGAGGGAGGGCAAGCAAGAAGAACCTCCCTAGGAGAAATAGGAAGAAGCATGAGCGGGTTAGTGTACGCAAAAGCTCTCCAGGAGAATCCGGAGTGTCTTGATTTCACTTCTAGTCTGGCCAAACCTGAAATGGAAAAAGAGATTGAGACGAAGAGCTCGCTCATAAGATGACTGAGCGAAATGAGTGAGGGTGACCCAAAAGGGGTTTAGAGACGCCTCATGGGATAGGGGAGATTGAGAGGCAGCCTGTAATGGCATGACTAGCTGCTCGATGCAGGCGTTTCGATTTGGTGATATTAGTAACGCTTAGAAAAGGAAACCGTCCGGGTGAAGCGTAAGGAGAAGGGGCCGAAGAAAAGCTTTATACAAACAAGAGCGACTCTTTAGAGGGACCCCATGAGAAAGCCGAGATAGAGTGCAAGGTTTTGAGATGAGTGAAAAACTTGACCTTCAGCGAAGATGCATGCTTACAAAAGGGAAGAGTGCGATCGAAGGTGACCCCAAGAAAGGTTGAGTGGGGTTGAAACGGAAGCGAGAGTTGAGTAAGAGGAGGTGGAGCTGGAGGTTAGCTTGGTGGGGATCCATTGAGAAGAGAGAGGTCTTTCATTTGCTCGAATTGAGAGGAATACACCAGTACTCATATCAGCGATCCAATCAAATCAGAGCTCCTTGTGAGGCTTCCACCCCAGTAGGAACCGAGGGGGAAAAGGACCAAATGGCCAGATCGTAAACGTAAAGAGAGCAGCTGAGGGAAGAAGGCAGAGAAGCAGGAAGATCTTTGATGAAAAGAGAGAAAAGTACAGGGCCAAGAATGGATCCTTGCAAGATATCTCGACGGACTCGAAAGAAATGACTTTTGTGATTTTGATAAACCACGCAAGCGCGCCTATCAGAAAAGAAAGATTTAGTCGAACAAGCAAAGCAAAAAGAGAGGCCAGCCGAAATAACCTTGCGAAAAAGGGCGGAGTGCCAGACATAATCGAAAGTTTTGTAGAAGTCAATAGTAGCGACAATTTTCCGAGAGATCGCCCTGAGTTTGTCAAACCCATCCAAAATGGACTGAGAAAGAAACAGAATTTGATTAAGTGTAGACCGTCCAAGGCGGAAATTGGCCTGGTAGGGAAAGAAAATAGAATTAGGCTCCAGAAAGAAAAGTAGATGCGATAGAATAATGCATTCAAACAGCTTTGATACGCATGAGGTGAGCGAGATAAGCAGGAAGGAAGTAGGAGAGTCAAGAGGCTTTTCCATCTTTTGGATTGGAATAATAGGAGATGTCTTCCAGTTGGAAGAAAATGAATACAGAGACCAGAAAAGATTGAAAATGTGTTGGAGAAATTCCATGCCAGAGCGAGGAAGGTGATTTAGCATGGAATAGGCAACTTTGTCTGGGCCAGTGGCAGTAGAGAAAAAAAGGTTGGAGGCAGCCCCAAAAAATCCAGCGGGAGAGACGGGAGAGCAAAAGAAAGAATGAGACTCCTCAAGGCATCAGGCTCGGCGAAGCTCGGAAAGGCTAGCTTCTGGCTCTGTCACGCAGGCCTTCAGCTGGGAGACAAAAAATGGGATCTCAGGTACTTGGCAAAGACCGATGCCTACTTCCTGAGAGAGAAACAGTTGGGGAAGTTAGGAGTTGAGGAAGAAGAGCCAGAGACAAAACGAAGGAGAGGGTTCACAGTTGTAGGGTTAGATTTGAGTGAGAGAAAAGAGCAAGTCGCCTGCCATGCCTCAGCCTTGGCCTTGGCGATGACAGACGAGGCATGTCGAGAAACGGAGATGTAAGCCAGACGATCTTCATCACTTCTGTGAGCGGCAGCAAATGCTTTACGTCTTTCACTAACCGCTTCTTCCACTTTAGCGGACCACCAGGCTTGAGGCGTTTGATGAGGCCGATAGGAATCGAAGATTTGGCAGCATTCAGTGTCAGAGAAGTAAAGAGAGCAGCAGCAGAGGAAAGAGATGAGTGTTCCTCTGCACTAGGACAGTGAGAGTTGAAGTAAAAGGCAAAGTCTATCCAACGAGTTTTCTGATATTTGAAGGAAGGAAGATATTTGTTGGGGCGAAAGACCGGAGATGACCGGAGAAAGAGGGACGGTTAGTGGAATTGGTAGGTAATCAAAACCCAGGTTCTGATTACGTCTCAGGAGCAAGAGAGGGCGAGAGAGGAGGGAGTCAAGAAGATGTCAGGGGAAGTGCGAATGCCAGAAGAGCAATAGAGAAGAGTAGGTATGGCAGGGTCATTGAGGTGAAGGAGGTCAGAGGAGATGACTCAATTCAACATTTCTTCCCGACGGGGATCGGAAGTAACTTTCGAGTCCCAAAGGGAATGATGGCAGTTGAAATCTCCCAGAATGATGAGATTTCTGGAGGAGGGAAGAGTGGAGGGAGAAAAGGAGTTGTTTCTGCTGTCCGTCGGAGAAGAGCGAAAGGGGAGAACAAACATTTGGTCCGAACTCCTTTTGCTGGATCATGTTTTATTACCTTGGTTATTTCCGCTGTTGTTGTGCATTTGGCGATTGCTATTCTTATAGCAATGGACTACCTGCTTGTTACGAAATAATGTGCTTAAATCTACTCTTGCAACAATTCAATTTGACTTAACTGGTCCCATAGTTGCCAAATTTTCTTTTTTAAGACTATTTGCGCTATCGCCCGGATTTTTGTCAATTTCAAGTTGGCAACTCTGACTTCTATTTAGTGCTGTTAGTAGTGTGGTTAGCCTAGGTTGGCCACAGACTGTTATTGACTTAGTTACTCGGAATAAACTTGTTACGGTGCATTTTCTGCAAAAATAACTGCTAAAAGACACCTATTTGCTGTTTCTTAAATAAGTTGAAAGTGCAGCCTTACGCATTGCAACTAATTTCAAGACTAGATTGATGAGCAAACGCTCCAATAGTTTTGCCACTTTTTTCTGAACAGCTGGCGGTGATTTCAGCTTCCCATCAAGTCAGCTTCAACATTAAGGAATGAGAGCAAGGATAAGTTGCTTAGTGAGATGTTAACCCCTACATAATCAGAGTAGGGGCTAAGTGAAGAAAGGGAGGAGGTAGAAAGTTCAGACAAGAATAAGTCCTGCTCGACGAAAATAATGACGCCGCCGCTAGCGTGCGTGTTATCGGGAGAGAGACCGCAGAGCAGAGAATCCAGGAATTTGGAAAGAGGAAGCTAAGTTAAGATTAGATTTCTGAATACAAACAAGGTCAACAGGATGATACAAAATGAAGAGTAGAAGTTTGGTGCTTGTAACTTTGAGACCATCACCATTCCATTAAAAAACCCTTAGGGAGTCAGGGGGAGGAAGCATGAGGTATAGGAAAACAGCCAAGAACATGATGCGGTGGTGAAGGTACAGAGGGAGGACATACGAAATGGGGGAAGGGGGATGAGGTTTGAAGGCGAGGGTGGCGCGGGAGTGTTGCATTAACAGAGGGGGCCAAATGGGTCAAGTCGCACAGTGGAGATATAAAGCTAGAGAAGTCCGAGGAAAAAGTCACAGTGTTAGTAGATGTGGGATCTTCAGAAGAAGCAGGGGCGTGGCAAGGAGGACAGCTCCAGGAGTGAGAGCTGTCTAGAGTTTTGAATCTAGAAAAGGAAATAAGTGAGCATCTTAAATGGACCCATTTGGAGCAGGTGCAGCGTTGCACCGACCTACCCCTCCACGTCACATTTCTGGTGCACACTGAACAGGGAAAGATGGGGCCAAGGTTAGGATGAACGTTGGCGCTCATCAGGATAAGAATGAGAAGACAAGCAAGAGAGAGCAGAAGAGACAAAACATGCGACCGATTTCAAAGAGTCTGCTTGCTGCTCTTTGCGATCGTTCAAGGGGTAGCAGGGCAAAAAAATGGTTTGTGTAAGGGGAGTGCCGGGGAAACAGGAACCCTCTGAAAGGCTAACAGCCATTTTAACCCAACCCAAATGGGGTTGGGTCGAAATGCACGGGGACCGCACCACCACGTTGGGAAGGCTGTTGATTGTCGCAGGCTCTACCTTGTTGCAACGACATCCTGCTTACAGGACTGCTTTGCTCGCAAAAGGTCGCTTACCGATGAGCCACCGCGCAGATATCAGGATGTACCAAATATCAAACCTTCAGTATTTTCCAATTTTTTGACTGTGGTTTGTTTAGACGAGGATTTTTGTAATTGCTAACAAGTAAATTTGATTTCATTTTTCACTTTTCACACAATTTCTGTTGCTGTGTACCATCTAGGAGATTTGTAAGTACCAGCCTTAAAGTCTTTGGTATGACTTAACAAGAGATTTGAACCCAGTTCAGCAAACCGTGAAGCAGACGCTACAGTACTAAGGGTACAGAAACTATTAGTTTTATGAGTTTGTGCCATACTGACGATGACATAATGGTGGCAAGAATAAGTGAGAGATGAAGATGTGATTAAAGTTTGCAAACATATATCAATCAGTACATATATGTCAACAATTTTCTATTGCTTGCATGTACTGCAGGAAAAAATATAGCACGTGCTTGAATGTCATGACTTTGCGGTGAGTGATTGGTCATCACTATTTCAAAAAATGCTTGTAAAGTTAACCGCCAAGACGTTTGGCGCCTTGTGGCAAAATGCAAATGCTGGCAACCACGAGCGAAAAATTTAATGTAGTTTTTGTCAACTTTTATTTTCTTTGGTTTTAACGCCAGGACGTAGCTAAATTGCGAATAAGTAAATTTATCACAGATTTCACTCTCCATATCACTCCTATTGCTGAACGTTTGAAAAAGATCTGTGAATACCACTTTTAGTCTTTTAAGCAAACAACATCAAAATTGAATCCGGATCTATCAATTAAATCTGTCAATCAAATCAGAAGACTCTCGATTCCACCACACGTAGTACTGGTCACTTCTCCTAAAACACAAGAGAGCTTCATATGAAATGAAACCTGGAGTTGGTTCATTTCGATAAAGTATTGCATGCAAAAGAGGTTTCAAATGTTAGCTGTAGGTTAATGGTTCAAGCCTCAACCAAACCATAACAAAAACTCCTTGCAAATGATATTCACAGCTTTCCCGCTTGGTGTTCAAAGGTGGAGACGTACTGGCAAGCTCACAAAAATATATCTTGCAATTGCAGTTAACGAAATTTTTCCCTACTTACGTAGCAGACTGCAGGGACAAGCAGTTTACCAGCCGTGGAGGCACAGTCTGCCTTAACACAAAGAAACAGAGTATAAGCTCCCAAGTATAAATGCGTATTGGTCAAAATTCAATGACAATACGTTGGTGAAGATTGGATCGGAACGACTGCTTTCTGTTATACTGGTTGTAGACGATTTGCAAAAATTTGGTGCTCACAAATAACCAATGTTGAATATAAATGAGATTAGTTACGTGATATCGAAATTAAACATTTTTATCAATTCAATTCAGTTTAATGTTATTTAACCAAAGCAAAGTTGACCCATTAAAAATAAATTAAGAAATAGCATATACATTCTAGTGAATGCTTGTAACTGCTGGGACAGCGAATGATATTTTGATCACCTAGCCTATGTGCCGCAGATTTTGAATAACGCCACAAACAGATTACTGTTTGAACGAGACAGAATTTATTTGATGAAAAGTATTAGACCAAAAAATATGTTTATTTGCTTTTACCTATTATTTTTTGTTAAAAACCAAATTAAGCTTTTATAGGATAAGTTTACTTGGAAATGTTGAAGTTTTGAATATTCTCAGGGACTGACGAACAACATGTTTCTTTAAAAAGAAATCCATTCCAAAAGAATGTATATTACTGGTCTTGATAATTTCGAAGATCAAGTCAAATTTTCTCAGCCATATTTTTGGATCCAAACAAAAACTTTGGGTTTGCTTTGAGCGATATCGTGATAGAAAGTAATTTTCGTTGCATGATAGTCTAGTTGGATAGCTGTGTATTTAGAATTTCGGTAGAGAAAGACTTTTTTCTTCCAAATTGTTAAGATGTATAGCAGTCTCAATATATTAAACATTTTTATTAAAGTTCTAAACGCTTTCGGCACATCATATAGCCCTCCTCAGAGAATATCAATACACAGCTTATTTTAGAAATTACTCTTGCAAATGAATATGTATACACAAAATGACTAATTTTACCCCAAAGCATATAAACACGCAAATAGGGCGATAGATGACGTGAAAGCACCCCGCCAAATGTGACATAAAAAAAGATTAATGACGAGAAATTTAAGAACAAAGATAAACTAGCCACGGATCAAAACACATTAAGCAAAAAAGAACTAGAACTACCGACAGCATACAATAGTGTGTTTAACTTTGATTTCAGTTTCTTAATCAGTAATGCTTCTTGAATTTTAGCTCAACCATTGTCGCATTGCGTTGATATTTTAAAGGAATAAACGCCAAGTTTGCTGCTACCACAAAATGAGCACAAATTGATATGTTGTGCAAATAGCAATGGCTATGTTGATATCAAATTTTCTTCTAATTAATTTTATAAATTTGGCTGTAACATAGCAAAATTACTACAAGCCTGCAATCAAGTAAGGTAATTGCTTTTGTTCTAGTCAAAGAAGGCGCGTTGGTATAGTGGTTAGAGCGTCTGCTTCGCAGTCGTTAGATTTGGGGTTTATTCCCCTTGTCGAGTCATACCAAGAGACTGGTCGATCCGGGAGGCGAGAGAATGAAACAAGAGTGCGGTAGATGTTTTGCCACCCGTTTACAGAGAGCAAAGAAGCAATGCAAGCCCTGTACTCGCCACATCTTGCTTGCGAGTAGCTGGTTCATTGCAACGAGCTGTCGTTATAAATTTTTGCCAATTAGTGTAAAGCACTTTCTTTCATAAAAAAGGTTGTGACTTCAAATCGTCATGGGATCTGCGTTTTTGTATTCTTTAAGTGCCTCTTGTTGGTTGCATTATTTGTGGTAGAATTTCACCATACGGTACAGGTAACTACAATGTGGGTCTAAACACAAGTTATTCTTAGTCAGAAACAAACTATCATCGAGCATCTACTACTCATCTTACCTGCCAACTTTTAAATCATTGATAAAAAATTGGTTCAGATGAAAAATGATTGATTTTGTGGATGGTTCTCGAGCCTTCAAAAATAAAATGATTGCAACGGTTTATTTCTAATCCCACTTTCTACAGGCGTACGGGAGATTATTTTGTTCTAATACGCTCACCAAGCCTGGGTACGCTTATTGAGTTGGCTGGTGAAACAGATCGATGTCAAACGAAACTTAGTTACACAACCAGCCAGAAAACAGTAGTTCAACTCACATCGTCAACGTTCAGACGATGTCAGGTGACTGGCATATACAAACACAACCATGTTGCGCAATTATCTCGGAAGAACTCACTTTAAAACACTTACTTTTATGGAGAGGAATACTTTGGACTACACGCTTGGGAGATTACCCAACGCCACCGCTCTAATGCAAAGGACATCGAGTGCCAACCTTATCTTGCTTCTATCAAAACCAATGTCACATCGTCCGCAATCTTGAGGGTTGTGTTGGAGATACACCCCTCCACCACTTAATCTCTTCTTTGTCACCGAAAGGAGGTTTCCATACTAGAATGTAGAACGACTGCAATACAGAAGTTGAGTTGGATAAGTTGCATAGCTATCTGCTATACTTCTTTTTCAAGGAGAGATAAATTCATCCCAGCCAGAGTGGTAATCAAACATTTTCGCCACCATCTGAATTAACAAGGCTTACATCTATCAAGCACATTTTTTACTTATTCGCAGTGACGACGAGATTTCCTTTGGCTACTGGGACGCTGGATGAATGAAGAAGTTGATTGAAAAATGATCTTATTGTTCAAGAGCAGCCACACACACATATCATTGTGGTTGGCACAAACCATAATTTGAACCCAAAATGAGGACTTTAATGCAAAGCCCGATTCCGCTCTGCAATGACGCACATGCAAAGCAACGCTGTCAGCGATCAACTGGCAGTCTTTCGATGACAAGTATGTCACTCGGTTCATCGTGTCACGCCGCCGACTTCAACGCGCTGGATGATAGCAGGTCTGTTGGCAGCCTGGTGTCGGCAGCACGATGATATTAAGCTATATGTGTGTCGGCAGCATATGGCTGAGTGGGTTAAAGCGCCATGATGTAGCAACAGTCATCAAATGTCGTTCAAATCTTTTGAAACTTTGTTGTTGTGCTTTCGAAAAAGCCATTTTACGATGATTTGTTCCGCTTGGCGGCTTATAGCAAGCAGTAATTATGTCAAAACTATTATCAAGTACGGTAATTCCGACAAAAGTTAAAGCTTGAAAATTCCGAAGCAGGTCTGAGCACTTGCTCCATATTTAGTTCCACTATCGCTGTCCTGAGAGTTTTAAACAAAATTCGACAGTTTTCTATTTCAGCCTAGAAGTCTGATGAGCTTGAAGTATGTGACAAATATTTTTAAAAGTTGTCAAGTGGTGACAAAGAAAACAAATAAAATTTTTAAAAATATATTTGCTTGTAAGATGCTTCGAGCTGAAATGACAGAGCCGTATTTTGAATTTCGATATGGGAATGAGTTGGACAATAAAAAAAGGGTTTAAAAGGGTATCAAAAATAATTTAAAAAAGGGTATAGATAATGATTAGAGGCAAATTTGTCGAAAAATAAAAGTTTTATAAATATCAAACGGAAGGACGCAGATTGTCTTTCTCACAGAATGTCAAAATAGTGTTCAGTAGTTTAGAAATCACTAGTACAAGGCAAGTTGCTGACAGATGTGGTGTCAAGAAATTCTCATGCAACACCAAACAAGGCAATAATAGTTATTACAACATAAAGCTGAATAATTAAACTCAAGCTGTCGGCAGGCACCGACTCTTCAGTAAACGACTGGTTAAGCTATGTATGTGATAATGGTAGCATAATAGATCACATAAAGCCATGCTAGTTCCATTATTCCTAGGTTGTGGGGCGGAGAGAATGCTCAACCGTAAATTTTCCTGTTTAATTACACTGCTTCTAGTAAAATAGTACTGTATCCACTTTCCTAGCGTTTGCGAAGCGGATTTGAGCACAGCGTGTTTTATGATGAAGGTTTTCCATGGCCGAAAAACTTGATCTGACTAACTTTCAACAACCTAATCCATATTTATGGCGAATCTTGAAAAATTGCGGTTATAAAGTCTATAGCAGGGGCGTATCCAGAAATTACAAAGGGGGGGGGGGGGGCGCAATTTCAAACCTAGACAGTTGAAACTTTTTTTGGTGGGACCAGCTTTTTTGCTTGTATCACCTTATGTAGGGCTTCGCCTTCCAACCAGTGCGTTTTGCCACATTTCACCATTTAATACTTTGATTTTCTTTATATTGGTGTATCGATAGTTTTCTGCGTTTGCTCAGTGCTGTAGTTTTCTGCGTTTGCTCAGTGCTGTAGTTCAACGCTACACCTTATTTATCTCGGACTCCAAGTTTTATAAAAAATATCAACGTAGTAGACTGTCATTTTACCATAGCACGGCAGCGAAAGCAATCACACAAAACTCTTTTTGGCCCAAACCTTTTTATTACTACAGTAGAGTGGTCACTAACATCACTATTTAACTTAAAAGCACATTGTTATTATGCGAAAGAATTATATGGTCTTACATTACACGAATACGGTACATTAAGCTTATTCAAAAACTATTTTAGTCACACTTATTCAATTATGAACAAAAATACGAAAAATACTGCTAAGCTACACTTATAATTTTACATTTTGGTGACCTTTCCATACGCTTGTGCTTTTAGTTTAGTCAACTATAGGCTGTTAAAGCAACAATATCTTCAGATTGAAGTTTGTTCATGAATTATGATGTCGTATGTAACTTGTGTACGAAACAGGGTTGTGGAGGCACAGCCAAAATCGCATGATTCCAACTTCGCCCTTAGGGTGTCCGAAAAGTCACTGTGCAGTAGAAGATATTTTTAACAATGGCTGTTTTTGTGACGCAATATTTAGGTGCTAATATAAAAACAAGTTAGTCATCATAACAACAACTAGTCATTTATTATACATGTATATCCAAATCAATACCGCAGACAGTGACACTGTTTCGACCTATCACGTCTCTTTAGTGCAGTTGGTGACCGACAAGAAGCCAGAGGCTTTTAATAAAGCATAGCTTAGACCGCCACACTTGCGGGATCTATACTAGATCCACTTGGTGGAAGGTCTGTCAGTACTCTGCGAAGCCGTACCACTCGTGAATGAGTGGCGGTTGTCGCAGGTGCACTAAGTCTAGCAACTGCTAGAACAATAGTGCTGTCACAGCCTAGTGGTCACAAGGTCTAAGCTATGCTTTATTAAAAGCCTCTAGCTCAGCGTTTCTCAACCTTTTTTCCCTTGCGGAACCCTCAAAATATATCCCATGTCTCACGGAACCCTTGCGCAAAAAAATAATAAATACCATTCTTTCTCATCTTATTTTCATCGTAGTTCACGTGGTGAATATTCCATTATTTTTGAATAATTAGGTTAAGGAAAAATTAATACTTTTTCGTCAATTTTTTTGGTAATGTTTGTTTATAATACTTTATCAGGGAGATTTCATTCTCACAACAATTCTAAACTTAAACGTGAAGAATAAATATACAAGTAGCCAACGAACATCATATAGCTACCTACTCAAATGTATGAAAACAAAAAGAAAACAGACAATTGCTGCATCAGTTTATCATTTATTCATCCGTGACTGACAATGTTGAGAAGACATACGAAAATCAAGCCAAAATGTCCTGTAAAGCAATAAATGGGCTATGAAATTGTTACTCTCAGAACTATTTGATAAAGTAAAACATGCTTCTCTAATGTAAAACCTGTGCCTGTCTTTTGTTACACAAATATTTAATTCGAGGTCGAACTTTAGATAAACACACCCGGATTTCATTTTCAACTGAAAGAAGACGATTTCTGTCTTTACTAAAATCGACAGCATGAGTACGAAAGTCTACAGAGCCCTTAAAGCGAAGTTAGGAATCCCAAATATTAAATGTGAACGATTAATTAGTTCTCTTAAGAGCCTGGCTTAGAAATAGGTCAAAAAGTCAAAATTCTGGTGACAAAATTTTACCACACTTAGAAAAAGACTGAAAAAGAGTATTAGCTTATCTCATTTTTCTCGCGGAACCCTTAATGATCGTCTGCGGAACCCTAGAGTTCCGCGGAACCCCGGTTGAGAAACGCTGCTCTAGCTTCTTGTCGGTCACCAAGTGCACTGAAGAGACCTGATAGGTTGAAACAGTGTCACTGTCTGCAGTTTTGCTCAGTGCATCGCTAGCCTCTTGCATTACTATACATGTAATGTGGAATTTCTATCATTTTTTAAACCATAAATGCGTTGTGTTTTTGTTCCCTTGACTTAAACGTTAAGAATTCAGTTATCCGGTTTTTTTGCTTATCCGTTCAGATTTCTGAAAGTATTATCCCAACTAGACTGGATAGTCGAGGAAGCACTGTATCCCAACAAGCCCTAAGAAAAAAGATTCATTTTGCATTGCAAACAATTTGCATACATTACAAACAAACTCTAGTATTATAAACAAATGTAGCCTCGAATAAATAAAAATTGTATTGACTAAAAGTTTTCTAATAAACTTTTCTGGAAATACATTACATTTTTATGTACCCATACTGCACAGTAACTTTTCGGACACCCTGTACAACCTTACTATTATGTAGCGTAAGTCTGACGTTGCCGCCACAGTGCTCGATAACAACCAAGGTTAGAGCTATACGTAAATAATTGAAAACACTGGACGTCAAAATAAAATAATAAAACCACTTCAGCTATTTCGCCAAGCGGCTCATCAAATGGCAACTGGCTATAACCTTATTATTATCTTTATTTACCCTGGAGCAAAGATATTTTCCGTATGCACTTTGACGCAGACTAGGTTTTAAATATGCCTTAACGCTTCTTTTAAAAATTCTGCTATCCCCTTAAGCATGTAAACAACCTGTTTCTTGGGCTTAAAACTTGCAAAGAAAAATATTTTAAAATTTTGTTGGGAATTTATTTCAGTTTGCTACCTTACTACTCTGATACCGGTATCCTAGGTTAAATACTGGTCTAGTAGCTGAGTAAACCGGCTCGCTGGTTATACATTTGATTGCTAGCAGCTAAGCTGTAGCTTCTAGCAAAGTTAACGCCCGGTTATACAGTAGCTTAGGCCCTCTGTACCTTCCCCTACAGTTCCTGTGATAAACCACTTGTCTGAAGTCCTTTTTTTGAACAACTATCTTGAACTATCACCAAATTATTCCATCTTAACCCTGCTGGGTTGTACGCTAAGTTTTTATATTAACGTCGTTAAATCGGCACCAACACTGCAGAACTTGCAACTGTGACTGGTTTGTTCGTTTATTTCTCTCCTAGAATGCTTGTTTTCGTTAGATACGTCATAGTCATAAATTTGAGTACACAAATCTCACAAAATATTGAAGTTAACGGAAAATCGTGAGCTATGAAAAGTTTATAAGTTTTTCGCAAACACTTATTCAGCGGGGGGGGCCGCGGTTCCAGCGGCCCTCCTGGATACGCCCCTATATAGCTACTTGCAAATATGGTTGCAGGCGTAGCTCCATCACGAACTTCTAAGCAAACGACGCACAATACACGGACAACGGACAACAAGTTACTGAAATCCAGATTTACAGAAATTTATCTTAAGTTGGCAGTTATTTAATCGAGAAAATGGGGAAACTCATAACAAAACATGAAATTACGAAAATTTTTTCAAAAAAAGAAATACGGAAGTTTATCAAAATTAATTACAACCACCCAACGTGGTAAACTTAGATGATTAAATTGAGCTAAAATAGGCTTTTGCTTAAATTTCCGTATCTTTACAGTTTGCGTAATTTGGTTTAATATTTGATCTAGGCTATATCCAAAAAAAATCCCTTTGTTTGTGCGGTCCTAAACGACTTTTGAGGTTGGCCAGCAGGCAACACATCAACGCGTTTCTTGTTTTTCCTCTCAAACACTAATGACCGTGCCCTGACAGCAGGTTTGAGCAAGCTACGGCAATAGCCATTGTCTTTTGTTTCGTGCAATCAGAGTCAAACGCGTATTTACGAAAGATTTTTTTTTTACTACAAAGCTAAGTACTTATTTACGAGTCTTAGGTTTGTGTTGAAACAAAACTTTTCGGAATAAGCGTTTCTTGTACTGTAAATGTACGTAACATAAATTATGTAACTCGTTTAAGATTGCTCACTTTTACACTTCTTGGATAGAGGTGCGAAATAAAATTAAACTTATCGCAGACTCTACGTAGTAAGTAAGAACAGATTAGACCAGTGGTTTTCAATAGGCAGTCACTTGGCTACTCGAAGGAGAAACATTTTGTTGGGATGAATTTGGGAGGAAAAATTCGAGTGTTGGAAAGAAATTGGATGGAAAAATTTTGTTGTGCAATTTACATAGATATTTAAACGTTCCAGTATGGGTTTTCACATGAACCTCTTGATTGTGAAAGAAAAGATATAGAGATTGGAAATTGTGGAATTAGTTTGTCAAAAATCTGTCACCAAATAATGGTCGCCACAACTGTTTTGAAACGACAATTCTTCACGTGGGATATCAATCTCCAAAGAAAAACAAATGAATCTTACCTGTAAATTTGTGGTAGAAAGGAAAAGAATGAATCGAAGTTCGGTGCGGGAAGAACACAGAAAAGGGGTTGAGAACCTCTAGATTAGACGCAGCCCATCCGAATCTGTCATAAATGCAAACTGGCAGACGCAGCATCAACAAGGCAG
This sequence comes from Trididemnum clinides, assembly GCA_963675345.1. NCBI lineage: Eukaryota > Metazoa > Chordata > Ascidiacea > Aplousobranchia > Didemnidae > Trididemnum > Trididemnum clinides. The sequence continues at coordinate 2,712,815 of OY776305.1, read as the reverse complement.
ACTGGTATTGATGAATGCCAAGGTTGTAGTGGTAAAAAGCTAGGCTGCAACGCAACTGGCAATAAATTTTTCAATGAGTTTTATTGAAGTTCATTGTTATTCTACATACGTGTAAGCGTTGGCATCTTGCCAGCAATTTACCAGGTTCGGTTGGAAGCAGTACCACTATACTCTTCTATAACTTTCAGAAGCAGCAAAAACAACAATTTTCATCTTTATTTAACTTCAAATGCTGTTATTTTTAGGTCTATTTGTTATTCACGCACGCTTGTATAACTGATTCATATATTAACATACCGCTTGTAACGTAAGATCAGAATATGTTATTGTTTTATTGAAACGGTGTGACCAGATTCAAAAGAATTTTTGTAAAGGCTTCTCATTAAAAGATATAGAAACGCGTTTCCGGACCAGAAAAGATGTGGCATGGGCATGTCAATCCCACCCCGCCTTTGTAGATGGCCAATAGTTGTTTCTCACAAAATACCGAGCCAACAGCTTCACTGTTCTAATCATGCGAACGTGTTGTGCTATCGAGTATGAATAGATATTACACGTAAGTGATAGCTTTGTCTACATTTAAATGGGCAGAAGACTTGTAGTGGCGATCATCGTAGAACGGAAGCAAAGACGATTTAACAGCAACCCGCTGCTGATCAGCGTTCAATTGAAAACCCATTACTGTAACGACACACATACCAAGTGGTTTCGCTTCCTCAAGCCAAAAAAATATTTTAAAATATTTGAAACACAACTGCGTAGGCCTAACATCTAATATAACAATCAGGCCACTTCATTTAAATATTTTCAATATTTTCTCTCATTGCTGCACTGTCCATCACAACCTCTAATTGCCTTAAAATGTTCACTTTCGTGTTTGTTTTTCGTTTTAAAAATGAACTTCAGTAAGTCGAACCCCTCTAATCATCTAACTATTATAACCAATGACAAACTCACTTCGTTCTGCGCCTCTCTGAAAGCCGCATCAACAATTGACGTTCGATTCTCTTACAAAGCAAAAGTAACTGATTTGAGGTTAATATTTCTCTTTCAGCTTCAGATAGAGCAGTAGTTTCTATCAATTAAAAAATTTGTTTAAGCTTACAGTGAATCTTTTCAACGAAATGTGTACCTTAAATTAATTTTATCAATATTTAAATCCAACCAAAAGTGAAAACTAATGGGTTAAAATAATGTCACAATTACAAATTTTTATTGAAGTAAAATACGACCTCAAGTTGTTAAAGTCATTGAAGCGTTTCAATTTTGTACCAAGCCATTTTTATCTATATTTTGCTAAATATTTTAAGTAGAGTTTCATTTCTAGAATTTTCTGGGCAAATTTTACAAAGAATTGTCAAAAAAATTATATTTTATTTAATTAGTGAGCAATGAACCGGAAATCTGTTGCTTGTTGGTTGACCACAAACATCTGCGCTGTTGTAAATCTCATAACTTTATGTGGAACAACGTCCTAGTTTCGTCTCTGGTGGAAAACTTGAAGTGTCATCACAGATTTTCAAAAACGCAGCTTTTTGCGAACCCCAGTAAAAATTGAATTTATTTTCATAAGTTGTTGTATTGTTACCCCCTGAATTAGGGAAAGTCAGAATTCACCAAACACGGCTGCATTACTGCAATATTTGCCAAGTCAATTGAACTTGATTGCTCAAACGGTTTGCTTTATTGTGCCGTAAAAAGCGCGCGCATTTTAATGAGCGTTTTCCATCAAAATACTTTTGCTTTCGTTTGTAAAGCATGTTGGCGTAAACTGTAGAAAGCGTATTTTTAACCAAATACTTCAACGTACGCAAGCTTAAATTGAAGGAAGCGTATTTTGAACTAAGTGCTCCGGTGAACGTCTGCAGCGAGAAATTAAAACCAGCGTTCAAATCCTCAAGGTCAGTACCAATAAAGTGAGATAAATGGAGATGGGACTGCCTCCGATTAAAACACCAGTTTGGGTCATCTTAGTCGATTAGGTGGCTAAACACAAAAATACGCTGGGTAACAAGCGTGGGGTGCTGAGCTCAATGCTAGCTTGTTGGATCACTTCTATCTTTTTAGGTTCCCTTTTGGCTATTCCATGTTTTACATCCTTAGTGTAACATTCTTGATAGCGAGAAATAAAATATATAAACGAGTTCGCACTGCTGTGCTCTTTTCAAACACATAGCGGAAATTTTTTCGCTTTGATGAATTGCTTGTAACAGAAGTGAACTCTACTGAACTCTCGCAGTTAAGAATATCGGTTTAGCCGGATGCGCCGTCTTCCCCCAATTTTTCATTTTGCCTACGGCTGTGTTAATACTATAGTGTATCGTTTTTCTTTTACAGGCACCATATAAGTATTTGCTTTTGAAATAACAGTGAATAAAAGCTTTTCAGTAGGTACTGCCAACTGCTTTCTTTCACATTTGTCACTGTAACGGAGCAAACAGCATTATGGCACTATAGAGTGAGTTTGAAGCGTTGAAAAAGTTGTAGAAAAGCATGCTGAAATTTGTGCACTTGGAAAGGTGCGGCCTTATCCTGTGTCTTTATAACAAAGTTTGAGAGAAAGAAAACGAAGTGTCACGCGCTTTTCATTCTTTTCAACTGCAAAGGATTTCAACATCAAGACGACTAAATGTAGCAGTGGACGCAGCTTAATGTAATCACGGATAATGTTATCAATCAGTTAATATTATCAGAATTCCTGATTCCCGCCAGAATGTACAAAAAACATTACAAAAATGCTGCTTATTGTAATCAGTACATCTATTATTGTTATCAATAAATTTCCAAACTTGAGGACTTTTTTGTCTACTTCTAGTATAAATACCCAGTGACATGTTTGCTCTTCTATGAATCCTGATGTTTTCGGGCAAAGCAGACAATTGATTGCTTGATTACACCAGCAGACAATTAATCGGAGTACAAAATAGGTCTTCTGATTTTGAGTTGCATTATGAGGACGGGGCCTTTATAAATGACTTGCTACGAAAAGACATGAAACAGACAAAGCTGGACGATTTCCTTAGTAAATAAAGTACTGCATTGTATCTGTGGTAAGTTATTATTTCAGTAATTTGAATTAAGTTTTTTGTCTTGGTACACGTGTAGCTTTTCTTTTATGATACAGTAGACGCTGCTTAATATGACCACCTTGGGACCAGACCTTTTTGGTCATAATATCCGAATGGTTATAAAAACCGAAGCCGCCATAACAGCTCCTGAATCAACGCCGTAAGCCACAAGAAGTCCAAATACCGTCAAATTCATCGTTTAACCGAAGTAACAATGTGATGTTGGCAGTAAAACAAAGTACAGTACTGTAACACTACAAGTGACGGTAAAATTTAGTACAGTGTGTAACAATATGTTGAAAAGGCGGAGTTATAAGTGCGTGGGGGGGAAATACTGTACTGTAACAAGAAAGATGGAGAAAATGTTGGTCATATTATCCAAAATTTGGTCATATTAAACGGAGAATTTTAAATGGAGAAATTCCGGATTGTACCAAATTGGTCATAATAAGCGGCTGGTTATATTATCCGTGGTCATAATAAGCGGCGCCTACTGTACAGTAAAACGGCAATTTCCATTTCTTCTGTTAATGTTATCGATCGACTGTAATCACTAAAAGATGTTTCCAAAATGATCACATTAAGCAGCGTCCACTGCAGCCGTGATTGGTTATATACAGTTTTACAAGTCATTTGCCTCATTATACACAGGGTGGCGCACGAGTGTATTGACACTAAAGTACTTGCTAATCTGATGTGTTGGTTGGTCTTCTTCCTAAGTTAGCAGCCTGTGCTTTGCAGAAGCAGCTGCGAGTCTTCGTCGATCACTTGCAAGAATTATTTCTACTAGCTAGGCTTCGCATACGAATCAGCTTGGTGACTTGCATGTCAGTTTAGCTAGCAGAGATCGCTGCAAACTACCTGTTTACCTTTGATTGTCTGATGAATTACGCATTTACTTTGTCATTTTTTAGATCGTTCTTTACGAATGTATTGATATGAATGGTGAGCAATTTGAACACATGCGCTAAATAAATGTAAGTTTACCCATTTGTTCATATTAAAATTCTCAAAATAAATATCTATGTCCTTCCAATTAGGAGTAGCGTCTTTTACTTTACTGTTAATACACTCGTGCGCCACCCTGTATTTGAGTTACTGAGGCCAAGCAAAAGATTACCACTTTTATAGTTATAAGTATGATCCGACCAGGAAACTTGACCCAAGCCAATGGACAACGATGCAGATGTTTGACAGCTACGTCACAGTGCTGGTTATGAAGACACGTACAACGCAATTGAAGCTGGGGTCAAAGGATAATCTAGCTTATGATCGCAGTTGGCTTCCGAGTTACGCTAATCAGAAAGACAATGTTTCAACGAGTTAAGCCGGTGGAATTTTACTAGGATAAATTGTTCCCGCATTGTTGCGATTTTAAGCAAAGCAAACACAAAGTTACGCAATTTTTTGAGCTTCCCAACTGCAATCGCTGTATTAGCGCAAGAATATTAAATGGTAATTGAGTAAATTTTGAAGTTTCATATTACATTCACGCGAATGCAAAGCACAAGGCATGTTCATCTGGCATACAAAATGTGTAGGATCAATTCCCTTGTCAAGTCATCTCGAATTGGATCAACTACCTTGTCAAGCCTTCTCAAATACTGTCAAAATGGTTTTCATGGGCCTCCTTCACGAGTCTGAGTAATATGAGTCCCGTTTTGTTGTGGAGAGCGGAATGCAAAATCATCAACGTAGCAGATGCAATTTCTGGGGAGAGAGCGCAAATATATTTTTAGTTGTTGTGTTTTACCCAATTTTTTTGAAAAGAATTTTTTTGAAGATCAATTTTATAACCCTGAACGTTTTCAATTTGTACCTTAAACCATTTGATGAATTTTTTTTGAAGAGGTAACTGATAATACTTTTAATTCTTGTTCAGGCTCAGAAAATTTTCGGCGCTTGGCTCCTGTGCTCCCTCTGCGACCTCTAAGCAGGAAAGTGTGCAAATTTATCACTAAATTGTGCTCTTACGCTAAAAGCTAAAAACGTTGATACCAATGTCGGAAATGTGATTGAGTGGATTCGAGAGCCGTTTGTAGTAACCACGTTAGTGCCTTCAAACCTCAAAATGGATCCGATTTGTTAGGCAACGGGAAAATCCATATTACGGACATTTTTCCTGCATGATTGCAGGTTTGAGGCAGAAATGCACTGTGCCAGGAGTAGTGGAAACTCCAAATCTGAGCATACCGTGTTCTTGCCTGTCCAACACGACGTCTCCCGTGACCAGAGGATAAAATAGCCAACATGGGATCAAGATGAAATGGAAATGCATGAATTGCAATTAAACCAATTCGAAAAACACAAAATCAACCATATCATTGTGACAGACATTAACTTTCTCCCCCAATTATAGTGAAGTGAAGTACAGTTTTTAAGTTGCGTTATCAGCAGATTAAAATTTAAGATACTTGTGATAAATTACAACACTTTGAGGTCCTTATATGAGACCGTCGGATGTATAAACTTACAAATCGCTCTCCTATTTGTGGCGGCAAAAATTCAGTGCGGAATGAACAGATGAGCTTATTAAGCGTGTGATTATGACAAAGATTGTAAAATGGCATTGATGAGCAATTTAAACTAACCTCTTTACAGCTTAAAACATAATTTAATAAGCTTTGTCTGTTGAAACCATTGTAGTCAAAATGATGTCAAAATATTGTCACGCTTGCAGCCAAATCCATTGTATTCAAAACGCCAAAAATTTTAGATATTATTTTAAAATGTTCTTAGCTTGGTATCAGTATTATATCAAATTAAGGCTAGCATTTTCTTGTGGCAAAGAGAGAGATGTAGCGGTTTTAAGTTTTTTTAAGACTTTTCAAGTTGCGACTAATTGCTTTGAAACTCTTTTTTTTGTTCTGTTAAGACGTTGGAATTTAAGTATGTTTGTTTCCTTAATTTAAACAAGATTTGGATAAATGAAATTAAGCAAGGAAAACACAGCTGTTGGACTAATCAGTATTTCTTTCTCAGAGTCAACTGCGTTAGCATGTGAGTGCCGTGGTTTCATAATTTATACCGTGTCAAAGCATTGCAGTCACACAAACACTCGTATAGTTTGACATGTACAGCGTGGTGACCCCTGTGATTCCTACTGGCATGCAACTTCAAAATTGAGATCAAGATTGATCGTTTTTTTTACTATATTGTCATGTAGATGCATATTAAGCGTTAGATCGCGGTTGTTGTCGTTCTCCTTCCTTTTCCTCAGGATGGAAACAAAAAATGTTTATTTGGTCTTATTAAAAATTAAGTCACAAAAAACATCGACATATATCCATTAATGTACAAAAAGAAGAGTAATAGGTATCAAAAAACCAAAAACTTTACGAGAGCTGTTGCTATCTGACTAACCATTTTAAAATAAATTGTCAAAAAAACTCATTGGAGGGGATAATTTATTCAAAGCTGTAACTAGGCATTTCATGAAGTCGAAATTAAAAAAAAGTAAAATAACTTAACCCTTTGAGGACCTTTGGTACACATATGTACCATGATTGTTGATTGTTATATCATTATGACGCGATAACCAATTATCTGAAATCCATTATATTTTTGTTGTTACCAAACAATTGCGGCATTGTTTCAAATTTTATGAATTAAATTCTTGTGGTCCTTAAAGGGTTAAATATTCATAATTTTAACACCACTAATTCCCTTATGCTAGGGAAGTCACACATATAAAAATAAGAGATTTTGCTGTTTTATTAGATAAGGCTAAATGTAATATGGGTATAAAAAAATGTTTTGCAATTTCTTTATTTGATTAATTGCAAATTTTTTTATAGTTTGTCAATTTTGGCTCCTAATTTCGCTCCTCAGTGACTAATTACTTTTTGTTTAATAGATTGGTTCATACGCGGGAACAAATACAGATATTTCCTGGATTGCCTTGTGCTGTAACTAAGAATTTTGTCAATTAGGGTAAATTTATTTACACAGTTAAGAGTCTGCTTTAAGGAATTCAATAAACTTGGCTAATTTCAATTATTTAAGTGTCAATAACTTTAAATTTTTATAAACCGCAGTTATTGAACTATTTGTTTTTAAAGTAATTATTCTAATAATATAGCACAGTTGGGTGGGGATTAGCGGAAGAACATGTACCCCCAAATTCAGGAAAGTTGTAGCTAATGCCATCGAGATAAAGAGAATACTGACATATACATATATTAGCTTCTTTACATGATACGAAGTGATACGAACAAAGACGACAAGTTGTATATGAAATACATTTAAAAAGTAATTTCATGGCATACGGCTTCTTATAATTATTTGCATGCCTCAAACTTAACCTGGGTTTTGACCCTTCGTTTACTTTAGACAAAAGTGAAAAAGTCAAGGCAATTGCTTACCTCAATTCCATGATATAGCAAAATATAAAATCCTCATTCTCACCTTTGTTGTCGTTGAAACAGTCTGTGTAGTAGAAGTTATCGCTTCTGACAGCAGAGTGCTTGAAGTTGCAGCTGGTTTGTCCTTTGCAAAAGCGAAACAAATTGTTATTTTCTTGGCAAACCCGTCGACGGTAAAATGATTCAAATTGATCTACCGCCAAATAGGCACTGCACACGAGAGACCAAATCAAATGAGCAGAAATCTTGCATTTTTAATACAGTAAAAACATCAACAGAAAAGTGTCACTTAGTTTTATGAATGGGTCACTAGATTAGAAAATTATCAATTAGTGGTTAAACAGGGGTGATGATATCATGATTTATGATTTGGATCGGTATGCGTGGTGTCAATTCAATTGTCAAGTCATGCCAAAATCTATGTTAAAAATGTTTAAAGACCACATGCGTTAGCCAGCAAAGGAAGTAACATGGAGAATGAAACAGAGTAAAATTCATTCAGTCGAGGCTCAAGTAGTTTTTGAGCTAACGGCTAAAGTATTTTTTAACTTTATCAAAGAAAGTAAAAAAAAATTTTCACTTGCTGAAGTAAAAGGAAATGTGTGTTCTTCCAGAAAAATGTCAAAACTTGATCTGGAATGAGTGGTAGTGGCCGTCAAAAGATTTCAAGAATCTGGTTGAAGACACATGTAAGTGCTGTTCAAGGTTCAGCTCTTGTCATTCGACCTCCACAGATGAGTAATTTACAAAAGCTTGAAGTATTTTTCAAAAGTGCTAAAAATTCTGGCCACCAAATTATGGTATACAACGCAATTTGATCCGTCTTCCTCTCAGTCAGCCTGTTTTAATTCCTCCAAAACTACCTGACATACAAGCTTGAAACGTGGCACGATTGATCACCACCCTCCAGGGTGAGTGTTGTTTAAGGGGTTTGTAGACGAAATGATGACGTCACAATGGCAGATGTTTTATTTAATTTGCATTTCTTGATGAGGAAAAATGTATTTTGCTTAAATGAAACCATCACCCGACTTACCAACTTAGAAAACTTTCGTCCTTTTGGGAAGCAAACACTGCCATAGTTAACAATTGATTGTGAAAATTGATTTCTTCATTTTTATTGAAAATACTGATCGTAGAAACGTGGACAAAAGCTTTTTGGGGGGACGCCAACAAAGCACTTCCGATAAAGACAATTTTTTAATAACTTTAGTTTCATCAAAGCTGCCACAAGCAATTTAAAGTTTTTTTCAGCATGCTTTATCCTTTATTTTTTTTAAACATTTTAAGCTAGCTCTATTTTGTTGTTGTTGTTGTTACCCGACCCCTTTCGAGGGATGGGAGCATGGCGGAAGACCATGGATTCCCAGAAGCCAAGCAAGTCCCGAGAACCAGGGCCAGAGGTTGTAGAGAAAGAGAGTCGCCAAAGAGTGTGCGGCGCAAAAAGTCCGAAACTACATAGTACAGAATGAGATGAGAGATGTGCTGGGAAAGATCACTGCAGGCGCTGCATGAAGAATCGTAGACTCTTCCAATTCTAGTGAGATAAGAGCCTAACATAAGGTTGTGTCCCTGGCAGCGAAGACGGGAGCAGCTAGCGTTACAAAAAGTACAAGATGACAGGAGAGAGATTACAAGGGATTGAAGAAGGCAGGAGTAGCCCTCCCCATTTGGCCAACTCTTTAGCCGCATCGTTTCCCGGGAAAAAAGGATGTCCGGTGATTCCTGATAACAAAGGGGGAGAAGGGAGTTTTTGCCAGGTCTGCTAAAGAGTTTGAGGTCAAAGAAAAAACGGAGAAGACGACAGAGTGAAAGTCGGAGAGAAGGAGAAAAACAGAGAAATGGCAAGTTTTTGGTGCTGTCGAGACCAGCGGAGAGCTTGGAGAATGGCCCTGGCTTTAATGGAAAAACTGAAATAATGTAGGCCTGCCAACAAGGAAAGGGTGACCTCCGTACCACAAAGCGAGCAGTTAGCAAAGACGCCAGAGCCGCTCTTGCCAAAAGAAAAAGGAACACAGCTATTTGTCCAGATCAACAAACCATGAAATGGGAGAGAGTCAAGATGAGCGAGAGCCACACGTTGACAAGAGAAAGAGGGGGAGAACGAGAAGGAAAGAGTAAACTTTGCAATGAAGGAAAGGGGGTATCAAAAAGAGAGAGAATGCAAGAAAAAAGAGATTCCCCTAGTAGAAGTATACGCTAAACTAATTCAGGAATTGAACATGTGCGCCATGGCATTGAAACGGTGTAGTTTTTAACACTCTTTGCAACTTGAATAATTGCTTACGTTTGTGTTTTAACGTAAACTGAAATCGCAGCCAAAACATTTTGTAATTACATTCTAGTATAAATTGTATTTGAAACATGTAATGCTTATGGTGCGTGATTTTTGGACTAACCTGTACAATGATACATTGCAGTATTAACATATTATTTTAAATCTGATTTTTTCATAATGAAACGGCTAGTGCGAAATTTGTAATAACTGAACTGTATACTTGAACTCCACGTTAGAACTTTTTGTTGTACAGTCATGTCGCACGTCTGCGTACTCTTAATCCTTTAGCCGTTATTATCAAGCGCAGCAAAGTGAAGCAAAAAGTCGAGTTTTGATGTGAAATCTTGCTGAACTAAAAAAAAATATTCTCTTTTGTGGCACAAAAATCTAGCCAACAGGTTATCCATAACCTAACTTACTGTAAGAATAGAACTATAGAATCTGGACTCTGGATCCGTTCGCTTTCCCCCGGATGCGGTTATGCCGGAAGCAAGGTACATATGCGCAACTAAATTTTTAAGTTTTATAACTGGGCTTACAATTACCAAAAAGTTAAAAGTGCTAGGCCAATTATTTCATAGCTTAATTCCTGTAAATACGTTTATCACTGCGGCGTCCTTTTGCAACTTAAAATCAATGCTCCTATAAGCACTTAATCAAATGAACGCACAAAAGTTTGTGAAATTATTTACTGTGAGTGAGCATGGTCTTCATTTATTAGCCACGAGGTCTATACATAGTATGGGCATAGTTTATAAAATTTAAAGTTTGAGTGGAAATCAACCAAAATAATAAGTCAGCTCTACACTGCTGCGTGAAATCATGGTCACCACGTATGCAATCGTTGCTGAGGATGAAATGCTTTTCTTGAAAGTGGATCGTCAGGTCAACTGCATGATTGGATGTGATAGTATAGGGATCGAGTATCCACAGCACGTCTGACTCCAAGAATGAATGTATTTAATCAAAACACGACGTTGAATGCACGAATCTTGATTTAATCGAATCGAATGGATTTTAAGCCAATGAATTTTGAATTTGAATTTTTAATCCAAAAGCCTCTAAACGAAAATAGCAATGCTTCTTTTTATATACTTGTTTGCTCGGTCACTCCGCCGCACGTCACACGTAACACGCCTGGCCATACGGCTTAGTCACCCAGTATTGTTACATCATATGTAACTATGGTTATTCTTTTATGACCTGTTTGTATGCCAACGGATGATTTACAATATCGATCACAGTAAAACAACGAGCGCACGAACAGAACAAGAACGTTTATGAGTTTCCCACATAATTTCAGCAAAACATCAATGATCCACAGTTTGTATTCCGTAAGGTCGCCATAATAACTTAGGTATAGCAGTAGTGGATCCATAAACTTTTGTAGGGAGCGTAAGATGTTTAAATCATTGGAAATAGTTTAAAAATCAACTATTTTAAAATCCAATTTTTAAACAAAATTTTTTCTCGAGGCAAATACAAACATATAAGTTCACAAGACCAAGTCTAAGAGAGGCTGGTGTTAGGGATGCCTCCTCCTCAACCGTCTTCGATCCGCCACTGAGTTATAGTCCCTGTTGCTGTGTTCCGAAACCAAAAAATATAGATACAACCACTTTAGGATCACAAGAGACGATGATTAAGCTTTTTTGGTTTCATTGTTTCTATGCTTAAAACAGAATAACATAAAACACACTTAATTTTTGTCATGTTATTCCAGTTGACGCAAGACCCTCTTTATGGCAATATTTATTGTATTTTCATTGCTTAGCTATGCCTAGGGTTACAATTAGCTTAGAAATATAAGTAGGCTACAATTGAAAATGATGTTTTGCCATGAATTTGTCATTCTCACATCAAATTCAGTGTGTAGACTATTTTTTTCTTAGATGTAGCTTTTCCACTGACAAAATGACACATTGTTGTGTTGTTAGGCTTCTGAACTTCATGTTTTTGTTTGGAGGTCCACAGTTCAAGTGCTGTTTTTCTAAGACCCAATCCAGTTTGAAGACAATAATTATGTTTGTTAGACATGAGATCAATTTAATTTTCTTGGTGAGGATCCTTAAAAGTAGAGAAATCTTGAATATAAGCATGCAATATTAATCCTGGCTTTAACCCTATCAGCAAAAAGAGTTATTAAAATTTTTATGTTAACAATCATTACTTCATTTGTTTTTTAAAAACAGCTTATTCTCAATCTGTCATAATAGAATTGCGGCAACTTGTGCTATGACAGCATTGTTAGAAATAACTAAGCTTATTTGAAAGGCAAATAGGCTAATATTAAAAAAATAATCAGTTGATAAATTTCTTATCACAAAAAATTAAAGAATACTTTGTGGTCCCCATAAAACTTCCTTACCACCCCCAAGGGTTTGTTGACACCAGTTTGAAAACCATTACTCTAGTCCAATCAAAAAAGAAATATACTAGTATTTAATAATGTTAGATCTTTTTTAAGTAATGACAGACTTGGTGCATGTCCTTAAAACAAAAATTTGCTAATGACCAGTGTTGGAAAGTACCTTTGTTAAGGTAACTGAGTTACAAGTGCATAGCAAGAAACAGCTCAGCAACAGTTTTAGTTACAAATTTAAAAAGTATGGTAACTAGTTACAGTTAGTAGTTGCAGCTATTTTCAATGCAAGAGTAACCTATTTTCTATGCCAAGTAACAACAGTCAAACTGCCAATTGAAAATGTGGTTTGATTTGCTTAGCAAAAACTTAGAATTCCTAGTGCAATAACATCCGACTTCAATATGCAAAAGCTATGTGCGTTCTAGCCAAAAGAAAGTGAAAGCCAGTATTTGCAGATAAAAGCTTTTATTAGCAACCCTTTTACAATAGCTTATAATCTTGTCAATGATGTTTTATGGATTTTTGAATAGTTGTGTTGATCTTGTCGTGATGTGCAGTTTCTGTTAGAGGTGTATGGTTCATGTTAATGGCAAAGATGCATGGCTTTGAAAATCGATTTCAAAGGATGGTAAAAATGATGAGAAATGGGATTCCAACCCATGCCTGCACCAATGATTGATGTAAATTGGTAGTAGTTTGCAGCAGCCTTGTGCAGATGAACAGGAATAGGATCACTCCAGTACTGTAGCATGGTGTTGAACTGTTGATGCAAGCATATTGAACATTGGCATGTGTTAACAGATTAATCAATGTGTTTTTACTGTTTTTGAGTCATTCTCCTATCTGCTAACCAACACCAGTGGGGTTGGGACAATACATCATTTTTTGATTAAATGAGTGAGAGATTAGATGAGTGAGACCAACTTTAACCTACTTTGGCAGTGAGGGAGCAAATATACCCCACTCCCTGGCCGTTATTATTGACTTACTTTAAATTAAATAAAAGTTTCACTTTCATACTTGCTGACTTTGAATATATTCATTCCTACATAGTTTCTGACATTTTTAAGTTAATTGGCCTAGGATAACAGGTTAAAGGGTTCAAAATTTCCAACTAGTCAAAGGCATGCAGTGAAATAAAATTATTTGATCAAAATCATCAACTGTGTTTTATTATTTCATAACAAAATAATGAAATATCTATTTTTTTTGCTGTGAAGCACCCAACAGAAAGTAAATGTAACTTGTAACTTTTACAGTGCCTAATTTATAACTAGTTACAAATTTTGTTACTTCTGCAAAAAAGTAACTAAGTTGCAGTTACTTACTAAAAAAGTGATTAGTTATTGCTCATCATTATTAGTAACTCGCAACTTCTTTTGCAATTGATTTCTGACTCTTCTGTCATCACATTTTTTACTTTAGACCCAGACTTTTCTAACTTCACATTTTCAACTCCTGACTCAATTCCATGACATCCATTCACCTCACCCACTCCTTACGTCCCAGCCCTTGTTTTTTGAGTAGTTACAGAGCCCATGTGCATAAGCTAATTGCTTCTACAATTTGTGGTTTGCACAAATCAATATGCATCCTTATTATCATCCATTAAAATTTTTGATAAAGTGATGGGAGAGTTATTGATAGAGAACGAAGATTTAATCCATGGTAATAGTGTAAGTCTTTATCAATTTGTTCAGTGTGTCACCACCATCAGCATCAAAAAATTTGGCTTTGTGTGGGATTCAAATCTATGATCTGCACCAGCTACTAAAAAATGTGAACTCAGACTATTGGTTGTGTAGAATTTGTTTTATGAATGTGCAGATAATAAATTCAACTGTATATTAAATCCAATTTTTTTTGCCATGAAATTTTTTGATTGAAAAGTAGCTGGTAATAAATCCAAAGTTTGCTTTAACTTTTGTTTGATAGTCATTTTTGAAAAAAGAGTCAATGTAATCACAATCTGTTCAAAATCTAATTTGATCTTTAAATCAACAAATTTAAATTTCAGTTTGTAGTGTTATAAATTCTTTTGTTTCATAGTGTACACACAAACAGTTAAGTTTGGTATGCTGCAAGATTGTTTTTCAAACATGTATTTTTAGCCAGTACAAAAAATTTCGATGTTGTACAATTACATTATTTAATGAAAAGGTCAAGAAAACAAAGCAAAAGCTAAAAAGCTAAAATTGTTAAACAGATAGAACTTCGTCTTGTTATATACACTACAGTACTCATTTTTATTGTAGTGGCTAATAATTACATCTCTTATAAATTCAAAATCGCCTAGGACCAGGACTTATTCTACTGTGTTGGTACTTTTTTGCTCAGAACCCTGTCTTAACCACTCTCAGCCACTTAAGCATACTGCTCAGCTGAGCGAATTTTTGTAGGTGAGCACTGTAATCTTTTGTTTGATTACTTGTGGAACTGGATCCGTTTTGCCTACTAGTAGTGTAACAGCATTGCTTAATGCTGTCTTAATTTAATTCAATAACATCTTGAAACTCATTGTCATTTTTTGGCTTGCTTTATGCTGATGTTAACTATCATGCAACTGATGTTAAATATCATGCAAACTGGATTTAATCAGATGTAGCATACTGGTGAAATGTAATAGTGTGCTATAGTGGTGGATGACGAAATCTGTGTCAAATAAACTATCCAATTTACTGTGTGTATGCACTTTTAAGTCAAATATTTGGTACAATAAGGTCTTCACTAAACTACTGGTGCATCTTAAATGTAAAAGAGTAAAGCAGAAAACAAATATTCTTTTTTGTATTGGAAATCGACTGTAAGATAAAGAGAAATGTTTTCTTTGTATCGTTTTGTTTAAACATGCACTTTGAATGCAAAGCAAAGTGCAACCATGTAACTTGGAACCGTGCTCACTTTATGCTTTTATAACTTTATATTTAAATTATAGTACGAGTTTGAATAGCATTTGGTGTCAAAAATTGGGTAGACTTGTATTTGCTTGAATGTGATAATATCGAATTTTCACAAAAAATTTGCTTAAACATGAACCATTTAAACAAATCGATTGTACAGTAAATCTGGCCTGGCTACATATGGCCTGCAAGAATCTTTGTTGCGGCCCACTAGGTTCTCAGCCCAAGTTGACCTGCAAAAAAAAACATTAGAGAAAGAAACTAATTGTCAAGTCAAAAAGTGATGTAAAGCCTTTGAAATAGTTGACCTTCAAAAAATGTTAACATGTTGTTCTAAAACAACATTGGCAAAAAACGTTTTTCATGTTCGTGCCAAGACCAAAATAGGTAAAATAATCTCTTTCACGAGGCTGGTCAAAGTTTTTCATGTTGAATTTGAGATGAACGTGGGCAGAACAGTGTTTTTTAAAACAGTTATCTTTACAAGAAAAGATTTTTATGTGTTTTTCCAGGCCATCATGGGCAAAATAACTTTTATATATTTAAGTTGAGACGAAAATGAGTAAAATGATTTCAATTAAGTTGATCAAAATAAAGTTCATATTTTTTGGGACCAAAAGTTTGAGAACCTTGGTATGTGATTCCTGATAAACATGTTTACGTAACTCTTAGTATACCAAGGTAAATTGACCTACGTTGTTTACCAAGATGGGTCCTCACAGGATCCCACGTTATTTATCAATTTATATTGTACGAACCCACTTCTTGATAAAACAGAATACTCAAACTAGGTTTTTGAAAAAGTAGGAACAAGAATTTGAAGTATAACCTTTCCGGAATTAAAAAAGAAAACATTTTAGTTGTTGAAAAAAAGACACTTCTTAGAAATCACAACTATGCTAATTTTACTTATAAGCAACCATAAAAATTTACTTTTTTTATGCAAGTTTGTTCTACCTACACGCTCTGTTTCAAACACTTTATGTATCAGTTATATGTTATATACATATAATTTGAATATATAATGGGTGTTATATGTAATTACATGTATTATATTTTCAAACTATATGTATCAGTTATATTTAAATTATATATTCAATTTCAAAAAATTCTAAAAGAAGTGGGAAGAATAGTGAAAGCGGTTTGTTTTTTCAATTAAAACATTTGTACACACTTCAAAACATTTAAAAAGTGCAGAAATTGATAATAATAAAAGTAGCACAATTGTGACATAGTATACCAAGAGGGGTCCTGGTGAGCCCCTATGTCAGTCTTTCATTTTTTTTAAGTTGAGAAAATTCCTTAAATGTCCGGTCACAAAAAATTTATAGGAAAGCTATGAAGTACACGTATAAAAATTAGGAGTACGTTATCTGTTTAAGTTTAGTAAAAATCTAACAAAATGCCATCTTGTGGTCCTTCAATGACCCCACTTGGGTATGCAAAGGGTTAATGCTGTTTTTTTTTTTACTATTTCGAATTGGAGCAGGCATGTTATAGATTCACAAACAAAGTTTCTTGAAACAAAATTTCATCTTTTCTAATTGACTTTAAAAAAGGACATAAATAGCAAAACACGCCTCTATTAACACGTTTTCTTGTTTATAAAGATCTATTATTTGTAATGTATGTAATTATTTAACCAAAAATGATCAATTGACTGAGAATTACCCTGAAATCAGTTTGAAGGCTTTTGCATCAACTACTTGAATTACAAAAACTAAAAGCTATTAAGCATTTTGTAATTTTCCAAAAATCTGATTTATTATTGTTGCTTTATTGAAGTGATGAAGAGTGATAAAGTGCTTACTCATAATCTTAAGGGTGTGAGTTTAGTACCTGATAGGGCTCTTGTGTTATTGTACTTTTGTAACAGCCATTTTACTGCCAATGTTTCGGTTTGGTTTTTGGCTTGTCTTGAAATTCACTATGTCAGCAGTGTTGACAACTCTGAAGTGGGTTTAAACACAAGTTGCTTAAGGCATCGTCTCAAAGGTTTTCTTGTAACTGTAAGATAAAAGTATAAGAAATAATATTCCAGCTTTAAAATTAAACCATGCTGATGTGAATCAAAAGTTTTACTTAGTTCCAAGACGGAAATCAGGAAAGGACACAATTTAGTCTTTTTTGTAACAGGCCTCATAGTTTTCTTGTATCAGGGCTTTCTAAATTTTTGGAGCCACATGCTCCCATTTGTGAATCTTTGTTTTTCAAACCTCAATTTTCATCAATTTTTCTAGCCAACAAATGCAGAAAGATAATACTGTACAAGAAACATGGCAAGAAGTCATGCTTTATAATAAATTATCTTGTTTGCTTGTTAGAAGAATTTTCAATAAAGCTGAGCATTGATATGCTCCGTTCATTTTTTTTATATTTGTGTTTATCCTCTCGATATGGACAACAAGCTGTGGTTCACATTCCATCTCGTGATTGCTGTTGTTTACCTCGTTCAACATTTTCTTTCGCGTTAACGTATGCATGGCACAAAGGTGGGCAAACTTTTTAGCCAGAGGGATGCCTTGACCTTTCAAGAGTTGGCCGAGAGGCAGTGCCCTAATTACGAGTTTTGAAAATGTTGGTCTCAAAAAAGTCATTACCCTGTATGTAGAGGGAAAATGTATCGATTCAAACTGAGAACTGCATAGCGGCTCTTTCATTGATGATTTCAATCGTTTATGCTCTTAAGTACGACAAGTGTGGCCACTCTTGTCATTTTAAATTAGATATATGAAGGTTTCTACAATTGTTGGAGGGCCGCACAAAATGTTCTGGCGGTTCGTGGTTTGCCCTCCCCTGGAATGGCAGATTTGTTTCTTCACAAATTTAAATCTTTTCCTACATTGTATGCTTGCCTTAACAGAGCACATCGTACGGAGAAATGAAGTCCTCTGCACGTTTGTGACAACAATGTATGAAGTACGTTGTGATGTCACAATTAAAAATTAGCATTTCATCCATCTTCTGAAACATAACAACACAGTATAGAGTACATACTTAACCATCTAAATGCATGACTTTTTAAATGTTTGTTGTATTCTGACGATCGTTCAGTACAATTTTTACAGAATTGCAATGGTCCACTAATCCCAGATTACGATATCCTGCTCGTAATTGCTCCAGATTACTCAATCAAGGGTAAATTTTCATTCGACTTCTTAAGCGATAGATTTTGAGTTTTTACGAGCATAGACGTTAGAAAAAAGACATGCTTTGTTTCCAAAATTGAAAGACATGATTATGTCCTTGACAATGATAATTTGAAACATGGTTTGGAATTTTTAAAAAATGCAACTTCTGACTTGATATAAGAGGATATGTGGCGAATCAGTGTGTTTGAGGGCAAGAATTAAAGCAGTCCGGTGAGAATGACGTGGCTTGTAACTGCGAATATCAAATGTTGGAGCAAACATTAATTGTTTTCACATATGGGTAATATTTGCGTTGCCTGTGTCTGCTAACGAAAATTTAAAGTTTATTATAAAATTCAGGCAGCGCGGATGTTGTGCATGTGTGAGAAAATCGTTGTCGTGTACAGTGTATGTAAATCTACCTTTGATTCCAGTTTGACAAAAGTGCGAAAAAGCAAGTTTGGCCGGCAGATTGCATTCTGTATTTCGTTCTGAGTTTTGTATCGCTCGAGTAACACGCAGTAAATATCCTGCAAACCAAAAGTTGGTAGTTGATTAATTATTTTCCACTTGATTGGCAACAGCATAGCCAAATTTGAATCTATTGGCAACACGCATTAGTCAAAGAATCAAATCAAGCTATTTCAATTTCTGACATTGCAGTTCCTTAATCAAATTCTTTAAGTTACTGTTATTTTAAGGCTGTCATTTTGTTTTAACTTTTGACTTTGGTTTACTTTGTTTTGTATCCCTTGTAACATGCTTTGTAGTTAACTCAAAAACTGAGCAGTTGCCTTATGATTAGGCAGCACTGTTTGATATTGTTACAAGCTTTTTTGTATTGTATGTTTACAGGTTATAATTAATGATCACTAATTGTTAAACTGTCCTTCAGTAAAAGTGATAGTAAAAGTGGAGCTTTTGTGACAAGGTTGATCATCGAAGAACTTTGTGTGATTCGATTAACATCAAAAAGAAATGTCAAAGCTTGCTTGTGATATAGAGCTGCTTAATGCGTCAGGACAACACTGAACAGTCAGAAAACATCGGAAAGAATGGCAAATATGTGACTCAAACAATGTCATATTTAATAGAACCTCTTGGTGATTTTATTGATGGCTCTCATGCGTTTGGTGATGGTTTCACTATAGAAGATGCAAACAAAAATCATTGTGCTTTAAAAATAAATGAAGAAGTTTCAACTTGTTTCAATACGAAGTCAAGTCCAGTAAACTACGTTCTTAATGCTGATGGTGTGGCGTTGAATGACAGTGTTTCTACCATTACGTGTAGGAAAAAAGATGAAGGTGGTGTAAATGGTAAAATCAGTGATTTGGTTGAGAACAACTCACAGCTAACTGTTTTCGCTTCTACTTGTACAACACTTGAGTCAAACTCTTTACTTCCATCAGATTTGAGCAGTGTCATCGAATATAGTCCGTGCGATGGTGCTAATTCTTATATTCAAAGTGATAATGAAATATCTGAAAATGCTATTTTAAATCCGTTGGAAAATCATCAAGTTTTTGAAATTGGCGATAATAAGGATAAAACAGTGAAAGATTGTCTAACAATGAGGCCGATTGCAAATACTAGACCTAGAAAGCATTTGCAAGTGTACCCATGCCAATTTTGCAGTAAAACTTGTAAAACATCCTCTGATTTTGCTTGCCATTTTCGAACCCATACAAGTGAAAGACTTTATAAATGTGATATTTGTTTAAAACGATTCAGACACGATTCAGCATTGAAAAAGCACATCAGAGTCCATACTGATGAAAGACCTTACAAGTGTGATATATGTTCAAAACGATTTAAACGAGGTTTATCGTTAAAAATGCACATCAGAATCCATACTGGTGAAAGACCTTACAAGTGTGATATATGTTCAAAACGATTTAAACGAGACTCGTCGTTAAAACAGCACATCGGAGTCCATACTGGTGAAAGACCTCATGAGTGTGAAACATGTTCAAAACGATTTAAACGAGACTCGTCGTTAAAACAGCACTTTAGAGTCCATACTGGTGAAAGACCTTACGAGTGTGATATATGTTCAAAACGATTTAAACAAGATTCCACGTTAAAAAAGCACATCAGAGTCCATGCTGGTGAAAGACCTTACGAGTGTGATATATGTTCAAAACGATTTAAACAAGATTCATCGTTGAAAAATCATATCCGAGTTCATACTGGTGAAAGACCGTACGAGTGTGATATATGCTCAAAACGATTTAAACAAGATTCAGCGTTAAAAAATCACATCAGAATCCATACTGATGAAAGACCTTACGAGTGTGATATATGCTCAAAACGATTTATACAAGATACAGCGTTAAAAGAGCACATCAGAGTCCATACTGGTGAAAGACCTTACAAGTGTGATATATGCTCAAAACGATTTAAACGAGATTCATCGTTAAAAAATCACATCAGAATCCATACTGGTGAAAGACCTTACGAGTGTGATATATGTTCAAAACGATTTATACAAGATTCATCGTTGAAAAATCACATCAGAATCCATACTGGTGAAAGACCTTACAAGTGTGATATATGTTCAAAACGATTTATACAACATTCAGTGTTAAAAAATCACATCAGAGTCCATACTGGTGAAAGACCTTACGAGTGTGATATATGTTCAAAACAATTTAAACAACATTCAGCGTTAAAAATGCACATGAGAGTCCATACTGGTGAAAGACCTTACGAGTGTGATATATGTTCAAAACGATTTAAACAAAATATAGCGTTAAAAAAGCACATCAGAGTCCATACTGGTGAAAGACCTTACGAGTGTGATATTTGCTCAAAACGTTTTAAACAAGATTCAACTTTAAAAATGCACATGAGAATACATACTGGTGAAAGACCTTACGAGTGTGATATATGTTCAAAACGATTTAAGACATCTTCAACGTTAAAAAATCACATCAAAATCCATACTGATGAAAGACCTTACGAGTGTGATATATGTTCAAAACGATTTATACAAGATTCAGCGTTAAAAAATCACATCAGAATCCATACTGGTAAAAGACCTTACGAGTGTGATATATGCTCAAAACGATTTAAACGAGGTTCAACGTTGAAAAATCACATCAGAATCCATACTGGTGAAAGACCTTACAAGTGTGATATATGCTCAAAACGATTTAAACGAGATTCATCGTTAAAAAATCACATCAGAATCCATACTGGTGAAAGACCTTACGAGTGTGATATATGCTCAAAACGATTTAAACGAGATTCATCGTTGAAAAATCACATCACAATCCATACTGATGAAAGACCTTACGAGTGTGATATATGTTCAAAACGATTTATACAAGATTCAGCGTTAAAAAATCACATCAGAGTCCATACTGGTGAAAGACCTTACGAGTGTGATATATGTTCAAAACAATTTAAACAACATTCAGCGTTAAAAATGCACATGAGAGTCCATACTGGTGAAAGACCTTACGAGTGTGATATATGTTCAAAACGATTTAAACAAAATATAGCGTTAAAAAAGCACATCAGAGTCCATACTGGTGAAAGACCTTACGAGTGTGATATTTGCTCAAAACGTTTTAAACAAGATTCAACCTTAAAAATGCACATGAGAATACATACTGGTGAAAGACCTTACGAGTGTGATATATGTTCAAAACGATTTGAGACATCTTCAACGTTAAAAAATCACATCAGAATCCATACTGATGAAAGATCTTACGAGTGTGATATATGTTCAAAACGATTTATACAAGATACAGCGTTAAAAGAGCACATCAGAGTCCATAGTGATGAAAGACCTTACGAGTGTGATATATGTTCAAAACGATTTAAACGAGGTTCAACGTTGAAAAATCACATCAGAATCCATACTGGTGAAAGACCTTACGAGTGTGATATATGTTCAAAACGATTTAAACGAGATTCAGCGTTAAAATGTCACATCAGAGTCCATACTGGTAAAAGACCTTACGTGTGTGATATAACTAGGTTCAAAATATTTAAAGAAACTTCATTGTTAAAAAAGCATATCAGAGTCCATACTGGTGAAAGACCTTACGAGTGTGAAATATGTTCAAAACGATGTAAACAAAATTCAGAGTTAGAAAAGCACACCAGAATCCATAATTGGAAAAGGCCAGTGTGATATATGTTCAAAACGATTTAAACAAAATCTAGCGTTAAAACTTCAGGATTGAAAAGGGACATCAAATCCATACTGGTGAAAGACCTTACAAGTGTAATACGTGTTCGAAACGATTTAAGACAACTTCGTCATTAACAAAAGCACATCAGCATCCATACAGGTAAAAAACTACGAGTGTGATATTGTGGGGTTCGCGTTTCGGTCTTGTGGAGTTTCCACAGCAGGTCTGACTCCAACAAGGAATATGTTTCAAATCATAAACCCAACGTCGAATGCATAAATGTTGACTTGCGATGAATCGTGAATCGAATTGAATTTAATGAATTTGAATTTAATCAAATGAACTGAATTGAATTAAATCGAAATAATAGTGCCTCTTTTTATTGTTATTTTTTTGTTTTATATGCTTGTTTACTTTGCCGCTCTACCGCAGATCAGACGGAACCACGCCCGGCCATACGGTTTGGTCACCCAGTATTATTACATTACAACGAGAGAGCGGACATTGTTCATGATATGAAGCTATGTATGTTCTTTTATGACCAGTTTAGGCCAACTAATGATTTTGATATTGAGATCAACGAATGATTTAAAATAACGATATACAGTACAATAACGAGCGCACAAACAGAACGAAAATGTTTAATTTAATTCAATAACATCTTGAAACTCATTGTCATTTTTTGGCTTGCTTTATGCTGATGTTAAATATCATGCAAACTGGATTTAATCAGATGTAGCATACTGGTGAAATGTAATAGTGTGCTATAGTGGTGGATGACGAAATCTGTGTCAAATAAACTATCCAATTTACTGTGTGTATGCACTTTTAAGTCAAATATTTGGTACAATAAGGTCTTCACTAAACTACTGGTGCATCTTAAATGTAAAAGAGTAAAGCAGAAAACAAATATTCCTTTTTGTATTGGAAATCGACTGTAAGATAAAGAGAAATGTTTTCTTTGTATCGTTTTGTTTAAACATGCACTTTAAATGCAAAGCAAAGTGCAACCACATAACTTGCAACCACGTAACTTGGAACCGTGCTCATTTTTTTTATTATAACTTTATGTTTAAATTATAGTACGAGTTTGAATAGCATTTGGTGTCAAAAATTTGGTAGACTTATATTTGCTTGAATATGATAATATCGAATTTTCACAAAAAATTTGCTTAAACATGAACCATTTAAACAAATCGATTGTACAGTAAATCTGGCCTGGCTACATATGGCCTGCAAGAATCTTTGTTGCGGCCCACTAGGTTCTCAGCCCAAGTTGACCTGCAAAAAAAAACATTAGAGAAAGAAACTAATTGTCAAGTCAAAAAGTGATGTAAAGCCTTTGAAATAGTTGATATTCAAAAAATGTTAACATGTTGTTCTAAAACAACATTGGCAAAAAACGTTTTTCATGTTCGTGCCAAGACCAAAATAGGTAAAATAATCTCTTTCACGAGGCTGGTCAAAGTTTTTCATGTTGAATTTGAGATGAACGTGGGCAGAACAGTGTTTTTTAAAACAGTTATCTTTACAAGAAAAGATTTTTATGTGTTTTTCCAGGCATCATGGGCAAAATAACTTTTATATATTTAAGTTGAGACGAAAATGAGTAAAATGATTTCAATTAAGTTGATCAAAATAAAGTTCATATTTTTTGGGACCAAAAGTTTGAGAACCTTGGTATGTGATTCCTGATAAACATGTTTACGTAACTCTTAGTATACCAAGGTAAATTGACCTACGTTGTTTACCAAGATGGGTCCTCACAGGATCCCACGTTATTTATCAATTTATATTGTACGAACCCACTTCTTGATAAAACAGAATACTCAAACTAGGTTTTTGAAAAAGTAGGAACAAGAATTTGAAGTATAACCTTTCCGGAATTAAAAAAGAAAACATTTTAGTTGTTGAAAAAAAGACACTTCTTAGAAATCACAACTATGCTAATTTTACTTATAAGCAACCATAAAAATTTACTTTTTTATGCAAGTTTGTTCTACCTATACATTCTGTTTCAAACACTTTATGTATCAGTTATATGTTATATACGTTTAATTTGAATATATAATGGGTGTTATATGTAATTACATGTATTATATATTCAAACTATATGTATCAGTTATATTCATATTATATATATATATATACATATTCAATTTCAAAAAATTCTGAAAGAAGTGGGAAGAATAGTGAAAGCGGTTTGTTGTTTCAATTAAAACATTTGTACACACTTCAAAACATTTAAAAAGTGCAGAAATTGATAATAATGAAAGTAGCACAATTGTGACATAGTATACCAAGAGGGGCCTGGTGAGCCCCTATGTCAGTTTTTTATTTTTTTTTAAGTTGAGAAAATTCCTTGTAGCGAACGCCATGCCTTCGCTCCCCATATTTGTATTGTGACGTCATAACGCCGACTAACTATATAAGCGCTGTACAGTATTATTCGCTCTCTTTTCCGACAACACGTGCTGTTCAAGAAACACCTACTGTGTGCTGTATTGCCAGCTAAAGGAAAGACCGTTGCGCTACATTGGTGACCCCGACGCCTTTTGGAATTCAAAACTGGAATCAAACTGGAAACTTAAAGAGCGGTGAAGTGAGTTCAAATGAACAGTACAATGGACTTTGAATATGTGCTCCTGCTTTACAGCAGTTCTGTGATTGTAAGCCTAATAACGATTGCATGCATGCTAGGCCTATATTATTTTATGTTTCGCGATTTACAAAGGCATCGACCCGATACATTAGGCTTATCAGCTAGTCCCACTAGGCACGCCTCATCTTCGAGTGGCGACACTAGCATTTCAGGCGCGCAGTTTTCGTCATGTAATTCACGTCATCAATCGACCCCCATTCCCTTGCCTAGACCTAGACTAGCAAGCGCTACTAACTCTCTGAATAGCTTGGTTGACATAGAACCGTTTCGATTACCTGATTTCTGGCATAGTAATGTACGTGGATATTTTCAAACCGCTGAAATATTGTTCGACCACGCAAATGTCTCAGACGAAGTTACCAAGTACGCTAAGCTTCTCGATTCATTGCAAAAAAAACATGCTGTGTTTCCCAAAATAACAGACATTTTGCAAAATATCCCAAATGACCGCCCCTACTCCAGTTTAAAAGCTTTCCTGTTGAAAAAATATTCCAGTACCACAAGTGACAGTGTCTCTGCTCTTTTGCACACTCGCCGACGTGGTGACGATTCAGTGCTCGATTATTTCCAGCGACTTAAAACGACTCTAGGCGACGCTTTTGAGCCCGAATTAAACTTCCAAACAGAGCTGCTTCGTCATTGCTTGTTGAATTCCGTTGACGTAGACGTACGAATGAACTTGTATCATTATGAACATTTACCCCTTGACGAGTTTGTCAAGCATGCTGACCAACTTTTGCAATGTAAACAGGGACTCCATACCTTTAGCTCTGCGCACACACAGTCAAGTACTCCTGTTTCCCCGCCCCCTCACAATCAACACGTCATCAACGAGCTCTTGGAAAGTCGTTTAAAAAATATACAAGAGTGTGTAAATAATCTGGCAGATAGCACGATTCGGCATCGTTTACATAACATGCCTCCATTGGATTCAAACTCATTTCCTCCCGGCGGCACTGGTTCCCCTTCAGAAAGATCCAACCTACATAGTTGCGACACCAGTTCACAAACAAACACACAAGCAGCCAAAAGCCTTTGTTATTTCCATAGCACCTATGGAGACAGAGCATACCGCTGTGCTGGCCATAGTTGTGCCAAATATCGTCCCGGACGTTTGTCCATGTTAAAAAACGATCGCCCCAACTTCACGGCATAGGGGAGTGGAGTAACGGGGCAGCATTTAACGATCCCCTACTTTTTGTAATAGACAAGTCTTCTGGTGTCCGTTTTCTAATTGACACAGGCGCATCATGCAGCATTTTTCCATTGTCACACACAAACACAGCCTCTATTCAACCCAGTTCCTCAAAAACCCTTCCTACCATCGGCGGCAACATCCAAATCACAGGCACTTTGAAAGCCACCTTAAACTTGGGGTTGTCACGTTTATTACCTTTTGATTTTTATAAGGTAGATTTAGCTTATGGCATCATAGGCGCAGATTTCCTGACAAGACACGGCTTAACCGTAAATTTAACAGCTAGACAGTTGATTGAATGTTTAGAAGTGGAGCGTGCCACTTTTCATGACTCCGTAGAAAGCGAAGATGGCTTCTTAACCTCTAGTGACACCCCGCCTGATGCCAATCTTTTACAAACTCTCCAATCTGAATTTCCAGAGGTATTCGACGCTTCCCGCCGCTCACGCATTATTAGACACTCGATTATTGCCTCAGTAGAGACTACTACCGAAATACCCGTCACTGCCCGCTCGCGCAAATTAAGCCCAGAAAAGTTTCGTGGGCTTCAGGCCGAGATAAAACGATTACTTGACCAAGGGATACTAGAAAGAAGCCAAAGCGCATGGTCTTGCCCAATTGTTACGGTATCAAAACAAGATGGTTCGTTCCGACTCTGCGCGGATCTAGTGGCACTGAACAAAATCCTAAAAGTGCAAAAACATTCCTTGCCCAACATCAATGATTTCGTGTCGTTGGCACACGGCTGTAATTGGTTTTCTTCTCTTGATGTAAAAGACGCCTATTATAATATCCCTGTAAAGGAATCCGATCGCCATAAATTGACAATTACGTGCCCCCTTGGGAACTTTTCTTATAAATATTTGCCGATGGGCCTCGCTTCTAGTTCCGCATATTATCAGCGCTTAATGAACGAAGTTGTGACTGGAATGAGCAATGTTTTTTGTTATCTCGATGATATCATAGTGATGACGCGCGACCTTAAGGAACATAAACGAGTTCTGCGCACCCTTTTGAGTCGCCTGCGAGACCACGGATTGATTCTCAACTCCCGTAAGTGTGTCATTGCTGTTCACAGCCTGCTTTTTCTGGGTTACCGTGTTTCTAGTACGGGTGTTGCTCCATCAGAAGCTAAAGTGGCTGCGATTCAAAATGTGGACTTGCCTCGTACCAAACGGCAATTACGACGGTATTTAGGAATGTATCAATTTTATAGTCAGTTTGTCAAAAACTGCGCTAAATGGCTGCAGCCACTGCACGACTTAGTAGCTCAATCTCCGAATAATCGACCGTTGTTGTGGAGTAAAAACCAAAAACATTATTTTGAATTGAGTAAGGCCGCGTTGGTGGAAAGGACCTTGCTAGCTTTTCCGGATCCCACCGCCAAACTCGAACTGGTCACCGACGCCAGCGGAGATTTTATGGGAGGCGTATTGGAACAGGTTCGAAATGGAAATCGTGAGCCTCTTGCCTTCTGGTCAAAAGCTTTTACTCGAAACCAGCGCCAGTGGTCAACATTTGATCGTGAATTGCTAGCATGCTATTCTTCGATTTGTCACTTCCGTCATTTTCTTGACGCCAAGGATTTTGTTTTGCGCACCGACCACAAGCCAATTGTGCGTCATTTCCATAACACCTCGAGTTCCTTAACACCTAGGCACCACCGGCATTTCGATTATATTGCCCAAATGACTAACCAAGTCGAATATGTCAAGGGAGAATCCAACGTGGCTGACTTACCAAGCCGTCCGATTGTGCAGCCAAAACTAAATGCTATTCTACCCACTACGTCAGCCACCATTAACTTTTTGGAGCTTGCAGAAGCTCAAGCAAACGACTCTGATTTAATGGAGCTGTTGTCAAACAACACAACGTCGCTAGTTTTGAAACAAGTTCCCCTTGCCAAACATCACACCACCATTTTATGTGACCAGTCCGCTGGTAGACTGCGACCTCTGGTGCCTCAAAGTTGGCGCCATAAGATTTTTCAGTTTTACCACTCCTTATCACACCCCGGAATTATGGCCAGCAGGAAGTTAATTCAACGGTCTTTTGTATGGCCTGACATGCGGCGAGATATTACCAAATGGGCTCGAGAATGCCAACAGTGTGCCCGAGCAAAGATTGTTCGCCATAATGTTGCTCCATTGGAAACGGTTACTCCCCCCTCAGGGACGATTCACTCACGTTTATGTAGACATTACTGGGCCTCTGGGGTTGAGTCATGATTATAATTACTTGCTGGTCATCGTAGACCGTTTTTCACGCTTTATGAATGCAATACCCATGGTCGGGATCTCAGCTCAGGAATGTACCGATGCATTTATTCGACATTGGGTCGCGTGGGTAGGCTGCCCACAGCATCTCTTCACAGACAGAGGAACCCAGTTTACGTCATCGACATGGAAGTCAATGTGTGAGTACCTCGGGTGCCAGTTACATCATTCCACTGCTTACCATCCTCAAGCGCAAAGCATGGTGGAACGCTTTAACCGAACCTTAAAATCAAGTTTACGTTGTACCGGCAATCCGTCTTTATGGTACGATCATCTACCTTGGGTATTACTCGCCCTGCGGAACACTCCAAAAGAAGACCTATGCCACGCTTCTCCTTGTGAGCTGGTATTTGGAGAATCTATGCGACTACCTGGTGAGTTTTTTGAATCGAAAGATGAACGCCTTGAACACACACTATTTGCGAATAATCTTGCCAAATATATCGCGTCCGTGCGTTATAACTCCCCACGTCAACACAACCGTTCTTCGTACGTTGAAAAAGAGCTTTTTCTGCCGGAAACAACCCACGTATATTTAAGAATAGACAGTCATAAACCCCCGTTGCATCCTGTTTACAAGGGGCCGTTCAAAGTGCTGGACAAAAAAGAAAAGTACTTCATCATCGATTTCCGCACGCACACAGACAAAGTCACTATTGATCGCTTAAAGTCTGCCCAATTAAGTCTCGACACGCTAAACCAAGACGCTTTTACCAACTCCATTGCAATGTCTCCTTCGACACAACCTCCTTACACTTTCGACCGCGACACTTACACAACATACACGACACGCACTGGCCGATCCGTGAGACGGCCTATTCACCTGACAGATTACACACCTTAATTTCAGAAGCACTGGTCGTCACCCTTGCAAATTGCCATAGGCTCATCATGTTTAGTTGTGGCACAAAATCAGTCCTTGTAAATGCTATCGTATGTGCTGTAAATTTACTTTGTGTTGCTTTGTGTTTGTGCTGTAAATTTGCTTTGTAAAAATGCTTTGTGTATTCGCTGAGTTGCTTAAATATTTTGCGGGGCGGTGGAGGACTGTAGCGAACGCCATGCCTTCGCTCCCCATATTTGTATTGTGACGTCATAACGCCGACTAACTATATAAGCGCTGTACAGTATTATTCGCTCTCTTTTCCGACAACACGTGCTGTTCAAGAAACACCTACTGTGTGCTGTATTGCCAGCTAAAGGAAAGACCGTTGCGCTACATCCTTAAATGTCCGGTCACAAAAAGTTTATAGGAAAGCTATGAAGTACACGTATAAAAATTAGGAGTACGTTATCTGTTTAAGTTTAGTAAAAATCTAACAAAATGCCATCTTGTGGTCCTTCAATGACCCCACTTGGGTATGCAAAGGGTTAATGCTGTTTTTTTTTTACTATTTCGAATTGGAGCGGGCATGTTATAGA
This sequence comes from Trididemnum clinides, assembly GCA_963675345.1. Lineage (NCBI taxonomy): Eukaryota > Metazoa > Chordata > Ascidiacea > Aplousobranchia > Didemnidae > Trididemnum > Trididemnum clinides. The sequence goes on along the minus strand of OY776305.1, from coordinate 2,683,003 downwards.
TTCACAAACAAAGTTTCTTGAAACAAAATTTCATCTTTTCTGATTGACTTCAAAAAAGGACATAAATAGCAAAACACGCCTCTATTAACACGTTTTCTTGTGTATAAAGATCTATTATTTGTAATGTATGCCATTATTTAACCAAAAATGATCTACTGACTGAGAATTACCCTGAAATCAGTTTGATGGCTTTTGCATCAACTACTTGAATTACAAAAACTAAAAGCTATTAAGCATTTTGTAATTTGCCAAAAATCTGATTTATCTTTGTTGCTTTATTGAAATGATGAAGAGTGATAAAGTGCTTACTCATAATCTTAAGGGTGTGAGTTTAGTACCTGATAGGGCTCTTGTGTTATTGTGGTTTTGTAACAGCCATTTTACTGCCAATGTTTCGGTTTGGTTTTTGGCTTGTCTTGAAATTCACTATGTCAGCAGTGTTGGCAACTCTGAAGTGGGTTTAAACACAAGTTGCTTAAGGCATCGTCTCAAAGGTTTTCTTGTAACTGTAAGATAAAAGTATAAGAAATAATATTCCAGCTTTAAAATTAAACCATGCTGATGTGAATCAAAAGTTTTACTTAGTTCCAAGACGGAAATCAGGAAAGGACACAATTTAGTCTTTTTTGTAACAGGCCTCATAGTTTTCTTGTATCAGGGCTTTCTAAATTTTTGGAGCCACATGCTCCCATTTGTGAATCTTTGTTTTTCAAACCTCAATTTTCATCAATTTTTCTAGCCAACAAATGCAGAAAGATAATACTGTACAAGAAACATGGCAAGAAGTCATGCTTTATAATAAATTATCTTGTTTGCTTGTTAGAAGAATTTTCAATAAAGCTGAGCATTAATATGCTCCGTTCATTTTTTTTATATTTGTGTTTATCCTCTCGATATGGACAACAAGCTGTGGTTCACATTCCATCTCGTGATTGCTGTTGTTTACCTCGTTCAACATTTTCTTTCGCGTTAACGTATGCATGGCACAAAGGTGGGCAAACTTTTTAGCCAGAGGGATGCCTTGACCTTTCAAGAGTTGGCCGAGAGGCAGTGCCCTAATTACGAGTTTTGAAAATGTTGGTCTCAAAAAAGTCATTACCCTGTATGTAGAGGGAAAATGTATCGATTCAAACTGAGAACTGCATAGCGGCTCTTTCATTGATGATTTCAATCGTTTATGCTCTTAAGTACGACAAGTGTGGCCACTCTTGTCATATTAAATTAGATATATGAAGGTTTCTACAATTGTTGGAGGGCCGCACAAAATGTTCTGGCGGTTCGTGGTTTGCCCTCCCCTGGAATGGCAGATTTGTTTCTTCACAAATTTAAATCTTTTCCTACATTGTATGCTTGCCTTAATAGAGCACATCGTACGGAGAAATGAAGTCCTCTGCACGTTTGTGACAACAATGTATGAAGTACGTTGTGATGTCACAATTAAAAATTAGCATTTCATCCGTCTTCTGAAACATAACAGCACATAGCAAAACTGCAGACAGTGACACTGTTTCGACCTATCAGGTCTCTTCAGTGCAGTTGGTGACCGACAAGAAGCTAGAGGCTTTTAATAAAGCATAGCTTAGACCGCCACACTTGCGGGATCTATACTAGATCCACTTGGTGGATGGTCGGTCAGTACTGTATAGAGTACAGTATAGCACAGTATAGAGTACATACTTAACCATCTAAATGCATGACTTTTTAAATGTTTGTTGTATTCTGACGATCGTTCAGTACAATTTTTACAGAATTGCAATGGTCCACTAATCCCAGATTACGATATCCTGCTCGTAATTGCTCCAGATTACTCAATCAAGGGTAAATTTTCATTCGACTTCTTAAGCGATAGATTTTGAGTTTTTACGAGCATAGACGTTAGAAAAAAGACATGCTTTGTTTCCAAAATTGAATGACATGATTATGTCCTTGACAATGATAATTTGAAACATGGTTTGGAATTTTTAAAAAATGCAACTTCTGACTTGATATAAGAGGATATGTGGCGAATCAGTGTGTTTGAGGGCAAGAATTAAAGCAGTCCGGTGAGAATGACGTGGCTTGTAACTGCGAATATCAAATGTTGGAGCAAACATTAATTGTTTTCACATATGAGTAATATTTGCGTTGCCTGTGTCTGCTAACGAAAATTTAAAGTTTATTATAAAATTCAGGCAGCGCGGATGTTGTGCATGTGTGAGAAAATCGTTGTCGTGTACAGTGTATGTAAATCTACCTTTGATTCCAGTTTGACAAAAGTGCGAAAAAGCAAGTTTGGCCGGCAGATTGCATTCTGTATTTCGTTCTGAGTTTTGTATCGCTCGAGTAACACGCAGTAAATATCCTGCAAACCAAAAGTTGGTAGTTGATTAATTATTTTCCACTTGATTGGCAACAGCATAGCCAAATTTGAATCTATTGGCAACACGCATTAGTCAAAGAATCAAATCAAGCTATTTCAATTTCTGACATTGCAGTTCCTTAATCAAATTCTTTAAGTTACTGTTATTTTAAGGCTGTCATTTTGTTTTAACTTTCGACTTTGGTTTACTTTGTTTTGTATCCCTTGTAACATGCTTTGTAGTTAACTCAAAAACTGAGCAGTTGCCTTATGATTAGGCAGCACTGTTTGATATTGTTACAAGCTTTTTTGTATTGTATGTTTACAGGTTATAATTAATGATCACTAATTGTTAAACTGTCCTTCAGTAAAAGTGATAGTAAAAGTGGAGCTTTTGTGACAAGGTTGATCATCGAAGAACTTTGTGTGATTCGATTAACATCAAAAAGAAATGTCAAAGCTTGCTTGTGATATAGAGCTGCTTAATGCGTCAGGACAACACTGAACAGTCAGAAAACATCGGAAAGAATGGCAAATATGTGACTCAAACAATGTCATATTTAATAGAACCTCTTGGTGATTTTATTGATGGCTCTCATGCGTTTGGTGATGGTTTCACTATAGAAGATGCAAACAAAAATCATTGTGCTTTAAAAATAAATGAAGAAGTTTCAACTTGTTTCAATACGAAGTCAAGTCCAGTAAACTACGTTCTTAATGCTGATGGTGTGGCGTTGAATGACAGTGTTTCTACCATTACGTGTAGGAAAAAAGATGAAGGTGGTGTAAATGGTAAAATCAGTGATTTGGTTGAGAACAACTCACAGCTAACTGTTTTCGCTTCTACTTGTACAACACTTGAGTCAAACTCTTTACTTCCATCAGATTTGAGCAGTGTCATCGAATATAGTCCGTGCGATGGTGCTAATTCTTATATTCAAAGTGATAATGAAATATCTGAAAATGCTATTTTAAATCCGTTGGAAAATCATCAAGTTTTTGAAATTGGCGATAATAAGGATAAAACAGTGAAAGATTGTCCAACAATGAGGCCGATTGCAAATACTAGACCTAGAAAGCATTTGCAAGTGTACCCATGCCAATTTTGCAGTAAAACTTGTAAAACATCCTCTGATTTTGCTTGCCATTTTCGAACCCATACAAGTGAAAGACTTTACAAGTGTGATATTTGTTTAAAACGATTCAGACACGATTCAGCATTGAAAAAGCACATCAGAATCCATACTGATGAAAGACCTTACGAGTGTGATATATGTTCAAAACGATTTAAACGAGATTTATCGTTAAAAATGCACATCAGAGTCCATACTGGTGAAAGACCTTACAAGTGTGATATATGTTCAAAACGATTTAAACATAGTTCAACGTTAAAATTTCACATCAGAGTCCATACTGGTGAAAGACCTCATGAGTGTGATATATGCTCAAAACGATTTAAACGAGACTCGTCGTTAAAACAGCACATCAGAATCCATACTGGTGAAAGACCTTACGTGTGTGATAAATGCCTAAAACGATTTAAGGGAACTTCATCGTTAAAAAGCACATCAGAGTCCATGCTGGTGAAAGACCTTACAAGTGTGATATATGTTCAAAACGATTTAAACAAGATTCATCGTTGAAAAATCACATCAAAGTCCATGCCGGTGAAAGATCTTACGAGTGTGATATATGTTCAAAACGATTTAAACGAGATTCAGCGTTAAAATATCACATCAAAATCCATACTGGTGAAAGACCTTACGTGTGTGATATATGTTCAAAACGATTTAAGCGAGATTCATCGTTAAAAAAGCATATCAGAGTCCATACTGGTGAAAGACCTTACGAGTGTGAAATATGTTCAAAACGATTTATACAAAATTCAGAGTTAGAAAAGCACACCAGAATCCATAATTGGAAAAGGCCAGTGTGATATATGCTCAAAACGATTTAAACAAAATCTAGCGTTAAAACTTCAGGATTGAAAAGGGACATCAAAGTCCATACTGGTGAAAGACCTTACAAGTGTAATACGTGTTCGAAACGATTTAAGACAACTTCGTCATTAACAAAAGCACATCAGCATCCATACAGGTAAAAAACTACGAGTGTGATATTGTGGGGTTCGCGTTTCGGTCTTGTGGAGTTTCCACAGCAGGTCTGACTCCAACAAGGAATATGTTTCAAATCATAGACCCAACGTCGAATGCATAAATGTTGACTTGCGATGAATCGTGAATCGAATTGAATGAATTTGAATTTAATCAAATGAACTGAATTGAATTAAATCGAAATAATAGTGCCTCTTTTTATTGTTATTTTTTTGTTTTATATGCTTGTTTACTTTGCCGCTCTACCGCAGATCAGACGGAACCACGCCCGGCCATACGGCTTAGTCACCCAGTATTATTACATTACAACGAGAGAGCGGACATTGTTCATGATATGAAGCTATGTATGTTCTTTTATGACCAGTTTAGGCCAACTAATGATTTTGATATTGAGGTTAACGAATGATTTCAAATAACGATACACAGTACAATAACGAGTGCACAAACAGAACGAAAATGTTTATGAGTCACCCACATGCTTTCAGCAAAACGTCAATGATCCAGAGTTTGTATCTCGTAAGGTTGCCTTAATTACTCCTCGCGGAAATAGGACATTGCTGTCAACGGAAAAATTGGTAGCTCCTTGATGAGCTATTTATCAAGCATTTTCGCGTATCACGTGTTTGCGTTGATGTTATTGCTTGATTGTTTGTTTCCGCATCGTCTTTTGCATTGTGCGGATTTTGTTGAGTTTACCGTTGTTTCTGGCGGCAGTAATTGTTTGCTTGTTCGCGCTGCGTTGATACAGAATGCGATGCTTTGCTGTTGTCGGATTTCCCTTTCCTAATTCAGGTGCTTAGAATCTTCAACTCTGTTCGTCTCCGTACTCATGCACATAAAACAAAACATACATATGAATAATACACACCAAATTTTTACTTTACACAAAATACATTGAATTGATACAATATTACAGTTGATTGTCATTGTTTAGTAAAAGTTCTGCATCAATAAAGATTCTTTCTCTCCGAGCATGGGCTTTTCTATCTTTAATGTTAGCAATTCTAATCGGAATAAAATATTTGAAGACGAGTATAGTCAAAACAACACACCAGAATAACGATAAAATGAAAAACGGTCATAATACCACTCAAAATTGAATCTGTTGTTGAGCTAATTGCAGATAAAAACACATTTTTTATCGTTTTGCTAACAGAATTATTAATTTACTAGCCGGCGTCTTCCTGCAGAGGCTCCCCATCAGTAATGTTCGGGTTTAGTATTTCGGTTCAAGCTGGCGTCACCCATCCGGCTCTTGTGTGAGCAGTAGCGAAAAGTTAATGAATTTTATGCACTTTCGCAATTCTTGTACACAAAATTGTGATCATCATATTCTTTTAAAAATGACTGGCAATGCTCACAAAGAATCTTGTCACAAGTTATTTTTAATACTTGTAAGGGAGTAGGAATTGTACATAATCAAGACTGATTGTAGCGGCAAAATGGTGCTTGCTTTCACGATTAAGGAAAATACTATTTAATCATAAGGCTATTATGCCATTTGGTGCTGCCGCTTTCCTATTTATATTTGCGGTATTAAGTTCCTAATTTGGCAGCGCTATTGGTCATGTTTCCGGCACAGCGACAAAAGCAGCTATTCTCTCTGTATTCAGTTTTACAAATTGTTATGGTTATGGTTTTCTGTTGATTTTTTCTTAAACTTGGGATTTTAATACAATGATGTATAGTAGACCACTAGTGGGCCACAGACGTTTGGTTACTTTAACAATGGGTTTGCAAGCCGAATGAAGTTGAGAAATACCGGTGCATATAAACAGCCGTACTGACCAGCACCCATGAATTGGAGGTGCCTTGACCTAAGTTTTCTTTGCAAATCAGCTCCGATTCCGCCCGCGGACCGGCCAATTTCGGAACTGGGGAGGCAATAACCTTTTTTTTTCTTTTGGAGATCACCTCCGTTACCATGAGTTCTGACGCTGATCCCAACAACTTTACCATCATCGACGTAATCAAAGTGGGCCACAGAAATATGTGACGCTCTTAAAGTAGGCCACGGCACACGGAAAAGGTCGGCCGCGAAGATTGGTGGCTCCACAAAATGGGCCACGGCACGAAAAAGATTGCGAGCCACTGGTATAGACATAAATACCTTAATAAGCAGTACATCACCATAAGAAAAAATTCTTAGTTTATAGTATATATACATATATATATATATATACATTTGTAAATCCTTGGTTAAGTCGACCGTATACAATATAATATTATGAGTTAGGGCGACATGCTTGGTTAGGGCGACATATAACTGTCGCCTTAATATTTTCGTTAACTTTCTCGTCTCATTTTGATCGAAACGTCGCAAATTCGCTGTGGAACAAAGTCACTGATCTCTGCTCTTCTGAACTGACACTTTATTGTGGTCGAACGGCCAGATTTTTCATAGGTTTTCTTGCATTATAAATTTGCGGGTATATATCTGCTTACATGCTCAAGTCTAGATTAAGTCGACATGATGTTATTCGCCTCCAGTTTTTAAGAAACTGTATATGTTTGACATGTTTTTGCTATTTTTAGTTTCATTTGCAATGACACAGCTTGTGCTGCGTCAAATTTCCATCGGCAATAAAAAACATAGAATATATCATTTTTGGTCACCGTAAATTTTTGGTTAGCATCTAATTTTATGCATTAGGGCGACACTTGTTATATATGTAGACCCTAAACTTTTTTTGATCAAATACCACTTCGAGATCATGTACTATCGTTGCGTATTACCTTGATGCAAAAAATTAAATTCGATCAAGTCTCAATTACTTAATTTATTAATGTTTTCTTTTCAGCATATTATTAGATCATGAGAAAAGAAGTACATAATTTAAAATGAAATCGAATAGCTGAAATAGAAATAAAAAATGCAAAGATGCAGATAAAAATAGAATGAGAATAATGACATAAGAAAAGTATTTTTAAGAATAACGATTTAACTGAACTTTGCTGGTAACCCAAAAGGTGCTTGCGGACCACTAGAAAATTAGCATAGGTCGGGATCAATGTATTAAATGAAACGCTTTTCTGCAGGATAGATTAAATTGCAGAAAAAATGGTGGGGCTGCAATCACTGGCGTAGTAAGGACTCGTTCCCCAGACACTTCTTTAAGGGAACGGCAAAAACAGTTTCTCGGCATTCAGCAAAGATGTTCTTAACAAGTATAAATAATATTTGCTTAAAATGCAAACTCCTAGAAAATACATATGGTTATGGGTAATTGCTCGGTGATCCTTTTATGGGCAAGCTCCATTAGCCTATACAGTAGACGCCGCTTAATATGACCATCGTGGGACCAGACCATTTTGGTCATAATATAAAATGGTTATAAAAACCAAAGTCGCTATAACCGCACCTGAATCGAGGCCTTAAGCCACAAGAAGTCCAAATACCGTCAAATTAATCGTTCAACCGAAGTAACAGAGTGACGTTGGCAGGAAAACAAAGTACGGTATTGTAACAGTACAAGTAAAGGTAAAACCAAGTACAGAATGTAACAATATGTTGAAATGATGAAGTTATAAGTGCGTGGCGGGAAAAAATACTGTACTGTAACAAGAGAGATGGAAAAAATGTTGGTCATATTGATCGAAATTTGGTCATATTAAACGGAGTATTTTAAATGGAGAAATTCCGGACCGTACCAAATTGGTCATAATAAGCGGCTGGTCATATTATCCAGGTCGTAATAAGCGGCGCCTACTGTACTGGCCAAAACACAAAAAGCCACGTACAATAATAAAAAGATTGTCCTACCAAAAAAAAATCCTGATGTCTTTGACGCCTTTGCGCTTTTAATTGGTTTATTTTTTTGAGTAAACTAATGAAACTCTGAAACCCTCTAGCAGTGGCAAAAAGCTTTTTAGCGATAAAGCTTTTGCTTTCTTCCCCATTTTAGCGTATTCAAAGCAATCGTATAAACAAGACTGTTAAAAATCGTTGCTTGTGCTGATATTCATAAGCGTATCACTTCATATTTTATATAGGTTGGCCTTTTTGAATCCTTTCAGACGAATAGCTTATGAACTCTAGTTATTGGGCTAGTGTTTTAATATGTACATATTTCAGTTCATTACTTGACAAACTGTTTTAATGCTCAGCATACCAAGAAAGGATATAACCAGAGGGTTGCACTGACCATTTATTTGCTTTAAAAGATCCAGCTATCGTTCTTGTGAGAATATAAAAAGCTGCAGAAATTAAAACCTTCCAAGATCGATTTTTTTTTAACCACATACTAAGCTCTGACGATGGAGGTTACACTGTCTAGTTAAGAATTAAGTTGTTTGTTATTTGTTACTAAATTATAGAGGTTGGTAGTTGCTAGGTAGCAATTTTCAAGACGATCTCCTATTAAGAGGGATTTGCCTCCAGCATCACAATAAGATAAAATAGAACATTTTGCTCAAAAATGATCACCAACACCATACGGTACCATACAGCGGTCTATTATATTGTATCAATAACCCGCGACCGGTTTCAACCTCATTGGGTGTCATCAGGCGGGTGCAAAAAACATTCAATAATGAAAATACTGAAAAAAATAAATTTGCCATTGGGTGCAAAAAAAATGCAATACAAAACGATATGATACAGCAACACCAATATCATGGGTGTCTCATTTTAGAAAATACACACATATGACATGGACAACAAGTCACATCGATAACCCCTAATAGGGGTGTAGGATCATTGTTAAGACTATCATTTCAGATTATAGAGGTTGCTAGTTGCTAGGTAGCAATTTTCAAGGCAATCTCCTATTTAGAGGGATCTGCCTTCAGCATCACAATGTAACGTATGATGTTGGTGATCCTTTTTGAGCAAAATTTTGTTCTTTACCTTATTGTGATGCTGGAGGCAGATCCCTTTTGATAGGAGGTCGCCTTGAAAATTGCTACCTAGCAACTAGCAACCTCTATATTTTAAAATGGTAAAGTCTTAACAATGATCCTACACCCTTATTAGGGCTTGCCGATGTGACTTGTTGTCCGTGTCATGTGTGTATGTGTCCTTAAATGAGACCTCCATAGTATAGATACTGCTGTACAACATCGTTTTGAATTGCATCTTTTTTGCACCCAATGGCAAATTTGTTTTTTCAGCATTTCTATTATTGAGCGTTTTTTTACATCCGCCTGATGAGACCCAATGAGGTTGAAACCGGTCATGGGTTATTGACATGATGTAATAGACCGCTGTATGGTACCGTATGATGTTGGTGATCATTTTTGAGCAAAAATTTCTATTTTACGTATTTGTCACAAATAATTAATTAAAAAATAAAGTATTTTTGTATTTTATGAGAACATTAAGTCGTAAAATTTACATTAAGCATTAAAACTTAATTATCCAAGCAGTAAAATTTGCTTGAAGATGGTAGAATTGAAGAAGCAAGCTGTTTCTTTATTGCTTCTTTGACCGATTATCAGGCCATTTTAAAATTTGTGATTTAGTTTTTATGATTACTCGAAAATAAGTAAACCACTGAACAATAGTGAACGTTCTAGAAAACATATTTTTACAGCATTAGGTCATAAGAAAATTATACTACAAAAAAACAAAGCAGGAATGACAGACAGCTCCGTGTTTACCGCACATAGTATAAAGTCTTGTTAATTTCAATAAGATTTGAGGTGCTTCGTAGATGAACAAAAGCTAAAACTGAGATTTAGCACTGAAAGTGTATATTCCATTCCAGGTTCACCGTTTCTGTGCTTTACCGGGGATAGAATAGTGAGGCTGTGCACCCAGCATGTCGTAAGAGGCGATCTTTGGGTACCAGCCTATGTCAACTAAGGTTAGGGACCTCTCAGGTCTAAAAACTGAGTTTAGAGGTAAGCAAGAGCATGCCTTCCGTAACAGACAGAAAGCTTCAAAAACTGCCTCATGAAAGAATTTGTTAAAGAGTTGGCCCCCAGTCTCCGGCAGCTCTTAAATGGCAAGGGGGTGCGAAGAATATTCGGTTTACAGAAATTTGAAGTGAGATTTGGAAGTTGAAATGTTGGACGTTTTTGTGGAAGAGGTAAGGAAGTGTGTAAACAGTTAAGAAAAAGAGATATGGATATGTGCTGTCTATGGCAAGTAAGATGCAAAGGCCAAGAAGCTCAATTTGTTGGTTGCAGAGGTAGAAGATATAAGCTGCGGTGGTCTGAAAATAATCATGGAACAGGAGGGGTTGGAATTTTAGTAAAAAAAGAACTTTGCGAAAAGGTCGTAGAAGTCCGAAGAAAAAGTGAAAAAGTGATGGCCATGGTGCTGGTTTTTGAGGAGGAAGTTATAAGAGTGATATATGCATATGCTCCCCAGGTTGGAAGGTCAGAGTGCAAGAAAGATCATTTTTATAATGACATGGCAAGTGAGTAGAATTTGCAAAACCCTGGTGAAATGATTCTAGGTCTGAGAGACTTCAACGTACATGTTGAGAAACGGATTGATGGTTTTGAGGATGATAGGTGTGCATGATAGGCATGGAACTGGCAAAAGAAATATTGAGGAAAGAAGACTGCTCGAATTTTGTGATAAAAAGAAGTTGTGCGAGGCAAATACATAGTTTGAAAAGAAGGAGCAGAGAAAAATAGCCTACAGTATGGGGGAAATGAAATTGGGATTGATTTTGTATTGGTTCATAAAAACAATAGAAAGTATTGAAAAGACGTGAGAGCCATCCGCTGAGAATTGCAACATCGGCTGGTGGTTACAGACATAAACAAAAAAAGTTGAAGAAAGTAGTGAAAAACGAACAAACTATTAGAAGGAGGATTTGGAAGTTGAAGAAAAACAACATGAAAACAGGATTTCAAGAAAGATTTAAGGAATTGGTTGATGTTGATGCACCCAATCTATGGAATACTTTCAAAAATAGAATGCTGCACGCTTGTGATGAAGCATGTGGAGAGAAGGTAAAAAACTATGGGGATACATGGTGGTGGAATGAAGAGATAAAGAAAGCAATACAATAAAACAAAGTGGCACACAAAAAGATGTGCAAAAATCGATTAGAGGAAAACAAGGCTAAATATAAGAATATCAAAAATCGAAAAAGAAAATGGCTGCTAATTCTATGAAGAAAGAAGCTGAGGAAGAGTTGACAAAATTGAACAAAAAACCAAATAACATTTTTACACTGGTGAAGTTCATAAAATCAGATGTGAAAGATATTGAAGAAGGTAGATGCGTCAAAAGAAAAGACAGAAGGTTAGATTTTAGTAAAAAAGACAGGAAAAGAATATGGAAAAATCACATGGAGGAGATCATGAATAAAGAGAAGGATTGGAACCAAGTGACAGCAGTTGGTATGGTAAAGGGGCTCATTAAAAATATTATCCCCAAAAAAATGTCGATAGCAATAAAAGTGATAAAACTAGGAAAGGCAGCATGAATCTTTTGGAGTATGTGCAGAGATGGTATATGCTAGTGGAGAAGTAGGGTTAGTGTGATGGTGAAACTTTGCCAAGGCGTGTTAGATGGGAAAGAAATGCCAGATCGATGGCAAACAAGTGTGCTGGTACCAATTTTCCAAGAAAATGGAGATTTAAAAAACTGTTATTTTTACAGAGGAGTAAAGCTGTTAGAGCGTGCCGTGAAGATCGTTAAAAGAGGGATGAGAGAAGAATTCGAGAATTAGTAAATATTGATTCAATGCCGTTTGGTTTTATGGCTGTAAGAAGAACGACAGACGCATTGTTTGTAGTGCGAAGAATGCAAGAGAAATATAGGGATAAGAAGAAAAAGTTGTACTGTTTTGTAGATATTGAGAGGGCATTTGATAGAGTTCCAAGAAAGGTGATAGAATAGGCGATGAGAAAGAAAGATTTACCAGAAGTAATTGTAAGAGTGGTGATGAGCCTCTATTACGGGAAAAACGAAAGTTTGAGTGGGACGTGAGTTATCTGAAGAATTCTGGGTACAAGTGGATTTACATCAAGGATCTGTGTTGTCGCCGCTGCTTTTTGCACTTGCAGTGGATGTGTTCTGTGAAAATGCAATAGAAGGATTGATGAATAAAATTTTGTATCCCGATGATTTGGTTTAAATGAGTGCATATATAAAGAATTTGAAAGAGAAGTTTTTAAAATGGAAAGAGGCGTTTGAAAGCAAGAGGCTGAAGATGAACCTCAAGAAAACCAAAGTAATGGTGAGCGGTTCGAAATATGAGGTACTCAAGAGTTGATCCATGTGCTAAGTGCGGCAAGAGGGTGATGGTAAATTCGGTGATGTGCACAAAGTGTGGTAAATGGGTATATGGTAGATGTGCGAGAATGAAGAGGGTCACTTCAACTCTGGCGAAAGGTTTAGTTTGTAAACTACTGTATGTGTTGATACAAACAAAGAAATTGTGGAACCAGTTGAAGAAATATCATTTTGTGACCAGATTGACTTTGTGAAGAGCTTTTGTTATTTGGGAGACAGGTTGAACGCCAGTGGAAGAAGTGAAGCAGCGGTAACAGCAAGAACGCCAATTGGATAGATAAAATTTAGAGAATGTGGATAGTTGCTTTATGCTTTATGGGAGAAAGTTTTCGGTGAAAATGAAGGAAAGGATTTCTCAGAGTTACGTAAGATCAGCAATGCTATACGGGAGTGAGATGTGGTGTCTAAGGGAGAATGAGATGGCGATTTTAAGAAGAACTGAAAAAGCAATGATGAGAGCAATGTGTAAAGTTAAGGTGATTGAGAAAAGAACGAACCAAGAACTTATGAGTTTGCTGAATTTAAAGGATACTTTGGATGGATTAGCCAGAGCGAGTCGAGTATGATGGTATGGATATGTTTTGAGAAGGGATAATGGTGATGTTTTAAGAAGACCATTGGATTTCAAAGTGGCGGGAAAAAGACGATGTGGACGACCAAATATGACGTGGAAGAAACAAGTGGAGGAGCATACCGATCAGATTGGACTGAAAAAGGGGAATGCCATTGACAGAGATGGTGTGTACGAACTATCGAGAAACGTGAGGTGAATTCGGCCACTTGCGTTGTTTGCGCCAAAAGCAATAGCAATTAAGCCCTGGAATTGAAGGCTTTTTCGGTCACTACCGTTGTTGAAAGTTTAATTTTTCATGAAAAAATAAATGCAAGAATCGCTCATCTAATTAAATTGACTTCCAGTTTTTGATTCTCACGTGGCAATTTTAATTTGTTACGTATTACGCTTGTTATGTGCTTCGCTTGCTTGCGCTTTTAAAACTTGTATGTAAGTGAACCGTCCATCAAAGCGCTACACAGTTCGCTTGACTGCAGCTGTTTTATGTTTGCTTTTTAAACAAGACATGCATTGTCCTTTAATTATCAGATAGACGAAAACTGACAGATTAACTGCACTCGAAAGCGTTTCTGACCTATATAACTCGCCGTCTCATCTCTGCTAGATTCTCGACTTAGCTTCTTTTTCGCTTGCAGAAGTTTTGTATTTAGTCTATTTTTTTGATTGAGTATACAGCCTATTTTGTCTGACAGAGTGAGTGCGAAAGAACTGTGACAGAGCTCTTTAATGTTTAAATTTTTGTCTTGATTGAATAAAGTCTAAATATGATAATAGTTACTAATTTATTAGGATGCTAAAGAGAGCTAGCAGTTTATGAAAATATGCTTTTATTTAGCTGAATTTTTAAATGCGAGTTGTTACTAAATATTTACAATCGGTGTAAGAATTTTTTTTTACTGTTTCCAAATGAAATTGACTGGTTTTCTTTCCCAACTTCGTTTGATCAGCCAAAGTAAAATAAAATGGCAAGAGCCCAGATAATGCTTCAGCTGGCAAAGAAGAAGAACTTGACAACGGCGGCAAAACGGCTTAGTTTTTCAACCTCAGATTGATCAGGTTAGTACACAAAATTTGAAGATTTAACTTTGAAGTTTGCGTGCACAATGCAATTTATGTATGTGCTTTTAGTCTATTTATCGTGCTTTGCTGTATAAACCACTGCGTTAGCTATGGCAGACTGATTTCTTTTCAACGATAGAGCAATTAACAACAACGCTCTTTTTGGCGAAGTGTACGCATCATCAGACTAACATCTGCGGCAGATGAATTTTGAATTAAGGACGTTGTCATCACGAGTCCAGTTTCACTATCAGTTACGCAAACCTAGCTACAAAATGTCTTGCCTGAAGATTGCAATATGCCAGCAATCTCATGGACATATAAAACAACTGCTTGATTATAGTTAACAGTCTGACCTAACAATTATCTACGTTAACAGAACTTTCTGGCATCATTCAATTGACCAACACTAGTGAAACACCAGTGAAAAACATAAAACAGAGAATATTTTTGGATGAATTTCTTGAAGATGAAGAAATTTCTGGTAAGGATAAATAAAAATATTAAAAACACTGGGGCTAGATGTATACTTTGATAATTTTGCCAAAATTTAGCCACAACCAAATGATCATCACATTTTTTTGTCAATTATCCTAATTAAATATTTCATTTTTGCTGTCATATCATATAAAAAGAATGCGGGAGAGCAGTAAAAGTAAGTTTTTAACCAAAAATTATAACGATCCTGCATCATTTTAATATTAACCGTTTATACTACTCAGGGTATTTTTATAACGCATTTTAATTCCACTTTTTCGAACATGAATTTATCTGTAAATATTTAAAAATGTCAAGTTGTTGAAATAAGCGACGCTAAATGCTGCTGTTTTTGTTGTGGTTATTACTCCTTCTCCGGAGGATTTCCGGAAAAGCTGTCTCTCATTCTTCTCAGATGCTAAAGAAACGGGGCTTTTTCCACCAGATGAAGCAGATGCTTCAGGTGGGATAAATCAGACAGAGGAGCATTGAGTCAATTTGTGGTGGATGAAAGTCATCCAGCTTCCTTAAGCTTGACCAGGCTGACTCGTTTGGGGTCATCTTTCATAAGCTTAGTCTCTGCGACGTGCGGATAAAGTGATCGCATTCTTCACCTTAACCCTTTATTACTGTACAATAGGCAGGGAAGTTGTAAATACCAATTTCAAAGGCATTGGTTTAATTGGACCCGGGAATGAACTCTGGACTACCGACTGTGAGACGGACGCTCAATATGTTATGCCATTGCGCGGTCTAGCTCAAAAAGTGGATAACATTATGACAGAGATGGTTACCTTAATACACTGTATAACTGCTATTCTGTAAATTTGATACTCATCTGAAGCTCGTGAAATCTTGTTGGAGCTTTGTTTACTTATTTCTTGTAACACCTATTTCGATTGCATTCACCACTAAACAATGCCATGCCAAAAGTATTATTACAGCACTACAGATACTTTGCTTTCATATACAGAGCTGAAAATGAAATTTGAGTGGGCATCTTCAATAGGACACAAAATAGACCAATTTCTACTTGTCCGAGTTGACTTACATTTTTAGGAAAAGTGTAAATAAAATTATATTTGAAGTCACTGAGTTTAGAAAAACATCTATATCAGTTTAGGTGCTGTGGAGCATAATATCAGTAACCAACACTTGCCCCTCGTTTGGTGTGAAGTAGGGTTCACAACGTACTATTGACCCTGTTGGTATCATTTATACGTAAATATTGATCTAATTATAGTGTATTATAGGGATATACATAATATAACAACAATAGTCATTAAATATAGTTGGCATCTTTTCGTTTGTTGCGTAATTGTCAATAGCAATCAGATGCGTTCCTGCGACAATTTTATTTTTACTGCTCCCCTTAGTTTCCGGGGAGCATTCTTAAAAAATCAGTAGCAAATAACAAATAAACTAAAAATTTACAAGGGAACCAAAGTACAAATTATTACTAGTGTTTCCAATTTTCCGGTTCTGAAAAAACCGGGAATTTGGTTAATGTCTAATCTTATCCCGGGATCCCGAGAAAAAAATCGGGATTGTATAAAATACAAACAACAAAACGTAAATGCATCAAGTTTACTTTAATTATTTTTCATACAATGACTGCGTAAAAAACTCAGTACACTAGCAGATTTGTCACTTAGTGGTGACCGTAGTTTTGTGGCAAACAATCCTGCAGCAGAAAATGCTCATTCTGCTTCAACTGACGTTGGTGGGATGGGCAATAAGGCTTTGAATAACTTCTTCAATATGCTTGGTCTTTTTCCGGTAGCTTCTAGTATCATAGTTTTATTTCTTGTTTGACTACAGTTTGAAATTGGGTGGCATGACTTCTATCATCAACAAATGTCTCTAACTGGGTGGGAGTGGAATTTGTGGAATGTTCAATGTTTGTGTAAAGTCTTTGGAAAAGATTTTCATACTCCTGATTTTTGTTGGTATTGTTAGCCAACTCTATATCTTCGTTTTTATCCTGACCTTTTCCTTCATTACGGTCATTTTCCCAAAATAGACAGCAAAATAAAGTGGTAGCAGTTTTCACAAAACCTTCTTTGGTGTTACTACCTGATAACGATGTGTCACCAGCATAATGCTTATCATGAATCGATAAGTTTGGATTTTAAAGATAACGTATCAAGTTAACCATATCGTGTTGTCGTCTTTGTTGTATACGGTTTTTTACGGAACAAAGCAAATCTTCCTCAAGGCTGGACTTCCTCTTCTTCAATTCAAAAACAAAAAAAAATTGGAAAATTCCTTCCACAGTCAAAAGCATTGCATGTTTACGACATGAAGCATCGACGCAAGCTTTATTGGTTCCAGGGCGCATTTTAGCTCATTAAGAAACAAAAATTCAGCTGTTGATATATTATGTTCAATCGACAAATTGAGTAAATCTTTTGATGTGCGCTTTTTTAGACATATACCACTCAATCATTTCAAACACAGAGTTCCAGCGAGTTTTACAATCTAGGACAAGTAACAACTCCTTATTTTTTACCAACAACACATATTTCTGCAAGACTTCGTTTTTCACCAGACTTCTTTAAAATATCTTTACCACCTTTCGCACCTTTCTGAGTACTTTCTCTATTTCTACATTGAAAAGTGGTATTTCGTTTGATGCTGTTGCGGGGATCACTATACCAAAACCTTCTTCATACATTTCTTCATCTTGATCTCCGTGGTATCTTTACCTGCAATATGAGTCACACTTCTGTTTTTAAACAATACATCACACACAGCCAGATGCACACCATGTGCATAGCAGAGTTGGTGATTAAGTTGAGAAATTTTAACCAATTTCTTTATTACTGAGGCGCCACCAGAGACAATGCTGACAACAGATATCTGCATGTTGGTTATTCCAAAATCAGCCAACTGTTTCTCCAACTGTAAAATTTTCTCAGCACCACATGATTCAAGCATTGTCATAAAATATTTTATAACATCGTTTTGGCAATGAGCGTTGATGTTCATGTATCTTCGGCAACGAACTGAAGTATAATCGTCCATAGTCACACTAAAACGGATGTTGGTTGTAACTTTTGTTTCAATTTCGGCCTTTATCTCTTTTTGAATGTCATCGTTTTCACTGTGATTTAAATTTATAATACTTGAGTCCGAAGAGGGAAGCCGAAAGCCTTAGGCACTAAGTGACTCACGAAAGAACTTACTTTTGCCTCTAGAAAGGATAGAAAAGCCATCCACAGCTACCAGTTGAGAGACAATACTTTGCAAACTTTCTTTCTTTACATTGACAAATGGTAAGATCGATTTTTGCTTTCTTAGAAGTACAAGGTTGATCTTTGCTTTCTGAGCTAAGGTCGTGCTTGCTTTTCAGGTGACAAAAAAGACTGCTAGTTGAACCACGTTTAGACGATATTTTTTTTTGAACAATGAATACAACTAGCTCTGGCACTGTCATTATCATCTCGTGTAAAATGTTTCAACACTTTTGACTGTATACTACGTTCCATAACTAAATGGCACTGTACCTGAATTTCTGCTGCTTGCTCTTGCGCAATGACTGTAATAAACGGGGTCAAACTTGTTATCCTTTAGTTAACAGCAAACAGTTCAACAATCGAGGTATCAAGTTTTGTGTCGTTACAATGGCAACAGTCACGATCAATTTAATTTAGATACAAGTGTCATGAGGATACTAGCTCACAAAACCAGGAATTTTTAGTCAAAAAACCGTGAAGCGGGAAAGCTAAAACAGTTGCTAAATCCTGGGAATTTCCGAAACCGGGATCCCGGTTCTCAAACCCTAATTATTACACACAAGTGAACAATAAGTATTGCTACATCACAGAAACAAGATAAAGTACAAGAACAAAATGATGAGAATACATAAAAGATTTTACTCCAAAGCAAAGACGCTATAAACTGCAGGAAAATTTGCATTATCATTACGATTTAATACATTTAGTAAGCGGGAGTTTTGGTTTATCAAAAAACTTTCCGCTATTCTACGCTTGTACGATGTGATTCTGATTTTAGCATTATTCCAGTCTATTTCGTGTTAAAAGTCTTAACTTTGTCCACATGTTTCCATTGTTTTGGTTTTAATGCTACGTTCCTTTCTCCCTACATACACACTATCGGCAAGAGCTAGTTGCATCTATCTCGGCAAAAAATTTGATACAGAAGACTATGTTTTGTTGTAAAGCTATTGCTTTCAAAAAAAATAATGCTGTTGTGCATTTTGCTAGGGGTGTATTTTACAACCTGACTTCTTTTGCAGAACAAAATATCCAAATAAGGACCAAAAAGTCGAGTCAAATATGAAAACTATGTGCATTATATTAAGTTATGCTATTTAAAAAAATGTTGCTAACCACAATGCTATTTTAAAGATTTGCTTGAGCAAGAACAAACTTGTTCTGAAATGAGCATTTCAGAAAATCAACAGACAAATCCAAGTAAGTCAAACTTATTTTCTGCTACTGCACAAACAGGTATTTTCAGTTTACTTCTGTGTGCTGTAAACTGATATACAATAGCCTGTTTACTGCATTACATTTTTTAAAGTTAAACGCACAATGCAAATTGTTTTTGCGATTTATAAAAATTTTTAATCAGCCATGTAAAAACAGAGTCTCTTGAGTAACAGAGTTTCTCTTAAGTGCAACCTTTTTATCAATGTGTTGTTCATGACGTCATTGATGATATAATATTGATATTTACCCCAAATTTTGCTTGCACTTGTAAATCAAACAAGTTTTCTCTAAATTAGATCAGTTCTTCAAATGCCTTCTTGGTTTTTCCTTAAATTATTTTTATTCGCAATATCATTTTTTTTGCATTTGAAATAAGCGAGTATGGCATGCTGCTGAATTAAGTTACCAAACTAACAACATTTGTTTTGTGCGTTTGTTTGTCACAGTGCTAAATTATCTACTTGTATAAAGTTGTGAATTAGTGTTGCATACATTCATATGAAGAAGTTATGCTGGTATACTTACTAGAAAGTCATTTCCAGAGAGCAAAAAATTTTTGAAGCTCTTTTAGACATGCAAACCTAGAGAAAGGTTGCAGGGAACTTTAGAGTTCTGATTTTTCCTCTAGTTCTAATTTTTGAAGCAAAATGCATATATATATACGTAGCGTCATTCGCTTATGTATGCATTTAGCCTGCGTGTATAGGCCTACAAGTAACGTAGTTATAGTAGCCCTCCTGGCAGTAAAGTACATTCTTTGACTGGAAGATTGATTTTGTAAGTGCTCCTATTATTGTTTCACTTATTTGATCTGTCTTATATCTATTTCATTATTAATTTTATTTACC
The DNA here is from genome assembly GCA_963675345.1 of Trididemnum clinides. Lineage (NCBI taxonomy): Eukaryota > Metazoa > Chordata > Ascidiacea > Aplousobranchia > Didemnidae > Trididemnum > Trididemnum clinides. Next base: position 2,662,936 of record OY776305.1, on the reverse strand, counting down.
TGATGTGGAGGCGCAAGTGGAACCTACTGCTCAACCCACGAACAAAATAAGTAAGATTTATTATTGCCACGAAGGTGCATTGCTTTGGCCAACGCTTATTTTTTTTGGTATCTTTTTGATTACGTGTTGGCTTTTAGTTGCATATTATTACTCCAGCCTCATGGAATTGTCACAGCGACGCCTTTGGTATTCATGCCAGCATCTTTAAACTTCGAAATTCTGCTTCTACCACTATACGTTTGTCAATTAAATGTGATGCTGGTAAAAATATTCGCAAAAAAAACTTGCTTTAATCATTTTTTCAATGGCACTGCAAGCATCCATATTTCAAATCACAATTATTTGTCCATACCATTACAAAGCTCAATTAATCACGTGTCTTAGATTACTGTTAGCAATTTGTTTTCAAGCCCTAACGACCTTAATAATTTCAGGAATAAGAATCCTATTATCGATGGAATGAAAGCAACCAAAAAATTCTTCATCAGCATCTAAAAAAAAGTGATTGAAGACACCAGTCAAAAAGACACTTAAGGTGCATTACCGGATACGTTTCAATTTTTATACTTTTGAAAATTAGTTTTGATTTTCTCTTTTTCTCCTTTTCCCCCATATCCAACTGCTGCTTTTAATGAATGGCAATGTTTATCCTAACCCAGAGCCAAATCGCATCTATTCTTATTCTTTCCAACTTGCTAATGTGACCAGTGGGGCAAATCGATATAATGCATAAATCGTTGGGTTTACCTAAGACGTTACAGTCTTTCGGTGTCTGTCTTTAATTCTGACGGCCGGTCTCTTGGCGCTGTCATCGCTGGGCCAACCCACCACCTATCAACTTGGAGTATATCTCCACTGTAAATTGCCATCTCAAACATCAATTATATTCTTTTCTGTAAATTCGAACTCCACAAACTACAACTTTTTGAGCCCTCTTGCAATAAGCTCCTTCACCACTCGCCCACAAACCCATTCTACCTCTCAAGGTTAAGACTTACTTTTTTTCGACTCAGAAGGATCTCCTCCCCTGCTCCTCACCGTCAACTTTAAATCAGCTAACCTTCTCATGTATTGCTCTTGTTTGGCACCTGAATCCCCTCCTGCTGTTTTGACTTCCTACTGACACCCTTGTCATTTTGCACTGGAACGTGGGCAGACTGCATGCTAGAGAAGTTGATGAATTGCATTTTTTCGATTTGTACTCTCTAGACATTATTTGTATCCAAGTATCAAAACTTCAATGCTCTTTAACCTTCATGATTTCTGAATACATTTTCTTTAAGTATAATCATACCCGTTTCCGGTATTGCAACTTGGCTCCCAATGATTTCGAAATTGGTGTTGGGGTCATTACGTTTGTCAGGCAGGTTCTTTTCGCTTTTCAGTTCTTCATTGACATTCTCTTTTCTCTGGACCCCAATTCTAGATTATAAAGTGTCATTACTCACCAACTGTTGTCTCAAATCTTTACCCCTCTCTTTTATTTATGTTTTATGCTTCTACCATTTGTCTCTCATGCCAAGATACTAGATCTGACTCTTTGTTCCTATCCACTCTCCCCACCAGTAAAGACCTTTTCATTTTTGGACAATTCGACTGCCACTGCCACTCTCTGGGATTATACCAGTCTTACTTCTTTTGAAATTCGCATTTTCTTTTGCTTTCTTTCCTCGGCCACTATTTTCAATTGCTGCTGCCTCCTTGTTCTTTTAAACTGGCCCAGGCAAAGTTGCATGCCTTATGGTAAAACATTTAACTTTCTCGGGTATCTCTTTGCTCCTACATATCTTCAATATATTCTGGTTTTCCCAGGCTTTTCCGTCAACCTCCAAAATTTCTTACATCACCACCATCCACAAATCAGGTAAACCTCTAAACTCTTCTACTTAATTGTTCGCTATGGCCTTTTTCGACTTCGCTACAATAGCCTCTGCCTTCTTTTAGAATCCTCTCTCTGTAAAATTGGCAAAAGTGAGACTCTATCATGTAGAGCTTGCGATCATCCTACCCAAAATATTTCCTTTCATTTACTACTGTCTTGCCTCAAACTCTCTTCGACTTGCTTTTTTTGGACTACTTAAATTATGCTCTTTTGTCCAAGACCCTGGGAGATGGCCGGAGTCCTGAAACTCCATGGTTTACTGCCATGCCCCCATTTTGAGAAAGGGATCGGAAAATTATCATTATCATCTCGTTAATATATTGAATATTTGCAGGATTATTGGAAATAAAAGAGTGTTTAAAACTTCATCCTCAAATTTTTGCAGACGTACGGACGGTGCATAGTAAATTATTCAATGATCGGCTGAAGTATCGGAAGCAATTTGAAAAAAATATTACTGCTTTGATGTGATGATTTTTTGATTGTAGTTGTGTATTTTGTAATAAATGCTTGTTGTATTGGCTACAATGTAGAAATGTTTTCTTCATGTTGAGCGTATTAACTTGCGGTAGCGATAAAGCTAGGCGCGCAAAACAAACATCGATGTGAAAAAGGACTAGCAATGAAAAGTAATCAAAGCTAATAATTTCTATCACACGTAATAAATGCTTGTTGTATTGAATACAATATAGCAATGTTTTCTTCATGTTGAGCGAAGCGATAAACCCTAGTGTCCCAAACAATAATCAGTATAAAAAACTACTAGCAATGAAACGTAAACAAAGAAAATCATTTTTTATTTTGGTAAGTACTTGAATTTCAGTCAGCTATAAAAGTCGACTATATTAAAAATAGGTAAAAGTGTAGTCTTCCCACTATAGAATATTAAAATATTTGAGCTTATGATTATTTTATATAAACTAACTCGTAAAATTTGGATTGATTTGTTGGCTAAACTAAAAGCATGTGCAGTGGCCACCGCTTAATGGAGCACCCTCGGAGATTGCAAAATCTGCTCTAAAAAGCGGTGGCTCTGTAATCGGATGAGAACGTTTTGGCCATGAAAATGGGGTGTCATTTACGCTAGGGAGTTCACCAACACACATGCCAATATTAGGGCACTGTATTTTATTGCGTTTCAAGATCTCGCACAATGTGTAAAGCAACATAAAAAGTTCTCAGTACAGTACATGTTAAACATGTTTACTATTGCTGCTCTTCAGCTTCAGCAGCACAGAAGAACTGCTCAAGTTTTGATTGTTTTACTTCATGTTTTGTAGCTTGCTCTACAGTATCCAAGCTTACAGAACAATAACCACTGGTCAGCATTGCAAAAAACCAGTCCCTTCCTTAAAGTTTGCATTGCAAGCAGCATATCACGACGAGATGGATGGGTTTTCTCTTCGTTTTCTTTCTGAAACCCTACATCTGCCTCATGTTCATCGCTGTTGTCCGAGCTGTACATTCGCCTGACATCGTTGAGCACATCCTCCTCGGTGACGCCATGCCGGGCTTCAAGATTTTCGTCCAAATCTACCGACATTGTCCAGTCTGCTGCAGACCAACCACCAGGGATCAATTCGTCCACCTCAACATCATTTGCGGTGCCTTTTGGCCTTTTTTTTCGATTTGTGATGCACGATCACGCACTAACGATAGTGACTTTACACAACAAAGCTGCTCTTAAAAGCAGTGGCTTGCTCTACTAAGCGGAGAATTTTATAACAGGAAAAGATAGGAATCATTTCTTGTCATCTGAAACTGCTCCAAAAAGCGGGTTTCTCTATAAACCGATGCTCTATTAAACGGTGACCACTGTATTGGGGGTCCTCTTAACATGGCATATTAAGGTATTCAAGCTTATAGTTATTCTATGTCAATTTAAACTCGTAAAATATGATTTTAATTGTCGACTAAACTAAAAATATGTTAAGTGTTTTCTCAATACAGTATTTTAAAATATTTAAGCTCATTATCATTCCATGTCAGTTTAAACTAATGAAATATGGTTTTAATTGTCGACTAAAAGTAAAACAAGTGTTGAGGGGTCCTCTTAACATTGCATTTTGGACCAGATTATATATTGAAGCTTACTATTATATGTCGACTTAAACCCGTAAAATATAGTTTCAATTGTCGACTAAACTAGAAGTGTTTTAAGGTGTCCACTTAACATAGTATTTTAGATTACCGTATGTATTAGAGCTTATTATTATTTTGTGACGACTTAAACTCGTTAAATATGGTTGTGGTTGCCGACTTAACTAGAAATATGTTTTCAAAGTGTCCTCTTAACCAAGATTTTAGAGTAGAGAATATATTGGGGTTTATAAATAATCTGTGTCGACTTAAACTCATAAAATATGATTTTAATTGTCGACTAAACTAAAAATATGTTAAGTGTTCTCTCAATACAGTATTTTAAAATATTTAAGCTCATTATCATTCCATGTCAGTTTAAACTAATGAAATATGGTTTTAATTGTCGACTAAAAGTAAAACAAGTGTTGAGGGGTCCTCTTAACATTGCATTTTGGACCAGATTATATATTGAAGCTTACTATTATATGTCGACTTAAACCCGTAAAATATAGTTTCAATTGTCGACTAAACTAAAAGTGTTTTAAGGTGTCCACTTAACATAGTATTTTAGATTACCGTATGTATTAGAGCTTATTATTATTTTGTGACGACTTAAACTCGTTAAATATGGTTGTGATTGCCGACTTAACTAGAAATATGTTTTCAAAGTGTCCTCTTAACCAAGATTTTAGAGTAGAGAATATATTGGGGTTTATAAATAATCTGTGTCGACTTAAACTCATAAAATATGATTTTAATTGTCGACTAAACTAAAAATATGTTAAGTGTTCTCTCAATACAGTATTTTAAAATATTTAAGCTCATTATCATTCCATGTCAGTTTAAACTAATGAAATATGGTTTTAATTGTCGACTAAAAGTAAAACAAGTGTTGAGGGGTCCTCTTAACATTGCATTTTGGACCAGATTATATATTGAAGCTTACTATTATATGTCGACTTAAACCCGTAAAATATAGTTTCAATTGTCGACTAAACTAGAAGTGTTTTAAGGTGTCCACTTAACATAGTATTTTAGATTACCGTATATATTAGAGCTTATTATTATTTTGTGACGACTTAAACTCGTTAAATATGGTTGTGATTGCCGACTTAGCTAGAAATATGTTTTCAAAATGTCCTCTTAACCTAGTATTTTAGAGTAGAGAATATATTGGGGTTTATAAATAATCTGTGTCGACTTAAACTCATAAAATATCTTAGAGTAGAGAATATATTGGAGTTTATAAATAACTTAATCTTTGTCGACTTAAACTAATAAAATATCGTATCAATTGACGACTAAAATAGGAAATATGTGTCTTAAGGTGTCTTCTTAACATAGTATTGCAATGCATAATGTGTGCTGTGCATCGACAAAACAAATTCGAAAGCGGTATATTAGGATGACAAAAGTCCACTAAACTGTACAATGTTTGCGCGTTCTTTTAACAGAGCATTTAAAGAAGGGGTTCTAACACTAAGGGACGTTGATGGTTTGATTTGAAAATGGGGAACAAGTTTTGTTTGCATGATCAAGAGTGGGCACGTTTTGAAAGCGTAAGAACCTCTGATATAGGGTTTTTAAACATATTATGGCTATTCTGACTTCAATTTTAATAGTAATATATCTTTACTTAATAATTAAACCGCACTTTTTGTGATTTCAAGCAAGCATTGCACAAATTAAAGTAATTTTATGTTTCTTAAATGTCATGCTTTGCAGGTTTACTGCAATGCTCGGGTGATTTCTTAAGTAGTTTTTGACCCCAACTTGATGTGTGTCCGAGGGCGCCGAAACCCATCCAGGGAGTTGGTGTCAGCATATATATAATGAACTCCAACATACACTAGAAAATTGTAGTAATAACCAAAAAAATTGCTGCAAGCAGGTATTACAATAAAGCCGCTTTTTATGCCATTATCAAAATTTTTATATAGATCTGATTACTTTCAGCCTAATCAAATCTGAATTAAATTTCAAAAATTGTCGCCAACAGAAAGTTTGTTCAAGCCGTCAAAGTACTTCAACAAAACAAATATAAAAATAAAAAAGAAATTACAACACAATTAAGCAACTTGGTTAGCCAAGTATATGTCGACCTAAACGGAAAAAAGAGACATTATTGAGTGTCGACCAAACCGTCAATTTAGCGTTAGAAAAAGTGAAAAGTTTAAGGCGACGATTTTAAGGCGACACTAAACTATATTGTAAGTAGCTTCAAATTTACGTAACTTCTTTTCAATTATGTGAAAAACACAATTTTTTGAGCTTATGTGCTGAGTCTGAAGCTGCTGCAGCTTAAGCGAAGTGGTGTCGACCTAACCCAGAATTTTATATCATGTCTCCCTAACCTAGAATTTATGCTTATATATATATATATATATATGACGGCCTCACCCGAAGAGCCACTATTAGTAATGTTGTGATTGAGAGTGTCGGTTCAGCCGGCTTTACCTCTCGGGTTCTTGTATGAAATATTACCAAAAGTTTATGTGTTTTCTGCACACAAGATGTTTACGACTTTTTGTGCTCCTTTTCTTAGTTGATGAATATCTCATTTCAAGATCCTGGCTATGCCTTAGGTCTATGTGCTCTGTTCATTGTTGACACGAACCCAAGGGAGCCTTGCGTTTCCCGTAGTTTGGAAGTAGGGATTAAATTTCTAATATTAAGCTATTCTCAAGCAAAAGGGCAAAAATGTCTTTCGTGTGGTGCGATTTCACACAGTGACGCTGTTTTTTTAACTTTCTCAAGTCCTCGCTGGCTACGCATAATGTAGCATGTTCTTTTCTCCCTGCTTGACATGACCTGGGGAGTTTAAAGTGTCCTTGATTTTCCTCAAATGTTTGGTTTGATCCCGGTAGCTCTAAAGCTATTATAAACCAAAATACCAATAATGTCTTCCGTGTGGTGCGATTTAACACAGTGACGTTAATTTTGATGTCGCCTCAAACTTTCTTAAATTCCTGGTGGCTACGCATTATGATTCATATTTGTTTTTTCTTGCTTCGGTATGCTCATAGAAGTTAAATAAGTTCTTGCTTTTCCCTAATTTTCAGGTTTGACTACGGTAGCTCCATAAAGCTATTATGAAGCAAAATAAAAATATTGTTTCTCCCAAATGGTGCGATTTTACCCCGGCAGGCCATATTATCACCCGTGCCGATTTAAGACATATCAATAGATGTATGGCGACCTTACGGGATACAAACTGTGGATCATTGTTGTTTTGCTGAAATTATGTGGGTAACTCATAAACGTTTTCGTTCTGTTCGTGCGCTCGTTGTTGTACTGTAATCGTTATTATAAATAATCCGTTGGCCTACAAACAGGTCATAAAAGAATAACCATGGTTAAATATCATAATGTAACAATACTGGGTGGCTAAGCCGTATGGCCAGGCGTGTTACGTGTGACGTGCGGCGGAGTGACCTAGTAAACAAGTATATAAAAAGAAGCATTGCTATTTTCGTTCAGAGAAGTTTTTCGATTCAAAGTCAAATTCATTGGCTTCAATTTAATTCGATTCGCTTAAATTCAATGAAGATTCGTGCATTCAACGTTGTGCTGTGATTACAATATATTCGTTCTTGGAGTCAGACGTGCTGTTGAAATACGATCCCCACAATTTTGGAGTCCGACGTGATCGAAGTTCCATTTCCCCATATTTTGGTGACCTCGACGAACTTATCTTCCACAGATGCAGCTGCGCCAGCTTAAACCGTACAAACATTTTTTAGAGCCACAACAAAATGTTTTACTAAATATAAGCCATAGCTCCTGTACATTAATGGTGATCATGTTGGTTCATTAATGAAGACTGGAGGCTGTAGATTGGTGGAAGACTTTGATTGTCGTTTACACCAATTATCAATGGTTGCTATAACAAATGTGATTAGGTTGAAGCCAGGCCGCCAGCTGAAGCTATATTTTTAACCTCACATAACTGATGATTGATCATGCCGGCTAATAGTCTACAATTGATCGATGGATTGTAAGCTAGGCTACAAGCTTAATAATGCTAGCAGACTATAGCTTTAAAAAAATGAGCGCTCCGACTAGAACTGTCTTCAGATATTCAATGACGGAAAGGTGAAAATATCATGAAGTCTTGATTATGACTATTTTGACTGTAATATGAAAGATAATTGATACGATCTCAAGCAGGGGACAAATACCGTTGCGGGTTTATTGTTTTGCTGCTGCTGCTTGACCTTCAGAGCCACTTTCGAAAGATTGGCATCCTTGTTTGAAAGGTATGGTGTTTAGCAAGAGCTCACAATCAAACAAGCTTCGCAATGGGCCTTTCCTGAAACAATTAATCGTTTTGGAAAATCTCAAATTTCTGCTACAGAAGCGTTTGTAAACTGAGTGCAGTGATTGTTGTTCTTCACGCATAAATATTTTTGAAAACTTTTTCTTGCAAGGAGTATTTTACGTATTTGATGTGCTTGCATGACGGAAAAACCTTTCATGGGTTGTAACGAGGCTGCTTTCTAATCGAGTTCCTTCTATTGATTCAACAACAGGCAACAGGTATTTCAACAACAGGCAAAGAAAATTGCTGCAAAGTTCTTTTTTTAAGGACACAGTTTTCTTCAAGACACATCACGGTGTATGGAGGCACAACTATCGCAGCCGTAGATGGCGCTATAACCTATTCTACCACGTAAAATGTGGCAGCACAACATTATCCTACACTGATCTGGTCACTGGTTTCAAAAAAAGGTGCATAGCAGGACCGGATTAATCTCTTTAAGGGCCCTAAGCACTTAAGACTGCCCCATATATGTATGATTCAAAAATAAACATAATTAACCACAAAAAGTTTTTAAACAGAGTTAACAGTAAAACAGGTAGCAATGTTTATTTTCGTATACTTTCAGTTACACTTGAGAAGTTTTTTTCCTTGAGGCAGAAGAAGAAATAAAGCAATAGTGCAGCTTGTCCTGTTTTATAAACATTTCATACGCGGATGATACTTAGATACTAAGACACCAGTTAATAATTCGACCATGAAAACTTTGTGTGATGCTCCTTCCATTGATTTCCTAAACACGTGTTTATTTTGCTTAAAGGTTAATTCAGCCGTGTGCATAGGAAAGAATCTACAAAGAAAAATCGAGTAAGTTCCACTTGAGATCATCACTTTTTAGAAAACAATTTTCACCTGAGCCAGGTCGAGGCTGATCGCTTCTAAATTTGATGATTTATTTAACGTCACTAAACAGGACTTGGTTTTGTTGATATTTAGCAAAGTGTCTGGCCTAAAAATAATCTAAAAATCCTGTGCAATACATAGGCTATAGGCTACAAAAACGTCTTTAGGCTTGTATCTGCTGCTTTTGTGTAATCTAGGGTGGGATTAATTGTCAAACAATTAACTGTTTAATCATGCGCTCTTTGCTCTCCGATATCCGGATATAATTGTGTCGGTAAACTGACTGAAAAAATAACGTTGCTGTTTCGTTTTACTCTTGTATAGTGAATTTAAATATTTTTGTTTTTAGTTACGGGCAACCTAAGTTCTACTAAACCCCGCAGGTAATTTGCAGAAATTGAAGAGACAATTGATTTCCTCTTGAGGGGAATAAAATGTTTGCTCAAACTTCTTTGTCTTATATTTTCAACCAGTCATAAAGTGCCAGAGTAAATTTTACCATCAAGTCACAACAAAACGCAAACCACACGTAATAATTATTTTAATAGAAGAATGCATTTGCATCGTAAGGTGACGTTTATGCAGTATACTGTAAAAAGATTCAGTGGACAAGTTTTAAATTCGAGTATATATACGAGTATAGTTTGAACTGACTAAATTTCAGAGCAATTGAAATGGAATTCAAACGTTTTTAAAGAGAAGACCCTGGATGAGGCTATTATTTCTCCCAATCAAGAAATGGCAAGAGGGCAAAATATAAAATTTGTTAAAGCAGGATTTCTTGTAAAGATGGATCTACAGGAGCTGAGAAACCACTTGCATCTGAAACATAAAAATCTTGTCGAAGAAAGAAAGCAAAACAGCGAGTTTCTAATTGGGCAAACCCAGTCTGAAGCTCCGCAGATACAAGCGCGATTGACTTTTTTAAACCAACCAAATTATCGATGAAAAAAGTTGTTGCTGAGCGAGCAGCTGTGGACTTAATACCTTTTTACATAATCGCTACCAGCAAGTAACTGAGAGATGTATTTATAGCAAGAGGATACAGGCTTCCACAAACGGTGCAAAATGTCAAAAGTATTATCTTGACCGTCACACTTCAAGGATCTATTCGTTTTTTCAAATACTAAAACGCGGTACAAAAAAATAATAGAAATCACAAAGGGGACAGAAAAATTCTATTCCATATCTCTATATGAGCGTACAAACACAAAAAATACATAATCTCAAACCTGTTAAATTTGAAACATGAACTTAAAAAATTTAATTCATTTTAATTTAGGAATAGCAAGAACAAAAGGTTTCATGCCAGCTACAAGAGTAGAGAATTTGGTGAAAGAAAGGTTGCATAAATTTGGTTTCAGGATGGAAAATATTGTTGCAGCTACGACAGATGGAGCTAGTTTGATGAAGAGTTTTGGAAGAATGATTTGTTGCGTCCATCAGCCCTATTTTTCGCATGGTTATCATTAATATAACTGATTCCTTTATGCAAAGCAAAATCTCTTTAAAGGAATAAAGAAGTTTATGAAGATGCTAAATGCTGGTTTGATGCTGAAGTGATAGAGGTAAAAAACGTGGTTACAATGTTTTGCAAAAATCTTCTCAAGAATGAAGATATGAGAAAACATATCCAAGCACGATTGAATGCAGAGCTGCAGTATATCCTAGACTTGAAAACCAGATGAAACAGTCTTTTAAAATGATTAAAGCGTTTATAGGATTAGAGAAAAGCATCAAAATGACTCTTGTTGAGATTGAACTTTTATTACCATTGCGGATAAGAAAATTAAAATTCTCAATGATGTCCTTGAATTTGTCAAACATGCTGTAGACGGACTTTACAAAAGCGATGCCACACTTCTGCCATCCAAGCGGATTCACAGTTTTGTGCTTAAAGCTCTCCCTAATTCTACTCCTGCGTACTCGGCGTCTCTAAAGTCTCGTCTTGAGGTAAAAATCAAAAAAGGAGAGAAATATGTCTTGTTCACTTACATACATGTCTTGTTCACCTAAAATGCTGTAGATCTTGCGAAGGCAAAAATTTTCAATTTTGACCCTCGTTCTGTCCTCACGATCATGTCCTGTTGTTCATCTTTCCTTTTACCTGAATCTCTTGGGCAGTTGTGGCAGGAACTGTCTTCTTTCTCCTCCTGTTCTATCAGGCTACAATGGGTACCCGGACACTCGTTTCTTTCGGAGAACGACGCGGCTAATGAGCTGGCCAGACAGGGGAGCGCTACTCGTGCCCTCTGCAATCCCTTGTAGTCTCTCTCCTCTTATCTCTCGTATCCAGTCTTGTCTTTTGTAGGGCTGGAGGCGTACTGTCTTATTGAAATTCTTCGACACGCAGGTTCCCTCGATTTCCACCGAGAAGCTTGTGCTCCCTCGTCACGCTCGCTGTGAGCTCTCTCGGCTACGCTGCAACGGACACAACCTACTGTTAGGCTCATATCACTCCAATATTGGCAGAATCAAGAATCCTTTCTGCAGCGCCTGCGGACACTCGTCCCAGGACACCTTTCATCTCATTCTGCATTGTCCAGCTACGGACTCTTTGTTCCGCTCGCTCTTTGGCGACTCTCTGTCTCTTTTCGAACTTTGGTCCAGGCCTTGAAAGGTTGCCCGGCTTCTGGGGCTCCATCTTCTTCCGTCATGGCCCCATCCTTCGGAAGGGGTCGGGTAACAATAACAACGGTGATTTTGTTCGTATTACGATTAGTGAAAAATATTTTGTGATGGACACTAGCAGCCGCTATTACCGCCGCTTTGTTGGGTTAGCGTTTACATTGAGGCCGCTATCGTTGTCGTGAAATAATGGCAACAATAGCGGGCGTTATATTTTTTGTAAAATGGCGCTAGCGGAAGCTGCACTAATTTTTTCAAAAGTAGTTGCCGCTAGTGCCAAATCCAAAATGGAGATATCATCGTCTCAAAAGTGCAAAGCCTTCCAATGATTACGAACTATCAGAGGGCATCTTACGACAACAAATCTAAAAGAGCGTTTGCGGAGAAGTCACGAAAAAACAATAGCAATGAGAAGCTATATAAAGACAACTTTTTCTAAAAGAAAGACCAATCCCAAAGCATCGCAATTGCTACGTTGTTCTCCGATATGATATATCGCGCCACCATTTTATCGGCCAGAGGCTTCTCACCTCTGAGACCCGATGCGGTTGTTCGGTACGTGCCCTCGCGAGATTATACCGGCGCGATGGCGTAGTGGTTTGAGCGTCCGCTTCGCAGTCGATAGACTTGGGGCTTATTTCCCGAGTCGAGTCATACCAATAGACTTTAAAAAACGGTATTCACAGCTTCCCGGCTTGACGCTTAGCACGTAAGGGATAGCATGAAGAACAAGCCATCAAGCTTGCTTGTTGTGTCCTAGGGCGATTCAGAGCCACATAAAACATCATGCATTGAGGAGAGTACCAAGGAGTGCGGTCATTGCTTTGTCATCGGTCATCTGGTAGATTTTAGTCATCAAGATACAATGATTCACTGTATCGTATGTAGCAAATAGGTCGGCGAAAACAGCACCTGTCACTAATTTCTTTTCGAAACCGTCTTCAATATGCTGCGTGAGGTTAAGCAATTGGCTAGTTGTCGATTTACCTTCACGAAAGCCAGCCTGTTGTGGAATGATCTTTGGTTCCAAAACTGGGGTAAGCCTTCCAAGCAATAGCCTTTCGAACAGCTTAAACGGGTAGCACAGTAGGAAGACCGGTCTGAAGCTCTTAGGCAATGAAAGATATTTGCCTGGTTTTAGAAGAGCAATAACGCAGATCTTGGGAATACGATTGGTTTCCACGGATCGATTAAACAGTTCAAGCAACCATTTTTTAGCTTGCTGGCCGAAATGTTTTAGCTCTTCCGTAAATATGCCATCGAAGCCAATCGCTTGGCCATTCTTGAGTGCAGCAATGTCATTAGAGAACTCTTGAGCGGTAAATGGTGATGTTAGATTTGGTTCCATGTTTTGTATTTCGTTTTTTCTAAATTTCACTCTAGGAGCTTTCTTTTCTTTTGTTTTCCAATTAACTAGGAGCTGATGTGCAACTTGATTAGCGGTGACTGGGTAGTGTTGATGTTTTGGTATGGCAGGATCGTTGTTTAGTTTTTGGATCAGATTCCATGCCTTCACACAAGTGCCCGATGAGTGGAGCCGGCTCAGCCGGCTGAATCAATTTACTTAACCCCGGCGTTACTGATAAGGACCTGCGGGCGACGCGGCCAGAGCCGGGTAGCATTAGATAAATATATAACCTTAGATCAAAAATAATAACAACTGAAGAGAGCATCGACATTGCTGTCTTATGTGATAGAGAAGGATGCATCCAATAAAATGTTGCTGCAGAATTTAATCACAGGCATCTTTATCTTCAGTCACGCTAAACTAAATCAGGAACTGAACATGTGCGCCATGGCATTGAAACGGTGTAGTTTTTGACACTCTTTGCAATTTGAATGATCGCTTACAATTGTGTTTTAACGTAAACTGAAATCGCAGCCAAAACATTTTGTAATTACATTCTAGTATAAATTGTATTTGAAACATGTAATGCTTATGGTGCGTGATTTTTGGGCTAACCTGTACGATGATACATTGCAGTATGAACATATTATTTTAAATCTGATTTTTTCATAATAAAACGGCTAGTGCGAAATTTGTAATAACTGAACTGTATACTTGAACTCCACGTTAGAACTTTTTGTTGTACAGTCATGTCGCACGTCTGCGTACTCTTAACCCTTTAGCCGTTATTATCACGCGCAGCAAAGTGAAGCAAAAAGCCGAGTTTTGATGTGAAATCTTGTTGAATTAAAAAAAAATATTCTCTTTTGTGGCACAAAAATCTAGCCAACAGGTTATCCATAACCTAACTTACTGTAAGAACAGAACTATAAAATCTGGACTCTGGATCCGTTCGCTTTCCCCCGGATGCGGTTATGCCGGAAGCAAGGAACATATGCGCAACTAAATTTTTAAGTTTTATAACTGGGCCTAAATTACCAAAAAGTTAACAGTGCTAGGCCAATTATTTCATAGCTTAATTCCTGTAAATACGTTTATCACTGCGGCGTCCTTTTGCAACTTAAAATCAATGCTCCTATAAGCACTTAATCAAAGAAGCGCACAAAAGTTTGTGAAATTATTTACTGTGAGTGAGCATGGTCTTCATTTATTAGCCACGAGGTCTATACATAGTATGGGCATAGTTTATAAAATTTAAAGTTTGAGTGGAAATCAACCAAAATAATAAGTCAGCTCTACACTGCTGCGAGAAATTACAGTCACCACGTAGGCAATCGTTGCTGAGGATGAAATGCTTTTCTTGAAAGTAAATCGTCAGGTCAACCGGATGATTGGATGTGATAGGTATAGCAGTAGTGAATCCATAAACTTTTGTAGGGAGCGTAAGATGTTTAAATCATTGGAAATAGTTTGAAAATCGACTGTTTTAAAATCCAATTTTTAAACAAAATTTTTTCTCGAGACAAATACAAACATATAAGTTCACAAGACCAAGTCTAAGAGAGGCTGGTGGTAGGGATGACTCCTCCTCAACCGCCTTCGATCCGCCACTGAGTTATAGTCCCTGTTGCTGTGTTCCGAGACCAAGAAATATAGATACAACCACTTTAGGGTCACAAATAGCATTGCAAAGGAAATTGCACCTAATCATGAAATAAATGCTCAATCAAATAACTTAATTTTGTAATCGTGAAAAAATGCAAATGAGGCACCCAACCCCCAACTTTCACTTTGCTCCTCTGTATAAACTGATCGCAAAAAACAAATAGCATTTGTGAAATGACTGAGAGTTTGAAAGAGCACTCATAATTCGCGTATTGGCACGACGATCGGATTTAGGGTCACAAGGGCGATGCCTTCATATGTATCAACTTACCGTCGCTACTCTCAGAAACGTAAGTTGGGTGGGCTGGTTGAATTTAACAGACAAATAACCGACGCGATGGCGTAGTGATTAGAGCGTTCGCTTCGCACTCGGTAGACTTAGGGTTCAATCCCCTTGTCGAGTCATACCAAATGACTTTAAAAAACGGTATCTATAGCTTCCCTGCTTGGCGCTCGGCATTTATGGAAGGTGATGGAGAACAAGCCGGCAAGTTCGCTTGTTGTGTCCTTGGGCAAGGCATTTAACAGGACGCCTCCACCTTTAAGTGGAAGACAGGTGGCCCAGATACTTCGGAAATGGCAGCTCCCCAGCCAGTCCGGACGTTCCGTCTAAAACATAGCGATACAATTCGCTTTCTCGTGAATGGAGGATAAAAATGGCAAATAAAAAAAAGTCTGTTTTGTTTAAAAACGCCTACGGTGAAAACAGGGGAAATAAGACGTTGACGCGGACTGGATAAACTTGGGAGACGTATAGTGGCTATGCACAACCTGCTTCTGTTATTAATTGCGTTTTTAGAAACGCTAATTTTTACTAAAAGTGATTCTGTATCATCTTACGGTGTATCAAGGTGCAACAAACGATTATTTGTTTAGATGTTTTTAAGCTTGTTTGTTTTTTCTTTCTTAAAACATTTAAAAAAGTGCTGTTACGTTGAAATCTTAAATGACATCACAATGCTTGCGACCTTGTTGCGAGAACAGCAGCATAATTATCGAAGCATAATAAATTCGCATATTAAATTTTTTTTCTTGCTGGGTGTATTTGAAATCCTCAAGAATTAGCAATTTCAACGATATATAACAATCCATTTAAAAGTAAACAGATGAGTAATGATTTACGAACAAACTTGACATGTTGAAAGATGATTAATTATGATTACATATCAATCGGCCACTTTATCGATATTTCTCACGGAAGGCTAAGAATTGCTCTTTTGTTCCCGCGAGGCAGTCTTCACATTCTTTGTATCAGATGCAAAATAAGGCTAATTTGCATAAAAATCGATTAATCATTTTTTGATTTATTTTTTCAAAAATTTGGACACCTTATGCTGAAAAGTTATGCTTTCTGGAAAAAATATTCAAAATGTACCAAATTACTTAGTTTTTCTAAAAATTCTACTTTTATGAGACCCGAAATTACAGATATTTTAAGATTTTTTGGGCCACAACGAAAAAATGTGTATTGAAACTGTGCTTTTGATCCATCAAAATAAAGACAAGATTAAATCAAATTACGTTATGCAATACATATTTGGAAAGAAAATTTTATCTCAATTTGCGTAATGTGTATTCTAAAACCAATATTTTGTGACTCAAAATAAAGCAAAATCATCTTTACCCCCTTCTTTTTTGTTTGGAGAAACCAATGTTACCGCAAGTTCAAAAGGCAGGCCTACTACCGGGGTCGTATGTAGATGATTTTTTGGAAAATGACCGCTAAATGATGTAAAAGGATCATGTTTTTGAGTTAAAATAGTTAAAAATTGCCAAAGGACAAACTTTTTGCCCTATTTTTTAAAGCCCGGAAGCCAAACTTTTGGAGTTTTGGGGAGTCCTGAAAGCTACTGCATCTACCATATTCGTCAATCGTTACATAATAACTTTTTGCCAATTACCACTTGTTATTGCGTATCTTTAAAAAGGCTGGCTCTTCCTGATTCAAATGATATATAGTTTAAATAAATTGTTTTGTGGCGTAAGGTAAAACATAAGCTACTCTGATCCATCCCTTTTTTGTTGGGAGAGAGCTAATTTTGATTGACTATAGCCCGCCTGGCAAAGTCAATAAAAAGTGCTTTGTCTGCATTTTCTCCTCGGTAACTTTATACGACGTGGTAAGAAAGTGACACATTGTTATAAAAGCGTTTTAAGATTTTTAAGGGTGTACTTTTTTACAATTTGGAAGTACTGGAAGCTCCATCGTTAATAAATAGACTACTATTAATAACATGGTAAACATTCTCTATTGTCGGAACCATAATACCAATCTTGTAGAGATCGCACTACTCTAGGATGGTTCGGGTATCCTATCAACGGAATGGAGCTGGTAATTTGTGCGTAGTTCGGATTATAAACATTATCAATGTTAATTCCATGTAAAACTCGACACAGCTGGCAGTAATGGGTGGTTCTGCCATAGTTAGGCATTTCTTTAACTTCCATTGTGCGCCAGTTGAAATATTCCCGATATGCTGTGTTGTTATGATTCAAATAATTCAAATATTCAACAAGTTGTTGAGGGCTTTTAAAATCTTCTGCGTAGATCACAGAATGAGGGGGCACCACAGCCTCATAATCAGATTTTGTAGCCCCCCACACCACCGGCACTGCTCCCATCAAAAAGCCGTTATAGAAAACTTTTTCCGTGATGTAGTCTCTGCAGTGGAAGCTGTTTTCAAACGAAAGATAAAACTTGTAGTGTTTTATAATTTTCCTGTTCTTGACTGCTCCATTTTTTGGGAAGCAGCGTCCTTTAAGGTCGACAGAGAGACCGGCTGCTATGAGAGAGTCCACAAAGGTTCTGCGCACTCTAGCTCCAGCAGTTACTTTGCAATTTGACACAATCCAAATCGCAAGGCGGCTCTTTTGAGCCAACAAGTTCTCGACATCTTGCGCTGGGTTTCCGCTCCCTTCGCTGACCAACCGAAGCAAAACACTGGCTGAAGTGTTGTAGGGAAAATAGATGTCGGAATCTCTCCTACAATAACATTGAAGTTTTAGACCTTGAATGTTGTTACTTGCACGGTCTGCAAGAGCGCCTAAGAGTGTTTTATTGGCTTTATTTAGCGCAAACTGGTAAACGCATTTTGAGCGAGAAATTTATTTACTAAATTTTGTCATAATTATATAGTATTTATGAATTTTTTATGCTAAAAACTCGACGTCTATCATTGGTTCCCGTGAGCTCAAGGCAAATGTCCAGATCTGCTTCCGTGGTTTGATTTTCCAACATTCCGCTTAATTTGCTTCATATTATATTCACTTGTTTGAAAGTGCCAGGCAGAAAAAAATCATCGTAAAGTGCATTTTCCAGGAGAACAACAACCGAGACATGGTGAGATTTAAATGCGTGACTATTCGATCTCTTTCACAATAAAACGAAATTTGTATCCGGTCGACCTCATTGCAAGGATATCCTGCTTACAAGACTGCTTTACTCGCAAGAGGTTGCTTACCGATGCGCCGCCGCACAGATATCTAATCAATTAGTACATATGTGACAAAAATTTCCTATTGTTTGCATGCATGTAGCTCTGTTTCAATGTCATAACTTTTCGGTGAATGATTACTCATAGCAATTTCCAAAAATCTTAGAATGTTAACTGCATAAACGTTTTGGAACCCTTAACAAAGCGCTTTACCAAAAAATTTTTTTAATTGCAATGTTTGCGGTAAAATACAAATGCTGGCAACCACGAGTGAAAATCTTAATGCAGTTTTTGTCAACTTTTATTGGTAATGGTCTGAGCACCAGGACGTAGTTCAATCGCGAATGAGTAAATTTAGTACATGTCTGGAAAGAGATCTGTGAATACCAGTTTTAAGTCTTTTGTGCGACCGACAATAAAATTGCATCCTGATTTATAGAGTGTGAATAACGGCAAACGTTTCCCATAGATCATAGATCGCTGGCTAATAATATTTATCCTCATCTACCCACCTATGCGTCATTGTTAAATTAAAGAGATTGTCATACGGAGTAAGGACTAGGCTTCGAAGTACACGCAAACTTGGAGAAGACTCTAGATTCCACCACACGTAATACTGATCACTTCTCCTAAATCACAAGAGATCTTTTGATAAAATGAAACCTGGAATAACTGGTTCATTTTAATAGAGTGTTGCAGGCCAAGGAGGTTTCGAAGATTAGTTCTAGGTTGTTTATTCAAACTTTAACCAAGCCATAACAAAAACTTCTTACATATGATATTCACAGCTTTTCCGCTTGGCGATCAAATGTGGAGAAGTACTGGCAAGCTCACTAGATAATTCCTTGCAACTGCAGATAACAGAATTCTTCCCCGTTTGCGTGGCAGTCTGGTGGCGGGGACAAGCAGTTTACCAGTCATGGAGGCCCAGTCTGCCTTAACACAAGGAAACAAGAGTATAAGCTGCCAAGCATAAATGTGTGCAAATCGAAATTTAAAGGCAATATGATGGTATAGGTTAGAATTGGAGAAATTGTTTTCGGCTACACCGGTTGTCTAGAAGACGATTTGCAAAAATCTGGTTCTCACAAACAACCAAAGTTGAATATAAATGAGTTTGGTTACATGATATCGAAATGAAACATCTGTATCGTCTGATCATAAGAAATTTTTAAGTTGAATGAGGAACATCGCTGCGTTCAGATCTGCTTCGGCGTAACCAGTATTGCTGTCACAGTGCATTTCTACTACAAGCCTGCAATCAAGTAAGGTAATTGCTTTAAAGAGTCTAAGTCAAAGAAGAAACAGAATCGATTCTTCTGGCGTGTGACGCTATTATTCAGAGCAATGTATTTTGGCACACTTGTAAATCGACTTTGTAGCTTCGTCAGTAGATCAAGCAAACTGGTCAATCCGGGAGGCGAGAGAATGAAACAAGAGTCCGGTAGATGTTTTGCCACCCGTTTACAGAGAGCAAAGAAGCACTGCAAGCCCTGTACTCGCCACATCTTGCTTGCGAGTGGCTGGTTCATTGCAATGAGCTGTCGTTATATTTTTTTGCCAGTAAGTGTAAAGCACTTTCTTGCATTAAAGAGGTTGTGACTTCAAATCGTCATGAGATCTGCGTTTTTGTATTCTAAAGTTCCTTCTTGTTAGTTGCAATATTTGTGGTAGAATTTTACCATACGGTACAGGTAACTACAATATGGGTCTAAACACAAGTTATTCTTAGTCAGAAACAAACTATCATCGAGCATCTACTACTCATCTTACCTGCCAACTTTCAAATCATTGATAGAAAATTGGTCCAGATGAAAAATGATTGATTTTGTGGATGGTTCTCGAGCCTTCAAAAATAAAATGATTGCAACGGTTTATTTCTAATCCCACTTTCTACAGGCGTACAGGAGATTATTTTGTTCTAATAAACTCACCAAGCCTGGGCACGCTTATTGAGTTGGCTGGTGAAACAGATCGATGTCAAACGAAACTTAGTTACACAACCAGCCAGAAAACAGTAGTTCAACTCACATCGTCAACGTTCAGACGATGTCAGGTGACTGGCCTATGTAAACATAACCATGTTGCGCAATTATCTCGGAAGAACTCACTTTAAAACACTTACTTTTATGGAGAGGAATACTTTGGACTACACGCTTGGGAGATTACCCAACGCCACCGCTCTAATGCAAAGGACTTCGAGTGCCAACCTTATCTTGCTTCTATCAAAACCAATGTCACATCGTCCGCAATCTTGAGGGTTGTTTTGGAGATACATTTTCCACCACTCATCTTCTTTGTTATCGAAAGGAGATGTCCATACTAGAATGTAGAACGACTGCAATACAGAAGTTGAGTTGGATAAGTTGCATAGCTATCTGCTACACTTCTTTTTCAAGGAGGGGTAAATTCATCCCACCTGGAGTGGTAACTAACATTTTTGCCACCATCTGAATTAACAAGGCTTACATCTATCAAGCACATTTTTTACATGTGCGCTATGACGACGAGATTTTCTTTGGCTACTGGGACGCTCGATGAATGAAGAAGTTGATTGAAAAATGATCTGATTGTTCAAGAGTAGCCACTCACACATATCATTGTGGTTGGCACAAACCATAATTTGGACACAAAATGAGGACTTTAATGCAAAGCCCGATTCCGCTCTGCAATGACGCACATGCAAAGCAACGCTGTGAGCGATCAACTGGCAGTCTTTCGATGACAAGTATGTCACTCGGTTCATCGTGTCACGCCGCCGACTTCAACGCGCTGGATGATGGCAGGTCTGTTGGCAGCATATGGCTGAGTGTGTTAAAGCGCCATGATGTAGCAACATTCATCAAATGTCGTTCAAATCTTTTGAAACTTGGTTGTTGTGCTTTCGAAAAAGCCATTTTGCGATGATTTGTTCCGCTTGGCGGCTAATAGCAAGCAGTAATTATGTCAAAACTATTATCAAGTACGGTAATTTCGACAAAAGTTAAAGCTTGAAAATTCCGAAGCAGGTCTGAACAATTGCTCCATATTTAGCTCCACTACCGCTGTCCTGAGAGTCTTAAACACAGTTCGACAGTTTTCTATTTCTGCCTAGAAGTCTGATAAGCATGAAGTATGTGACATATATTTAAAAAGTCGTCAAGTGGTGACAATGAAAACGAATAAAATTTCTAAAAATATATTTGCTCGTAAGATGCTTCGAGCTGGAATGATAGGGCTGTATTTTGAATTTCGATATGGGAATGAGTTGGACAATTAAAAAGGAATTTCAGGTATTGGCTGGAAGCAAATTTGTCAATAAATAAAAGTTT
Source organism: Trididemnum clinides (assembly GCA_963675345.1). Classification (NCBI taxonomy): domain Eukaryota; kingdom Metazoa; phylum Chordata; class Ascidiacea; order Aplousobranchia; family Didemnidae; genus Trididemnum; species Trididemnum clinides. Next base: position 2,641,422 of record OY776305.1, on the reverse strand, counting down.
TACAAAATATCAAACAGAAAAACACGGTTTTTCTCTCTCACCATTTGTAGGAATCATTGGTACAAAGGCAAGTTGCTGGACAGATATGATGTCAAGAAATTCTCATGCAAGAGCAAACAAGACATTGATGGCAATATCAACATTAAGCTGAATAATTAAACTCAAGCTGTCGGCAGGCACCGACTCCTCAGTAAACGACTGGTTAAGCTATGTATGTGATAATGGTAGCATGATAGATCACATAAAGCCATGCGAGTTTCATTGTTCCTGGGTTGTGAGGGAGGAAAGAGAATACTTAACCGTAAATTTTCCTGTTTAATTACACTGCTTCTAGTGAAATAGTACTGTATCCGCTTTCCTAGCGTTTCCGAAGCGGATCTGAACACAACGTGTTTTATAATGAAGGTTTCCGATGCCCGAAGAACGTAACCTGATTAACTTTCAACAACCTAATCCGTATTTATGGCGAATCTTGAAAAATTGCGGTTGTGGAGTCTGTAGCTACTTGCAAATATGGTTGCAGGCATAGCTTTATCACGAACTTCCAAGCAAGCCACGGACAACACTAAGTTACTGAAATTCAGATTTAAGGAAATTTATCTTACAATGAATATAGGATTATTGTAAAAAATGGGATTATTGAATCAAAAAATACGTAACTTTAAATCAAAACATGAAATCACCAATAATTCGTTGAAAAGAGAAATACTGAATTTTGCAACTAACGAAAAGTTACGTACTGGAAAAGTGCGGAAATCACTAAAATACGGAAACTTACGAAAGTAGACTAAATTTAAAAGCAACTACACAACTTGATAATTGAATTGCTTGAAGTAAGTTAAAATAAGCTTTTAATGATATAATATTTGTCTATTTGCACAAAAACTTCCGTATTTCTGTATATTTTTGTCGCTCCAAACAATCTTTGAGGTTGGTCAGCATGTAACGTATTGGCTTGCTTTTTGTTATTTATGTTTTTGATCATGCCCTGACGCCAGGTTTGAGTAAACTGCGGTAATAGCTATTGCCTTTTGTTTGGTGTATTCAGAAGAAAAACGCGTATTTGTGAGTCTTTCTTTTGACTAGAAAGCTAAACACTTATCTAAAATATTATCTTAGGTTTGTGTTAAAACAAAACTGTTAGGAATAATCGTTTCTTGTACTGTAAATCAGGGGCGTATCCAGAAATTTCAAAGGGGGCGCAATTTAAAACTTAGACAGTTGAAATTTTTTTGGTGAGACAAGCTTTTTTGCTAGTATCAACTTATGCAGAGCTTTTCCTTCCAACCTGTGCGTTTTGCTACATTTCACCTTTTAATACTTAGATTTTCTTTATATTGGTTTTCTAGGCCTTCGGTAGTTTTCTGCGTCTTCTCAGTGCTGCAGTTTAACACTAAACTTTGTTTATCTCTGACTCCATTAGTCCATATCACAAAAAACGTCAAAACAAAACACACACACAAGCAATTAATTACAGCCACGTAGTTTCCTCCCGCTGAAAAAATCAACTGGTGCAACCAGCATTAACTTAATAAATCTGTACAGTGGCATTTTATGTTAACTCCCAACAAACATATGAAAAAGGAATCGAAAGATGTGCTATGTGCCTAGAATTTTCGAGGTATTTCATTGAAGATGAGGGACGGTAGGTAGTAGCCACAGGCCTACTTAACGAACATTCTGAAAAGAATGCAACGAATCAGGATGCAAAGAATCAGGCACTTGCTTCGTCAGTTTTTTTAGAAAATATTAGCATAGTAGACTGTCGTTTTGCCATAGCACGGCAGCGAGAGCAATCATACAAAACTCGTTTAGGCCTATATCCGTTTTGATACCACAGTAAAGTGGTCACTAGCATCACTATTAACTTAAAAGCAACCTAAGAGCACATTATTCTTGTGCGAAGGACTCATATTGTCTTACATTACACCAATTTGGTAATTAAGCTTATTCAAATACTGTTTTATTCACACTTATACAATTGTGAAGAAAATAATGAACTAAACCTACTAAGCTACGTCTACAATTTTGCATTTTGGTGACTTGTCGTTACGCTTGTTCTTTTAGTTTAGTCAACTATAGGCTGCTAAAAAAACACTATCTTCAGATTGAAGTTTGTACATGAATTATGATGTTGTGTGTAACTTGTGTATGAAACAGGGTAATGGAGGCGAAGCCAAATACGTGCGATCCCAATTCCGCCATTTGCAAAAAACGGTTTACCAAACAGCTTTTAAAAAATACAGGGTGTCCGAAAAGTTACTGTGCAGAAGAAAATGTTTTTAACAATGGTTGTTTTTGTGACACAATATTTAGGTGCTAATATAAAAACAAGTTAGTCATTACAACAACAACTAGGCCTTTATTATATATCCAAATCAATACCCAAGGTTAGAGCTATATGTATATAATTGAAAACATTACAAGTCAGGATAAAATAATAAAACCACTAGAGCTATTTCGCCAAGCGGCTCATCAGGTGGCAACTGGCTGTAACCTTATTATTATCTTTATTTAGTGAAAAACGAAAATATTTTCCGTATGCACTTCGACGCAGATTAGGTTTTAAATAAGTCTAACGCTTGTTTTAAAAATTCTGCAATCTCCTTAAAGCAGGGGTGGGCAAACTGCGGCCCGCGGGCCGCATGTGGCCCTTGACGAACTTTTGTGCGGCCCGAGAAAGTCTCACGTAAAAAATTAAAAAAAATTTAATTAATGTAGAAGAATGTGATTGGGTGCGTTTTTCTCATTGATAGACTTTGAAAATCAAATGTGCTTGCATTTTCAATTGAATAAAACTATTTTGATTCATTTATCTAATAGTTGTTGGTTTTTAATGTTATATCAAATTTAAAATGCAAGCCAATTAGAATAAAATACCAATGGGTTTGTTAAAAAGTGCGGCCCTCAGTTAGCTTCCATGACCGCGATGCGGCCCGCAAGCCGAAACAATTGCCCACCCCTGCCTTAAAGCGTGTAAACAACCTGTTTCTTGCGCTTACAACTTGCAAAAAATATCTTTCGATTTTGTAGGGAACTTATTTCAGTTTGCTACCTCATCAATCTGATACCGGTATCCTAGGCTAAATACTGGTCTAGTAGCTTAATAAACCGTCTTGCCGGCTATATATTTTATTGCTAGCAGCTAGGCTACAGCTTCTAGCCTAAGCTAACGCCCGGTTATACAGTAGCTTAGGCCCTCTGTACCTTGTACTAAATTTCCTATGATAAACTACTTGTCTGAAGTCTTTTTTTGAACAACTAGCTTGAACTATCACCTAATTATTCCATCTCAGTGCTGCTGGGTTGTACGCTAAGTTTTTATATTAACTTTGGTAAATCGATGCCAAGACTTGCAAACTTGCAACCGTGACTGGTTTGTTCATCTATTTCTCTTCTAGCATGCTTATTTTCGTTAGCCATAAATTTGAGTACATAAATCTCACAAAATATTGAAGTTAACAAATTGTGAGGTATGAAAACTTTAAAAGTTTTTTACAAAGAAGTTTATTATGCACTTATTCAGCGGGGGGGAAGGGGGAGCGCGGTCCCAGCGCCACCCCTGGATACGCCCCTGGTCAATGTACGTAACATAAATTACAAAACTTGTTCAACGAGTTGTACAGTAAGGTACAACTGTACAACCGCTGTACAACTCATTTAGTTGTACAGCGGTTAGCTATCAATGCAGTATCTGTTTAGCCTAGCCTTAGGTGACCATTTATTTAACTGATGATGCTTTTAGTGTAAAAGCGAAACGTTTTAATAAAATGTTTACCAGCATTTTGGCTTTATTCTTTTTACTAAGAATTGCGAGTAAATCCCATTTTTATGCTCCTAAAATTAAACTTATCTCAGACTTTATTTAACAAGTAAGAACAGATTAGACTAGTGGTTTTCAATCGGCAGTTACTTTGCTACTCAAAGGAGGAACTTTTTTCAAGGGAGGAAATTTTTGTAGGGATGAATTAGGGAAGTGAGCTGGAAAGAAATTGGGGAGAAAATTTGGTTGTGCAATTTACATATCTAAACGTTCCAGTATGGGCTTGCTCATGAACCTCAAAAAAGATAAGATGTAGAGATTTGAAATTGTGGCATCGATTTGTCAAAGATCAGTCCCCAAAAAAAGTGGTCACGATTAATTTGTAGCCGTGATCCTTTTTTTGGGACATCGATCTCCAAAGAAAAATAAATGAATCTTATCTATAAATTTGTGGAAGAAAGGAAAAGAATGAATTGGAGTTCGGTGCGGGAGGAGCACAGAAAACGGGTTGAGAACCTCTAAATTTGAGGCAGCCCATCCAGATCTGTCATAAATGCAAACTGGCAGCCTCAGCATCAACAAGGCAGACTGGTATTGATGAATGCCAAGGTTGTAGTGATAAAAAACTAGGCTGCAACGCAACTGGCAATAAATTTTTCAATGAGTTTTATTGAAGTTCATTGTTATTCTACATACGTGCAGGCGTTGGCATCTTGCCAGCAATTTACTAGCTTCGGTTGAAAGCAGTACCACTATACTCTTCTATAACTTTCAGAAGCAGCAAAAACAACAATTTTCATCTTTAATTAACTTCAAAAGCTGTTATTTTTAGGTCTATTTGTTATTCACGCACGCTTGTATAACTGATTCATATATTAACATACCGCTTGTAACGTAAGATCAGAATATGTTATTGTTTTATTGAAACGGTGTGACCAGATTCAAAAGAATTTTTGTAAAGGCTTCTCATTAAAAGATATAGAAAAACGCGTTTCCGGACCAGAAAAAGGTGTGGCATGGGCATGTCAACTCCACCACGCCCTTGTAGATGGCCAATAGTTGTTTCTCACAAAATACTGGGCGAACAGCTTGATTATTCTAACCATGCGAACGTGTTGTGCTATGGAGAATAAATAGATATTACACGTAGGTGATAGCTTTGTCTACATTTAAATGGACAGAAGACTTGTAGTGGCAATCATTATAAAACGAAAGCAAAGATGATTTAACAGCAATCGGCCGCGGATCAGCTTTCAATAGCAAACCCATTACTGTAACGACACACATACCAAGTGGTTTCGCTTCATCAAGCTAAAAAAATATTTTAAAATATTCGAAATACAACTGCATAGGTCCAACATCTAATATGTTAGCTTAGGCCCAACATCTAATGTGACTATCAGGCCACTTGGTTTGAATATTTTCAATATTTTTCTCTGACTGCTGCACGGTCCATTACAACAATAGTCTCTAATTGCCTTTAAATGTTCGCTTTCGTGTTTGTTTCCGTTCCAAAAATGAACTCCAGTAAGTTGAACCCTTCTAATCATCTAACTATTATAACCATTGACAAACTCACTTCGTTCTGCGCCTCTCTGAAAGCCGCATCAACAATTGACGTTCGATTCTCCTACAAAGCAAAAGCAACTGATTTGAGGTTAATATTTCTCTTTCAGCTTCAGATAGAGCAGTAGTTTCTATCAGTTCAACAATTCATTTCAGCTTACAGTGAATCTTTTCAACGAAATGTGTAACTTAAATTAATTTTATCAATATTTAAATCCAACCAAAAGTGAAAACTAATGGGTTAAAATAATGTCACAATTACAAATTTTTATTGAAGTAAAGAATGACCTCAAATTGTTAAAGTCATTGAAGCGTTCTAATTTTGTACCAAGCCATTTTTATCTATATTTTGCTAAATATTTTAAGTAGAGTTTCATTTCTAGAATTTTCTGGGCAAATTTTACAAAGAATTGTCAAAAAAATTATATTTTATTTAATTAGTGAGCAATGAACCGGAGATCTGTTGCTTGTTGGTTGACCACGAACATCTGCACTGTTGTAAATGTCATAGCTTTATGTGGAACAACGTCCTAGTTTCGTCTCTGGTGGAAAACTTGAAGTGTCAGCAAAGATTTTCAAAATGGCACTTTTTGCGAACACCAGTAAAAATTGAATTTATTTTCAGAGGTTATTGTATTGTTACCCCAAAAATTAGGAGAAGCCACCCAGGGCAGTTTCTCAACATCACTGCGTAGATTGAAAACCAGTCCACCGGAATGTGAACTCATCAAACACGACTGCATTGCCTCAATATTTGTTAAGCCAGTTGAACTTGGTAATTGCAGTAGAAAGTTTTTATCGAAAATACCTTTCTAATGTCTCCCGAAAAAGCTTTTAATCGTCTTTCTACAGTCAGTACTCTTTGAGAAAATGAGAACAAATTGTGAAATCAAACGTCAACTACAACATCTTGTTGGACGCTGAAGGGATAAAATTTTTTCAGGTTGTTAAGTTGGGGGCTGGCTTTCGTTTAAGCAAAAAACTGATTTCCTCAGTCAAGAAATACAAATTTAAAAAATATTATTTTTGGTTATAACGTCACCACAAAGTCATCAACCCCCTCATGATACTCATTATGTGTAGTTGATCAATCGTGCAAAGTTTGATCTTTCAACGCCCAGTAATTTCGGAGGAGTTAAACACACACCGACTCACCCACACACACTTATCAACTACTGCGCTTTATAGTATTGATACATGTACTGTGATTTAATAATGTAACAATTGTCTTGCCATAAATTAGGCAGGTTATAACCAGTTGCAAAAACAAACAAAGTAAAATCATGAAATGTCGGTGTGAGTCGAAATGCAGCCCTGCTGTTTGCCGACGTTTTGCTCACAAATTTCAAGAGCATTCTAATAAATCTCCAAATCAAACTTTTATTTTTATACACAGTGTAATATTTCGGATGATAAAACGTGATCTTTGACTGTAGAAAAAAGGAAAGTCGTTCGACGAAACACTGTAAGACACCTTTTGTTTATTCTTAGATATGAGCTTATGCTCTGTAGGCAAGTCACGAGTTACAGTGAACCATTGCGACCCATAGACTGCCTGATTTCATAATCTACTTGTCTATCAAGTAAAGTAGGCATCCTGTTAACTGCCTTTCCGAAGGGCGCCACATGCAAATTTGCCAATTTTTTCTCCACACTACAGGTATATCTTTCGTTGTGAGTGCTGGGTAGGGAATTTTGTGAATAAAAATTTTTGAAATCTTTAATACTATTCGATTGAGGAACTAAACTCGGTTTCATCAACTCTGAAGCCGACGCTCTAATCTTCACACCGCCGTGTTTAGAATCCCATGAAAACATCGACAGAGTTCAAGCTTTTATTTCACGGAGCCCAAAAAGTCTGTTTGCATTCCTACGCAAACCGAAATATGGGCCACATGAAAATTGGAATTGCTAAGTGAGCATAGACTATGTTCCTCTCGATGAACCAGGTGTGTCTGAAAAGAAATGGGACTTTGCGTGATGTTAGAGCTAGATTCGCAATTAAAAAAACGTTTTGGTTTACTTTGTAGTTTGGTCTTTGACAAGCAAAAAAACCGCAACTCTCTACTGTAATTATGTGGTTTTTGGCGTGTGTTTGTTTACAGATGCTTTTTGACAAACGGTCTTGAAGTTTATTTTGATTTATTGGTAAAAAATACAAAATTGTGCTGTGATGAGCATTGGGCTACAAGCAATTCCAAAATTTTTTGTCCGGTTGGATAAAACTCCATCTGAGGCACTGACATTGCTGCAGCGAGTTCATGGAAAAGATGCAATGTCGTTCATGTGTTGCTGAGTGGCACAAGAGATTCAAAGATGGTAGTAAAGATCTCGAAGACGATGCAAAAAGAAGGAAACCTTTATCCAGCACAACTGACGTGTGAGAAAGATGAACTGCGGTGAATGTCGACTTACAATTCGAATAATTGCAGATGAGTTAAACATCAACCGAGATCGTGTTTAAAAGATTAATACAGAAGATATGGGTATGAGTAAAATTTGTGCAAATGTGGTGCCAAAATTGCTGATCTCTGATCAAAAGGCACGAAACATAGAGGTTTGTCAAGACATTTTCGAACGTCTTTAACCCGAACCAAGCTTGCTGTTGAATGTCATCACAGGAGATAAATAATGGGTGTTCGAATATAACCTGGAAACCAAACGACAAAGTCTGCAATGTGAAAGTCCACATTCCCCAAGGCCAAAGAAGGCAAGTAAATCGAGGTCGAAAATCAAGGTCATGCTGATCGCGTTCTTTGATGCTAGGGGTGTTGCTCACTAACATTTCCTGTCACAGAGTCCAACAATCAGCCAGCATGTGTACAAAAAAATTAGACACTATGTAGTGAACGAGTTGGTCCTCGCTGCTGCGCGCTTGGTAAACACTTTACCGCATAATTACTGCTTGGTTGCGTTGCTTGAGGTTAAAATGCAATGTGACAGTAGTACTGGTAACTCCGACGTAGGTCCAAACACAAAGTTGTTCTATGAACCTGGGTGTTTCATAGCTTTTGGAGGTTTTAAGTGATCTCTCACGTTTTTAATCTAATGCTGTTGTTTCCGCCTATTCCAGAGTATGTTGTAAATACGTTGTCACTTTGATATTGTTGCAGTCGTATTGCCACAAAGTACATCTAGTTTCTTCTAAACAACGAAAATCGAAAACACCGAAAGTTTGTTTGAACCAAAATGCCAAGCAAACAACCGCTGACGTTTTGCTCGAGAAGATTAAGTGCGCCGTTATAAAGTTTTAGCATAAAATTTCATTTAACGCGCTATGCAAAAATTTCTCGCAGATGGCGCATCCTTGATTCAGAAACATGCAAATTCACTGGCTTATTTAGAATCAAAAATTTTTGCTTTTTGGGGGGGAGAGGCAGAGCAGTTCTTTGTTTACTGTTGTTATCAAGCGATCTTACAAAATGAATTGGCGCAATCATGTTTGAGGAGGGGAGGCATTTTACCAATTTTGTTTTCCGAGAAACGTAAACTCCTTTTTTTTTGGGAATCCTATTTTGAAAGTAAAAATTTTGCCCATTTTGGTAACTGCAGCAACACAAAGACCTTTATTTTATTTGGAGATCAACTGTTTTAAAGAGAGAATTTCATCTCCATAAAAAATTTGAAACACTTTTCTTTTCTCAAACCGTGTAGGGTAACCATCACTCTTTATTCCTCCCTGAATGAGCCACTGAGTTGGTCCACCAACCACTGTAAAATCCTCAACAAAAGTATAAGCAGAATTTGCGTCTCTGTTTAACGAAGCCAAAAAAATCTGCTTGTCAACCGAGGCATTCGAAATGGGGCAATTGTGGTCTAACGTTGAAAATGTGATGCACAAGTTTGCTAAAACTACTTTCCTCTCCATACCTTCTCCAACTCATAGGACTTTAACCAAAATACTTTTGTATTTTGACTTCACTTAAACTACTTTTACAAAAATTTCAAAACCGCAAAGCATTGTGAAACACGGTGTACAACTGCAGAGGTGTTTTTGTGGCTAGCGGATGAAGACGAATAAATAGGCTCAAATTGTGTTTTCGCTGAAATATTTACAGTACGATGAAGTAAAATACTAATACATCGTACTGTAACACCAAAAATCAAATCTAGAAATAAAACTAGCAACACAAATTTTTCCTACAAGATAAATCGTTTTTAAATCACGATAGTACATTAATTTCTGTTTAATTTAAACGAGTGGATATTCAAGGTTAAATATTTTTCATATCTGATTGATTTTCCTAAAATATCAGTCAAAAGGTGCAAATAATCGAAAAAAAGTAATTTGCAATTGAAGCAGCGTTGAAAGCAACTTTTCTTTAATCACATTGTTATACTGACGTAATGCATCACTAGCACAAGGAAAAATAAAGGAAGAAATGAAAAATGCATTACAGATTCAATCATAAATGCCCAACAACGCAGAATGTAAGCGAGTATGGAAAGCACAACCTCACGACTAAAGCTTGGTTCAAGTAATTAATTAATAATTACCAAGTTGAAAACTTCACTTACTACTTACTTGCCTAATTTTCCTATTACTTGATATTTTCAAATAACCATATTGTGCCTGCGGAAAGAATTAAAACTTGTCTAAAGCAGGGAGTATCTAATGATAGAATAAAGGACGAAATTTTCCAAACAATACAACAGAAGCAAAACCAAATAATTATAGGTACTTTTGAAAAGTCAATTTATAAAAAAGGGCAAAAAGAATGCTTTTGACGAGAGATCTGCACCCACATTGAAAAATCAAAAATCTTTTGCGTCCGAAATTGGCTTTGAAAAAAGGTCTTCTAGATGAGAAAGGCGAAACACATCAATTTTAACATGCGACATAAGGAAAAATTTAAATCTCGTGATCCCAAATTTGCTTATATCCCACACTTGGAAATGATATTGAGTTAATGCTTTCTCCAGAGAAAATTTCCAAATATCCCGCTGGTGCTGTGAGCTTTGTTTCTGAAATGTTGAATGTCACCGTACAAGATATGATTGACAGTTTTGTGTCTTGTGGGCAAGAAAAATAAATAAACATACACTCACTACGAAGTTAAATTCTATCCTTCGGTCTTTCAAAGAACGTTTAAGGGAATTCAAACAAAATGTCACGCACTTTTTGTGCTTTTCATCTAGAATGGTCTTCAACACCAAGATATTTAGTCGTAAGTGGTCAAATTTAGTTTCATATGTCATTTGTCTCATTATATAATGGAGTTATTGAGGCAAAGCAAAAGATTACCACTTTTTTAGCTATAAGTTTGATCCGACCAGAAAACTTGACCCAAACCAACGAACTGCAATGCAGACGCCTGACAGCTACGTCACAGCGCCGGTTATGAGGACACTTTCCAGGCAATTAAAGTTAAAGTCAAAAGATGATCTAGCTTATGACCGTAGGTGACTTCCTAATGATGCTAACTAGCAAGACAACGTTCCAGGAAGCTAGGATGGAGCATTTTTTTCAAGATAAGTTGACGCCGCATTAATGCAATTTTATGCAAAACATCCCCCTTTTGAGGGGTGGGAGCATGGCGGAAGACCATGGATCCCCAGAAGCCAGGCAAGTCCCCAGGGCCAGGGCCAGAGATTGTAGAGAAAGAGAGTCGCCAAAGAGTGTGCGGCGCAAAAAGTCCGTAGCTGCATAGTACAGAATGAGATGAGAGATGTCTTGGGAAAGATGACAGCAGGCGCTGCATGAAGAATCGTAGATTCTTCCAATTCTAGTGAGATAAGAGCTTAACATAAGGTTGTGTCCCTGGCAGCGAAGACGGGAGCTGCTAGCGTTACAAAAAGTACAAGATGACAGGAGAGAGATTACAAGGAATTGAAGAAGACAGGAGTAGCCCTCCCCATTTGACCAACTCTTTAGCCGAATCGTTTCCCAGGAAAAAAGGTTGTCCGGGGATTCCTGATAACAAAAAGAGAGAAGGCAGTTTTTGCCAGGTCTGCTAAAGAGTTTGAGGTCAAAGAAAAAACGGAGGAGAGGACAGAGTGAAAGTCAGAGAGGAAGAGAAAAACAGAGAAATGGCAAATTTTTTGGTGCTGCCGAGACCAGCGGAGAGCTTGCAGAGAGGCGCAAGCTTTAGTGGAAAAACTGGAATAATGTAGGCCTGCCAACAAGGAAAGGGTGACCTCCGTACCACAAAGCGAGCAGTTGGCAAAGACGCCAGAGCCGCTCTTGCCAAAAGAAAAAGGAACACAGCTATTTGTTCAGATCAACAAACCATGAAATGGGAGAGAGTTAAAGTGAGCAAGAGCCGCATCTTGACAAGAGAGAGAGAGGGGGAGAACGAGAAGGAAAAAGTAATCTTTGCACTGAAGGAAAGGGGATATCAAAAAGAGAGAGAGTGCAAGCAAAGAGATCCCATAGGAGAAGTATGAGGGACCATGAGAGGATGAGTGGATGCAAAAGCTATCCTGGACAATCTGCAGAGTCTTGGTTTCACTCCAGGTCTGGCCAAACCTGAAATGGTAGAGCAGTTTGAAAGACGAAGAGCCCGCTCAAATGATGACAGAGCGAAATGAGTTAGAGTGACTCGTAGGGGAATTAGAGGAGCCTCACAGAGAGAAGTGGGATAGGGGAGGACGAGAGGCAGCCGGTTATGGCGCGATTATCCGCTCGGTGAGGGCGTTCCAATTTGGTGATATTGGTAGCGCTTAAGAAAAGAAAACCATCCGGGTGAAGCATTAGTGAGAAGGGGCCGCAGAAAAACTTTATGTAGAAGAAGAGAGAAGGACGCCTGCGAGGGATCCGATGAGGAAGCACAGATACAACGTATGGTCTTGAGACGAGAAAAGAACGTGGCCTTTAGCGAAGATACATTTTAGAAAAGGAAAGAGTGCGGTCGAAGGTGACCCCACGAGAAGTTGGAGTGGGATTGAAGCAAATAAGAGAGTTCAGTAAAAGGAGGTGGGGCTGGAGGTTAGCTTGGCGGAGATCCACTGAGAAGAAGGAAGCCTCACATTTGCTTGGATTGAGAGGAAGACGCCAGTACTCAGACCAGCGCTCCAATCGAATCAGAGCTCCTGATGTAGTGGTTGGATTCCTGGATTCAGATAAGATCCATTGGATGAAGTGGAGTAGTTCAGCGTTTTTGGCTCAAAAATCTTAGACATTCTATTGAAGAACCCTGAGTAACTCAGGTGAGGAAGCAGAACAGGAGGTATAGGAGAACAGTCAGAAATGTAAGAGATTGAAAAGGTTGCATAGGGAGGAAATATTAAGTGGGCGAAAGGAAGGTAAGAAGTTTGAAGGCGAGGGTGGAGGCGGGAGTGCTGCATCAGCTGCGCGGGCCAAATAGTCCGCGTTGAACAGTGGAGATATACAAACTGGAGAACCCCAAAAACGAAGACACGATATTCGAAGCTTTGTAATCTCAAGAAGAAGCAGAGACGCAGCAAAGAGAGCAGCTACGGAGTGAGAGGTGCCGAGATTTTTGAATCTAGAAAAGGAGAGTAGTGAGTACCTTGAACCAATCCATTTGGAGCAGGTGCAGCATTGCACCGACCTCCCCCTCCAGGTCACGTTTCCAGAACACATTGAACAGGAAAAGATGGGGGCAGGGTTCGGTTAAACATTTTCGCTCATCAGTAGAAGAAGGAGAATGAGAATACAAGTAACAGAGAGGCAGGAAAAAAGGAGAAAAACAGTTGATCGATTTTAAAGAGGTGCTTGCTGCCCTTCTGTGTTCGTTTAAAAGGTAGCCGGCAAAAAATGGTTTGTTTATGGGGAGTACCTGGGGTAACTGGAACCCTCGAGAAGCCAACAACCGTTTCGACCCAACCCAAACGGGTTAGATAACCGCACCACCACGTTGAGGCGGCTATTGATTGGTGCAGGCCCTATTTTGTCGTAGTGGGAAGTGACATTGCAATGCTGCACAAAACCGCTTTAGTGATAACAGCAGCAGGCAGCTAATGTACTTATTATTCACTGTCATTTTAAATGCAAAAGTAAATAATAAAGCGTATACTAATGTGTTGCCAGTTTAAGTACATTGATATATTACAGCACTTGATCCGTTCGCATTCAAGAGTAATAGAAATTTAGCCTTAATTCTGAAGTCATATTTTTTTGCATTTTCCCTTTTTTGTGGCTTGTATTTGTAAACAAATTTTGCTACGAATTTATTTGCCGGAAACATTAAAAGTAACAAAACTCTGAAGTTTGACTGAGTTGATGACTGTCAAAGGTAAGACGATAACAATCTATTACCTCAGAAAGCATAGTAGTGGCCTACTTTCAGGTTGTTTGATTAAACTATAACAATTCGTTAACACGATATTGATTAGACGCATAAACAGGTATGTAGAACTAAAAAAAGGGGGCCAATCTCAGGAGCCAGAAAAATTTGAGCGAAAATATTTGTGCAAATAATAAACAAATGGAGGAAAAGTTGGCGTGCAATACAATAGAGCGAAGTGAACAGGAGAGCAAATTAAAGACGTTTTTATGAAATCTTGAGTGCTTCGATCAGTTGTGTTTTCCGCGGTTATTACGTTCACTCTATTATTTGCAGCTCTAATATTGTTTGCTTTAGCAGTTAAACATCAAACAAAAGAGCAACGGGAAAACACAATTAGTGTGGAAATGCACAGGGTGGAAATATACTTTTTTCAGTTAGGTTAATGTAAAACAGTTGGAGAACGCCTTTCTTAACCATTTCCACACCATCACACTCCTCCTAGAAACGATTGACTTTCTTATGAATTTGCCTAGAAGTCCGTATCTTCACGAAGTCTTATTCAATGTATGTTGTCCTTAGAGACGTCACAGCAAGTAGCCATGGGCATCCCCTGGGAAAGTAAGTGAGGCGAACGAGGCACTTGCACTTTAGGCATTTTTATTTTAACAAAATTGCGCAAAATATTGAGTACAATTTTGCAAAATAAAATAAAATTGGTATTTATTTTCCCCCACAAAAAATATTAGTAAACGTCCGTGCAAGTAGAGAAAAAAATTGGTTAATATAAATGGACCAGCTTTGATTTCCATAAAAAAGTTAGAAGATTTATCTTAAGGAAACAAATTACATGATAACTGCTGAATTTGCATGCTTAAATTTAATATGTAACGCTTTGAGTTGTCAACCTGCAGCCTTTTGATTCAAGTCTGACACTTAACTCATCAAGTCGTGCTTCTGCTAATAACACTTTGAGCTTTTTTACCCCGAGCTTTCTTAAGTTTACGTGTGCTTAGTTCGAAGACAAAGTCAAAAATGTATGTCAACCAGAATAATTGAGAATTTACAACTGGGATAACTGTCAAAATATTTGTGTGAAATAACTGTTGGAGATTGCCATCGCTGTTTTGGATTACAAGTATACTAAATGTTCCATATATATTGGCATCGGTTCCGTCATAGTCTGATAACTTTGTAACAGCAGTCTATGAAATCAGTCTTTGGTACACTGAGGTTGTTGAGACAGATGCATAGACGAATACGTGTACTTCTTCAGGCTCCCCCACGTTAATACCACTTCAATACAGTAAATTTTTAGAATATCGGCTGGAAGTGTGAGATTTGAAGTACGCGTATTTGTCTATGCATCTGTCTCAGCAGCGTCAGTGTTCCAAAGTTTGATTTCATAGGCTGCCTTTACAATAACAAAACAATTCATAAAAGAAAAGCATAAGTAACAATAAAATCGAAACAGCAAAATTTCAATTTTTTTGCTTTCTTGGAGAAACCAGAAATAAAATCTTTCTTACTTGTTGTAATTTTCTAAATTGCTCTTTTCAGTATCAGGTGAAATCTATGCAACTAAGTTACATATGCATTTAAGATCGCCAGTTTTCTGCATGGAACTAGGGCAACCATTTGAATAGCAACGCTACGGAAATGAAAGTCCAGATTTAGATGCAACATAATTTCTTTTTATCAGTTCAGTTTCAATGCTACATGAAAATAGTGTTGCAGATTCGGTTCGAATGAAGGAAAAATGAACAGTCAACAGTCTACCGGTTTTCGGTTCTGGTTCAAATTCGGTTCGACATCCTGCTCTTAACCCCTGAGATATTTCTATCATTGTTACAAATTTTCAGACAACGAAAACTTGGCCACAAGTGCCCGAAAAAAACTCTAGGGCTTTCGCTCTTTCTTCACCACAACAGCCAGTCCCGTAGCACTCCAACTTCGGGCCCCCCCCCCACAAAGTAAGCGCAAGAGCCCCTGCGCACAGGTCATATCACTTTAGAGGTGTAAAATTGAAAAGCTGCATTAAGAAAATACACCACAATTTGTACATAAGTAAACAGGCTAATGTCAGAATAAAGCATGCCGATACCGAAGGTGCAAGTCATAAAAAATTCGGCACCGATGCCAGAGTTCAGTAGGACATTTATGCAGACACTGCGAAACGAAAGCAATGACACTGAAAAACATGAAAAAGTTATAAAAACACAGTATCATTTAAATAGTCTGGAGCGAACCTTTTTGTTCGCAAATGCTGTTATGACATTGTCATAATCAAGAGATCGGGCGCAGTCATTTTCGATTGACAACATGGCTAATGAAGATAGTCTACTGTCTGTCATAGACGTTCTATTAAAAGTTTTGATCAGTTTCAATTTGCTGAAGCTTCTTTCAGCGCTGGCAACAGTCACGGGGCAAGTTAGTAAGATTCGAAGTGCGATGTACACATTCGGATACAATTCAAATAAATGAGTCTTTAGAAGATAGTTCAGAAAGTCTTGAGCCGTATTGAGATTGCGTTTTTTTTTGTAAAATTAAAACAAACCGCTGTAGCTCAGCGCTCATTTCATCAGAATCAATGTCACCGAACTTTTTTTGGAACTCTTTACAGCAAGTAAGAAGAGCATTTTCTTGTTGCACAAGCAAAAGTTTGTCTCGTGTGTACAAAAACGAAAAGGCGGAAGAAACCTCACGTAACAAATTAAAGCGCTCCTTTATTGACATAATAGCCTGGTCTACTAATGGATAGAAAAAGTTGCTTTTAAATTTCAATTCAGGAGTAGCTCGTTGTTCCTCTTCACCTTGGTAATCAAACAATCTTCTTTTCTTTCCACTTCTTGACGGAGGAAAAGAAGGATCAATATCCAATTCCTATGCTATTTCAACAGCAGATGTTGCGGCACTGTCATAACCCGTTGTGCGATAGTTTTGCAAAAACTTTTCAGTTGCCTGGATTTCCGTTTCCATTGTATGAAGGGAGACTCCATACGATTGAAGAATCTTGCTTGCTTTATTGACTTAGAATAGGATATCATACCAAATAAACACCGACAAAATAAAACTCCATTTTGATAAATGAGCTATCAACGATTTTGTTTCTGAGGCAGCTCTTCCATCTTTTCTTTCTATGGAAATGGCTTCCAAGTCTTTCAGTGCCAGCAACACCTCTTTTAAATTGTATCGAAGAGGTTTGATGCATTTAACTCTGCTTTCCCAACGAGTATCAGATTGTGACTTTATGGACTGCTCCACATGTTTCTTCAAAATTTCCCAACGCTGAGCAGAGGAAGAAAACAGCACATACAACCTTGTAAGTACTCCAAAAAATGTCAATGCTTCCGTCGATGAATTAGCACTGTCAACAACAACTAAGTTAAGGGTATGGTTTGCACAGGGCACGTAAACAGCTTTGGGATTGATGTCTAGCATTCTTGCTTGGACCCCAGAATGTTTTCCTTTCATGTTAGCACCATTATCATATGACTGACCTCGACAATCAGACAATTCGAGTTGCAGTTCGGTCGCTTTTTCTAAGAAAGCGTCCAACAAGCCTTTCCCAGTACTGTCACTTATTCTCAAGTAGCCAAAAAATCTTTCTTTAACAACAGCAGCTTCTTCGTTACATAGTACATAACGGAGAATGACAGACATTTGTTCATGATGTGACATATCTGGAGTGCAGTCGAAAATTATAGAAAAATATTTTGCCAATTTCAATTGCTGTAAATTTTCTTTTTCAACTTCTGTCGCTAGCAATTCAATTAGTTCATTTTGTATGGTAGGACTCAAATAGTGATCTTTAGTGTTTTTATTCTTGATTCTGTCTTGAAGCTCTTTTAGGATCGGATCTCTTCTTGCCAAAAGCTCAAATATACCCAGAAAATTTCCATTGTGAGGAGATCCTAAGACTTCTTCAGATCCTCTAAAAGCAAGATTCCTTTCCGATAGAAACAAGGCAATGTCGATAAGTCTCTCTAAAACATTTCTCCAAAAACGTCTTTCATTGAAAAAAATATTCATCTCGCGTTTGTCGATAGTGGATGAATTTCTTATCCCTTCAGCTAGCAACATCCATTGACTGCAGCATTCTTGGTGGGAAATGCCGTTTTCATGGTCTTTCAGTTTTTTCGAAAAACCCTCCCATGTAATTATACCACTACAAAAGGGGCTTAGTGTTTTTCCAAATAGCTTACAACAAAAGCAAAAAACTTGATCTGATTCTCCAGAATAAACTAGCCACGACCGTGAAACACTTTCACCATTAGGTAACACACGTTTATAATGGTTGGAGGAAAAACGTCGTCTTGGAGTTGTGTTATTATATGGAAAATTCATTATTAGTTGATGTGGTCCACGCTTTACTATATCACATCGTTGAGCATCAGAAATACTTTCAGGCCATTTACATGGGTCATCAGGGATAGGGGTAAATTGAGATTCAGTTATTTTTGATATTGAAGGTTGCGTATTGGCAGGTAAATCACAACTTACATTTTCTGGAAATTCACAATCACTTTGATGCTGATCGTCATAGTCTTCTTTTTCTTGTACACTATAGTTTTCTTCATCCCTCTCGGTACTAGTGCCAGGTCTACTCTGCTCAGTAATCTTGAAAAAATCTGTCATCTTGGGCAATTTCGCTACAGCATCTCGAGCAGTGGCTGCTTCTTTTCTCTTTTGAGCACCACTTTTTGAACGTTTCATTCTATACAATGTCAATAAAATACTTTATCTGCACTCTTCAGTGTATATATATATCGTCCCGGTATTTATAGCCAAACAGAATTCCAGACCGTTCTATGATTGTTGCGTAACAACGGCATTGTTACGTCAATCGAATATTCAAGATTCTACCAGAAAATCAATCGAAATATTCTAGATTCTGCGAGATAAAATGACGTTGCATTCACTTATGATGTCACAAGCCAATTTCTTCCTACAGTTTAAATCGGTTGTAAACAAGTCTGCTGAACTGAAAATAGTCACGTAGCCAAAAAGCAATTTCAGACTAACTTGGGCCCCCAAAGTTGGTCTGGGCCCCCCCCAATTGGGGGTTTGGGGGGCGGCTGCTACGTCTCTGACAACAGCGAAAGCAAAAAATTCTTTTATTGTGGTCAACTCAGTTAAAATAAATTTAATATCAAATAAAAAAGAAAGAGCAAAAATTCACCGAGAGCTTCCTTTGTAAAATTAAATTAAATGCAGTAACAAAATGAACCGTTATGCAACGACAAATAATAAGCAACCACTACAAAACTTAAACAACGTTACTTATTTACCTTTTGAAGCGAGAGGCCGGCTAATCAAATGCAAACTTGCCCGGTTTTTGGCAAAACGAAAGGGAGTTGCATTTCAACCTCAAGCTACCAAATACCAATAAAGAAAAGAAATAAAAGGCGTGCGAGAACTAAAGGCGTTTTTATATTTACAGTAGGCTACACACTCTAAGCTGAACGTTTTCGGCTTACGTCAAGCTATTGTCAAAACAGCTAAATTATCAGGCAATAAAATTTAATTATGGTAGTGATCTAAAACTTTAAAATATTTGTCCATGAATCAGTTTTTTTACTGTGGCAGCTGCATTGTAGTATACCGATGTTGCCGACTTCAAATCTATGTTGTAAATTTTGGCAGTAATGCAGCTAATTTTTTCATGATAAAAATTTTTGACTAAAATCGTAAAACTTCAACGAGCGAATTTTTAAAAACAAATTCTAACTCCGCTCTCTCTGAAGAAAGCAAAATCCGATTGGAACCAAATATGCCATACTCCAACTCTAACTCCGCATTTTTCTCATCTCTGGCCACCAACGCCTTTAATATATTTCCATCATAAAAAATACTCCCACAGTTTGCATTTGTGAGGAAAAACGGATTTCAACTTTTTAAAACATTTCTGCATGAGACAGATTTTTTGGTATTGATCAGTCTTGTGTTTGTCTGAAATAAACAAATTAAACTTACATTTAAATTGGAATCAAAATCTTTTTTTTTCTGATATGGTTTCTGTAGATTGGAATGCGATGTTGAATCTGCAACACATCAATTATGTCAATAACGTAGGTAGAAATGAGGTTGTCATGGTGCTCAGCAGCCCTGGCGGACCCATTGTCCACGTCTCTCACCGGTAGTGTTACTATAAGTTGTAGATTCGAATCGCAATTATTTAATCTTTAGCAGGTACACCGATCTATGATACTTGTGAGGAGCTTAATGTATATCAATGTGTCGAGAGTTCTCTAGGTCTAGATAAATGCATCAAAAATATTTCCGTAATTACATTAAAACATTTCGATCCAGCGTGCATTGTGAGAAGCATTGTGAGAAAATGTCCGCAAGGTGTCAGAGCGAAAAACTGTCATAATTTGTCATAATCAATCATAATTAATCATCATAAAGTACCCAAGTTTGTTTGTAAATCATTACTCATCTGTTTACTTCTACATTAAGTGTGATATATCGTTGAAATCTTTATTTCTTGAAGATTTCAAATATAATGAAAACAAAAAAATTTTTTTTTTGAATATGCAAATTTTATGCAAATTAGCCCCCCCCCCACAGGTGCTGAGTTGTCTTTGAAGTTAGAGTACCCTTACCTCAAAGATCACTGCAGATTTTATTTTTCCACCAATTTCTTTAGAAATGGTTGCTAGATGATGCTAAGGAAATAAGCTTTCAAGGTACATCAGTCAAAACTTACCTAAGAGCCTAGGTTTTCTACAGTTTGCTACTTTCTCAGGCCCATGACCTTTTTGTTAACCGGTACTGACCGGTACCAAATTTTGTTAGTCAAATGTAGTATCTAAAATATGATCAGTTATTATCTGCTAGAGGCTAGCCTAAACCATGTAACATTATGTATTTTTGAACAGGAAATTTCTTAAAGATTCAAAAAATATCAAGTTTAAATAGAATATGCTGTCACTAACAATGAAACAGCAACTTATTTACACCCCTCCCATGTGTTGAGAAACAAGGGGGATACAGCAAACTTTGATTTAGAGAAGCAAAACTTTTGCTAGTTGTTAAACTTGTATTTCAGTTTTTGTTTCCTTGGAAACTTGATGCAAAATGACGACTTTAGTGGTGAAACATTTGCAATTTATTTTATCTTTTTAAAGGGTGTAGTTTTTCTAAAAGTTATACTTTAGTGAGGGTAAGTCAAAAAAGTTTGGGGGTTTTGAACTGACATGATGTACAGTACCCATTTTTGATCAGTAAATATCATATATTGCTTAGCCCAAACTATTTAAAGTTATATATTGCTGAAAAGCAAATTTCCTAAGCTTTCAAATGAGACCAATATTTAGCAACATGTCATATTTTTTACGCACTAAATCTACTTTTTTTACTTACCTTACAAATTTGTTTGGGGGGGTTTTGAGACCCCTAAAAAATTTGGAAATTTGAATAGGTAAATTTTATCATTATTGCTTGAAATTTTGTCAAATGATGCCCCAAAAGAGTAGTTTTCAGACTGTGTCAATGATAAAGGGTTTGGTTTTGTGGTAAACCAGGTATCTTGATTTGAATTCAAGGTAGTTGGCTCTTGCACGTGTCTGCTGAGAATTTTGCAATTTTTGTCGTCTGCAACTGGGTTCTTGGTTCTTTTAACCCTTTTTCGGTATGAAAATCCAAGAATTAAGGCACAAATTATACATCCTTCGATGCGTGAGGAATTAAGCGTGATCTTTTGAAAATTTTATTAAAATCGGATGAGAAATAAAGTCACAAATCGTTTTTTTAGTAAACTTTTGAAAAAATTTTGTAACTCATTTTGAAAAAATTTGAGGGAAACTCTTGCCGGTAATATTACCGTCGCGGGATCGAAAGAGTTAATTCTGAAAGCGATGTGATGTCATATGAGTTGGCTTGCAAAGAAGTCTCTTTTACCATCGCGTTACTTTTCGTAGATTGAATTTGTATAGCCTATCGTTGAAACGTAATTTTCTATTGTTATTTTAGAAGCAAAATCATGTAATGCACTGTCAGGCGAAGACCTCGCAAGAACTAGGATGTAAGTTAGACAAAAGATATTAAATAAAAAGTCAAAAAGTTGGATTTTTTCCTAGCCGGTCTGTTGAACTCGCTCTGCTTAGCATTAAGGTGTAATTTAAGTATTTTTTTTATTGCACGCTTTTTGGGATACTTTTTCAATTTTTTAAAGGGCACTTTTACTTCAAATTTACTAAAAAGATACGCTCACATCACAGGACGTCTCCAAAACAAAGGTCATCATCCTAAAAATAGAAACGAAAGCAACTTCACCATAAGTTGACCAACAAATTGTCCATAGCTTCATGTAGAAACCAACTTATTCGTAACAAATTTACTTAAAATTTAGAAATTTTTAAAGAAAATAAAGTCTAAATCCATTTTTGGGCACACTCTGCAATTGAGAAATAACTAGCAAGTGTATTCTAACAATAAGAACCAAACAATTTGTATAAAACATATTTCCAACGTTTCGGCATTTGTAAATCATGCTTTCAAGTAGACATAGAATTTCCTTCCATCAAAGACAAACTTCTTCAATTTGAATGTCCATCTGGCTTCCTTGATAAGTGCATCAGATAATTTCTCATCAAAAAGATTGCTTCCAGCGCTCCTTTGCTTCCAAAGAAACCTAACCAACGTTTTTGATTTAAATTACTTTACTAAGGCAATATCTCATCCCATGTTCAGAAAAAGTTAAAACAATCCCTAACAATATACTGGACACTATAGTTCAACTTAATCATGTCACCAAAAACCTCACACAACAGTACTGCTATAAATAACCCTAAAGCCATTTATCAAGAAGCATTGTAGTAATACTGGTTAATCTGTTGTTGTGGTTCTTTCTACATTGGCCAACCCCGTCAGATTCTTGTGAAACGCCTGGATGAGCACCAGACCAGTTTCGAATTGGAAGCGTGTAACCACTTACAAACTATAGAGTTGACTTCAATAATTCGTCAATTTTCTCCACTTTTGACTGATCCAAATTGCTCGTTCTGAAATCGCTTTACATTCAACAATTTGAACTGATTTAAATTTAGATTCCAAATTCTTTCCTCTCTTCTTATTAAATACGTGATATTGCTTCTTGTCTAATCTTCTTTGAATTGTGAACATTGGGTATAGTTAACCGGTAGCCTTGTCAATTTCTTGTAGTGCATTATTTGCTTTGAAAATGGCACCAGTGGAGAGCTGAAACGTTTGCTATATGCTTTTACAAGTTGTTTGGCTGTTATTTTTGGAATAAAGACATCGCGTTCTAAAAACACAGGCTATGCAATCGAGCGTAGTCCGCTCAAAACTAATGGCGGATGGTTCACATTGGAGTAAGCTGGTCTTTCGGTCCAGTTGAGCATTCACTCACTTTATTTATAAAAGAGATTAGTTGAAAAATAAAGTATTGTGCCTTTTTTGTATAAAAAGTTACATTTTTATACAAAATGAGCCCGGGCTCCTTGTGTTCGATAATAGATTACCAAGTTTTGAGCCTTTTTTGATCTACTAGCCGTCAGCGCCGGTGTAGCCTGGCATAGCTACAAGTCAGTTATCTAGGGTTTCTGACACCGAATCACCCGGCTTCAACCAAATTTTGTTAAATATCAGGGGGCACGTACACTTACGGCTTTTTCGTAATTGTATGCCCATTTGTACGACCTAAAGCATCTGGCTGGGCGCATGCTGCTTGGTCCTGGCATAAACGCAGTCAGGCAAACAGCAAACTAACCATAATTGGAGCATTCGCGGTTAAGTTATTACAATAGCAAAGCTCCCCTCAGTAATGTTGAGGTTAACAATATGTGCACCTATCAACATTCGCTTTAAGGTGGTGGTGCGGTGCCCAACCCCGTTTGGGTTGGGTCGAAATGGTTGTTGGCCTTCCTAAGGGTCACAGTTACCTAGGGCACTCCCCTCGCAGGAACCATTTTTTCGCCATGCTGCCCCCTGAACGACCGCAGAAAGGAAGCACGCAACCTCTTTAAAATCAATCGCCTGTTTCTCTCTTCTCCTGCCTTTCTCTTGCCCGCCTTCGTCTTCTCATTCTTTTCCTTCTCCTAATGAGCGGCAACGTTCGTCTTAACCCCGGTCCCATCTTTTCCTGTTCAGTGTGCGCTGCAAACGTGACCTGGAGGGGTAGGTCGGTGCAATGCTGCACCTGCTCTAAATAAGTCCATTTAAAGTGTTCACTACTCTCCTTTTTCAGATTTAAAACTTTAGGCAGCTCTCACTTCGGAGCTGCTTTCCCTGCTGCGTCCCTGCTTCTTCTGGAGATCCTACATTTACCAATAATGTGACTTCCTCCTAGAACTCCTCCAGCTTGCATTTCTCCACTGTGCTACTTAGCCCATCTGGTCCCCTTTTAGCTAATGCAGTACTCCCGCTCCATCCTCGCCTTTAAACCACTTATCAACCTTTCGCTCACTTCGTATCTTCTCAGTCTGCACCTTCACCACCGCTTCATGTTCTTACTTGTTTCTCTACACCTCTGGCTTCCTCTTCCCCCATTGACTCCCTCAGGGTTCTTCAATGAAACGTTGGGGGTCTGCAAGCCAGGAGCACAACACTTCTACACTGTATTTCGTCTTATCCCACTGAACTTATTTGTATCCAGGAATCTGACCTTGATTCTTCTTCCTCTTTCCGGATTACTGGATTCTCTGCTATGCAATCTGATTGCACCCACTCCAGATTTAGCATTATTTTTCTTGATGTCACGCACGCTAGCGGCGTCATCATTTTCGTCAGGAAGAGCTTATCCTTCTATAAACTTTCTACCTCTTCTCTTTGTTCGCTTGAGTCCTATTCCAATTATGTAGGGATCAATATCTCTCTAAGCAATTCCTTCTCGCTCTTATTTCTTAATGTTTACGCTCCCCCTATTCGTTCTTCTCTCATGGATAGCAAAACCGACTCCTTTTCTCGCTCCATCCTTCTATCCTCCAAAAATCTCTTTATTCTAGTGGACTTCAATGCCATCACCTCCTCTGGGACTCAAAAGGTACTTCCGACCCCAGTAGGGAAGTGTATTCAATTGGATCATCTCCTTTGAACTCCTCCCCCTCAATAATTCTGACATACCTACTCTTCTTCGTTGCTCCTCTGGCAATCGTTCCTCCCCTGCCGTCTTCTTTGCTCCCTCTTTTTTCGCCCTCTCAAGCTCCTGGGAGGTGCTTTATGATCTAGATTCTGATCACCTACCAACACTACTAATCGTCCCTCTTTCTCCGATCTTTCCCGCCAATGAACGTCCCCCTTCCTTAAATTGTCAGAAAGATTATTGGATAGACTTTGTTTCTTAATTTGATTCTCACTGTCCTTTTGAAACGGAATACTTGTCTCTTTTTCTTTCCTCTGCTGCTGCTTTTTTTACTTCTCTGACACTTAATGCGGCCAAATCTTCCATTTCTTTTGACTGTATCAAACGCCATCCTAAAGCCGGGTGGTCCGCTGAAGTGGAAGAAGCGGTTAATGAAAGATGTAAGGCATTCGCTGCCGCTCACAAAAGCAATGAAAATCGCCAGGTTATATCTCCGCTTCTCGACGTGCCTCATCTGTCATTGCCAAGTCCATGGCAGGCGACTTGCTTTTCTCTCTCACCAAATCTAACCCTAAAGCTGTGTATTCTCTCCTTTGCTCTGTCGCTGGCTCTCCTTTCTCGTCTTCCTCTTCTCCTAATTTTCTCAACTGTTCTTCTTTCAGGGAGTCGGCATCGGTCTTCAGCTGCTACTTGAGATTCCACTTTTTTGTTTCAGTTCTCGGAAAGGTAAGGTCAGTGCAATGTGGATAGCCTTTGGCTCTGCTACGCAGAGCCAGAGGCTACCTTTCCGAGCTTCGCCGAGCCATATGACCTGAGGAGTCTCACATGAGGACCTGAGAAGTCCCACATGACCTGAGGACCTGAGGAGTCTCACATGACCTGAGGAGTTTCACATGACCTGAATCTGAGGCCGCAGAGCCAGAGGCTACCTTTCCAAGCTTCGCCGAGCCACATGACCTGAGGAGTCTCTCTCGTCCTTTTCCTCTCCCTTCTCCTCCGCTGAATAACTCCATTCTTTATCCTCGCGAGGTCGGTTTCCGTTCTGGACGATCTACTCTTGATCAAATTCTGTTCCTCTCTCAGTCCATTTCGGATGAGTTTGACAAACCCAGGCCGAGCTCACGGACGATCCTCTTTACTGTCGACTATCGACTTTGCTCGTTGGACTCAATATTTTCTTTCTGATAGGCGCGTTTATGTGGTTTGTCACAATCATAAAAGTCGGTCCTTTAGGGTTTGTCGAAGTATTCCGCAAGAATCCGTTCTTGGCCCTGTACTTTTCTATCGTTTCATCAATGATCTTCCTGCTTCTCTGCCTTCTTCCGTCAGCTGGTCTCTTTATGCTGATGATCTGGACAATTGGTCTTCCTCCCCTTTGGCCCCACTGAGTTGGAGGCCACATCAGGAGCTCTGATTCGATTGGAGCGCTGGTCTGAGTACTGGCGTCTTCCTCTCAATCCAAGCAAATGAGAGGCTTCCTTCATCTCAGTGGATCTCCGCCAAGCTAACCTCCAGCCCCACCTCCTTTTATTGAACTCTCTTATTTGCTTCAATCCCACTCCAACTTCTCGTGGGGTCACCTTCGACCGCACTCTTTCCTTTTCTAAAATGTATCTTCGCTGAAGGCCACGTTCTTTTCTCGTCTCAAGACCATACGTTGTATCTGTGCTTCCTCATCGGATCCCTCGCAGGCGTCCTTCTCTCTTCTTCTACCTCTCAACTCATTCTGCACAGTTCAGCTACGGACTCTTTGCGCAGCTTGCTCGTTGGCGATTCTCTGTCACTTTATGACCTATGGTCCAGACCTTGCGGAGTTGCCCGGCTTCTGGGGCTCCATAGTCTTCCACTATGTCCCCATCCTTCGGAAGGGGTCGTGTAGCAACAACAACAACATCAGGTTAACAATATCGATTCAGCCGGTTTCATTGGCTTCACCCGAATGATATTTATGAGAACAGTGTTGAAAAGTTATTTGTTACTGATTTATGCGATTCTCGTTTTAAGATCAAAAGAACCGTTTTTGTAATTGGAATGGATTAAACCTGATAAATTCATAATAGGAGCTTGCGGTTAGCGCTATATTTCTCCCAAAGTTAATGAAGTTTCTGGCTGCGTGTTACTTGCCTTGTTTGGCACTTAAGAGGTGAACTTGCTCACAATTAAAACAAGACAACGATTTCAAAAAGTTTCGTTCGTTCATTTTATAAAGTGCATGGAAGCATAATTTCAAAGTTGTGCGGTAGAAAGGAGAGGGGGCGCTAAAGTGATTGATATGTATTTTCAGGAATAAGCAATTACATATTAGAAGCGCCATTTTGATTTTTTGTTCTTGTGTAGCTATTCGCACAATCTAAACCCTCGCGCTGGCGCATGCTGCTTGGTTATGACATAAACGTCGCCATGCAAAGCGCGAACAAACTTGAAAAGGAGCACTCACAATTAAGTTATTACAACAGCAGGGCTTTCGTTAGTAATGTCGAGGTTAAGTTTTAATCAGCCATTTTAAACTAATCGTTAGCCCCAATTAATTAGAGTCACATATAGATGGAAAGAAAATCTACTAAGCTTTCAAATTACACTGATTGGTACTATCTTATTATAACTTTTATGTGTCAAACTTGCCTGCATTTACTGAACTTACCACTTTTTGAAAAAGGGTAAAAAGCTATACTGTAGGTCATAAATTTTTTTAGCAGAAAAGCTATTACTAAATGTACATCTTATATACTATTGTAATCGCCTTGAAATAACCTTCAACTTGTTTAAAATTTCTAATGCGGTTGAGAAAGGAAGGCACAAATTAGTTTTAAGTATACTGAAAGTAAAAATTTAAATTACAAACGGCTTTGTGGTTTTCTCTTGTCCTATATCCGAGTTGATGTCCGCAGTGAAAGACGAGTTCACAGTCTGGGACGGTTTGTTTATTTTGACCAGCTGTATTGACGAAGAAAATAAACGCAAAAGTTGTCCTATATCCCAGTTGATGTTCGTGGTGAAACAGGAGTTCTCAATCTGTGACGATTTGTTTATTTTGACCAATTGTATTGACAAAGAACATAAACGCAGAAGTTGAACTGTTTTTAATTTGATTGATCAAATATGGATAAAAGAATTGAATTCCCAAATAGGTTTTTACTTCAAATGTTCGCAATAATTTTACCATCTGTCAACTTCACCAACTTCCAAAGTAAAGTGATACAATTATAAAGTTCTGTTACATGCTGAGTCAAAGTGCCAGGAAAAAACGTGTTTGTACGAATTTAGAGCCAAAATGCAGAGCGAAAAAGGTGTGCATTGCAAGTACACAACAAAATTACATAACACCACTAACACATAACTGCAGAACTAAAGACGCGTTTTTGACATTCAATATGGCGCAAAACAGAAAAAAATTAAATTGTAACCAAAAAAGTGGTTTAATTACGGCCAAATTAAAAATTTTCAACTCTGATTTTGGAAAATGTTGCAATTTAATAAAAAATCATCATATTATGATATCTGTTAGCAAAAGACTGTATTGATGGCACCAGACAGCATCACACAGCGAGTTGTAAGCGTGCAAGAGAAAGCATGCTGAGAAGGCTTAAAATGTTATAATTGCTCGTTGTATAGTCTAATGAGTTTAAATTGTTATAGAGTTGTTTTCATTGTGATCACCTTGTCAATACCTCCTGAAAATGCGTTTAATGGCGTTTCTACGACTGGAGACTTTTAATGTCGAGAACAAATTGTGCAAGCAAGCGTTGATTGTGACGTCATTTTGAACCCATAAAGGACAAAATTTTTTGTAAAGTGATAGGTCGAGTACTAGCTTTTGTTTGAGCATTAAACGGTTTTACTCTGTCAAGAAAGTTTTTTATGAAAAAATTATCTTTGATTATGACATCTTGAAAGCCTCCCGAACACGCGTATGACCCTGATTCTGAGGTGGTAATTAATCTTAAATTAGATGTTTGTACGCCCAACAGCTTTGGAGGAGTTAAAGCCCTCGTATGTGCGTACGTAGAGACAAAATTGTGCTTTATGTATTAGATTTGGACATCATAATAAGCTTGATAGGCTGAACAATTACGAGTGGTTATGCAATGATCACATAAATAATTGTTGTCAATTCGTTTAGGCTTGAGATTTGTATACCATTGTTAACAAAACTGATATCTTTTGTTATTACTGAGGTTACCTCCTGGCCTACTTATAAATTTCATAAGAATTGTCACTGGACTTCGTTGATAATCAAGGTGAACAACTTAGCAACAGTTTTAAACATCATCTGTGTGAAATGCTCAAAAAGTGCTGTGTCGTAGTAACTTCGACATCTAGGTAATTAGCGGAAACTTTTCAATATCCGAAAAAGAAAGAAAAAACAAGTAGCTTAGCTTTATACTGTTAGTAGAATTCGGCA
The DNA here is from genome assembly GCA_963675345.1 of Trididemnum clinides. Lineage (NCBI taxonomy): Eukaryota > Metazoa > Chordata > Ascidiacea > Aplousobranchia > Didemnidae > Trididemnum > Trididemnum clinides. Next base: position 2,612,455 of record OY776305.1, on the reverse strand, counting down.
ACAGGCATGTAACGTTCATAAACAAATCGAACTTAAATCAGATGGAAGTTCTTTCAAGATATTGTAGTTAATTTAGGGCTTAAAGATGAATAATCAGTTATTTATATTGCTGTTAATTTGAATTACGGTACCTGCAATGCTAAGATAAACTGGCACAAATAGTAATTAAAGGTCAGTTGACCTACCGGTACATAATGTTTGGACTCTGGTTTGTAAGAAACATGGGCTAGATCAGGGGGGGGCAACCTTTCACCTACCATGCGCCAACTTTTTATTATACGGTTTCAGATGCGCCACAATCTCCATAAATCCTGGCGCAAGTATTTCCCTGCCATGTCGCGTTTGTTTACAAAAACAAAGATTTGTTCGCGGTTGTAATCTGCGTGTTATTCCCACAAGGTTACAATGCGCCACTTCTAATCATGCAATGCGCCAACTTATGGCGCATGCGCCACAGCTTGGCCACCCCTGGGCTAGATGATTATCCCAGTAATACAATTTTAATAGAAAGCCTGTACTAACACTATCAGCTGAACCGTTTACTGAATTTGTAAAAAATTCTATTTTTTGCTAATTCCCTAAAGCAAGACCAACCTGCAGAGCAATCCGCAAAAAAATGAAGTAAAAGGTGTACACTCTTTCTTGTAAAAGATTTTAACAAAACAGATAGAATTTGAGACTCACTGTCAATCAGCTTTATGGTAATTTAAGCGAACGTTAGTTTAAAGAAGCCATAATAATAGGAGCAAAAATACCGTGATAATGTGTCATATCGTCTACAGCAGTGGTCTTCAACCTTTCTTAAGAAATCGCCCCCTTTTACAAAATGTAGCTCCGATAATATAATATATCCCCGTTCCCATAAATAAACGACTACTTTTGTTTGAAAGTTTTCTCACGAAATATATGCAGAAAGCTTTTTCACAAAAATACGATACATTCAAGAAAAAAGCAAATGCAATAATTGCCTTTGTAATAATAGCAACAAAATAATAAAGCAAAGGCAATAATAGTACAAATAAGAAAAATTATTTTAATAAATAATTTATTTTAATAAAGCAAACTAGTAGTAATAAAAGAAAATAATAATAAAGCAAAGGCACTAATAGTACAAATAAGGAAAATTATTTCAAAAAATAATTTATTTAAATGAATTATTTAAATAAATTATTAAATAAATTATAAATTGTTTATTAAAATACAACTGCACAATAAAATTAATGTATAATCGTCAACGTAATCGTAAACGTGGTCATTTTTCTAAACTTAAAATTGCACTTTTTTAAAGTTAAAATGGCACTTGAGAAATTAATTGCACTTTTGGAGCTCACTAAATCACTAACAGTAATCCGTAAAAGGTTTAGACCACAAATCTATTTGGGGGCGATATCCATGTGAGGCTAAAAAAGTATTTGACCCGATTTGGAAAACAAACCACTAAAAATGACGCTAAATTTTATCTTGAACCTTATGTATTTAACGAGCAGAGCTTGAAATAATAATACTTTCTTGAACTTGCATCAAAAATCAATAGTGTTTATTGCTCTGGATTTAAAAAATTTTTGACACTGTTATATATTGTTTTATTTAACTTTTCCCTTTTCACAACAGATTGGTCGCAGGCCTAAAGTTTACATTATTTGAATAGGAAAAGCTTCTTTGCTTATGTCATAACAGCTCAAAATCTTGTTGAGTTTTTTTAGTGTATGCAAAATATTTCATTCAGAATAACAAATATTTTCGAATTCAAAACAATCCCCATACAAAACTTAGTTTTTGCGCTTGTCGCTTACATTGCAGCTCAGCACAAAGCCATTCTAGTACGAGAGAAATTTTCCATTTTTCACATGCCCCATTGCTCAGTAGTTTCTTTGTTCGACAGCACTATAAATTTATTTGTTGTTGTGTAATAATTCTATGCTGTTTATAAGATAATAATCTCTTCATTCATAAACCAAACATTGTTGCTTTATACTAATTAAACCGACATTGTTGACATTAAAATACTATTTTTGATTTTGATTTTATTTGATCTACGACAACCCTTGGCAGAAATTATTGCTATTTCGGAGAACGTTTTGGATCAGTGTAAAAACATTTTCTTCCCAGTTGGGTTTCAGATAATCAGGGCGTACTGTAGAACTTAAAAAATCATATTTTTGAAAAAGTATTTTTGTATAAGTTCGGTTAAATTAGTGTTTTTAAATTTGTTGTCTTTTTTCACATATCGATACGGTCTTGCTTGGTTAATGCTAGTATAATAATAAAAAGAATGCTTATCAATACCATTTGAGTAGTAGTAGTGTAGAATATTGAATTTGCCATTGTCACGTGAAAGATTTGGTTTACCGAAAGCAGAGACTAGAAAAGTCAGATCCAAATGCCAATAAATTATTCCAACTGAGCCACAAAGAATGCAAAAAATTACCACAAAGTTGTTTCTTGCAAAATTGGTCATTGTCAGTCTCATGGCCTACTTTGACAATCGCAATAAGTCTAAAATTTTAAGGAGGTAACATAAAAAGGATTTTGTCAAACTAGTAAATCTACATGTGTCTTTTTCATATCTGGGCATGTATGATGTCCAATTCGCACGGCGATGTGCCAGTCAGCAATACAACTCAGAGAATATACACTGTAAGTTACTACGTTTAACTAATCTGTACCGGCACCATTTAGCTATTTCTGAAGTAAAAACTCCCCCTCCCCCTTGCTCTACCCGGCTCTTTTTCTTATACAAAGCAAATCAATCCACCGATAAATGAAGGCAAATAAATTAGAGACTTAAATCAAACTTTAGTTGTATTTTTATCATTACTTCATTCTACAATCCATGATCAGTTTCAACAATTCATTAACTCTTTCTGAATGTGGTAGATGAACTCACGCCGAGTAAATCAGCTACCAGGAAAGAAAAGAAACTAAAGACTAAACTATGGTTATCCTCGAGTCTTCTCTGTTTGATTTAAACCAAAAATTAGATGTACAAATTGATTTACAAAACATATGAAGGAACAAAATTCAAGAGCTATAAAACGTATCGTAATGTTTCAAGTCGAACAATTGACAAAGCGAAACAAAAATACTACTGTGAATCAATAACTCAGAACAAAAGTGATATCGGTAAGATATGGAAATAATAAATGAACTAGTAAACTAAAAATCTTCTAAACAAATTGACATAAACCAACTTAACACTAAAACAAGTAACGTGATAACTAATTCTGTAGCTTCTATTTTTGAAAATCTCGATACATTCTTTGCCAACATAGGAAAAAAAGACGGAGACCATTCTCCCAGTCGATAGAAATGATATGAACACAACAGCGCCGCCAAGCGTGATCAATTCCTTCTTCTTAACTTCAGGCATCCGAACGAAATTAATAATATTATCAACTCGTATAAAAATTGAAGAGCCATCAGGACTCCTACAGACGCCGAAACTAAATTTATAAAAATTAGCAAATCAATAATATCTCCTTTGATGAACGATAATCAATAAACGATTGCTTAAGTAACGATGTCTTCCCAAACAGCTTGAAATTCGTCGAAGCTATTCCAATTTTTAAAAAAGTTAATCGAAAGGAAGCCGCTAATTATTGCCCCATCTCAATTTTAGCACAATTTCATAAAATTGTAGAAAAATTAGTTTACTCCCGCATCATCAGCTTTATTGAAAAAATGATTTGCTCTGCGAAAACCAGTTTAGTTTTCGGAAAAATTCTTCAACTCAAGGGTTGCAATCAACTTTAAATACGGCATGTCTATTAACAATATTGATCAAAATTTATATACATGCTGTTTGTTTTTGATCTATCAAAGGCCTTTGATAGGGTTAATTATAACTTTCTTTTACATAGACTGCATCGTAAATTTAGAATTCGCTGTAAACCTCTGGATTTATAAAGAAGTTACTAAAATAACATATATTTATATAAGCCGCGGTGCAGTCATTTGGGACCCACCGAAATTAGTTAGCTGCTGGGGCGATGCGGCGCTGGGGCGATGCGCGTGAGGGATTCGAACCTGCGCTTTTGGATCTGGCCTTCTCGCGCGCCGATTTTTTGCTGCCATGCGCCGCGTGCTGCCAGCTATGCCTTGAGGCACCGCATTTGGTTTGTAACTTTTGGAAGACATTTTTATGCATAATCACTGCTTGTGTGATCAACTTCGCATAAGGATATCAGTATCACTCCATGATCGAGCGGCTAGAACTACATCAAAACGAATCTCGCTCAATAGTAAACGGCACGTAAGTCTTGTGTTTTGTGTTAGTCTGTTTTATAATGGTCAACGTTGATGCTATTGGGGGGACCTCTCGGCCCTTGGCAAGCCCTGCTGATGAGTCCAAAAGGACGAAACGCGTCCAGGGATGGGTTTGAAAATTTAAATATCTCTCTCAATAGCATTGCTTCCTTCGGAAGCCCCGCGCCTGTAGGACTCGCTTTGTTGTTTTGTTTCTCGCTTATAAGACGCTCTCTATCGATCGTAACCACTTGGAACCAACAAACATATATCAATATATTAATGTACGTAACTTTATATCTTCATAAATTAAAGTATCATATGGGGTAACCCCGTGATCTTGCCTTGGGCCGCTATTCTTTTTATTGAAATCCCGTTGATTTCCAATTTCGATGCCACATTATTTGCCGATGACACCGGCTTGATAATGGCTCATAAGAATCTGAAAAACCTGGAACACAAATTTTAAATAAAACTGAAAGAGTTGACTTTTGGCTCTGGCAAAATAAGGCTATCCCTAAATTTTTCAAAAACTGACAATATGATATTAAACAAACTACCCCTTAAAACTTGTCAGCATAACTTTAAAATAGCTCTCAACAGTTGCTATTAATAGAGCACACTCTTTGAAATACCTCTGGTTATTTATTATAGGGATCTCGTACAGATTGCGCAATTTTATTTCAAGGGAAACCCTTTGCATGCTTTACCGTAGTCTTGTTTACAACAGAACTAAACATACACTTAGAATTTCTGCGTGGGCGAGAAAAACTTCACAAGAAATAATTCAGGTTAGGCTTGTAAGAATTTTGATGATAATATTGTTTCGTAACTTATATACGCCAATTTTAATTTCATAGTAGAAGACATATTTTAATATCATATACAGAACTTCAAGTGTTAAATGTAGAAGACATATATTAACTTGAGTTAGCTAAATTTAATGTTTCGATTTCATCATAATCAATTGCCTCAAAATGTTATCACTCTTTTCATAAGATAAACATTATTAACCAGCATGATACGAAATTGATAAATTCGACAGCTTACTATCGCCATCGAGTAAATAAATTATTTTGTCAGAATCTATTCTCTAGCAGTGGTTCAAAGCAATAGGGTGACCTCGATTCAAAAGTAAAGAACATGCCTTGGGTTTTTTTTAAAAAAGCATATAGAGTAAAATTGTTTAAAGAGTACTAACTCTAGCAAAAATATTAGATTGTGTAAAATGCATTATTGCTATTGTCTTTCGTTTTTTTATTTTTCATGATTCTTAAAACTTGAACTCTCACTTATTTAGACAATTCACTTAAATTTATTACAAAGTCACTTAATGTTTTTCGCCAATATCTAAATCTGCTGAAATCAGGGAATATCTTGACTAGAAACCGAAAAGGTTCCTCGATGCTCCCTGGCTTTTCCTACAAGTGTTTTCATCTTATTTTGTATTGTTACTGTGATTATTGTGTCGATGTGCAAAATCGATAATAATTAAACTCTCTCTCTCTATGTTTCTTTCTATAAAAAAATGCTTGAACTGAATGTAACAAACACCCCAAACATCTATTTTTTTGCAACAAATGTATGCAGCGGTAGATTTTAGCCAGCATAACTAAGAAAAATTGGTAAAAGGCCCATTGCATTAATTAGTTCTTATTAGTGGTTTCAAGTTTTACGTTCAATCATTCCATTAAAATCTTGTTACTGTGTTTAGAGAATTATGGTACCGCAAAAATTAAATATTCTCCTAGATCTCATATAACTCTGAACCAGTAAAAAACAAGACTGGGAGTGGGATTCGAGCCCACGCATTTACTAACCAGATAACCATTGTTGTTGATTAATTGGTATGGTGCATGTCCCGAACGCAACAAAATTATCATTTCGGCTATTTCAACATGCTGGTTGATTTTGGCAATTCGGCCATTTGAATTACAGTCAACCCCAAAAAAAAAGAGGTCTACCACAGAAAAATTAGCATTTGAAAAACTAACGGTCATCGACATTATACGCATCCTTGAATAAAAGCCTCCCAGGGGTTGATTGTTACTGTATATTGTGTAGTTGTTTATGGTAGCTGAAATGATAAGATGATGAGAAAAACAGGAAAATTGATAAACTTAGGCTAGATGATGTGACAAATAAAGTGCGTGCGGATTGAGAAGTCTCAAGTTGGTATCGGAGTGGCTTTAAAACCACATCACACGTTGTCTTCGTTGTTTAGCAAACCTAAAGATTTTATTAATTTTGAACAAAAGCGTGGTTTGGTGTATCAAATTTCTTGCCGGCATTGCAATGCTGTGTATGTAGGTGAAACAGGACGTAGTGTTAGAGCCAGAAAACGGGAACATGCTGATGCGGTCAAGATTTTTAACACTAAAAAGTCAGCGCTGAGTCAACATATTATGGATTTCGATCATAGAATAGATTGGGATAATGTCAAAATACTAAAGTCAGAGTCACATGCATAAAGACGTCAAGTTGCGGAAAGTTTTTTGATAAATCAAAAGGCTTGTTCATGTAATGTTATTAATCGCAATGATGGTGCAAATTTTCCGACTGTTTATAGTGTGTTTGTCTCCAATGAATAATGTTTTATGTATCTCACAACACTTTTCACTTGGCCACTCCTGTATCTGTGATGTAACAATGTTTTTGTTATTACGTGTTGCCTGCCCTGTTGGTAAATAACTTTTAACGTTTAGTCATACAGGTAGTCTTTATATTTTTATGCTGTACAGTTTGTATGTTACATTATTACCATCTACCGTGTTCTGAAGAAGCTCCCCGGTAACCATAAGGGGAGCGAAACGTTAAATTTGAATAATAAATTGTCGAAAGAACGAATTGATCTGGTTGAAATATCGTTACACTCGACATACGAGGAATGCCTACTGTATTTAAAGTCCTAGTATCTCAATTATGTTTTTATTCTTAACTGGTTGTTACCAAACAGCGTTGATTCCGTAGTAGCGTTTATCAAAGCATTATCAATTTAAATGTACTGCTAGGAATTCTCGTGAAATAATTTATTTGAAATTTTGCGCAAGATTTAGAAAAAAAGATTGCAACATTGTAAAATGTTATTTTCTTGTAGTGGTGGGTTTCAAGATTCCGAGCTTGAATTTCTTGCTTTATACGAAAGTATAATGAAACCTCTTGCCACCGCCCTGGACATATTACAAGGTGAAGTCGACACATTCATGGGTAGTTTGCCGCCTACCATAGTATGTTTGACCGAGTGCATCGAAAAGAAAAAAGAAAAATTAAAAGAAAGTGAAAGGCTGGCTTTCATTCCGTTAATTGATGCTATAGCTGACGGAATACACAAGAGGTTTGGTAATATTATGGGTAACGAGAAAATGATCGCTTCATCTATTCTTCTTCCAAAACCTAAAGACACTTGGACAGAAGACAATTTCCAGTTGCAGAAAGGTAAATCGTGACCATTTTTTCTAAATTGCAATTTTTTAGCTTACTATAATGTCTGGTACAACTATCAGCGTAAAATAATTTTTTTTACCTGAGTATTTGTTGGTTGATCGTAAAAACTTGTAACTATTTTCATTATTTTTGGGGCGACTGCATCCAACAGCTGAACAGCTGATTGATTTACCTTAGCTCTTATTGCTTAGCCTATTTAGCAAATAGTAATCTCCAATAAATTTTGTTGTAATTTTCCATTTAACATTTTGTGGTAAAAGCGATTCAGTAATAGAAGATAATCTCATCTTTACTTTACAAAACGACTTTGAAAGAAAAACGTTGCAACAGGAGTGCAGCATTATAAAATTTGTTTTTAGGTATCAACTACGTCAAAGATCGATTAAAGGAAGATAACGTTATCTCGCACGACAACAACTCAGAAACTCCTGAAGAAGAAACACCAAATCGATTTTTTTAAAGAAAACCGAAGAGTACAAAGCTTGTACTTGATGTTTATTTGTCATCTGAATTGGAAGACTTTACTATCAACAAAGAACGATGTATTCCATTTAGAAATTTGGCAATAGAACTGAATACTCCTCTTCTTTTGAGCGCGACATGTGAACGTATGTTCAGCTCTGGGGGATTAATCTCGAGACCCCAAAGAACATGCATATCAGATAAGCATTTTCAAGCGTGCTTACTGGCCAAGTGTAATAAATCGTTTGTTTGATCAAGTGTGAAACTATAGTTTGTTTATTGATGCTTACCTTCCGATTCGAAGCGCGACAGAGAAAAACCTGCCACCCAAACTGCTGGGCGTTTTAGCAAAACTCGAAGAGCTTTACATAAGTTCGGATAAACTTTCAATAGTTGTTTTGGATATGTATAGGTCAGACAATTTTTGTTTTTTCTTGTGATGACCACAATTCGTTTCAACTTATCATTCATTTTCAAGGGTCAATATCTCCCATAGTTTTGCACAAATTTTGACATGCACTGGGAATACGATTGTGGTCGTGCTCTCGCAAAAGATTTTCTTGATTACAAAAAAAATCAAAAATTGCACCCGTCGTATGCATTTGCACAAAGCGATCTATTAAACAACATATTGCATGATCTATCAATGACAAAAAGAAATTTGCTTTAAATTGGCCTTCTTGTGACATTTCACAACTTTCGTCCTCTGCTTCATTTTCCTTTTTTTGGGTCTGCTTTCCGCAAACCAACTATCAATCTGCAAAGGCATTTCACGCACGCAAGTCAGCGCACTGTCGTAACCATTATTGCGATATTTCTTCAACAATTCCTCTGTTGCTTTGATTTCTGTTTCGACTACTTCTAATGAAACATCCAGAGATTCGCACAACTTTGCTGGTTTTCTTGATTTGAAAAAGAAGGTCATGACAAATGACAAAATGAAGCTCCATGATTCAGTTGTAAATATCAAAGCGCAGACATCATTAACTGTTTCACCATCCTTTTTTGTGAGTAATAACTTTCCAATTCTTTCGAAGCTTTAAACACATCAGCCGAAAGATATCGCAAAGGTAAGATGCATTAGATTTGGCTCTCCCAGCAAGTAGCAGATTTTGATTTGAGTAGTTGCGGCACATTCTTTTAGTATGGTCCAGTATTGCGTGAAAGATGAAAAGAATGCGCACAATTGCATCAACACCCAAATTTAGGGGAGGATTTCGCTCTATTTACCACAACTATATTCAGTGAATGATTAGCACATGAAATATACAACGCTTTTGAATTAATTTTCAGAAATCTTGCTCGAAGCCCAGCTTTTTTCCCTTTCATGTTAGCTCCATTATTGTAGCATTGAGCACCACAATCACAAAGATTTAAACTCAAATTCTTCGAATCGTTTTAAGAAGACATTCAGCAAGCCTTTTATCAGTGCTGTCATTAACTCTTAAATAGTCCCGAAAAAGCCTTCTTTACATTTGCACTTCTTTCGCCATCACATTGGACAAAACGCAAAATTGTAGTCAATTGCTCTGGATGTAAAATGTCCGGCGTGTAATCGAGAATTAAAGCAAAATATTTGGCCTGTTTATGTGGTGGAAGAAGTGTTTTTTCAGATTCCTATGCAATACAATTTATCAATTTGTTCTAAATATCTTCGATAAAATAGTGTTGTTTATATTTGTGCCGAATTAAGCTGTTTTGTAAATCATTCAAGACGGGATTCGTTTTTGCTGTAGTTTAAATGATCTCAAAAAATTACCATTGTGCGGTGAACCAAAAATTTCGTTTGACCCTCTAAAAGCCAAATTTCTTTCTGCCAAAAATATTGCAATATCAATTAGCCCCTTCAAAACATTTTTCGAAAATGTTTATTCTGCAAGAAAAATATGCATTGCTTGTCTATCCACTGTAGATCTAGTGCTAATACCTTCTTAAGCAAAAGCCATCGATTAAAACATTTTTTGAGAAAAACCATTTCAGTCTTCTTTAAATTTTTTCGAAAAATCTTTCCATGTTTTACAGCGCTACTAAATTAACTGGCTGAGTTGCCAAAAAGTTTGCAGCAAAAACGAAATGCTTTATCGGAATCTTGAGAATATATTATGAGAGAAACGAATAAAAAAGGCTCATATGATTTGTAAGCATTCCTTAATTTGAATGAGATTTATGCATTGGTTAATAAATATATTTATTCTTGATGAAAAAGCAGGGCTGGCATTTTTTTTAAATGAAAAGAACAATAATTTTATGAAGTTAAGAATTTTTTATTATTCAACTGCAATTTCACGCCTTGTTTTACATTTACAAACAGTCAATTCAAATTAAAAAAAATCTAGGCAGAGGAACCTTGAGCATATGGCAAGTAGTCGAACATGAGAAATATATTACAAAGACATCACGACTTTTTAGATTCCTCCTAAAAGGGAGAATGGTAAATTGATGATGAGTTGTTGAACTTTCTATCTGATCAGTGTTGCCAGATGGTTGCAGGAGCTTTTCCATAACAAAGTCTAAACATTTCCCCAATTGACATTAAATTTCCCCAAAAAAATATCATGGCGGAATTTTCCTGAATCGTGAAGCAAAAGACCTTTATTTTAAAGATCGAGCAAGAAATGGCCTATTTTTTTAATAACTTGAAGCACTCGATGACTTTGGTCTTCATGTCGTTGGAAAATTTTCACATCAGGTCAAAATACCCATTTTCACCGCTTTTGCTGCTGTTCTAACAGTGGGAGTTCACCCTTTTCTTTCGGAAACCAACGTACTTCCGACACCAACACATTTACCTAGTTTTCTTTTGGGGAAATCCTCAAAAATTTTTTCTCCACCGACATTCAAATTTCCCCAATTTTTTAAAAATTGGGGATGAATGTTCCCATCTGGCAACACTGTATCTAGTAGCTGTCAGTGATAAATTGCGCTTAAGCCATCGCAAAGCCAAAACGTCGATGCGTAAATGCTAAGAAAAAAAGAAAATTCGCAAACAGTTTCTTTAATTTAAATTACAGTCACAAATCGAAATACTAATGCTGTGCATATAATTTGCAAAACTTAAAAGCTATTAATCTAATAATTACCAAAAGTGTACAATTGGATTAAAGAATACATTCTGCATCTAGCTGAGCAAATAAGGGATCGATATTGTGAGTGGTTTAAAAGTTATTAGCTGCAAAAGTACTAGAGGTCGAATCGACCCCTCGGGACATGGAAAACACCAAAGAGCCCGGTACAGATAGGGCTAAATCTCTACATAAGCGTGCGAAATCAGCCTCCAGTCCAATTTTTTCCGCACGCTGTCATGGCCTGTTATAAAGAGCGCCGGGATTTTAAGTAACTTTTTTTTCAAAAAGAAGAGTGTTTTGGTTTTAGCGTTTGAATATTTTTTCTAGCAGTTGGCTGAGGCACTATTGCAAAAAGTTGGTTGTCGCTTTTATGTCACAAATATTTTTCTAAGACTTTAAAACACAACACACACTGTTGCTTCACAAACTTCATCTTTGTCTCAAACGAAGCAGCTTCACGAAGTACCATGATTGAAGTTGTTGCAGGCCTAAGTAAACAACTGCTTCCGCTCGCTATGACTAAATGGAGGGGTATGGATTACAATTTCGGATTTTAGCAATTGGAATTTTCACCTGCTAGGCACTACAAGGTTGTTTAGAGCGGACAAGAAATCCCGATACTCTAGAACTAGGACAGATTTCGATATTGCGTCAGCTTTTTTAATTTTTTTCGACAAGCCTATTTTTAATTTCTTCTATTTGCTTTGAGTCAAGTTATGACGTTCACGATTTGGAAAACTTATGAAAAGCATTGCACTCGCTCTCACTTTCTACTGTTCTTTCAACGCAAATTAAAGCAAAAAATTTGGTAACTGTTTTTGCGAGTAGATTTTTTGCTTTTGTCAAATCGTTTCAAGTAGGCATCGCTCTTTATCTTCAATCTTCCTCCCTTTAATACATCACTGGTACCTAGCTAGAAAGCTGAACTTAGGGTTTTCGAAGTTCATTATCTGCTTCGCTTCTACGATAATTTCAGTAAAGTTTTTTGACTGCGCCTACGCAAAGGCCTAGTTACACAGCAAATTAGATGCAAAATTTCGCTTTTAAAAGTTGCACCCCTAGCATTTGCTTTATCTACAACAAAGCGCAAAACCAAACGAGCCCATAAGAGCCGGTGGGGGTCTTGGGGCGCATCTCTCCCAGTCGTTTAAGCAATCAAGGTATTATACTTAAATCTTCAAGATTTAAAATCTCAGCACATCCATGCAAAGTTCCCGCGGGCCGACATTCACGGTGGTGAAAAAAAGCTGTTGAACAGCTTGAAGGAGTTTTCTAGCTCATTTGAGCCGAAAACAAAATTAGCCTGACAAATGCAGCAGCAGTAAAAATGCTCCAATAACCTGGTTTAACTATTCGTGAAAACTTAAAGGACTCAATATAAAATGATTTTTTATTATATTTTTATATAATATTTATATAATTTTATATTGAGTTCTTTGATAAATGTAACTAGCGAGCGATGTTTTCCTCAGTAGATGTAGATTCATTAGCACAAACATGGACACGCATTCCGCTATGTTTGAACGTTATGTTCGATGAAGTACTTTAAACCTGGGGTTTGACAATCTTGCAGTCAGCCGCTGCTAGTGCTTCCATAAGATTAAAGCTTCCATAAAATTATTGATAAATATGCAAATTCTGTTACAACATCATTTAAGAGAAACAATACTGCTTTATTGCATTAATTCCAATTTTCATATGACCAAAAACTACAAATGGTCATGGGTTCCTTGTTTGTGGTAATATTCAAGAAGAATGCCAAGTTTTATTTTTATTTTTTACCCAGCAATATTTTATAGACAGCCACCTTACTTCATGCACGGCTTTGAACAAAGTTAGCTTTGCACTCGATGGCCGGGCGATCTTGAAATCTTGCTCCTTTACCTTCAATGTGCTTGATACTACATTTCTGATCTCATTAATGTCTCAGTGCCCTGCTTAAAAAATCCTTTTTTGACCGCGCATCGACTATTTCCAGGTCTTGTAGGTGGGGTAGCCTACACAATAATGTTTCAAGGGATGCATTACAGAATTTTGTTTCAGAACTTTACAAACTTTTGCCTTAGGGAATTCTGCAACATTTTGCGACACCATTCCGTTTGCAAAGTATAGCCGGAGCTTTATCGCTTGTGAACATGATCATTTTTGAAGATCAAGATTTGATATTGCGAAAACTTTCTTCATTTCTTGTAGAATGAATTAACTGCTGCAACTGATTAAGGGTAAAATCCCTGCAAAAACTGCTTTGCAATACCTTTGTGCAAAATATTAACATTACAGTAGATTCATCGACTTAGCCTGGTATGTCAACTGTCAGTTATGTCGAGGTATAACTATCGATTCGATTATGAAAAATATCAGCCCGCTGCGTTGGCTTCCCCACAAGACAAACTTTATATTTTTGTATTTGCAGGCACAATTTGGTATCTTTTTGTGAGTTTCGGTATGGTGTTAACTGCCTGGTTTACGAGGTTTTGCTGTATCGGGAATTGTTAAAGTAATCGGTTATTATAAACGTCATTTCAGAAATTCCCTTTCCCTCCTTTGTAAAAAGATTTGAGGGAGCTCGGTGCCAGAAAATAAAATCATGTATCATGAAAATAGTGAAGAAAGACAACCTTCGTAATAAAAAGTAAACCTTTTGTCAATTTTTGAAATTAAATATTTTTCTCTTTGTGTATCGTCAGAGGTCGTTACATTGATCATCTTCATGTCCTGGATTTCTTTGATTAAAAATTGGAAATAGTCTAAACTTAATTTACTTAAATTTTTGTCCACAAAGATCACGCTTTATTGACCAAAATTTATGAGAAGAATGCTGCCGTACTAACCTTGTAACCATTAATTAGTTTTCCGGTGGCTTCACCCTAAGAACATTTTTGAGAGCAGTAACGATGAGTTGGTACAGATAGGGGCATCACCCCTATTGCCCTAATCCCGAACATTGTATTTTGAATTAAGAATAGCCTTAGATACTCAAACATTTTTGTCATTTCACAAATTTTATTTGTTCGTTACAATAAGTGCAGGGGCACAAAGTCAGAGTTGAAGGAGGTCGTGTAATGTTTTTTCTGCAATTACAAAAACAAGCTGTTTTGTTGTAGACTCATATTACTACTTGGTGCGATTTCCCTTATGATGGTATTTGTGACGCCAAGTTTCTTGGGTGCAACTACACGTTTTGGTCCCGAAATAGAGCAAAAAGGGCTGCATCTCTCCTAAGCGTGTTGTTTTCAATCACACGATTTGCCTGATAATCCAGTTTCAAGAAAAATACGATCACATACTAGCTGACTCTGATTTCACTCAGTGGTGTAGACTATAGAGTGCTTGATTTTCTGGTTGTTTATGGTAACCAGGAAACCAAAACAAATCTAGCTTAATCCTGAGTTCCGGAAAAAACCGGGTCTTTAGTTTTTCACACACTCAATATGAAAACATCCAACATCGGCCGGGCAAAAGTGCGCTAACGTTTTATTTGCTTCTTCTGTTTTAATAATATGACACATTTGTTGCTTAATCGTAAACAAATTTTGGTGATGTCAACCTTCTGCAAAGCGGACGCTCTAACCAATACGCTATCGCACCATTTATGTAGCTGGATGATTCGCTTTGCAGACGGTTGACCTGGGGTTCATTTCCCAGTCGAATTATACCAAAAGACTTCAAAAACGGTATTCACAACTTTCCTGCTTGGCCCTCAACGCGAAAGGCATAATGTGGAGAACAAGAGGGCAACCTCACTTTTTGTGTCCTTGAACAAGTCTATTAACTAGATGCCTCCATCGTTATGTGGCAGACAGGTGGAGAGGCCAAGTTTTTTAGTGACCGTGAGTGCAGCTTCGTTACTTTTTTTGCAGAAGCGACTCTTAGTATTAATAAAAAATAAACACCAATTTAACGTTATTTCAAGTTTTGAAACTTTGAAACGGTGTTTTCGAGTGATTATAATCGATTTTGATCTCTTGTAGGTAGTTGGCATGGTTTAATACTAGAATTACCGTCTTTTCAATCTACCTAAAATTGATGCGAGCGGCCAAAATGACCGTTTACTCAATTTCTAATAAATACTTAATAACTAGGCATTATTTTGAGTCATAAGTTTTTTTAACTGTTGTATTAGACCTAGTAATGTTTTGAATAAATGTAAGTGGGAGTTTAATAAATCGTAAGCTCCATTACGTCTTGGAATAAACTGCATAGGTGCTAATCTAGGATATAAATTGTAGGCCTTTCACTTTTTTTACTGTGTTACTGTTAGTACGTTTGAAGCTTGTAATCTGTCTCTCGATTTTGAAGAAAACTTGATGCACTTCAATTTTGCTTTGTCCTTAGCAACCAATCCAAATCAAATTCCGCTGTGTTAGACGTAAAATGCCTTATAACTATCATCTTTCTAGCACTTGCGTTGTAGTAGCCTACTTCAATCATTACTGTCACTGTCTCCCTGCAAAAGTCGACAAATCTACATGATGTTTAATCAGTTTTCTGCACATTATTAATTGCAGTCTCTGAATTCGATTCATTTGAAAAAAAACTTTTACGATGTAAGTCGAACTGAGTCGGATTATGCCGATCCCTGATCAAAGCGTAAGATAAAAACGTAAGCGTAACACTTACTTTTGCTTGAATAGAGGAGTGACAGCATTTCTATCTCAAAAAAACGTTGAAGATCTGTGTTTATTTTGGAGATCAATATTTTCAGAGTGGCGTTTTTCTATCTCCTCCAAATAAAGGTGAAGACCTTTTTTTCGGAAATATGCTTTTCAAAAGTGAGTGTTTTGCCCAGTTTTGAAATTTCTATAACGGGGCTGAAAATAGTGTGGAGGCTTTAGCCATCAGTCCTCGTACTTTACCTCTATGTCAACAAACATATTTATCATACGCACCGTTACGTAACTTTTACCTTTTAGTGCAGTTATTGTTGCAAGATTGTTTCGATACAATACCACAACAAAAGACTCTTAATTACAAAGATGATTTTAATGATGAAAAACTAGTGGTTTCCGTACGGTCAAAATGACCGTTGGCGGTAATTTAAGGTAAATCCATTCCCAACCCACCCTGTGCTCATTACGATGCAATGAAAATTAACATGATAAAAGTTATTCAAGATTTATGAAAAGTCAGGAAGTTTCAGTGTTTTCGTACGCAATTATTCCGAGATATAAGCGATTAAAAATCAAAAACGGTCAAAATGACCGCTCCGGTAGTTCTAGTGTTAAAAAACATATCTTGATTAGTTAGGCTCAGATTCTACGGTCTTAAATTGCTAGTCGGCAGTGTTGGGAACGATTCGCTTGAGTTCGAGTCACGAGTCACTGATGCCGAATCTGAGCGGACTCGAGTATTTCCAACA